>OY783225.1:84360582-85610582 GCA_963678685.1 Patella ulyssiponensis | reverse complement strand
AATAGTGCTAGACTGCTCAATCACCCACCGTCTTACTTCAACCGACGAACCTCTTAATGTATGGGCCTAAATAGCCACCATATTCAGTTTCTTTTAAAATAGTGCTGTTTCCACAGAATCCGTGATAATATTGTCGGTACTGCGTTTTACTTGCTTTTAATAGATATAAAAACCTACGCGAAAACGATACATAAAGTTCAACAGGCATCAAAGAAGAGAAATGTATCGTTAATGATATAATTGAATGATAAACTGAGGGCAGTCATATTGAACTAAATATGAGTGAGAATTTACGCAGTAAATAACCATGTAGAAAAGTTTTGTGATTGGTTCCAATCTAAACAAAGCCGACGCCATCAATACTACACTAAGTGGAATTATCCGAAATATCTCTTTCAAGAATTGACGTGCTCATTAATTTTCTATTTTCGACGAGGTAATTGTATTGATAGAGAAAACATTACTCGTTAGATTTGAAAACAGAAGCAGACGTGAAGATAGTCTACATCTGGGTGGAGTGGGTACAACAAGTTTAAATAGGCAGAAATAACAGCAAGGACAAATAAGTCAATTATTCAGACTGTCTCGTAAAATTAGTTCTTAGATCAGGGACTAGCTCCTGAGGGCTACTCATGGTGTTGTTCTTATTTGGGAAGACGCTATTCGAAAAAAAGCCTCAAGCTCCGCAAGATCAAGTACAATCGATATGAAACTGGGCTGTCGTGATGTTGTCATTTAAGTATGCAAATGAAGCCTACCATTTACTATTTTTCCACCAATGTTTTAAAAGATAGTGATCATAATCCACCATTATTTTATGTAAATAACTGAAAGCGACGGTACCATATTTCACGAGGTGTCCGTCAATTAATATGCTTTTATAAAACTTCAAAAAGTGAATATCAGTTAAAAAAAAAAAGTTGACACGCACGGAGGGGATGGCTAGTTTTCCTTAACGGGGCAACGTAACTCATTTAGGGTGTTGGGTGGCGGACTGGTTTACCGCGTGAGCTTTACATCGGAAATTCTGTTATTGACTAAGGTGGCGTGGTTTCGAGCCCACACTTGCGAATTAGGTGACAAGAAGTAGGTTGTTGTTTGGTCCACCGGCCGCCGATTTCCTCCACCTACCAAATACACCATGGCGCAAGCGAATTCTTAAAATAAACACCGAATAATAATATATGTTAGTTCCAAAATAATCTAATTTGCGTCGAGTGGATGTTAAACTTCAATTACCTTTCCGGAATTCCATCGTTCAATGTATGTGACGTGATAATCACGAATTTCATTTCCATAACAGGCAGTGTCGGAACTTACTGCCAGCCATATAAATAATTATTTGGAAACTGAAAGTGTGTATTTTTGATTACCACATAGATTCAGATACTTGGGGAATGGGCTTCCTAGGAAGTCTCCGGCAATAAACATGTTTGATTCGTCGAAATGCATATGGGTTATCTACTTTACTGTGATGAAAGGAAGTCTTACAACAATTTACGAAAATTGCCATGTTTCTTTAAAGCGTACAGATCATTTTCCCAATTATGTTTATCGTATCAAAGTGTTTCACACCTCAGCGAATTTCCTGGGCTAATTAATATTATATTGTCAACAATAATAATGTCTTGATCACGCGATACATGACGAAGTGTCACGAACTTGTCATTTTTCCGTAACTAATGACGTATGTAACTGCCGATTTCATCATTGATACACATGTCAAAACCCATAATATGAAAATAGAAATTTAATCACATAAAGCTGATCAAATCTGTGGCGTGTTCAACACAAACAATCAGCCCCCAATCTTTCGGGCTTTATTTCGGTACAATAACTCATGGTTGGTATTAGAGTTTTGTATAAAAGATCGTGAAAACTCATTCTGCTTAATCTTTTGTATGCAGTTCTGTATCTCTTAAATACCAAACTGTTTCAATATGATCACTTGATATTATTTATCGGTAGATATATAAAAAGTATAACATGATTCGTCGTAATCATTGTTGACATTCTAAATCGAGAAATTTAGGATTGATTACAAATTATTCCAAAACACGGGAAGGCAGACATACCACGATTAATGATAAAATTAAATATTAACTGCACTAAAATCATTACAATTCACGACGAGAGACAAGTATCATGATTAATGATAAGATTATTTAATAAATGCTTAAAAATTCACATACGATGAAACGAAACGGAGTGAAGTTTCCCAAAATATTCGCTAGGATTAAATTTGGTTGTTTGACTGGAAGCCAAAATATTCTTTAATCATCACTATATATGGAATTGTGCTCCCTCTCTCTTTGCCGATATTTTCTCTTATTAATTTAAATTTAACCATACAGGTCTAACAATTTTCATGTGCATTGTCGCTTTATTCACATGAAGAAATGGAAAAACAGTTTTCCTCTCCAAAGGTTTAGAAATAATTAATGTCATTCGAATGAAAGCCATTGAATATCGATGCATAAAAGAAGTCATTTGTTCGAAGAGTAACATAATTATAAGGCCGTAGATTTTCATGTCAGACAGTTTTCATTGAAATAGTGATGAAGTAGCATCGCATTTCTTTAGGGAAATAACTTAGCTCTAACGATCTTATTCACAGTAAAGCATTGCCATTAAACTTCCGTCGTTTTAAGAAGAAATAAACCATTAGGCAATTCACTAAAAATAGATCAACTGCCACGCTAAACGCAAAGGTTGCTCAAGAGACTAGTCACAAATCTATACAAAAATAATCACAAACGAGTAAAGCGCTTTTTTGGCCGAGATGCCTGCACTATGCTTCTGTTTTATGAGCTGGGGTCACTGTAGAGCAGGAGATAGATGAAGATGAGTGTCACGCTAAACGTTAAGGTTGCTACAGTCTGATTAAAACACAGACCCTCTTTCGTTTCGTTTTTTATAGTTCAAAATTTCGTTATACTTGTCTTTACTACACTATGATCTGGATGAGTTGTTATATAACCCACGTTATATAACTGCGCTGGTTGCCCTTAGAGTATCGCATTAAATTCAAGGGGGAGGGGGGGATTTCCGAATGGTTAGCGTGCGCGCTGCATCATACAGCCTGCCATTGAGTCAACTGGCGTGGTTTCGAATCCCCGCTTGAACGTGGCAAGGAGTAGGGTCGTCTGTCCAACCTCGTTGGTTTTCTCCGGGTACTCCGGTTTCCCCTCACTGCTAAAGACTCCTACGCGCAAGCGAATTATTGAAATAAAACTAAACCATATGTTAGTCCCGAAATGACCTGGTCTGTGTCAAGTGGACGTTAAACCCCATCTCTCTCTCTCTCTCTCTCTCTCTCTCTCTCTCTCTCTCTCTCTCTCCTCAACTGAATTCCCTTAATACATATCCACACTGCTACAACAATACCAACCAACCAGAAGCCTTCGCTCAAAGAACCAGAACCTATTAATTGTACCAAAAGTAAAAAGTAAAATCGGTCCCCCAAGCTTCAAAGTGGCTGCTCCGACACTATGGAATGAGCTTCCATTTGAACTGAAGAGTGTAGACAACATAAAAATTTTCAAAAAGAAATTAAAAACTCATTTTTCTAGTGAAGCTTTCGTGATTCCCCGGTGCGATCTTCAAACATTATTCCAATGTTTATAAATGTCCTTCTGTGTGATGAAGTGGTCTGATCCGGCGACTTCTGATGGGAGGTGCACGGAACTGTAGGTAACCCACTAGAAATAACAACGCTGATTGATCAATCAAATGTCTGACGTGTAACGGGAATTTCCACTACAACCGGTAGTAGATGCCATCGACAATATTAAAAAAAAAACGAAACGAAATATAGGGCTGCGTATTTTAATCAGATTGAGGTTGCCCAAGAGACTAAAAACTAATCTATATAGAAAAAAATTATTCAAAAACCAGTAACGCGCGTTATTTTGTTCTAGATGTCTGCGCTATACTCTGGTTTTATGAACTGAGGTCATCGCAGTGCAGGATTTAGATGAAGATGAGTATTACGTTAAATGTTAAAGGGCAATATTGGTGTCAGACATTACCACCTATTGAAGCGGTTAAACACATTCCAAATATAATTTTATTACAAAGATGAATAAATGTGTAACCAAGATTTTAAAGTGACGCAGAAAATAGAACACACAAGAGTTACCCTTCTATATAACTGACCGAAGAAAAGAGCGATAATTCCATCGAAGACCGAAAGTTGTTATAGGAGACTTTGAAAGGATATCTGACAATTCAAAAACATAATTGAATATCAATAGATAAGAGAAGACGATAATAAATAGAAAAGGCCCGTGCATTCTCTTGTTTTTATTCACTCTATACTTAATAAAAACATGGCATGGCACCAGAGTGCTTTTACAGATAAATGTCAGAATTATAGAATTAAAGGTTACCTGACAGAAAGCAGAAAGTATTGCAATCAATGGCGGATTTAGTAGGCGGGTGTAGACCATTAGCATTTCTTCTATTATGTCTACTATAATTTGACGATGGTAGGGTTATTTTCGGGCTGAATATTCCTCTATAAATGATGTTATTGAATAAAACGCCATCCCGACTACAGTGATTAATGAGGAGAACGTCAGCTATTGGTAATGAATAAAAAGCCAGACAAAATGCTCAACCCATTATACCAGACTTAATTCATGGCCACGGCATCCTTATAGATTAGTTGAGCAATGTCACGCAACACGTAGAACAATGTATAGTTAATCACGATCCGGTACTACGTCCTGGGAACGTCGGAAACTTTTACATACTCGCACTCAAACGACCAAGCACTATTCCACCTACATGTTATCTTATTTTCATAGGTGTCCTGTTGGAAGAGGACTGGGGTAGCCCGAGTAAACCCACAAGGTTGAGAAGGCGTCCCTATCTCCAAGTCACATACGCTCACAACAGGGATCGAAACCACAAGCGAGAAGTGTCCGGACAGCTAAAGGCCGAAGCATTTGAGACCACCCAAAACCCCAAAATACACTGTATATCTATTAGAATATATATTTAAGAATAATTAACCGACCACGAAAGACCAATCGCCTTATGATATTCGTTAACTGGAATGGGTATTCAAAAAGCAAAACTAATACATGGCACCAATATCATGGTGCCACCAATATCATGGGACGTGATCCTATAGCAAATACCATTGTGCTTTGTGTCGGTTTCATTTTTGTCTAGATGGACAGTGTGTTCTAAAGTCATACACTCCACGTCGATTTAACAACGTTAGATATCGTCAGGTTTTCTTTCTATCATCCGCGAACACGGAAGCCATGTCAGGAATGTTTCAAATTTAAATGATAAATTGATGGTGCCAATCACCAGAAACTGTAGATTCATCTTGGTCCGAGACGTACATTCCAACTAAACAATGAGATATGAAAAGCGAAAATAGATTAAACTCGCGGAAAGACTCAATAGCCGATGGGCACATGGGACTTAACGCAGGTTTTATTTTAGATGATTCTGTCGACATGTGGGGAATCAATCTGAGGAAGTTCTGTTTTCTTGTTTAGAAATGAAGATTGGTCTGTCACTGTTGTACCCAGGATGAATAATTTTCTATAATTCCATCAGCTATAATCTGTATTGATGGCACACAGGGGGAAATACAAGGGATGTCAATGGAAGTAGAGTGTGAGCCCATAGGATTCAAAGTGATATTTCGTGATGTTGAATATTAGTGAGTTGTGCAATGATCTTTTGAGACCATGGCAACATTCAAGAAATATTAGATTTGAAACAAGAGACGGAGTGGGCAGTAATATATATTGAATTTTAAAGGAAATGCAAGACTCTCTATCAGCTCAATACTTCATTATAGGTTGTACTTTGCAGGAATGAGTTGAAATGAAATGAAAGGAAATGGGTTTTAACACCACCAACCAATCTAATGAAGACGGCTATACCACATGTGTGCCTTGATGAAATCTTTCACCGAAAATCTCTTTCGGTTTGCAACTGCAGGGGGTTCGAGTGTACGGTTTATTGTCCCATAGTCATTTTTCCTAGCCTGGTGCCCAGCCCTGCAGCTGCCATACCCCAATACCCAACCAAATATGTTTTCAAAAAACCGGAGAAACTAAAAAACAAGAAAAACTCCCAAGGAAAGTAAAAATATAGACAGACCTTTTAGCCATAAACTGGAAATTTAAATTCCGCTAGAACTACCAAGAGGAAACACTCGTCTCCAAAGCACAGTTTACAATCGGTTATGTTAATTGGATATGTCAAGCTACGAATATAATCAATCTGCAGGGAGACGATATATGCGTTTCCTGTATACGTATTCTGAAGATAATGTCAGTCTACTGGAAATCGCTTGCTACCATGAAGCCTTTTTAACTATGTCTCGGATTAAAGTCGTTTCTGGTTGTGGCGATGGCGATAACTTGAGATTTTAAATTAAAAAACCCATACAAAGGTCTCTGCATAAGAAATGAAATGGGGTCTCTGTAAATGTATTTTTCACGACGATTTATACATGTTTCCAAATTCAAACAAGGTAATTAGAATCTCGTATCTCGAAGGAATATTTCGTTTAAGCCGACACAAAGACAATCCCAAGTGATGTTACTTTCCACGCAAATAATGTAGGTGGACGTTTATCTCGAACTTTGTATTTAGTTGCTGATTGACATTTGCGTTCTAATATCATCTTTCTTCGAGGTTATTACGATAGTTAAATCATTCCATATCGAGTTATTTTCAGTCTAACAAATTTTCCATATAACAAATGAGGTGGAAAATGAAGAACCATCATGTATTTAGAAGGTTTAGAAAGTTTGTAACCGGTACAAACCGGTCGATATTAACCAGATGAACACCGTTATTAAAACTCACCCATCGTCACTAACACAATATTATGTGACTTTCTGTAAGCATGTTTAATTGAAAAGATTCCTTATTGTAAGCTGGGCAAACATTTCAAAACCTGAAGCAATGTTATTGCCTACTATTTCATGATTTGAAACTAATATAACGAACACGTCGGCAATAAACTGGCTGAATATATGAATACACTTTGTTATTTCATGATTTTGTACTAATATGGGGAATTTGTGGTCAATAATCTGACGCTTTGCTATTCAATGACATTGAGAAACAAAACTTAGCGAATTTTTGTCAATGGACTGACACATTCGTGATTTTAACCATTTTGTTAATATGCTGACATCTTGTTATTCCAAATTTATTCATAATTCTGATAATGCTTATGATCCATGTTTCATTATCGAGAAAATGACATTCAAAAGTTCCACAGTCCAATACCTAAAATTATATGTTTAGATTTTTATAATGTAAAAACGGAATTCTAAAAAAAATATTTGAATATATGATGTAACGTTATTTGGGCTCTCATTTTTATGCATACAACTCATTTTTCACCATATTGGGGTTTTTGTTATAACATTTCAGACACTTTCTGTCCTATTTTAATATGCTGACATCACATCACAAAATCTGAGTAAATATATTCAAATAAGATAAATTTGTTAATGCATCTGTTTGATAAATACTGAGCGAAGATTAAGAGTTACTAGATATCTTGATAACGATAAGAGGATACTTGATAACGATAAGTGGATACTTCTCCAAACGTCGTGCTTTTAGAATAAACCAGTGATTGTTTCCCATAAAAATTGTGTTCTGTTAGATATCTTTAATATATCTTCAATTACTCTACTTATTCAGTATAATCTTTAAACAATTATCGCATCCACATCAATAGTAATTTTCCTGTTATTAAATCACGAGGATAAATACCGCCCGAGGGAAATCGTACTTTGAAAACAGACGCAATTCCAAATAAACTTAATTGTATGGACAACACTTTTTACATGGCTGTGTCGTATCTGAGATACTCCATTATTGAGTCTTATATACGTTAAGTTGAAAACACTGCGGACGAAATGATTCATTCATATAAAGATATTCATTTTATTAAAAATCTATTCTGCATCCTACCACCACTTTCACAATCGACTCAATCTTCCGCAACTTCATAAAAAATTTATAACTAAATTGCAATACAGTCAATATAGACAAAGTTTACTTTTCTTAACCAAAGGTACCAAATATCTTGAATAACGATTCATTCCCGGGGAACATGAGTCAATTGCTAGAGAAAAAGATCAGAGTACTTCTCGTGTGGATCCTTTGCATTGGCTCGAATGTTAAGATCAACAAAAATAATTACTGGTTTACGAAAGTGGGGAACTGACTTAAACAGAGTACTTCTCGTGTGGGATCCTTTGCATTGGCTCGAACTTTAAGATCAACAAAAATAATTACTGGTTTACGAAAGTGGGGAACTGACTTAACCAAAATCGATCATGTGTAAATATACACACCACAGACTTTAATCGCCTGAGCGATGAAACGTTTTGTCTCTTTACCATGAAACTAATGTCCTGGAAGAATTGTTAACCTTGCTTTAATTTCTAGGTCAATACTTTCAATTTCCTGATCAATTCATTTCATAAAAGACACGAAAGATCGAAGTATATTTTCTGGGTAAAAGATTTTCTGGGAAGTTATTTGTTCGCATTGCACTATTGTCCTTTTGAATATTTCACCCCTCGGCAGAATTTGAACAATGGTGGCAACCTTTCTGGTAATCACCATGAACATGTTTGTCTCTTGTTACGGTTTTTATATTATGTAGTATAGCACTAAGTTTTATTGAACACAGGGGGAGAGGGGCATGGGCTTTATCTTCCTCTCGACACAAACTAGGTCATTTCGAGTCTAACTTTAAGGCGACCCTACTCATTACCCTATAAAAAAGTTTTACTTTTAAGTTTTAAAAGAAATAACTTCATATTTATCAGAATTTTATTTTTTAATTTGTGTTTGGTTTCCTCCGAACTCGAACCAGAGACCTCCCGTGTTAGTGATCAAACATCTTACCCATTTTGCCACCGCGGCTCTCACTTCGATTTAGAATAATTTCAAAAACACTCCATAATGGTATTTTTATGTTGTAGTTGGTGCACTATGTAATGATATACTTATGTTGTATTTGATGCAGTATTTAATGATCCATTTATGTTGTATTTGATGTAGTATTTAATGATCAACTTATGTTGTTGTTGTTGAAGTATTTAATGATCCAGTTATGTTGTATTTGATGCAGTATTTAATGATCAATTTATGTTGTTGTTGTTGAAGTATTTAATGATCCAGTTATGTTGTATTTGATGCAGTATTTAATGATCAATTTATGTTGTTGTTGAAGTATTTAATGATCTATTTATGTTGTATAAGATGCAGTATTGAATGACCTATTTAAATGTTGTAGTTGGTACAGTATTTAGCGATACATTATAGGAGATTAGATAACGCGTTGACAATTCGCACTATAATAGTTAAAAGCTAGATAATGTAAAGGCAATTTGCTGAAAATTTCATTCAAATTGATCCCCTGTGAACCGAGAATTAAGTGAATGAAAGTTCCACCTAGCCTCGATAAGCATTACTATAGTTGGTACTACAAAAATCATAGCCTCGATTATCCATTTAATCATTGAATTATGAAGGAAAGTTATGCAGCAAAGCGGATCATAATTCAACAAATATCGCAGGCTAGCCTTGATATCGTCAGTTTATTATGATCTGGAAAAGTTAATTAATGTATAATTAATTGTTTATATAACATTTCAGGCCTAATGAAAAACCTACAATAGGTAGTTTTTGCTCTAGCATAATGAATGTTAAATGATCTATTCATGCTGTAGTTGTTGTAGTATTTAATCAAGAAATTGATAACTAATAATTACTAGAATATTAATCCTACGTGCCATATATAGGTGTCTTCTGTAGTTTTGATCCGGGATAAGAATTCGCTAGTATTATGGAAGGTAATTGGCTAGTGTAGAGAAAGAAGTGTGAGAGCTCTAGAATGTGTCTACGTAAAACAGCCATAATAATGTCATAATGCTCCATGCAATACGTTTCTAGACTTGTTTTATTAAATGTTTAGCTAAAGACAAAACATATTATTATAAGACATTTATATGCGCAACGTCGGGTTACACAGCTAGTAAAATTTAAATATTGATGATATGCTATATAAAGTTGATAAAAGGTTTTCCGGTTATTATCATGTTAGTGAAACATTAACCTATATACCATTATTTTGATCTGACAGAAAATGTCCTTTTCAGCATTTCTGAAAGGTGGTGCGATAGAAAAGGAATGGTTACTACAATCAATAATTGTGAGAAATAGATATTTAAATCCCTCGGAACTTTCGCGGGACTTGTGTCAATTTAATCTTGCACCACCGACAAGATTCAAGGTGGCTGTCTATTTAAAGGGATTTAAACAGGGTCTCAAAAAAAATCGGTCTACGAGGACTGGTGTTATTTACCTTGTCAGAAAATTTCAGCTCAAAATATTGTGTCGTTTCGATGTGAACGTCAAAATCGCTTATCCGGACACGTAACCATTTTAAAGCTGCAATTTCATATTTTTAAGTTATATTTTTAAAATGTATTAAAATAAAGCCTTAAAATAAATGGCATCAATAAACAGTCCTACCTTGTTAAACACAATCCTAGTTATCCAATAATTCACTATTGTCAGTTGAGCAATTAAAAAAATATCATTTTCAACTTCAAACTCAAACGTTTGAAGATAGCTATACCATGGGGGCTGGAGTGGAAAAACAAGGGAAGTAATTGTGTTATTATTTCCTGTTTCAATGATTTATTAGTGTGGGGGATAATGCCTATGATCGTATAAAAGTGAGCTGACAAACTATTTAGCAAAAGACAATAATTATGCTTTGACTTTCTTTGGAAATATGAAATTATCGCTTTAAGATTTCAGGCCAATTATTTCGTTGGGTGACCTGTAGACTGGTGGCCAGTCTTCTCCACACACCAAAAAATGGCCAGTCCTCTCAAAAAAAAAACGTAATCTCTAGAGACTGGGCAAATAGAGCTTCATTCTCATCTAGTAGGTCAATCTGCATTATGTAGGTCGTGTGACGTCGTGCACGTGATCACGACATATTTAACATCACGTGATAATAAACATGGCTGTCGACTAACTGGCAAACTGGTGTAGGTGCGAGATGTTTGTTGTGGATAACAGTTATTGTTATTTGGTGATACTTTAACGATCTAAGAATTTTGTTGACGGACAATATCTGTCGAATGAACGGATACAACGTATGGGATGAGGTGAATGAACATAAATAATTACACACGACATCATTATAACAACTTAACGAAGCCAGTTCATGCGTATCGGGACGAAGCCGAATGGCGAATGGAAACAGTAACGTGACTCGGGGCTTGCTTGACAACTGTCAATCATTCCAAATAAGGAACAACGTAAAACAGGACAGGAACGCCCATTTTATTGTGAAGCTCGCAAATTGCCCAGTCTCTGGTGCTGGTTACAGGTTTACTCAATTTTTTTTTTATACAAATGGAAACGAAAGTGTTGGTTTACTAAAAATTAATACTTTTATATAAATCGAAATGTAAAATAAATAGAAGAGACTGGGCCAGTCTAGGTGACCTGATAATCTATAACCGTTTCTTTAAAGTCTGGTTTTAACAAGATACGGTATAATGCAGCTAGGGACACCGGTCTCCATTTCCAGATGAAGACTGGCGGGTTTAAGTTGTATGAAAGCCTATCACGTTAGGGGCTTTTAAGGGCTTTGCACACAAAATTAAGCAGTTATATTCTGGGGATTGGCCCTTTAAATTAAAACCATAAACAATGGCAATAACGTACCCGTACCTTGATTAAATCAGCAATTGTCAGATAGGTAGTTTTCCAGGTTTGTGTTCAAATAAATCATAATAAAACCTGTTATCAGAGCAAATTAAAATCGATTTCGATGGCAATTTCATTAATATTAACGCTAAGTGTACAGTATGCGTGTTTTAATTTGACATGTTGTGTTTTTAGAATACTCTCTGTGCTTAAATTATAGTAATACAAAAGCCGCTATTGCATATTCAGAAAAGAAAGACATATTTAAAGAGACTTTAGAACTTTCTAGATGTTCGTCCGCATTGAATCATAAGGTCACGAGGTTGCCATTCCAACCTCGTATGTTTTCTCCTGGTCTTTCGGTCCCCCGCCCCACTACTAAAGACCCATCCGCGCAAGCGAATTACTGAAATAGAATTGAGCCATATGTAAGTCGTGAATGACCTAGTTTGTGTCGAGTGGACGTTTGATTCTATTTCACTCTTCGTCTCTCGCCTCTTGAGGAGACAATGGAGACATCGTTAAATGGAAATTCAAATTTAATTACTCTTTCGAGTGCTGTTCTATAGAATGTTTTGTAATAATGATTGGCTGAAATACAATTGAATTCGGTGGGTGGTTGAATTTTCGAGAAGTAGACACGGATTTTACATCAGGCCTACCACTTATTCTTTTCTAATTTTAACAAAGACATATCACTCGACAACATCTTTTTAAATGCTAACCTATATATATTGTTATCCACTAACAAAGATAGACATTGAAAACCGTTTTTGTAGTTCCAACATGTGAAGTTCAATCATATCAGAATCATGTAAGGCACGTCTTGAACAGTGGATTTTGCTATCAGTCAATAAATGATAAAATTATTCATTAGAAACAATTCGTTCCTCTACGGAGTAATCCTACTCATCTCTGTTTTCAATTATCCCTGTTTCTATCGGATCAATTGACTGTTGACGAGTCTGTATTTGACTTATGTGTTCTTGACGTTTGATGAGATTTGACCCGGTATTACCGAATGATTCTGATGAATTCTCCTTTATACTCTTCGATTAAATCGGACACCTATCACGAAGAATTCTTTGGTGGATTATGAATGTCTAGATTGAGCTTGGTATAGGTGTCAAAGGTCACAGCCGTGATGGCACTGGTAGGAACAAAATCAAAACAACTGGATTTACCGACTTTTTTTCAAATAGTCTCAAGAAGAGTTGTGCTTAAAGTAGCAAGGTCTCTAACTCAACATCATCCAAAGTCTTCGACATTAAAACACGAATTACTTGTCAATTTAAATAAACACTGATGTTATGATCTTATCTGGAAAAGATGGGCTTCTGAATTACTTGTCAATTTAAATAAACACTGATGTTATGATCTTATCTGGAAAAGATGGGCTTCTGATATCCAATATTTAAGATAAAATAAACATATTACAACTGGTATACGAATCGTGTACCATAATGCGTTTCAGTGCCATTTGGGCTCCCAGAAGAAAGCTAGACCTATTCTACAAGTCATGTCAAACGGTGACGTCATATTCTTAACTGGAGAGCATGTGCAATAAATACTATCGGTGTAGACTGGACAAACCAGACGCTAAAGATTGCTATTCGATTGAGACTTTAGACTTTAAAATTAGGAGTAAAAAAGAAACTATTGAATGTAAATAAGTTTATATAGATTAATACTCCATTATTATGTGTTATCACCCATTTGTGATAATTTCTAGGTCCTATATATGAGCGACTAAGCTCTTTTAAATCAAAAGTACGGGTCGATCGCACTTAACACAAACCAAACCAAAAAGACAAACCTGTGGACAAGACAAAAGCTACAAAGACATTGTAAGCAATGTACAGTACACACATTGACCAATAATGTGGCAAACAAGATGTAGTATCGGATGTTCTAAAAGAAAAATCATACTGCGCATGATTTGATAACCTTGAATCTAACCTGGAGCCTTAAAAGAATCAGATTTTCCGAAAATATCCTCAGTGTTTTTTGATATTCACCACACGGAATCCATCGCACACTACATATAAAATATAATCAAACCCATAAATATGACAAGATTAACTTAGTACACACATAACACAACAACTAACTTAACATGTAAAAAAACTTCAAATAATTCGTAGAACAAACCTAATAAACTAAAATGAAGTTATTCCATTCCTTTATACATTATTTGCATATAATGCATAAAACATGAACAGCTTCCAAACATTATAACGCCAATGTTTTTTTGTTTACTGTCAAACAAACTAGATAATTTGAATAGGAATGAAATAGTGTTCAGCGTTCTAATTTCCTGCATTAACTAGGCTAATGAAGACGAGCATACCTCATACAGTATGACAAGGGGAGATTTTAACCGGGCAGCGGCGCTATGGTTTCCGACCTTGAGGTAGCTGTAGGTATGCGTTTGTTACATGTATATTTTTATGGTGTGCTGTATAAACGTTATTTATGTATTTGTATGCTGCACCCAGTGGGCGTTTTTATACAATATGACAAAATTTACTACGAAACCGGGTATCGTCTCTGATTGATCAATTTTA
Organism: Patella ulyssiponensis; assembly: GCA_963678685.1. Lineage (NCBI taxonomy): Eukaryota > Metazoa > Mollusca > Gastropoda > Patellidae > Patella > Patella ulyssiponensis. The sequence continues at coordinate 85,596,273 of OY783225.1, read as the reverse complement.
TCACGTGGTTATTCTATCGCGATAGGTTCGGTTCCCAACATTTCTCCACTACAAAATTTGACCAACCTTAACCCTAACCCGCGTATCTCTTCGCCAATGTCACTTTACTCTTAAATTCGAATTGTTTCATCGCCTCTAAAGGTGAATTAAGAGACGTAAATTCCGCACCAACAAGGATGTCTGCGTAGAGGCCGCCATATTGGAAAAGACCGCTAATAACCACGTGATAAAATTGGCCAATCAGAGACGATATCCGGTTTCGTAGTAAATTTTCGCCAGGAACCGAATCCGGTCGTTTATCCACTTTCCTAAATTAATTCGAGCTGATTTGACTTTATTGACACCAACGATCTTTAAAGTTATAGTGACTGGCTACATTTATGTTAGCACCCGCTTGCAATTTGCAACCAATATGGTCTATGTTATCAAATATTGTCCAATATGGCCTCAGATGCTATTCGCAAACAAATTGAACAAGTTTTAAGGTTTAACTTCAGTTTTATTCCAAACCCACGGGGGACTGTATTTCATCTAAAATATTGGATCAGTGCAAGCCGAACAAGACGACATTTTTCAAGTATTAGTGATTAAAAGATGACAGGTCGTTACCAGAGTATAGTTTTAGAATGTACACAAATGCGATACAGTCATCCAATTTATTCTTTAGCACTTCATTGTCGACGCAGATGTTCCATCATTCAATTATAAGGAACTATAGACAAATAGATTCAAGCTTATTCAACTAAAAATCAGATTATACCCGAACACTGGTGACAGTGAAACAGAACAATAATATTAAAAGGTGATATACGCAAGCAATAATATGAATAACAGTTCAGGAGAATGAATGAATGAATAAATAAATGAAAGAATGAATGAAATGGGATTTAACGTCCTACTTTTCCGCACCAACTGGGCTAATGAAGACGGACATACACCACGGCACACAGTGAGTTATGAGCAAAATTTTCCCCGGTTCATTTTCGTGCACGACAAGGTGTACACGTTTTTGTCGTATCCGAACGACTAGTCGCTGCTCCTTGCCAGACCCCTCGGCTTGTATCGGTGCTGAAGGGTAACCCACTCTGGGGTAACTTTCTAGTGCAGTAGACCAATACTCAAAATTACTTCTCTGAAAAGCTACTGAACATAAAACAACCAGTTGAATATGTTTAGGAGTCTTGGGATATGAAGAGAGACAGATACAACATATACAAATTAATATCTGATGTATACTTCACTCTCCAAGAGTAGGAAATAATTAGATCAAGAGGAATAAACATGGAAACGGTTGTGTGTGTGTGATCAAGACTGTTATTGCGGTTGATTGATTACTAAATACATTAAACTAATGGTCTTGGAAGTAATTAGGTTTGGGATTAAAATTAGGTAACCTCAAATATTCTGCTTCATGCAGTTGGCTATGGTTGAAAAAACAAAGGGCGAATCTTGGTTCTGTTAATCAACGACAGGAACGCACGAGAGTAATTTTTGGGGTAGATAGGGTTGATCTTGTGGATGTCTATATAAAATTCCAATGCCACGTTGCTATACATGGATGGCCTTTATATCAGTATACTTTGTTCTTAGTGCTTAAAGCTGCAATTTCATATTTTTAAGTTATATTTTTAAAATATATTAAAATAAAGCCTTAACATAGCTGGTATCTATCTATAAACAGTCCTACTTTGTTGAAGAATAATCCTATTAATCCTATAATTCACTATTCCCAGTTGAGAAATTGGCAAAATATCATTTTCAACTTCAAATTCAAACGTTTGAAAATAGCTTTTGCATGGGGGGGGGGGATTGGAAAACAAGGGAGGCAATTGTGTTATTATTTCCTGTGCCAGGGATTTTAATGCCTGTGAAATATTGCCCATCGTCATATAATAGTGAGTTGACAACCTTTTGAGTAAAAGACATAGAAATAATTATGTTTTGACTTTCTTAGAAAATATGAAATTTCCGCTTTAACACACCGAAGGCGATATCGCAGACAAGTAGTCTCATTTTCATTATCTTAGCACACGCACGGGGTCTTTGTTGTTGGAGAAAACCGGAGTAAACCCACGAGGTTGAGAAGGCGCCCCTATCTCTATGTCACATACGCTCACACCATGGATCGAAACCACAACCGCAAGCCAGGGATGATCGGCCAGCTAGACGTCAAAGTGCCACACTCTCGGCCACTAGGCCCCACCCACCCCAACATACCTTGCATACGTTAAGCTCCTTATTGTCAGGGCCATCACATTAGATATGGTTGAGCGCTAAAATTTGGTTGTTATCAAAATAACTTTCAAAAGGTTCTGTTAAATCAATAATCATGGTTTATTCATTTCGTTAGAAGTTTACAAAATAAATATCACGGAAATGAATGAAGGTACTTCTTTTCTGGTCCATATGATCCAATAAAGGTGCGCATGCGGCTTGGGTTTACTAAAGGAAATTTAGTTAGGCCTGCTCTCATTTTGAATTCCACCTATCAAGTGTTCTTTTATGTCCCATGGGCCTTGGTTTTTCCTCCATTCTAATGGCTTGAAGGTTCTCCTTGCCAATTTATACCAAGGTTTAAACATCAATCAGAAATGAAATATGCATCTCGGGTGGTTTAATAACAACCTTCCAATGTCGATGTTAACTTAATCAAGACAACCTCTGATAAACACTTCAGCATAAGACATGATGGATAAGACCAGAGATCATAGTTGATATCAATCTGTGCTACAAAAGATCAGCTCGATCAATAAGAATAGCATATCCTGACAGCAACATAACAATCGAAGCATTTTCCTTACAAAAGTAGAGAGAGGGGGTACACCATTCTGTGGAATTCAATTACTACTAGTCATTACTGACTGATGTTTCGAGGTACACTCTACAAAACTACGTCATTCTTTTTTTTTATTTTAATGATTCGCTTACGCCCTAACGAGGGAGGCAACCCACCACTTGCCAAGTACGACGTACAAATATTGTTTCGAAACAGGACATGGAGTTGCTTGGTGGGGTACCGTGCTAAAACAGATTCAACACGTCTGTAATACTTCATTTCTACAATATACATCCCTATTAAAGTTCCAATGGGCATATTTACCCAGATAATCAAATTTCTCACGACTCAATTCACCCTAATATGTACTCAGATTATTAAATATTTAATTAAGAAAACAAAATCAAAATACAACGCTAGATAAAGTCCCGGTTTGCATTTTTTTAAACAGAAGGCCTATCAAAATATTGTCGCGGACAACAAAATGACGGTAAATACACAACGGAATGGAATCATTTTTGAACTTTTAGAGTTACATCATTCACAGTGTTGTTGTTTGCAAGTGACTCTATAGTGCTAAAGTGCTTAATACAGATCTATATTTCGTTTCGGTTTTTTTATACTTTCGATGGCCTACACTTCATGAAGTTCTGACAAGTTATAATGCGAGTTCACGTCAGGGTCAAACGAGCGGCTTTTGACCCTATGACGTCAGATATTAATTAATCAATCAGTGTTGCCGTTTCTAGTGGTTTACCCACAGTTCCGTGGATCGAAAGCCAAAGCTAATTCCTCACACGTCAGTAAGACCACGTCAATGATAACAACTCTTCCAGGTCCAAGTGTCGTCAAGACAAGTAAAACGAAATTTTGAGCTATAAAAACAAAACGGAATAGGATCTGTGTTTTCATCAGATTTTGCTAAATATTGAATATGTAAATGTCAGTCTTTTTATAATCTAAGATGCAGATAGATGGCTCTATAACGCTTTACCACAATAAATTAATGCACATTTCCCGTAATGTGTAAATGTTCCAATGAAATTAGTTTCTATTATTGGGGTTATATACCGCTTATAACTCGCAATTAATGCTCTATGTGTTCTTGGGTAATTCCATGTAACGCACTATAATTGCCTTCAGTTCATTTGGGATTACTTCTCACCTAGCTAAACTTGTAGGAGATATGCACGACATGTTGTTGACCCATAGTAATGCGTTGTATGGGAAAAGAACGGCATGTACGACGTGTTGTGTGCTATGGGGGAAATTTTGCCCAGTCAGTAATGGAATTCCAACTGTCACTTGGATTTCCTCATTTTTGCCCACCTTTCCCACTGTAACACTAATAGTGATACTGATAACAGAGATCCTGTTCGTGTATATGATTTATTTACATCGAGGACAGGAACATAACAGGAACATAAATACATCAGGAACCTAAACTAAACATGATAACTATTCCCCGGTAGCAGCTGAACTCGGGTGAGTCCATACGTGCATCGCTGTTCGTCTCTGTTCTTCTAACCAAGTCCTCGTCTCAATTTAATGAAGATTATTGTCACTTCATGCGGAAATTATTAAGTCGGTTAATTAAATACGTGCATAATATATGAAGTGGACATGTGTATATTACTATGTAGTGGACAGTGTAGCATTTTCGTAGATCAATAACGCGGGGTTCAATAGGTTCGCACATGACGGGTTCAAATTGGTTTGATGTATCTAAATAAATATTTTACATGTATATTTTAATATGATACAAGTTACTGAACACTTTGTCACAACGCACTTGACTCATTTGTTCTCGGATTGAGGTCATTGTAATTTCAAGTGGAAGTAAAGATGACCTGTATTTGTTTTGAAAAACCACCAAAAACTCCAATCGAAAGTTGATGAGCCATTAACGCCTTATGAGCTTATGGGTTTCTAACTTCTCCGAGGTCCAGTCCCAGGCTGAACATTGGCTGCAACCAACTTATACATACAATACTACCGCTATCTTAAATGTAAGGGTATTATTAGGCTTTCAGACTTTCGTCTGAAAGACTATTGTTTTTACTAAAATTATTATTATTTATTATTATTATTTTATTTTTCGGGGGAGCCTATTTCTCAGCGCCTGTAACAGATACCGATCTGGGACCTAATTCTCTATAGGGAAACCATGTGTTGGCTACTTGATAAACTATTTTTGAAACTTCTGCGCAGACCGGAAGTGGTCGAATTTCGTGCTGTGTCAAAAAATTAAAAAACGGCCGTAGATTCGTCAATTCTGTACCTATTTTCATACAAATGACATTTTCGGAAACCTTGAGTCTTTTCTCGGACGATAGCAGTTGAAAATTTCGATATTTCGAAACTTCATCGTTGACTTCTTGCGATCGAAAAATGAAAAATTTTATTTGAGAGACAATTTTTGTTATTTTTCAAAATTTTCAAATTTGACCTACATTTTTGGATACCTGAAGGCAATCTGGTTCCAGTAATGTAAGTTTCATTCCGAGTTATCGCCCTTTATTTTTCGATTTTTTTTGAATTTTCTTCACATTTTGTGAGCTTAAGTTTCGTTTTACGGCCGGATCAACGTTTTTCAAATTCCTGATACATGAAGCAATATTGTCAAACCACCGTTTAAAGCAATTTCAACAATAATCCGTAAACCGGAAGTAGTCGAAATAATATGCGATATTTTGAAAAAAAACGTGAAAAATTGGTGTCTTGGGTAAAAACACGATTTCTCCGTCCGATATCAACGGATTAAACAAATTAAGGTATCATTTGGTCTAGCGGTGATTGGACCACCGAATGATACCCAATTCGTACGGATACAATGAGCTGGAAGCAAAATATGGCACGCTGAAAATCAAGTATTTTCTGATTTGGAGCGTTTTTGGACGCCTTTATCTCGAAAACTGCTCCAGCGATTTTTCTTAAACTTTCTCTATTAAGAGACCCTTCGATGGTCTTTAGCATGAAGCAATACATTACAATCTTCCAATTATTGGAATAAGACAAAAAAGGGACTGAAAATCGAAAAAAGTCCAAAAATCGTGAAATTTTGGAAAATGCTCTACTATTTTTTTATTTTAAGAGATTTTAAAAAAACAGATATATATTTAAAAAGCTGACCTAATTACGATTCTAATGATGTATAATATGTATGCAGTTATTGAAATTTAATTTTCAATATTTTGACATTTTGACATTTTTAACACTTTTGAACATAGGATTTCTCAGAAATATTTTATTTGGTCGTATAGTGTCGTATATCATTAGAGAGCCCTGTTCCCATGCAAACTCCAAAACTGGATGAGAAAACTACTCGACAATGATTCGTATACCGGAAGTAGTTCAAAAACCGACAAAAAATGTAAAAAAGATGAAAAAAAATTGGAGCTCTTGCCAAAAGTTCGAATTCTCCGTCACATATTAGCGGACCAAAACAATTAAAGTGTCGTTGGATAGTTCCATTAATAGACGATCGTATAACATCTAAATAACACGAATTTGATTCTTAGGAAATAAATTATGGTACGCCGAAAACTAAGTATTTTCCGTTTTGGAGCATTCTGAGACGCCTTTTTCTCGAAAACGACGCCTACGATTTTTCTTAAATATTTTTTACTCAGAGTCCTATCGGTGGCCTAGCGTGTGCATCTAATAATAAAAGCGTTGCAATATTATAGGTGGTCCAAAAATGACCTCAATCTTTGAAAAAAGTTGAAAAATCATTAAATTATTGAAAATGCTCTTTTATTTATCTTTTTTTCGAAAATTACTCAATGAATGTTTCTGACATTTCTGGTACAGGAAGTTAAGTATCTAATCAATTTGTTAAAGCTATTCCGACAATGATCGTAAAACCGGAAGTAGTCGAAAAAATCTCCGATATTTTGAATTTTTTTTACATTTTTACAGAAAACTTTTTTATTTATGAATATTTTTTGATGGTAGTTTACACAGAGTTAAAGTATCACCCTACTTGAGCAGAAGTGAGAAAGAATTTTGTCTCAGTAATTTTCTTTAGTCGCCATTGGCTAATTTAGTTTTTCGTACCTAGATTAATTATTTATTGTTCGATTTGTATAAAACAAAGTGCATATGCTTCGTGATGTCAATTGTAATATTTTTTGTTACGGTGACATTTTTCTGCACGCAACGGAAGTGGCGTAATATTAACAAAAACTACTATTTTGAGAGTTAAGTACCACTTTTTGACAGCAAATATTATTTTTTTCGAAAACTGATATAACAAAAAGTATGCGCCCTGTAAAGGCGCATAAATTGTTTGGCTCAGATTCTTAAATTTCAATTTCATTTTCGGGCAATTTCGAATAAAATGTAAAAAAAAAGGTAAAATTCAGTTATTACAACCCATTCAACGTCTTTATATTTTGAACTATTTATTCGTAACTTTCATAAACTGGTAGCCATAATCCAGACGAAGAGAACGTATGCTTAAAATAGTTTGTAATATGAGCAGTTGCCGAGAAATATGCAATTTTGCATGCATCACTTTTCAAGTTATTTTGCCTATAAAAGAGTAAATTATTATCCGATTTTCAATATTTTTCTTTTATTTGATGCCTAATGCCAATTGGGATGAGGTTAAGCCAATTTCACAGTTTCACTGTTACCGGAAATGACGTCATTTTGGCAAAAACTGTATTTTTAACCTAAAAAACAAATATTTTATTCAAATGAGTCTCTTTTATAATATTTTTAAAATTATGATATTTGAACCCCATCACCAAATAGCATGAACCCATACGATCATACAGATACCACAAAAAAGTTTCTAACTTGTACGGTTGCTGAGATATAGACGATTTTCTACAAGTCACTTTTCAAGCTTTTTGGTCTATAAAAGTGTCAATTATTATTCAATTTTCATACAATTTTCACCATGTGATGCCTTATGCCATCTATGATTGCAATGATCTGATTCCATTATCACCGGAAGTAATGTCATATTTGCAAAAACCGTATTTTTAGACTTCAAAACATAATTTTACTCCAAAATTAAATTTTTGCGCGATCCGACTCAAGATGGCGTGTTCAATGACAAATATTACGGGACGCTGAAGATCTAGTATTTTCCTTTTTGGACTTTTATATGATATCAGAATGATACAAATTCGATGGTTAGGCAATAGATTATGAGATGCCGAAAATGTAGTATTTTCCTCTTTTTTTTGGAGCCTTTTCAGACTCGTTTATCTCGAAAACTACTTCTATTTCACTTCTTAAACTTCTGTTAACCCGAGTCCTATCGGTCGTTTAGAGTATAAAGGTAAATTTAAAAGCATGGCAATGATGTAAAGGACCCTGAAAGCCGATTCAGCACTGCTATGCAGGTCTAGTTTGTCTTATTATGGGGTCGTGGTTTGTGTTCTTGTCGTAATAGACTTGATACCGATTTTATTTGCGGAATCTGTAACCTCTTATCGAACTCATCTTAGTATAATCTTGACATAACTATGCACTGTTTTAATATCCCTAATCATATCATTCTTGATTATCTGTCTCACAAAAATCCTAGAACCAAAATGAAATGTCACAGCCATCTCACTTTACCAATTTCCTTACTCGCGGACGGGTTCCCCTTGTCAGTGGTGTAGGATGGAGGGTCCGACTAGGATAGTGTCTATTCGTTCAGATGGGACGAAAGCCAAGGTCACGTCAACACAATTGGTGTGCATGTAACAAACCCTTGGTATTTGGAATTGGAAATAAGAGTAGGTCTAGCCGCCTAGAAGGTAGTGCCGCTGCCTGGGCAAAAGCTCCCCCATAGCACACTTCATGGTGTAAGTCTGCAGAAAATTAGGAAGTTAACCATAATCGAATAATTAATTCATTCGGTCGTTGCGATCTTAAACGCCTTCTATGGGCTTTTCGGGGGAATGTTCCACAGTGGACCAACCTAATTTTGTTGGACAATTAAGTGACATTTGCCTAGTAAAGGGAACGACATGTAATACCTATTTTGTTATATTTGACCATGGATCCACCCTTGTTTCTGGTTGCTATTGTGATGTTTCTTGTTCAGAATGTTTTTTTGGTTTGTTTTCTTTTAAACAATATTTGTTATTCAATAGATATCTGAATTTAGATCGGGGAACAGGTTATGTGTAATCCCTGTCTCTGACTTAGACACAGTATAAATATTTACATACATACACATTTTTATATAAATATTTTAGTTGGTAGAAATCTTTTACTGTGTGGTATTGGTTTTCGGGTATGGTTAGCCTGCACAGGGTACAATCATCCAACACCTCCAAATCTAACAAGTGAGGTTTAACGTCCACTCGACACAAACTACGTCATTTCGGGACTAAACCAATTGAGAGAGGCGAGGATATTAGACGATTGCACGATTTGCAGAACTGAAATAACGTAAGAATTGGTTTATGGAGATTTAGATGAATAAACTGTCGAACCTGTTGGAAAATAAATGCTTTTATCTTAGGACTTAGTTTTGTTGAGCTATTGTTAAGACTCTATCTAGATCTGGGATATTTTTGCATAAAGGTCACCCTAGCTAAAAAAAAACTAAGTATGATTTTTATATAATAAGTATTATTAAATTAGCTTAGTCAAGGAGACTACAATAGTTTAAAATATATTAATCAGCTGGAAGTATAATATATCTTGATAATTGAAGTCACTTTCTTTGTTATATTTATGGTGTACCGGGTACTATTACGATGGTAGTTGTGCGTTGCTAACAGAAATGAGCTCAGTGAATAAGGGAGAGAAAAAAAAAGAGGGGGTAACGTCCATTCGACACAAACTTGGTAATTTTGAGACTAAAACATGGTTTAATTTTATTTCAATAATTCGCTTGCGCGTAGGATGGGTCTTTAGCAGTGGGGGGAAACCGGCGGACCAGGAGAAAACCCACGAGGTTGAACAGGCGACCCTACTCCTTGCCACGTACAACCGGAAAATCAAAACCACGCCAGTTGACTCAATGACAGATCTTACGATACAACGCTCGTGCTAACCATATAAGCTAGCCGTCTGCCCTCTATATAAGCATCTTCAGATATTAATATTTATATATATACATACATACCTGTTAAAACAATGACCATTCCTATAAAATACACCACACATTTCTCTACAATATCCCAAATCTTCATCCTGGTGAAACGATGTTTTGAATGTTCAATATCTTGTATAATTACTTTTCTTGTAGTATATTAATCCCCTTTTCTTAATATTAATTCACTTCATCCTGTATCTAGAGAACACGTTATTGTAAATAATATATCCGTCCAAGCTGTTCAATTATAATTTGATATCACTGTTTTTTTTAACACGATCAAAATGGCGGCGCATCTGTTTTCACGCCTGAAATGACAACAAAAATAAAGTTTATAAATACAAATATAAACCGAGATCGTTTGAAAACAAGTAGGTTCGTTCAAAATGTTTGAAAACACGGATGTAGTAAATATCTATTAATAAAAATAAACGAGGCCATATTTTGATATTGATCGAAAAACGCCCCAACGTCACTTGTTTTAGGTTGCATTTAACCACAACAGGAAATAAATATAGGTTGCCAGGCAACGCAACATACACCACACACCCCCAAGTCGTCTGAACCGGTAACATCGCTGGATACACTGCGTGTATAAAAGTTCACACGTTATAACAAAGCCTTTCTGTGCAATACAGTAAAAATAACCTAACATAGGAAAAACAACAACCATTATTTGTTTTTATCGATATCCATACAAGACGAAAACTATTTCTTCCATGAATAAAGCTGTAAAGTTAACGTGGAGTCTCTAATCTGCGTAAAACGCTAAAAGACTAGCCATTATTTTATAGCAGGTTTGTTAAGCTAAAACGAGTATAAAACCCAAAAAACTGCCATGTATAATGTTGTCTAACAAATCGATTGATGCCACCGTTAACGTCTTAATGATGAAACATGAGGTAAAATAAGACAACCAATACAAATTATCGACACAAAAACACGTTAGAGCACGTCACGTTGGAAATGGAATAGGGAATACGATCCTAGATAATCACAGGGGTATTATTACCATTAATAAACAACTTTTTTTCTAAAAGCATAATTCCATACATCTTATTTTTAATACTTTATTCATTATGTAGTATTAAATCAGTGTCGGTGTGAACACAAATTGCAGTGCAAATCTTTTCGCATTTACAAATCAACACACTGAATGTGACAGAATGACAGTATCACGTGAAATGATAACAGCAACGCACAGAATGTGACATAATGGCGTGTCTACATACTTGCCTGTGAGATAGCGGTATGGCTTTTATTTGTAAATAAGTAATAATAATCATATTTTCTTTTTGCCCATTTTTAATCTCCGATTTGTAGAACTGTATATTAACAATAGTTTTTACATTAAAATATTATAATAACAGTGAATAGCCTGCTTTAACTCATGTTTCCTAAGCAACGACCGCGAGAGTTACAACATCTAGTCGTTGCTAGAGTAGACAGAAATTGCCGAACGTAGATAAGTTATCTCCTTTTACCACAGATATGTGAACAATGGCGTTGTCCGATCAGCCACCCTTATATTGAGCGAATCCTAGACTTTATAACTCGAATATCACAGGTAGACATTTTAGATGAAAAGCTCGAGACTTGCTATACGTGATATTTTTAACGAGGAATCTGATAGGCCCCCAGCTTGGTCAGTGGCCAATCGAAATTTGTGAGGACATATGCAGGGTAAAATGTACGGAGTTCAAGCGACATAAAGCATGCCGGGTAATACGATCAAATTAAAACAAACGGTCATTACGTATTCTTAACATAGTCATGATCGTATGCAACACAATGCAAATAGTACCTTAGCATTTAAGGGACCTATCAAAATGTATCTCAAAACGCAGTTTTAGGGTCTCCTGATAAAATGGGAAAGTCCAATTTCATTAATATGTGTTTCAATTTGTTGAAGGCTTTATTGTGTTACTTTATTGATCCATAAAGTTCTTTACGTTAAATTAAACACCATACTTGTACGAATGTACATGGATATAGATTATTGATCCATAAAGGATTTACGTTAAATTAACCATCATACTTTTATGGATATTGTATTTTTGTTTTAGTGTATTTTTTTTTAAAAACAAATAGCTAAATACAAAAATAGACTGAGTTTCCCAGGAGATATTACACACTTGGTATCATCAATGTTAAGTTGCGCCCTGGCCAAATTGAACGGCACGAAAACAAATCTGGCATGTTCAAGAGGCGAATATTTTGAGATACTTTTACTTACAACTGATTGAACACTTCTTCCACTCAATAGTTCTAAATACTAATAAGTTCTCATTTCCAATGCATTCACTTACACCAATGACATAAACAAATATATCGGTATGAATGTTAGAATCAACTCCATTGCCTATCGTGATTTTTAATTTCTTGAATATGCTTCTTGATTGAGTGAATGCTTTTTATTTGTTTTGATGATTTGTTTTGATGATTGAGAGTAACAGCAGGAGTTATTATATTAGTTTCATTGATTGAGAGTAACAATAGTGAGTTATTATATTAGTTTCGATGATTTAGAGTAACAATAATGAGTTTTCATGATTAAGTGTAACAATAGTGAGTTATCAGATTTGTTTTGATGATTTAGAATAACAAGAGTAATTTATCATATTTGTTTTGAAAATATTTTAACGACCTGAAAGGTCCAACGTTCGACCTTTGAGCTTGACATTTTCTAACCTTACATCCATTCAACAATTACAGAATGTTTTGGTGGTTTAGATTAACAAAAGTTGAGGGCAATGTTGTTGTCCATATTATTGTCCATATTATTTTTTCGAAACTTATTTCCATTTATCAGAATTTAGAATGACAATAGTGGTTCATATTTTTTTTTTTTGGACTATTTGGTTTTTATCTACTTAAGCAGTTAACCATTCGACCTTTGCGCTTGACATTTTCGAAACTTAAATCCATTGATCAATATCACAAACATGCGTAAATATATAATAGACTTACCTATTGATGAAATGGACTACATACATCAAACTATACTACTCCACTATGAAAGTAAACCTGTTATGAGGTTGAAACTCACTTGAGAACTCATATCATAACGACCATCTCTCTTGGCCAAGATGAAAAGTTGGAGAGATTGTCCATAGCCTACAGGATACTACAAGCTATCGAGTTATTATGAGTTCACTCTAGGCTATACATAACACACAAGTCACACTATATGTGTATGATCCAAAACCTATTATCAAACACGCTCGAGATCCCCTGTATTCACATTTATTTAACACCTTTCATATATTTATGGAACATGCATTTAATTGTTATGATGTTATAGTTGGTTGTTTCTTTTCCAGTATGAAATCGTTGATAATATGCATTAAAGTATACGGCAGCTGTACAATGTTTATATATTATAGTCCAATGTAATGTCAATCGATACAGGGTATGGTTGTGTATCGGAGTACATTGATTTAGTAAAACTTGTGAAGTGTGGCATATGGCTTATTAAAATACGGATTAGTTTTCAATGCGTAATATTAATGTGAGAGAGAAGAGAGAGAGAGATTCATTTTTATACGCCCACATTTTCATGTGGACGTATATTGTCGTCGCCCCTGATCGTCTGGACAATATTTTTGCCCATCGGGTCATAACTTCCTGAATTATGGCCCTTGATTGTCCGAAAAATCGCCCTTTTTAGCTTGTGGTCTCTCTGGAGGTCAAAATTATTATCCGTTTTAAAAGACCGTTTGATTATATCACCGTTACATGGTAATGAAGGTTGAGTTTGAATTTCGTGAAAATTGGACCAAAATTTTGGCCGCCGTTTGTAAGCGAAAAGTGTGAAAATATGTTATATCAAGGTTGTGGACTCTCTACAGGTCACAATTCTTATCCAATTTTGACAAAACTTGAAATATAGGTTTATCCCCATAAGATCACGGTTGCTTTCGATATTGGAATGTATCGGGTTGAGGCTTCATGGATTATGGCCCCTGATTGTATGAAAAATCATGTTTTTAGCTTGTGGACCCTATAGAGGTCATAATTTTGAACCGATTTTGATGAAACGTGACATTACGTTAATAACCCAAAGATCTTGGTTCCTTTCGATATTTTTGCCCATCGAATCGTAACTTCCTGAATTATGATCCCTGATTGCCCGAAAAATCGCCCTTTTTAGCTTATGGTCCCTGATCTGGAAGTCAAAATTATTATCCGATTTAAAAAATCTTTTGATTATATCACCGTTACATGGTAATTTAGCATGGGGCAGAACTTTATAAAAACCAAACAAATTCTAATGATTTTCTGATAATAACTTAATATGCGACAACTCTTGTTGACTGCCCGGACGATTTAGCTGCTGTGTGGGCGTATGTTTCGTTGCCTGACAACCTATTTTTATTTCATTTATCGGCATGAGCGTTTGGTCAAAGATGATTGATGGTGCGGTCACACAAACACCTAACGACACATCGTATTGGATTCATTGCTTCTCTGTCAAACCATAGAACAATTATGTTTGGTTTCGGGGAGTTAAATTGTTTCATTTATAATACAAATATGTTAATATAAAAGCTGAACTTTAAAGAATAAATTATAATTTCACATATACAGCGAAAATGAATAGCAGAATCGTCATTACTGAAAGGTAATTGAGCCAGTTAAGTCTACCCAGCCCCCCAAAAATGTTCCAGACTGTATTGTAACTTGGGGAATAAAAAGAATAATCACAAAAAGTGTTTATATTGCTGAAAATCATGGAATAAGAATAAAATAAGTGTCAAGGTAATCTTCCATACTGACCTGCCCACATTGCAATATTCTGAGTTGAATTATTGCATACGATTATATTTGCGTGATTGCTTGAAATTATTTTCACAATAACGGTAACTATAAACCGACCATCGCAGCCGTAAATATATTCAACTTGGATTTATATTATCGTATCACGCTATGTTTGAAACATATACCGAACTAGAGAAAAATTGTTGAAGAACCTGTCGTATGTTATCTGGAAAGTATCAACCAAGAGTCTTTAAAGAACTTCTTGGTATCTACTACTACTATACTACTTATACGTTTTAGGGGATACCTGTCGTTTCCAGCCACGCTTTTCTCCAAGTCGAGTGTTTAGAAACTAACCTAGACCTCGGAACAATACAATGGCTGATGATAATATAACAATAGGAGAAAATACCCCAAAGCAAAATATGTGATGAAAGTCCCTGAAGGTCTCGAGCTATTTCGAGGTTGTTAACAGATTTTGCTAATTATACTTGGTTCTAACCATATTGCTATCTTGTTAAATATGCAATTACATGACAGAAGCTCAATAAAATCTTTTATTTGTGAACGCATGCAAAAGTAATGAGTTTTAAGTATTATTAGAACGGAAACCAAACACGTATTAGATAATGTCAAATCAATTATATTTCACAAGCTTACTCTGACGTGAAATCGGTATGGTTAGAGCTGGTCGATTTATAATTTTAGACCATTTTGTTTTCCGATAATAATGGACTTTTGATTTGCTTTAAACACTGTATTCGTCTTTTATTGGGGTCATCAATAATATATATGGTATATTACACTGTAATTATGGAAGGATAACGTTGCCAATATTATTTCAATGTTCACTGTACAAACTGCATACGTTAGCAGTTGAAAATACGTATTTAAGTTTTACAATTTGAAATTTTCATTGCTCCACAATACCATTGTCACAGTGTTAAAATACAGTTACGTTGCACGTAACACTTTTCCATTTCAATAATATTGGCCAACGTTATGATCCCATATGTAATTACATATTCTGTTATGTCTTCGGTTCAAATCAAGGTTAATTTAGATTGATTATAATTTGGAAGATTTGTTTTTCTAGAATGTGTTCTTTTGGATCAACCATGGATTTACAAGTGATTTGGTTGGTATAGCAGAACAATCTGGAAGAAAATCTATTTGTACGACTAATTTGTAACTATTTTTGATGGACTGTTTATGGCATGTCAATTAAGGCACATGTTTGTAAATTAGATTCGATTAACAGCATTTTCTTTATCTGGTTGTATCACGAGAAACGGCCTGATATGCAAATATCTAACTAACATGACATCAATTACATCTATTATGGTTTTTTAAAAGACATACAACATACTAACAATAATGATGACATTTACATGACCTCGATGCATTGTCCCTGTAGAAGGATGGTATTTTTCATGGCAAGAAAGTGTTCATGTCTTAAGTTGAGGGAAGATTACAGCCGATATTCTTAATTATGGTCAAGAGAAAATGCATTTTTAAAGTGGTGTCTGTTACAATTGCAAAATTCCATTGTTTTGGGGGTTCACTGCAATCTACCCGCGCTTTTATAATATTTCCAGTTCCTGTGTTCTTGCAAGACTGGTGCCTACAAATACCAAGCAATCTGAAAATAAACATCCGATGTCTATACTTGTCTATGAAATCCTTTCATAGTTTTCTTTCCAGTGCTTCCAATTGGGTCAATATTCTAAACGAAGTGTATGGAGGTTGTTTGCGAGCGATTTAGCAAATGCGAAATGACAATTCGCCCATTAAAACAATCTCAATACCCATATAAATTCTATTGATGACTATAGATTAAAACAACTCAATAATATTAATAAGACCTCGTCAAATTGCTATACGTGAATTCACAACAGCTAAACTCAATATTATCGATAATCTTAGAATTTAAAAACATGAATTACAACTGGCCTATTCAAATAAAAATTGATGTTTTTATCTTACCGTAAAAATGTGGGCTCCTGATATCCAATAATTTAATGCACCTTGCACGTACTAAAATCTGTTCCCGACGTCAGGTTTTCTGTGGTCTCGAGCGTTATTTGTAGCGAGATAGTTTCATGACCAAATTACAAAGCAAAATATATCCGAGAAATGTTGCACAGCCTAGGGTCAAATTATGAAGTAATATATTACACAGTGGTAATGAATTCTTGTCAATTTATGACCCCAATACTGTGTCGGTCGTCAATTAGTTTATATTGACTCCCAAGCCTCTATAGCAATATAACGATAAAAGCCCGTGTTATATGGAGCAGAACTATATGTAAGATCAGATAACACAGTGGATAGGACCATAGTTTTGAGACATGTGGATATTATCACCAGTTCCTGTTTCGTCTATATTTGTAAATTTTAGTTGTAAAACATAAGCAGGATCATTGAATTCCAAATTTAAGTTAAAGAGATGTTATCATCCTCACAAAGGACAAAATAAGTGGTAGTTATTTGTGAACGGGACAAGCCAATTACACCAAGAACAAAGGAGCTACGTACAAAAATCAAAAATTTTAACCCTAAAGTGGATTTCTAGAAAACTGTTTGTCGTTTTCTTTTTCATTAAACCCGTAGACACCCCTGAAAGACTAATTCTAGAATGTTGGTTTTGCTTGGATTTGAGGTTTGACGATACTGAGGCATACGCAATTGTAACGTTCACCCTCGGAGCAAGTTGTGCGATTTTTGATCCATGGCAGAACTTACCCCGTTGATTTATCTGATGCTATAAAGTGGTACCGCGTATTCAGTAGTAGTATTTGAAACCATTATTAGTCCAATAATGATACACTTGAGAGAACTTGACCTTTATTGAGGCTTATATACAACCTGTACAATGTATATCTGAATAATATATATTTAATATCCCCATCAGCAGTTTAATATACAAAACTGAAAATATAAATATTTTTATTCTATTTAATGCAGTAGTTTGGTAGAATACGTCAGTACTTCCAATGCTCTGATAGCGACCGTTCGGTGTTGCTGGGTAAACTGTGCCATTTGACCAACGTTTTGGGATCACAAAAATTTATTCCGGATAGTTATTTGGCTGGAAAATGCGGGTTAATGGTGATCAACTTCTTAAACTACGTAGTGAAACCAATTTTGGTAGCCAATTATTGACATCTCTGGGATCCATAGCAGTTGATGTGGCAAGTGACACAACTTACACACTCTACCCTATATACACAACTAAATATATATTATACAATATGAACGTTCTCATAAAAACATGACATGATCTTCGCCATGGACATTTAGCTAACTTACAATGTGTTAGCAATACGACCTGATATTTCAAAAAGAAGTAAAGAGAGGTAGGAATGCGTTGGCTCGTGTACTATTTACCGCTTAGTGGGTCAATAGTTTCGTATTATTCGTATACATTAAGTACGTTTCCGCCGATCTATAGGTCCCACGGGTCGTCATTTGGTATCCAGGGTAATAAAATAGGCAATCGGATGTTAGCTATTACCTAGCATTCGACTAATTTGTGTAAATGGCATTTGACTGATTTCATGTAATATTGAGTTACACTAGACTGCTTACTATCGTTTGGTTGTAATGGTTAACGATTTAACAATGCCATGCAATCAATTAAGATAATTACAAGCAATCACGACACGTAGTTATTAGATATAACTGCCATTTCGTTTAATACCACTCAAACTTCAGTCACGTCACATATGAAAGATCAAACAGAACACAAAACGCGATCTTATCACACATAGCGTTTACGTTTAATAGTTTTATAAATGTTTCGTGTTGAATGGTTTACCACCATAAACGATTCTTTTATCTTCAATGACAACAACATAATATTATATGAGAATTACCGAGACTGGGGTTTCAAGATTAAAAGGAACATATCTTTCATTAGATTTGATATTAGAAATGATTCTTTGGTCTTACGGCAGCTGTTCGTCACGTTGTGTTTATAAAACGAAAAGAAAGAAATAGCAAAACTATGTTTTTATAAAACAATTTCTGAAAACAATACAATATCGGTGGTATGGGAATTTCTGCGCTACAAATATTTAATATCTGAGATGTCGTCCTCCGTTATGGTCTACTTTATATGTATAAAAAATATAAGATACGCCCATATTTTGCGAAAGATGGCCAGAGAACAAGCTAAACAAAAGGTGATTTATCGTACAATCTTGGGCCACAATCCAAAAAGGTACGGTCTTAAATGCGCGAATATCGATTGGGATAAAAAAAAGATATATCTTTAGTTTCATCAAAATCGGACAAAATATTTGATCTTTAGAGGGCCGCAACCTTTGTATGACATACTTGTACACAATTTGCGTACATGGACAGCCATTTTGTCGGACAGCTTCGAACCCCGCGTTCATTATGGTGGATCGGTGATATAATAAAGTCTTTTATAATCTGACATACAAAATGTCTCCTCTAGCGGATCCACGAACTAAATAGGTGATCGTTTGTACAATCAGGGGCCATAATCCACGAAGTTCTGATCTGGTCATGAGCACATATTCAAAAGAACTGGGATCTTCAAGATATAAACATACCTGATAAAAACTTCCTCTAGGGGGGATCCACGAGCTACAAATGTGATCGTTTGTACAATCACTGGCCATAATACAGGGACTGAGATCTTTGAGATGTAAACATATATTTTAAGTTTCATCAAAATCAGACACAAGTTTGACTTCTAGCTGATCCACAACCTTGGTATTACATATATTTTCACAATTTGCGTTCAAGGAGCGGCTATTTTGATGTAGTTAACGTCCGATTTCCGAAATTAGAATTTAAGTATCTTCAGGGTGTAACGATGATATAATTAAACGGTTTTTAAAATCGGATAAAAACTGTGACCTGTAGAGGATCAACAAGCTAAAATCGCGATTTTGCCACACAAGATAAACCTCCCGACAAGACAGAATATAGACATTGCAAAAACTAAAAAAATATCAAATCAAGATTTGCAGTCCCGAGCCTGTAATGAATGATATAGGCTTCACTCAAATAATGAAAAAAAAATAATTTAGAAGGACGTGACGTTTCTTCAATGTCCATAGTCTGCCAGTTGATGCCATAAGTCAGAACATCAAACAAGTGCTATTTTGGTACTGTGCTAATCTGTAGGTTATCAGATGGTCTGGAACCTACAACCCAATCTTTACTCCATCATAAGGTAAATATGTCAGTTTTAAAGAATACAGATGCCAGATTCAAAGATATAGCTAAGGGCGGAATCTGTGAGTGATAACCATATTTGTTCAAATCAATTAAGGTACTATGTATCTGCATAGTATCAAGAAGGGACGGACTCCTTGTAGAAGATCAGTTTCAAACAACATTTCCAATTACCAAATAGAATACGTTTAACCAAGCAAAAAACGTTTATCATTATAAAATCACGTACTTGACGTTTTAAAAATATAATGAACATGTGCATATATATTAGTCTTGCAAATATTAGGTGAGAAAGATGGCAGCTATTGATCCTTCAGCTAAATCATGGCTTAAAGTCGCCTCTATCGAACCAAAAAGGAAATAAGATCATCAATTAATATTTTATCACGTTAATCAACATTTTATTGCCAATCCAAAAAGGGAGCCACAGCATCGAATGCGGCGCTGGTTCGGTCCCGATATTGGCCGAGAAAGTTCCCCGGAAAGTGTCAGCGTAGTTTCCGCTTATCAGCATAATAATATCTTAAAGGGCCAATCCCGATAAGATTTTGGAGAACAAAACTGCTTTATTTTGTGTTAAAATCCCTTACAATCCTCTACCTTAGGGCCATACAACTAACTCAATGTATGTGATACGTTTTCAAACAACTGAAACCCGCCAGTCGTCATCTGGAAAAGACGACCGGTGCCCTAAGCTGTATCTTGAGGTGTCTGGATGGAACCGAGCTTTTATTTTATAAAACATAATGTGTTGGTGAAATTAACCTTTCGTTATCCAGCACAACACATGGGTCATGCATTGTATAGACCCCTAAAGGAATGGGATTTGATTATTAGGTCACCCAATGAAAAAATTGACCCGAAATCTTAAAAGGGTTACGTGTCCGGATAGGCAGTTTTGGTGTTCACGTCCAACCGACTTTATATTTTCAGCTGAAATTTTGAGACAAGATAAATACATCATTCCTCTATATTTTGGCGTTTAAATTTCATATCTACTCAGACTTTTATTTTTGAAACCATGTTCAAGTCGGGATTGTCCTTTTAAATAATGCAAGTCCTTATGTCAACATATTCTTTCTATAATCATAACACGATCCCGAATGTCAATGTTACCTGCCACAGACAAGTAAATTTCAACAGGTAGTTTTCCGCCGTTCTCCGTGAGTAGTCGTAACTTTCCGCTTATAAATAAGACGTGGCGTAACCTTAGTCTTTCTGCTCTATATTGCTATGAGCAGTAGGATGAAACTGTCTTCAAAGGCGACCGATAGAAATATATGGATTATGAAAGGCCGTCTACTCCGACCCTTCTGGCTTTATGACATCATCGACGGTCTTAAATTTTAAAACAACTTTCTATTTCGTTTTCAAGACAGTTGCATTTTTTATCCAAACCAATGAGGCCCCATTGAAAAAGTGTTTCTGAATTCCCTGCTTAAACAAGAAAGGCTTACAGTCTAATATGAGTTTTCAATGTATTGCTTGTGGTCTTCGATATGATCTTTTAAGATATTATCATCTTTTTTTAATCCAGTTTTCAACAAGTATGGTTGTTATGGAAACCATTATTCAATACATCTAAAAGACCTATTATCCTAATAAGAACACAGTTTTACACAAATAATGTCAAAGAAAAAACTCTTTACGTTATCAATTTAAGCTGTATAATTATTTATTTCGTGAAAGAAAGAAGACATTTTTGAGCTGTAAAGAGTTGATGTTTTTCCGGAAAATCGAAGTTTAAAAGCTTTGGTACTGAACCAACATCTTGTCAGCTAAGACATTAATAAATTGAGGCAGCCATAGCTTCCTCCTTATTTCACTCAGTTTTTTTTATATTATTAGCATCAAGGAAGACTAAAAAACACAGGAAGGATTATAAGAACCAGAATATTATCTATATTTTTTTCCTCGTCCTCAGAAGATTAGACCGCATAATACGCTGGTTATGGCTTCTCCCTATGATATTTACAAATGTGCTTAATGAACAGATTATAAATAATATATCTTTCTGACAGATGCAATGTATAGATTCATATCAATAGCTGGCGGTTCTTGCTTTAATAGTTCAAAAATAGATAATGAAAATGAATATTAAAAATTTCAGTCATATTCATATTGAGATAATTAGGTGTTCCAATCCATTTAATCTATTTAAAACCGCGACCACTCGATGTCCTAGGGAGTAGATACATGTTCAAATTGTGATTTAAAAAATGACAAACAATAGGCCGATTTAGCTCTTGTATTATGTATGCATCATTAAAATTTTCTATTAAGTTTTATTTTTGCTGAATCCACACAAGCAATCTCAGTCTGACCAGAGATAAGAGAAAAAAGACGCTGTGTGTGGGAGACTAAGTCATTGGGAGGATTAGTGAATTTGGGGGCTCCTTCCAAGATAGACAGGTGAGAAAAAAACAAAATAGGTCATTTCGGACTAACTTATGGTACGTTTTTATTCCAATAACTCGCTTATACGTGGGGTTGGTAGCAGTAGGGAGCCAAGGTGGTTAAGGCGCGTGCTCGCTAGCCTGGAGGTCGCACGTTCGCCTCCGACGTGATTTCCCCTCTCCTGGACAGCTGTTTTGTCGTTCGGATAGGACAAAAACGGAGATTTCGTGTTTATACTTAAATGATCCCTGGAAGTGTGTCTTAGCGCTGCTTTCCTGGCAAACTTTCCCTCATAGCACAATGTATGTCCCATGCCCGTCTTCATTAGCGCAGTCGGAGAAGAATAGCGGGGCGTTTACCCCATTTCATTTCTTTAGCAGTAGGAGGAATCGGAGAGAACTGGGAAACATACCAGATTGGAAATATTTTATCATGCAATTATGTGCTTACAAACGTAAATTGGGAGGGGGGGGGGGGGTATCAATTTACGAAGGATATTCGTAGTTCACATTGAAGGACATCACGGCATCATTATTCTTGAACTCATCTCATATCCAATCACGAGACGGCTTAACTCGGATAAGCGTGATACTCTTCATGTTTCATAACATTCGTACTATCATACTCTATAATAATCTTGTGACATTCAGAAGCCAAGAATTCAGCAGTCAAGTCAGATGTTATCAATTGACACAAAGCCTTACATCACGAAGCAATCACGTATTATGCGATCGTGAGATTCTAATTAAACTGTCGATCCGCTTTCAGCTACAAATTCAATTTTCTCAGCGGTTCGAATATAGTTTTCTATCAGTTGTTACACATTTAGACTTCACGTCAAAGCCCTACCCAACTCTCCACCTCAAGTCCCATTTCAACGTAGAGCGCTAGATCGGGGACGGTCTTGCACATATTACGTCCCGTGTAGATTGTGCGTTAGGGTTTAGAGTAAGGATCGGTCCAGGGTTAGGGTTAGGGTTAGCTCTAGCCCTGTTTACATCTGGAGACAGTGACAATGTCTGCAGCTCCTTACCCTTACCCCGATCCAGGAATGTGTAAGAAATGTTCTAGATTGTGTCCAATCTAGCGTCTCCAGTAAAACTCCATTTCAACTCTCGACGTTTAACCCTAATATGATAAAGACCGCCTAATATATTTTCTGAGGAGCACACGATGAATTTGGATGGGGCGTGGTGTGTTTTAAATATGGCCTATAAAACAGAATAAGAGAGCCACGGTGGTTGAATGGGTAAGACGCTGGATCGCTAGTCTGGGGGTTGTCTCCCGGCGTTGGCTGAGAAAGTTCATCGGAATTTTCAAGCTTGGTTTTCCATTGTCAAATGGCACAGGACAAAAACAACTGTCCAGTCGTTCGGGCGGGACGAAAAACCAAAGTCCAGTGACACATTGGCGCGCACGATAAACCATATAAGAGTAGGCTGTATCTCCGCTGTCCGGGCCAAATTTCCCACATGGCACACTGTATGGCGTATGCCTGTGTTCAGACCAGTATGACGTTAAATCCCATTTCATTTCATGTCACAATAACTTTAGAACCTTAGCCCCGTTCTCCTTAATAACGAACTAAAGGGCGGGTGAAACTTATTCCAGCTAGTGTATACGCCATAATTACCTTATTATTGCAAATATTTCGCCTTGTGGCGTTTATTTATTTATGCGTGGTTGTTTCAACTGCGGTGTATAAAATAAATATTATATACGCAAATTATAGACGTTTGACGAGATGCCAGATATCCGCTAGTACATGGCTAATGGTTAATTAAAGATCTGTCACCAGCAATATAATCGAATATTGATGACCTATGGATGATATTGTCATATTGATGAATAAAAGAAATAAATAAGGAAAATCAATAACGTCTTTTCAACACCGTGCGATTAATTTGGAGCTGGTAACTGTTATTACTATAGTTATACGTACAATGCGAAGAATTTTGTCCGTGCAGTTTTAATTTACTATTCCGTAATACGTATTAAAGTCTGTTATGGCATTAGCCAGAATTTATAAAAAAAATATTGTTAAAGTTGTAGATCGTAGAAACTTATCAGAATTTTTAAAATAATGTTAAAGTTGTAGATTTTAGATAATTATCAGAATTTTGGAAATAATGTCAATGTTGTAGATCGTAGCACACACCGGACTAATGAATTTGGGCATGTGCTAATCAGACGACTATGAGGGGTATTTGTCTGGACAAATCTTGAATTCCAACTGTTATGGGTTATTCTACGTGCCCAAGCGGGAGTCTCGATGCATTCCTTGCCAGACCCCCCTGCACCAATGAAATGTTAAATCACGCCACAACGGCTAACACCAGGTTCAAACCTTGGGTTTTCAGGTTAACGAGCCGGCACCTTACTTTCCGCCGCTCCTTTCAGTGTTCGCCCTTTCAATACAAAATGGTAGATATAAACATCAGGAACTGGTATTATTTATCAATTACAACTACACTTCCTTCTGTTTCAATCTATTTTTACTACACATTTCAACTAAAATTAAGACAGTCAAATCTTTTCCAGATTTTAATCAGATATTTTCATAAGTTCAACGATGAATAGAGAGCAAGCTAAAAAAACACACGCTATTTTATTTTTTAAAGTTTTGGGGCCATACTCGAGAAAGTGGTCCCGATATGCGCGAATATCGAAAGGAGCCAATATCTTTGGGTTTTAAACATACACGTCAAGTTTCATGATCATAGAATAAACATTCTGACCACAAGAAAAAAACGTGGTTTTTCAGGCAGGGGCGACAAAAATATAAATCAAAATGAAAATGTGGACGTATGAAAACATAGAATACCATGGAATGTTGACGTATGAATGGAATTTACATTTAAATCCACGAGGAAATGAATTGTGGTATCGCATTGTCGCAAACATGGTGAAGGGAGACAACTGCATTTAACAAGCTCGTTTTAGTTTTTTGAAAGTTAATGTCGTTGCAGTGCTCAGTCGTGCAAAGTTTCTTTGAAATGGGATTTACTGTCCGACTTTTCTTCTCCGTGGTCTCATATAGCCAAATTATAAACCAATCAATGGTTGAGAATTTACTGAGACGCTACCGTCGGGAGGAAAAATTGAAAAAATGAGGACCGCAAACAGTCTACATGGTCCAATAAAGCCTAATTTAGATGGTTGACCTGAATCCCAAACAACCAATCAATCTTTAAGACTTGTTGCAGTTGCATTCACAAATGATAATCGACCGCCGACAAATGTTACATAAGCAGAGCGGCGCCAGACAAAATGTTTTAATTGATACAAATACGAATTCGCGGTACCCAATTAAAATTCAAGCACTTTATTTTGCCAACTAGATGATATACTTATTTATTTTTTCACTTGATATGATTAGCCAAACCCACACGCCTATGGTTATCCGATGTTCATATTCAACCATACAAAATAGCTGCAACACAACGAAGCACATAATGTTTGTTCTGGTATTTAACAGTTTATAGAGGGGATGTACCGGGTGTATCATTTATGGCAGTCCTAGATCCAGGGCCCCGTTCCTTGAAAATTCTTAAAGTAAGCACAAAGTTATGCTTCGTTTTTTCTTACGTAAGAATCTTAATAAAATAGTCTCTAGAAAATTCTTAAGACCGTTCTTACGTAAGCACAAGTCAAGTACGAGTCTAAGCACATTGTGACTGGTAAAATGAGACTATGGTGCTCTCAAACGTCATAAAAACAGTTTTGGTATGCGATCCGAATTACATCACAAATTTGTCGTCTGCTTCCCGTCAAATGGTCGATTAGATGCCTTTGACATGTCCCTATACACATATGAAATGTGGCACAAGCTAAAAAAAATAAAAAAACGCAAGCACTCTGAGAAGGCGCGCCTTTTCTCCATGCCACATACGCTCACACCAGGGATCGAACCCACAGCCGCAAGCCAGAGGTGATCGGCCAGCTAGAGATCGAAGCGCGGCACTCTAGACCACTAGGCCATCCCAACCCCACCCCTTATGATTGGTATACCTTGCTTGAGACTTGTGCTTAGATAAGAACAAAGTTGCGCTTAAGTTTTTTCTAGGGACACACAATAACGTACTTGTGCTTACACTGAAGTCTACTTAAAATCTAATCACAGGGACGTTCTTAAGATTTTTCTAGGAACACAAAATGCGATAAGTTTACTTAAATGTAAATTCTACTTGAAATCTAAGCACAAGAACGTGCTTAAGAATTTTCTAGGAATCGGGCCCAGAAGTTATTTTGATAAGTAGACATCGGATTCGGATATCTCATGTGTAAAAATCCTTGACTTGAGTCGTTCGCACACATATTTAAATAGGGACCTTTCACATGGGTACGAATACGAAAACTAAACGTCACCGATTCATTCTTGAGACAATCGTAATGAGTGTTCGGTCAGTGAAAAACGTTACGCGTATGGAACTGGATCACGTAGGAATGTAAACGAACATGTTTCTTGTCTCGTGTATTGAATTTCCAATCATTTTTCGATTGTGTATATAATTTGATTGTATAGGGAATGTAGAATGTTGTCAAATGCAATATTCTGCTCTATATCCGCCAAAATATCGCTTGAAAACTTTGGCTTGACCGAGAAATTCATCGAGTGGAAATAAACGCCTTCTAGCTATTAGCGTACGTTGGATTGCGAAACCGTTTGTTAGAAGATACGAAAACATAAACGGAGATATGTTTGTTTTGGTCTTCGTTTTCGTATCGATGCGAAAGGTCCCTATTTCCTCTAAACGTATTTACGAACATGCAACAATGGTAGCTTTGTAAATTTACATTGTTGCATGTTTAATAAATCCCCATAGAAGCTCGAACACCCATCAATATTTGAATTTATGTGGCTTATCTTGCATGAGTCAAAATCATACAAGGTGACACATTTTGATATCAGTGGTGTGCCGCAATCATTGAATCCGTTAATGCCCCCAGTCAACATGCGACAGAAAAAAAATTACTTCGGAAATTGAAAGAATGCGCGGGTGTAAGAAACATAAAGACAATCATCACGCAACCAACCATCTCTAGGTTTGGGGAACAATGGACAAAATCAGCTATTGGGCATAATGAACATTAATGGCAATCTACACAATAGAACATTAACTAATCAAATACATGATCGAATAAGTGAATTACCCTTCCGTCCTGTTTAGCAGATGCTCACAAAATTCTTGAAACTGCTTGCACTGATAAGATCGATAACACGGATGATATTGTGTTGGTGCCGATATTGTTGATATCGCACTAACATTAGATGGAACATTACATGGATGGGTTATAGCAGTCTCTTGGGTGGCTTGTGTCATTGACAATCTAGAGAGAGAGAGAAAAAAGGGGGTTAACGTCCACTCAACACAAACTAGGTCATTTTGGGACTAACATATGGTTTCAATTTTATTTCAATAATTCGCTTGCGCGTAGGGGTCTTTAGCAGTGGCTCCTATCTCCTTGCCACATACGCTCACACTAGGGATCGAAACCACAGCCGCAAGCCAGAGGCGACCGGCCAGCTAGAGGTGGAAGCGCGGCACTCTAGACCACTAGGCCATCACAACCCCCCACCCCTTCCCCCCATTGACAATCTGACTGGTCTGCTGATTGACTGATATTTGCTGTATATGCTGTTTTAAACACCTGACTGGAAAAGGCAAGTATCACACAAATCAGAATGTCAAATCAATTTCTCTATGCCATCACGAAACATGGAGCCAGCTATTGCTGTAAAACTATAACAAAGATCTCTGGAGATAAGGGGATTTCGTTGGGGACAGTGACCAAACTCTTTTTCTTGAAGTTTTTTTGTTTTGAGTTTAGTGCGGTACTCCTGCACTTACTATTAGAGATTGAGTCATGTGGCCCAGATGTGAAAGTATCAAAAGAAGAATGCATAAATCATATCCAGAAAGCAATGTACACTGGATTTCGAAACTTTTGAGACTCGTAAGTCAACTCAGGAAATATCGGTGGGGGCGTGGCAAGTATAAGAAAAACAGAATTCTCAGATGGCAGAGTTATTTCAGAGAAAGAGAGAGAGAAATGGGGCTTAACGCCCACTCGACACAAACTAGATCATTTCGGGACTAACATATGGTTTTTAATTTGATTTCAATAATTCGCTTCGGCGTAGGGGTCTTTTGCAGTGGGAGGAAACCGGAGTACCCGGGGAAAATCCACGAGGCTGGGTAGGCGACCCTACTCCTTGCCACGTACAACCAGGGATTTGAAACCACGCCAGTTGACTCCATGGCAGGTCGTATGATACAGCATGCGCACGGTAACCATTAGGGCATCCAACCCTCGAGTTATTTCAGGAATGCCATAGTAAACCATTAAACTATATTGGGTATGCAAAATGCTATCTGTGCAATACGTTTTCACTCCATTAAGTCCCCAGCCCGTTTAAATGTGCAGCATAAAAACACTGTACTAACCCTCCGTAAAAAATGGAACGAACCCTGATATAGAACAATCAAACAGTTAGAAAATGAACTGGACAAACGACATGGACAGAAATCTTATTCCACTTTTCAAGCGACTTACCGATCCTGCACCTTCAAAAAGGTATTCAAAAAGCGTCACAACATTGAAGTAGCTCTCTAACTCAATAACACCCAAAATCCTCAACATTGAAAAAACGAATTATTTGTCAATTCAAATCAACATTGATGCTGTGATGTTAGCGGGAAAAGATAAACTTCTGATATCCAATATAGACAAAATAAACATTTTACCATTGGTACACGAATCGTGTCCCATGATGCGTTTCATCCCCAGTTCTAGCAAGAGACTCGAGGAACGAGGCTAGAAACATTGCACAAAATCCAACGGCGTGTATAGAGTGGATTAACCAGACGCTAGAAATTTGAATTCTATTGAGACTGCTGGTTTATTTCTCCGAACATAACTAATTTGAAATTAAGAGTGACAACGGAAACCATTGAATGTAAGTCAGTTTATATACATTCATATTACAATATTATATGCGTTGCGACCCACTTGTGTCATTCCACAGCGTTCTTTAGCAAAAAATTTCAAAACATCAGTTTGGAGGCTTAACTACTTTGGAAACATCAGTGGGATTAGCAGTGGTGGGATTTACTGAAGACAAAGAGAATACATTCAATGGAATTTGTAAGAACATGCTAATCCAACAAAGCAATAAAATTCAGTTTGTTATGATGAAAGGCGAAAAACGACGGTTGTATGGAGCGCAAAGGGCTCCCTCCAATGATTCCAAGCATGCCCGAATCGCGTAAAAATATAAAACGAAGATAAAATGATGTAGTAAAATGTCAGGTAAAATTTAATGATTTCGAAAAGTATATAGTCACAATAGGATCAATCCCGTACATTCGTGTCATAAATTGGAACAAATACAAAGATCGGGCACAAGACGTTATTTCTTAAAACATAAAGCTATACACTAAGTGGCATCCTTCTCACTTAATTAGAACTAAAGTTATCGTGTCCAAAAGCATCAACCAATCAAATTGTTTGTCTGTGCTTGGCCTAATAAACACCTATACCAAGTTTGAACATGCTCGCTCACCTAGGAGAGTTAACTATCGTGTTCCAAACTCTCGGCCAATCAAATTCCTTATCGATCTGCTTACCCTGAGCAGAAAATGCTCATTATCGAACTTAGTCAAGATATTGATGTAATGGAACTTCACATCAAGTTTCATGACTTTCACTCAATTAGAACTAAATTTATCGTGTAACAAAGCCTCAACCAATCATGTAGCGATATCGATGACTAGAAAAGGCCACCCAGGTCATAACAAAATTACTTAGTTATCATAGAACTAAATGGTACTTGCTTACATCTTTTCATGTAAGGAACGAGTTGTCTGTGCAGTATTATTCTACTAATCAAATACTTCTATCTAACGACATTGAACAAAATCTGGGCCCAATACTAAAAACCGACAATTTTACGATATTTCATCTTAATGTGCCCGCAGCATTAGGAACAGAATCGATGAGATTTACGAATTAGTCAATGAATTCCATATAGTCTGTTTTTCAGTGACTCACCTGGACGGGACATACCACGACCATTCACTTGTATGGAATAATTTTCACGCACCAATCCGAAAGGATCGGAATAGATTCGGTGGAGGCATTCTTGTTAACGTTAATGAAACACTCAATTTCAAAAGAAGGCCCGATCTTGAATTTGACACCATCGAAAGCATCTGGATTGAAGTGAAGCTTCAAAATAGGTCTGTTCCTTTGCTTATATCATGCTACTATCGACCACCAAACACAGCTGAGCCATTCTGGCAAAAGCTTGAGGTTTCTCTTGAATTGGCGCTCCAAGAATCCTCTAATGTCATTGTTGCTGGAGACCTTAACATAGACTTATCTAAAAACTGGAATAGCAAATTAAACGAAATTATCATTACAAACTGCCTTGCTAATATAATCAACGAACCAACGCGGGTTACACCCACTTGCTCCTCACTACTTGATGTTATCCTTGTCCAATCTATGGTGGCTGTTAGCGGCCATTCTACATCGTCGATTTGTCGGGTTGTGAAGGCGACAAGTCGCGGCACGACAAAGCGAAATAATTGCATTTCGTCGACTTGTCGCTTTGTCGGGTTGTGAAGGCGACAAAGCGACAAAATCAACCCGAAAACGTGACAAACTAACCCGACAATCGTCGCCCTCATTTTGTCGACTTGTCGGGTCAATTTTGTCGACTTGTCGCTTTGTCGCCTTCGACTTATTCACAACCCGACAAAGCGACAAGTCGCCGAAATGCAATTATTTCGCTTTGTCGACTTGTCGCTTTGTCGCCTTCACAACCTGACAAAGCGACAAGTCAACGAAATGCAATTATTTCGCTTTGTCGACTTGTCGCCTCGGAAGTCAATCACTGCGCATGATCGAGCAGTCTTCGGTTAAGTATGGAAGCCTAATCTCGACGAGGCGAGGGTGCTTTTTCAGCATTTGGTTTTGTTTTGCTACACCTGACCATTACACAGATAGGATTGAAAAATTCATTTGGTTAAATTTGCATTTAACGACCCATAAAATTAAGAATCTATATTTCAGAGGAGAGTCAGTTTTATATGTTGATATGTATTTTAATGTATGCTTTCAATATATCTATCGTAATTTAGAATTCCTTCGCATCTTCACTGATTACCATTAACAGCACAGTTTACCCAAATACATAATAATAATCAATCTACTAATATCCCAACTCAAATCATATATGTTTTTCGTCGTGTTTTCCCCTTGTCAGTGGTGCAGGAAGGTGGACCTGATAAGGTCAGTTTTTTAGTCGTTCGGGTGGGACGAAAACCGACGTCCCGTGTACACATTTGCGTGCACATAAAAGATCTCTTGGTAGTTGAAATTCGATATTAAAGTAGGCCGTAGCGCCCTTTCCGGACAAAAATTCGCTCATAGCACACTGTATGGCATAATGCCCGTCTTACATTAGCCCAGGTTAGGTGTAGAAGAGTAGGACGTTTAACCCTATTTCATTTCAAGTGAATATATTGTTTATGGTGAGTATCCAAGACATGCGACCCGGATCAACCAATTGACCTAAAGGTGCACGAAGGTGGACCTGATAAGGCCAGTTTTTAGTCGTTCAGATGGGACGAAAACCGACGTCCCGTGTACGCTTTTGATGATCAATATGTTGTTTTACCTGTGCATGTATATGATGAACTTAAACATAGAATAAGCGATCAGTATTCACAGGAATGGAATGAAGATCGGTCGAAATATTCAAAACTAAATTATTATAACCTTTTCAACATTGCCTTATCACAAAAAGAATATTTATCAAATATCTCAAATCATAATTACTGTGTATCTCTATCCAAATTTAGATGTGTATCACATAACTTATCACATACGATACAATTAACAGAAATGATAGAATTTGTAAATTATGCAATTTAAATAACGTTGAAGACGAATATCATTTTTTACTTTGCTGTCCATTATATAAAGATTTAAGAGAACAGCTTATTCCTTTTTATTATAGAAATCACCCTTCACCCCAAAAATTTATAGACATTATGTCTTCCACATCACCAGTTATTTTAAACTGTTTGGAAAATATATACATTTATAATTTATTAAACGTCATTCTTTTCTTGACGCTATTCTTCCCTAGAACTTTCATTCTTTTCTAACTTATTTTGTACTATTTGTATCATTAACACCTTTACATATTTACAAATTTATTCATTGTATTTGCTATAAGTAACTTTCAGCAATAAAGAATTACTTACTTACTTAATATACTATTTTGTTAATTACAAACTATATTGTATTTATTAAAACTTATATACTTTTAATAAACAAAAACAAACATTTTGGGGACAGACCACGTTTATTTAAACTATGACTTAGTTTATCAACCAATGTACTTTTCTGCATCAATGAAGACAGGCATATGTTATGCCGTGTAGGCCTATTACGGGGTAAATTCTGTCAAGACAGCGGCGATACGGCGGGGTTACTTTTTTCTGCCAACATATTATTTTAAACTATTTTTCGACACCAATGCAGTGTGCTATTAAGGAAAGTTTGCCCAGACAGCAACTCCACGGCTTACTAACAGAACACTAGGTAGGTACTTGAATTTAACGTCCACTTCCACCAGAGGTGATATCGTAGACTAATTGTTTCCTTGGAAACTAGCCTGTGCCAGCCACAAGAAGGGGGCTAGCTTGGCTGTTTGAAACAGAACACAGATTTTATGGGTTACAATCACTAGTTTTATTCTAAAAGCACGACGTTTCGACAAGTATCCTCGTATCGTTATCAAGCACAATGACATTTAGATGTTGTTGTTCTTGGTGTTTAACGTCCGCTTCCACCGAAGGTGATATCGCAGACAAGTCTTATTTTTCATTTTCATAATCTTAGCGCACGCGCAGGGGTCTTTGCTGTGGGAGGAAACCGGAGTGCCCGGAGGAAACCCACGAGGTTGAGAAGGAGCCCCTATCTCCATGCCACATACGCTCACACTAGGGCTCGAAACCACAGCCGCAAGCCAGAGGTGACCGGCCAGCTAGAGATCGAAGCGCGGCACTCTAGACCACTAGGCCATCCCAACCCCCATGACATTTAGTAAACTTGAGATCAATATATACAAAATTCATAGTGAAACCATAAACAAGGATTAAAATAACAGTACCAAAAGGGATCTAAGAAGTAAAGGATATTTAACAACAACACCAACAACAAAGTAATTAACTGATTAAGTAAACTCTGGGGTACCTTGAACAGACCGGTTAAAGCTGATGAGGCACAGAAAGTGAGGCCATATAATTAACTTAGTGTTTGAGTAGGGGATTATTGACTATTTTGGGGCCCTTCAAAGGGTGCCGTGAATAAACTGTGAAGGCTGATGAGGCCATTATGATGAGGCCATACACATGAAGTTAGATAAGATATGGTTTTATAACAACAGATATGACAATACACAGATAATGGAAAGGTTTGGGAGAATCCCAACGGACAAAGGTTCCATTACCTGCACGTCACCGTACATTAGACATTGGGGAAACCATGCTGGACGCAGACCTTCTGGTTAGTGAGCCAGTCATACAGTTACTGTCAAGGAGATTTGAAATTGGAATGTGGCCAAGAAAAAGCTTTAGAGTATTCTGTAAAGGAAACTTGCTTATAAACATCCTAAGAAGAAAGGATTTAAAATTTAAATATTTTTTAATGTAGCAAAGCTAGCAAATTCTATTCTCAATTACCATAGATATTTTGAAAGCATGAAATACATATCAACATATAAAACAGACTCTCCCCTGAAATATAGATTCCTAATTTTATGGGTCGTTAAAGCAATCGTTAAATGCAAATTTAACCACATGAATTTTTCAATCCTATTTGTCTAATGGTCTGGTGTAGCAAAACTAAACCAAATGTTGAATAAATGCAACCTCGCCTCGTCGAGATTGGGCTTCCATGCTTAACCGAAGAATGCTCGCCAATGCGCAGTGATTGACTTCCGAGGCGACAAGTCCACAAAGCGAAATAATTGCATTTCGTCGACTTGTCGCTTTGTCGGGTTGTGAAGGCGACAAAGCGACAAGTCGACAAAGCGAAATAATTGCATTTCGGCGACTTGTCGCTTTGTCGGGTTGTGAATAAGTCGAAGGCGACAAAGCGACAAAATTGACCCGACAAGTCGACAAAATGAGGGCGACGATTGTCGGGTTAATTTGTTGCGTTGTCGGGTTGATTTTGTCGACTTGTCGCTTTGTCGCCTTCACAACACGACAGAGCTACAAGTTGACGAAATGCAATTATTTCGCTTTGTCGTGCCGCGACTTGTCGCCTTCGCAACCCGACAAGTCGACGATGTAGAATGGCCGCTAACAGCCACCATACCAATCAGATTTACACGTACTTTTTGGCGAGACAATTGAATTCGATTCTCATATTTCTGACCACAAGGGTGTAGTCGGAGAAATAGACTTACAGGTCACTGCAAAAGTTAACTACGTTAGGGAGGTTGTACTCTATAATCACGGTAATTTTGATGAATTAAATAATCAAAAGTTATGATTGGAATGGCCGATTTGAAAACTAAAATACAAATGATACGTGCGAATCTTTTTATCGTATCTTAAATGACTTCATCAACAGCTAACAGCCACCATACCAATCAGATTTACACGTACTTTTTGGCGAGACAATTGAATTCGATTCTCATATTTCTGACCACAAGGGTGTAGTCGGAGAAATAGACTTACAGGTCACTGCAAAAGTTAACTACGTTAGGGAGGTTGTACTCTATAATCACGGTAATTTTGATGAATTAAATAATCAAAAGTTATGATTGGAATGGCCGATTTGAAAACTAAAATACAAATGATACGTGCGAATCTTTTTATCGTATCTTAAATGACTTCATCAACAAATGCATTCCCAAAAGACGGGTATTAATACGCCCAAATGATAAACCTTGGTTCAACTCAGAACTACGTAAAAATATAAGAGTTCGAGATAAACTTAGGAATAAGGTCAAACGTACAAATAACCCAAGCGACCTACAAAGGTGCAGCGGAACAAGGTGAATAACCACAAAAAAGCACTAAAATCGCAATATGAAGAGCAGCTGTTAGCTGATATATCTAGCCCTAACTCAAACCAAAAGGATTTTTGGAAAATTATAAATAAACTGGTCGGAAGAAACAATGTAAATCATATTCCTCCATTGCACAATAAAACGGAAGATGAATTAGTTTATTCTGAATATGAAATGGCAGAGCTTTTGAACAATTTCTTTGGAGCTGTGTCAAATAATACCTCATCAACAGAGTTGCCGGAATTCAGTTCCCGCACAAATCAGAATTTTTCTCTTCCAAAAATTTAGAGTCTGAAATAATCGATATTATAACATGTTTAAAAGATAAGAAGGCTTGTGGCCCTGATAAAATAGGAAACAAATTCCTGAAAGCTACTTCGTGCTCAATATGCACACCACTTTGTTTACTCTTTAACATATCAATTGAAGAAGGGATATTCCCAGCGTTGTGGAAAATTGCAAATGTGATACCAATTTTTAAGGGCGGATCCAAACACATAACTGCAAATTATAGACCAATATCACTACTGAGCTGTATAAGTAAACTCCTAGAAAGGATTGTATTCAAACACTTGTACAACTATTTTAAAGACAATGATCTACTATACAGTTTTCAATCTGGATTTAGGCCTAATCACTCTACTGTACACCAACTAATAGAAATTTACCATGATTGTGTTAGCGCTATTGAAAGTCATAAATTTCTTGCTATGTTTTTTTCGATATTTCAAAAGCTTTTGATCGTGTATATCACTCTGGTCTACTATATAAACTTAGCAAATATGGAATCGGTGAAGTCTGTTTGACTTGGATTAAAAGCTACATAAAAGGAAGGAAACAAAAAGTATTAGTAAATAATGTTTACTCCAATCAGATTAACCTGAATTCTGGTGTGCCACAGGGATCGGTGTTGGGACCGTTCTTGTTCCTCGTTTTCATAAATGACATCTATGAAGTACTGAACAACATTGCCAGGTTATTTGCTGATGATACTCCCATTGGTTGTACTAAATCTAGTATCGAAGACTTAGAAAATTCGCTCAATAGTGATCTTTACCGATTACACATTTGGTCACAGAAAAGGCTGATAAATTTTAATCCAAATAAGACTAAAGTCTTGCTATTTTCACCGAAGAAACTAGGGAAACTGCCTTCACTCAAATTAGGGGGAACTGAACTCGGTGTTGTTCGGTACAACAAACACCTAGGCATTACTTTGTCGCAAGATTTAAAATGGGCTAACCATATTGATAGAATTTGCAATACTGCAGGAAAGCAATTAAACATTTTAAGAAAACTTAAGTACAAATTGGAACAAAACACGTTAGACAAAATCTATAAAGCATACATCAGGTCGATCTTGGAATATGCTAGTCCGGTCTGGGATAAATGTACCAAAAATATTCTTTAAGAGGCATTTAGTAACTGGGCAGATTTTTGGTACATAAACTGAGAACATACTTATGGAAAAACAGCTACTGATTTATTTAGGCGACGTTTCGAAGAGTATTTTCTCAACGTTTTCAAGCTAATACAATATAACAAAAAGTAAGGCAACATATATAGACAAAATGAACAACAACAAGGTTGAAACCATACATAGAAACAACAAGATCAAAGGTCTATGACACAATGGGTTATGATATACAAAAACAAGAGGCATTTAGTAACTGGGCAGATAAATAAACTGAGAACATACTTATGGAAAAACAGCTACTGATTTATTTAGGCGACGTTTCGAAGAGTATTCTCTCAACGTTTTCAAGCTAATACAATATAACAAAAAGTAAGGCAACATATATAGACAAAATGAACAACAGCAAGGTTGAAACCATACATAGAAACAACAAGATCAAAGGTCTATGACACAATGGGTTATGATATACAAAAACAAGATCAAAGGGACTAATTAACTTTCTTAAAGCCACTGAGTAGTGATGATGTGTACATAATGATATATTAATGATGGGGATTATTGGTGTTTGAAGGATAATATATACACTTAATTAAAAGACTAAAACACAGACAAAAAAGCACAACTGATTAAGGACAGGGGCTGATGTATTGATGAAGCCAGATAATAATTCCACTATTGCTTAACACTGTTGACCATATAGATTAATGGACCCAAAACTAGTAGAGAGTAAACTATGAATGAATAAAAATAACAAAGTAATTGAGTTGTAGTAATTAGGAATTAAGTTTAAATGTTTATGATTTGAGTATTTGGTCGTAGGCGCTAGGCAAAAATTTGCCTATGTCACGGTTGAGATCTGGTGTGCTTCTTCTGATATGTATTGCCTCAATAAGTTTGCGTGTCTTTTCTACAGGAAGATTAACTGCCAGGGTTTTGTATGACTCAATTCTATGTCCTTGGTTAGATTGGAGATGTTGGGCTACAGCGGAATTGGTAGTGGTGGATTTCGATTTATGTTGACTAATTCTTTTATCCAGGGGTTGTCTCGTTTCTCCTATGTATTTCATATCACAGCTGCATGCAATTTCATAAACACAGTCTTTTGAAGGTGGAATTTTGTTAGGGGGGAGCTTCCCATTAGCCTTTAGGATGTCTTGCAGGGTTCGTCCTTTAGAGAAGGTGACTTGGATCCCTGTTGGACTGAGGAGTCTCCTAAGTTGATAAGATAGCTTGCCTTGAAATGGTATAGTGATTCTTACTGGTGGTTTGTCAGGTTTTGGTTTAGTGGTTTCTCTGGAACTGTTAGTGGTGGTCTTGATGGTTTTCTGTACTAATTGGCTTGGATAGTTGTTGTATTTGGTGAGGACTTCTTCAATGTGGTCCAGTTCTGTTTTGAGGGAATCATTGCTGCAGTTATTGATGGCACGGCGCGTTAGTGCGGCTATGGTAGCTGTCTTTACACTGTGAGGATGGTTGGACACGAAGTTCACCTATTGGTCAGTGTGTGGGGGTTTTCTATACACGCTGGTGGTGAGTTTGGCATCAGATTTCTTAACTAGGACATCTAAAAATGGGAGGCATTGGTTCTTTTCTCTTTCTATGGTAAATTTAATTCTGTTATTTTGGCTATTGAGGTGATGAAGAAGTAGGTTAAGATCTTCGTTCTGTTGGAGGATGACGAACGTGTCGTCTACCTTACGAAGCCATGTTGTTGGATGAACTGCTGAGGTTGACAGGGCACTCTTCTCAAAGCTTGTCATATAAATCTCGCTGAGAATGGGCGACAAGGGGCTTCCCATCGGTAGTCCGTGTATCTGTTCATAGTGGTCTCCTCCCCAGGAAAAGTAAGTAGAATCTATACACGATTTGGTAAGCATGATTATATTTTCTGTACTCAGGTCGGTAACCAGTAGGCTCTCCAAGGACGCGAGTCTGTGTTGTAGTGCTGCAAGGGATTAATCTATATGGTCAACAGTGTTAAGCAATAGTGGAATTATTATCTGGCTTCATCAATACATCAGCCCCTGTCCTTAATCAGTTGTGCTTTTTTGTCTGTGTTTTAGTCTTTTAATTAAGTGTATATATTATCCTTCAAACACCAATAATCCCCATCATTAATATATCATTATGTACACATCATCACTACTCAGTGGCTTTAAGAAAGTTAATTAGTCCCTTTGATCTTGTTTTTGTATATCATAACCCATTGTGTCATAGACCTTTGATCTTGTTGTTTCTATGTATGGTTTCAACCTTGCTGTTGTTCATTTTGTCTATATATGTTGCCTTACTTTTTGTTATATTGTATTAGCTTGAAAACGTTGAGAGAATACTCTTCGAAACGTCGCCTAAATAAATCAGTAGCTGTTTTTCCATAAGTATGTTCTCAGTTTATTTATCTGCCCAGTTACTAAATGCCTCTTGTTTTTGTATATCATAACCCATTGTGTCATAGACCTTTGATCTTGTTGTTTCTATGTATGGTTTCAACCTTGTTGTTGTTCATTTTGTCTATATATGTTGCCTTACTTTTTGTTATATTGTATTAGCTTGAAAACGTTGAGAAAATACTCTTCGAAACGTCGCCTAAATAAATCAGTAGCTGTTTTTCCATAAGTATGTTCTCAGTTTATGTACCAAAAATGATAGTATTCGTATAGAAAAAATTCAGTTAGAAGCTGCTCGTATAGTTACGGGTTTACCAAAGTTTGCGAGTAAAGAAGTCCTTTATCAAGAAACGGGATGGGACAAACTGTCAACCAGACGTTTCAGACAGAAACTAATACTTTTTTACGATATATACAACAATAATTGTCCTGCGTTTCTTACAAATATCTTACAACAATATAGAAACAATAACACATCGTATTCTTTACGAAATCCAAACGATCTATTGACGCCACGTTGTCGAACGTCACCGTTTGAAAATTCGTTTTTCCTTAGCACAATTCGCGCCTCGAATTCGCAAGACTCGTCAACAAAAGCTGCGGCTAATAGAGCAGTATTCAGATCAAAAATAACTCAATTTGATCAACCGAAACCTCCACCTAAATACTTACTCACACGTAACAGGAAATTTAATATCTTGCATACAAGACTTCGTCGTGGCCGTAGCCCATTAAAATCACATCTTTATAAATCTAACCTTGTAAATGATCAAAAATGTCGCTGTGGCCATGAAACGGAAGACACGCAACATTACTTCCAAAATTGTCCTTTGTATGATGAGCAAAGGAGTATATTTTTTAATCAATTAAAAAACTACCATAACCTAAATCTGACGACATTGCTTGCGGGTGACCCGCAATTAACGACAATTCAGAATATGCATTTAGTTAAGCAAGTACAGAAATACATACAAAACACAGAGCGTTTTAAATCATGATGTGGTTTCTAGAATGGAAAACACGCTAACGCCCGCCAAATATGTTTTTGATTTCAAATATACATTGATTTAATATCTGAACCTCACCAAATAAACCTTACACGCTTTCGTATATTTCGTTGTTGTATAGGCCGGTCACACAGGCTTCCGCGAGTTGATCACGAGTGTATCGCGAGGAAGAACTGTCAAACGCGAAGTAAGCGCGGTCACAAGTGAATGACACGTGAATGAAACGTGGTGGACTCGCGAATAACAAGTGCGCACACGCGCGAAAAATTTTACACGCGCACGGAGTCCGATTTTATTTTTGAGCAGCACAAAAATTAGGCGCAACGGCCACCGCGTGTCGCACACGTGGTGTAAACGCTGTACAAACGCGGGCCAAACGCGATAACACGTGGTACACTCGCGGATCACAAGTGGACGACAAGTGGTCACTCGCGGGCAAACGCAAAATTTCTTCGTGTGACTGCGTGTGTAGCACTTGTCATCC
Source organism: Patella ulyssiponensis (assembly GCA_963678685.1). Classification (NCBI taxonomy): domain Eukaryota; kingdom Metazoa; phylum Mollusca; class Gastropoda; family Patellidae; genus Patella; species Patella ulyssiponensis. The sequence continues at coordinate 85,555,674 of OY783225.1, read as the reverse complement.
ACTTGTGATCCGCGTGTCTACAGCGTTCCTACCACCTGTGATAGCGTGTGCTCCACGTGTAAAAGGCTTCCTCAGGGATTGTGTCACGAGTCATCCGCGGGCCATTCGCGTGTTTTCGCGTTGAATCGCGATTGAACCACGACTGATTCGCGTGTCGTCCACGACCCAATCTCGTTTGTACCACTAGTTATTTCTGCTATAAAAAGATCGCGTGTGGGCCATTTTTCATCAGTTGTGATCAAGACGTTGAAGAGGCAACATGGATCCGGCGCATCGTAATGCTTTGGTTATGCTGTTCTTGCTGCCCTGGGGGGGCTCGGGGGTGCTGCTCTCCACCTCCTCGGTAGCAGTTTCAGGCTCCGAGACTTTTGCCTTCGGCCTGGGCCTTGCTTGCCTCTTCATCTTCTTGGGCGTGGAGTTGCCCTTCTTTGATTTCGGTGCCATGATTTTGATCTTTACTCTACGGAATATTGATCGATACTGATCCAGAACACCGGACGCGGCGGCTTTTATACACGCGGGCGGCAAGCGGAGCACAAGTGATCGGCACGTGATTCACACGCGGAGCACATGTGGAGCACAAGTGATACACACGCGCTGCGTGTGACCCCATTTTCTGACCACAAGCGCTCACACACGGAGGACTCGTGGTGGACACGCGATGCACACGCGCGCGTGTGGTCCACTTGTCATTCACGTGTCCAGCATGTCTGAGACAAATTGGTTGATTTTCACCGCGTGTAGAAAAAATTTGCAAAATTTATAGCAAAATTACACGTGATCAACTCGCGGAAGCCTGTGTGACCGGCCCTAGGTATGTTATACCGAGGTGTTTTCCCTTGTCCATATTTTAAATACACTGAGCTTGTGTAAATATGTTTGTCTTGTTAATTTATTGTTTATTAGTATTGACTTTGCTTCACTGACCACCTACAACGATTATATTGTATAGGAGAGGACTCTTTTGTAAGTTTTAGTAACTTTTGTCCAATCCATTTACTTTAAAGTAATAAAATATGTTTAAATAAATAAAAAACAACCAATCAAATTATCTCTGCTTACTCTAAGCAGAAAATTCTCATCTTCGAACTTGATCAAGGCATCGGCCTAATAAATACTTACACCAAGTGGGAACATGCTAGCTCAATTAGAAGGAGAGTTATTGTGTCCCAAAAAGTGTGACGGGCTAATAGACGAACCCATTTTAATGGTCTCCAGCTTTCTTCGAAAGGCGGGGCACAACAAATCAGTGAAAACTGTCATAGCGTTCTAAATTTCAAGGTCAGTTCAGAGTCTTTGGAGTCCAATTTTAAAGCTGGTAATAAAGATTAACATTGGTTAATACCAACAGCTTACAAATGCATCGTAAACAAAAAGCCAGATTACATCCAAAATTGGCTTGAGTTGTACATTTGATGAACAATCGCGTTTAAAAGCTACATCTGATGAATATGGATTGTGATCCCGTCGGCGGCTAAATTCCATGAATGTGTGGTACATTGTGTTTTGGTTTATCACGCCTTGCTTGCACGATGATATATGTAGCCTTTGACCACTGCTTGAGTATACAGTATAGTATATGTAGAAGGTATATCAGAGGCCATCTTTGTTATGACTCGTTGGCTAAATATCGTCTGCTAACATCTCACAATACTAACTAGTTCTAAGACTTTCCATCGTTTTAATTCCCAACGAGACTTTATTTGATCATTATACACCCTCCAGTGTAGTTGATAAGGTCATTTTACAGCGTTATTAATTACAAATCAAACTTAAAGTGTGTTCACTTGGCTATTCATATCTTCAATCATCTTCAACGGACCGGAATTACGACGAAATCAGGTCAAAAGAAGTCTGTATCACCCAGCCCCTTTATAAACCTATCATTACTCGATATAGAGCCTACGAAGCGAGGAAGTTGTTGAGCGAGTCTTGATCACCCAGTTCCTAGGCACATATCGAGTAATGATAGGTTTATAAAGGGACTGGGTGATACAGACTTCTTTTGACCTGATTTCGCAGCTCGACAGAATTACCATCAAACTTCTACTTACTTCGTAAGTGTCGTTTAATTATTCAATTGAAATTGACTGCAGAAGACAGGACCATGCCGAGTAGCAGGTCAAGACCAGTTTTCGGTATGTATTCTGAATTACATTTGTTCGAAGTCAAATCCAATTCATTTATTTAATATTTCAAACCATAACATTATTAAGGTATAAGCCAAGATTTCTTTGTTTAAAACGGCGAAATTAAGAGAATAAATTGCCCATTTTAGACATAGGTTTGGGGTAGTATTTAATAATCCAAATCATATATTAAATTAAGGTTACTTTAAAAATAATAAAGAGCTTAATAATGGTTATGGACCGCCTTTTTTATTTCCACTCTTTCAAGAATTCAACACCTGTCTTTCTGAAGCAATCTGCTTTAGCACAGATCCTATTTCGTTTATGTTTTATAGTTCAAAATTTCGTTATGGTTATCGTTACTATACTAGGATCCGAAAGAGTTGTTATATTACTGGAGTTATGGTTGGAGTGAGCGGTTACCCAATAAACGGTTTGTTACGGCGAGTTATTGGCGTGTGATACACGGAACTGTGGATAAACCACTAGAAACGTCAACGCTGATTCATTAATCAATGTGTGACGTCAAAGATATAAAAGCCACTCGTTCGACCCCTGACCCTGACGCGATCTTCCAGTACAACCGGTCAACACTACGGCCATTGAAAGTAAAAACGAAATCCAGATCTGTATTTTAATCAGATTGTTTCAAGAGCACATGCTGGGAAAATGAAAATGTACAAGACATTGATATGAGTAATCCAGGAGAGGTTCAAAACATTTATTTCACCCTTATAAGTTTTACATAAGCAAGACATATACAGCATGATATACTATTCGAACTATTATGATTTCAAATGGCCTTTGGTGCACAAAGTTATTTCATCTGATATCGAAGCTTTATAAGAGCAGGCCATAGTGCCGCTGCCCGGGCAAACTTTCCCTCATAGCAAACTGTATGGCAAAAGCCCGTCTTCATTAGCCCAGTCAGAGCAGAACCGTAGGACGTTAAACCTCATTTCATTTATTATCTGTAAGCAAACCACTTTCACAGAGATTCATCTGTAAACCCATTGTTATAATTATTCGATGTCGATTAGTGCTTTTTTGTTAAAAATATTAGACTAAATTGTTATGGATGTCATGTGTGAGGTAGCACGTCATTTCGGTCCAGGGTCATTTCGGACACAACACAAACGTCGTTTCGGACTTTTCGGACTTACTTGGCGTCGTTTCGGACTCAGTCAAGCGACTTTTCGGACTCTGATTAATAACTAAATTAATGTAGAAAATTTGTGTAATAGTACAGCTGTTTGTTTTTTCGTTTTATGTGAGACTGATAGTTTATTTAATTGATCAGCGATTGTTGATGTCGCGATGAACACTGCTAGTTCTCTTTTGTTTCATCGGCGAGTATTGAACTTGGCAATAAAATATTGTTGAAAAATAAAATTTGTGTATATTTAGTAATACTTCATTCTTTTTCTTTTGTCAAAAATTAAACGAGCTTGATTGATCGATCACTGCTAATGTTTTTCTTTGGTGAAACGGAATAATTGCAATCAACACACGGCCGCAATTATCCATCATCCATGATTGACAACTCACGTTTTTCATCATCCACCAAAGAACCGCAAGCTTTCTTTGCACATACTACAATAACATCGGGATTATCGGTTAATCAGCTTTAATTATCGCGCTTTGCTCCTTGCTATTTCTAATATTTTCCTCAGAAACACTTTGCTTTGTAGGTACACACTAATTTATCGATTGGTATTGCCAAGCGGGAGGAATGCATGTCAACGTGCAGCTCACCGGGTTATCGTTAACAATTTCCAGAGACTTGTAAAAAGAGTGCATGTCGTGTAAATTTTTAGGGTTTCACACTGCGTAGCTTGTGTGAAACACTATTGTTTTTGTTCGGATTATTATTAGGGTTTCACACTGCGTAGCTTGTGTGAAACACTATTGTTTTTGTTATATTCTTCTTATTATTATTTTTTTTTTCCAATTTGCTTATATCTCAGCAACTTCTTGTCGGATCGATACAATGTCTTCAGTTTTACTGGGAAAGTGGGTGTGACTTAGAGATTAAAGCTATTCCCGGCATTCTGCGACAATGCGAAATGTCCGAAATCACCGAGAATGTCGTTTTTTTAAATATTGCCGTAATGTTAACAATAATCATTGGATTTTAGCATATGATGCATTTTGACATAGCCAGAAACAGGGGACATAGCTATGTTACTTTTGATTTTTGATTTTCGACGAATCTTGGAAGATATTAGGCGCCAAATTTTGAAAATTTAAATTTTTACAAAAAACTTTTTTATTTATTAATTTTTTTATATGACATTTTAACCAAGGTTAAAGAGTCATCTGATTTGAACAAAAATGTCAACATTTTTTGTTTCCGTAATTTTCCTTGGCCGCCATTGGCTAATTCAGTTTTTCAGTCCTACATTATATATTTATTGTTCGGTTTGTATAAAACCATGTTCATATGTTCCGTGGTTCAAAATGCCATTTTTTTTGTTACCGGTAAAGTTTCCTGTAGGCACCGGAAGTGGCGTACATTCAGCAAAAACTACAATATTGACAGTTCGGTACAACTTTTTGAAAGCAAATATTATTTTTTTCAAATTTTATATGACTGAAAAGATGTGCCATGTAAAGGCGCACAAAACATCGGACTCAGTTTTTTTAATTTCGATTTCGTTTTCTGGCAATTTGGATTAAAGGGTGAAAAAATAGATTGAGCCCATACGATCATATAGATACCAAAAAATTAGTTTTTATCACGTGCAGTTGCTGAGAAATAGACGATTTTCTACAAGTCACTTTTCAAGGTTTTTATTATTTATTTATTTTTTATTTATTTATTCTTCAAGTAAAGGTTACAACATGACAACAATAAATTAAAGTACATGAGCTGCATTGTATGATCTGGAAAGAGGCAACAATATAATATATTAAGTTGTGCATATAAAATAAAGGACGTTCTGGAGCATTGTATGATTAGGAATGAGAAATGAGAAGTATGATAGGTATGATGTCATGAAGAGACCTTTACTTAGGATAGCCCAAAAAGCTGGACGTAAATAACATCAATTGCTTATTTCCATTGGGGTCCAGGGTTGTCAAGGTCGCGTCAGGTCATCATTAGGAGGCCTATCACAGATTAATTTTGGGTTAACAATAAATACTTCTTGGTTGCAGCTTTAAAGCTGTATAGTGATTCTAAAGACTTAATATCATTCGGTAAATCGTTCCAGATACTTATGGCTGTGTAATAAAATGATGTGAACTGATCTCTACCCGCGCATTTTGGAACAGAAAAATTGAATAAACTAGATCTTGTACCGTATTGATGAGTATCTCTAACACATTTGAATTTTGATTTAAGGTATGATGGACAATTATTATGAAAAATCTTAAGTACATGGTTTAGTTTTAACTGTTTAACTCGATTTTCGACATTTAGTACTTTGAAATCTGAATATGAAACATGATCTCTACGTCCAAGTTCATGTATAAATCTAAGAACCTTATTTTGAACAACTTGTAGTTTATTTTTAAGTGATTGATTCACACCAGAATACCAGGCTGAGCAGGCATAATCAAAGTGGCACTGAATAAGTGCAGAACAAAGTAAATTTTTGTTTTTTTTACTTAGGCATTTATTGTAGCGAAACAGAAATTTTAATCTTGAGTTTGCTTTTTTAACAATATTGTTAACAATGTCCTCACCAGACAAGTATTTGTCAAAATATACACCCAAATATTTTAGGCTATCCGTTGCCCTTACGGTATGGTTATTGCAGTTTATTGTGAACTGTTCAATATGTCTTAATTTACGTTTAGGCCCAAAGAGAATACATTCGGTTTTACCGAGGTGGAGTGACAGTTTATTATCGATAAGCCATTCTGAACAGGAATCAAGAGCACAACTAAGTGTTTGTGAGACGACTTCAGAATTTTGGTCGGAAAATAAAATTGTACTGTCATCAGCGTATAAGATAAGTTTACATTCAGTGGGGATGCTAATAACCATATCGTTTACATAACAAAGAAATAGCAACGGTCCAAGGATACTACCCTGGGGCACACCACAGGTTATGGGGGCAGGTTCTGATAACGTATCACCAATGTTGACTACTTGTTTCCTGCATGACAGATATGAGTAGAACCAATCAATTGACTGAACGCCCATCAGTTTTAGTTTTTCACATAGTACAGCAGGATCGACAGTGTCAAATGCTTTCTGGAGGTCAAGCATTATCATTCCCGTAAATAGACCTTTTGCATTTTGGTCTTTCAAGTGGTCTAAAAGGTGGATCAGACATGAGTCTGTTGAGTATCTGCCACGAAAACCTGATTGATACTCATAGAGAAGGTTGTTTCGAGTGAGATAAGACTCTAATTGAATGTATATAGATTTTTCAAGCAATTTCGACACTTTTGGTCTATAAAAGTGGCAATTATTATTCGATTTACATACAATCTTCGCCATATGATGCCTTCTGCCATTTCTGATGTCATAAAACTAATTGAACATTTTCATTATCACCGGAAGTAATGAGATTTTACCAGGATCACTTACAAGTAACATATATATAAAATGAATTGATATTGCTGGATTTGGTTGATTCTTCGTCCATTTTATTTGATGTTTGCAATGCTTATGTGGAAACCTGTTTAATGGTTTCATTGGTATCGGAAGTGACATATGTTCAAGGGCAACGTGGCACCGAAAGTAACGTGGCACCAGTGAAACCCGTCATTCCTGCATGCAGGTCTAGTTCTTATTATTATTTTTTTTTTTTTCCATTTTGATCATATCTCAGAAACTACTTGTCGGATTGATCCAATTTTTTCGGTTTGACCGGGAAAGTGGGTGTGACTTAGAGATTAAAGCTATTTCAAACGTTCTGCGACAATGCGAAATGTCCGAAATCACCGAAGTTGTCGTTTTTTGAAATAATGCCGTAATATTAACAACAATTGTTGGATTGTAACGTTTGATAGACTTTGGCATAGCCAGAGACAGGGCACATAGCCATGGTTCTTTAGAATATTGGATTTCGAAGAATCTGTTTAGAATTATGAAATTGGTTTCCCATCAACAAATAGAATGAACCCATACGATGATATAGATACCACAAAATGGTTACTAACTTGTACGGTTGCCGAGAAATGGACGATTTTCCACAAGTCACTTTTCAAGGTTTTTGGTCTATAAAAGAGTCAGTTATTATTCGATTTTCATAAAATTTTCACCATATGATGTCTTATGCCATTTACGATTTCATAGAACTAATTTAACTTTTTTAGAATCACCGGAAGTGATGTCATTTTGTCAAAAACTGAATTTTTAGCCTGCAAAACAGATATTTTATTCAAATGTGTCTGATTTGTAATGTTTTCGAAATTATGATATTTGATTCCATTCAACAAATAGATTGAACCCATACGATCATACAGACACCACAAAATGGTTTCTAACTTGCGGTTGCAGAGAAATAGTCGATTGTCTACAAGCCACTTTTCAAGGTTTTTGGTCTATAAAAGTGGCAATTATTATTCTATTTACATAAAATTTTCACTATATGATGTCATATGCCATTTCGGATTTCATAAAACTAATTGAACATTTTCATTATCACCGGAAGTAATGTAATTTTGTCAGGATCGCTTACAAGTAACAAATGTATAAAATGAATTGATATTTGCTAGATTTGGTTGATTCTGCGTCCAATTTATTTGATGTGTGCAATGCTTATGGGGAAACCTGTTTAATGGTTTCATTGGTACCGGAAGTGACATATGCTCAAGGGTAACGTGGCACCGGAAGTGACATGTTAAAGGGTAACGTGGCACCAGTGAAACCCGTCATTCCTGCATGCAGGTCTAGTTGTTTTTGTGTTGGTCATTTTCAATAAATTCATCAGCATATTATTGGATTTAAACAAATACATTACTTTTACGGGAAACGATGAACCGTAAGTGCAACTAATGTTTTATCGTTTGGTGGAGCCTTTTACTAACCACGTGTTTCATGTTAATAAATATTTTCTTTCGTGTTTTAAATTGGCCTATTCCTAATAAATTCATCAGTGCAGCAATACATGTATAAAGAAGTAAAACGTTCTTTTCGTAAACACTCAACATTGGACATTTTGTCGTGTAGGTTCGTGATGCACGACTCCACGCCGAAAGCCTACTTGATGGCGAGCGGTAGGCTAAATTATATAATTTAACCCGAAAGTTATTTTTTGTTGGGCTATTAAGAATAGCCACGGCGTATTTTATATTGATTTGACAGTTGTGTTCAACCTTTCATTCCAACTTATTCCCGAGTCCGAAATGTCATATACCCGAGTTCGAAATGTCATATACCCGAGTCCGAAACGTCGAGGCCATATTTTTTGGAGTCCGAAATGTCGTAAGTCCGAAATGACGCGGGACCGAAATGACATGTAATCATGTGTGATAGTTAGACTGAGTCAGCACGGCTGACGGCAGCTATGCGCAGTATCATTTCATTGTCTCGTCGACTTCGTCATTTTCTAAATTTAAGTAAATATTCAAATAAAATGCCTATGAAAGATACAAGTAAACCGATTCCGAGTACCGCAAACGACCCTTTAATGTTGTCAACGGAAAAGGCTTTTACCTGCCCATAAACCTTTGCACTGGAACAAGATTGTGACCGTTGAAGTTCATAAAGATCCATATGTAATCCTGCTTCGAATCGTCGTATCATATATTGTTCCATGTCATTCTTCAGGGGATAATTTAACGGAACAGCAAAACTTGTATGGTGCGCTGCTACACTTCTGTCAATGACTGACAATAGACAGTCATTTCTAGGCAAGGAATGTTTTATAAAACCGGTGGCGATCAACGCGAACTTTTCACTCATTACTTTGTCTATAAGATCATCTACATTGTCAGATAAAACAGAAGGATCTGTTTTGTTTTGTCTCAAAATTCCTTTCCACACTTTTGTATACTCTACATCTGTAGAATTTTCTACAATATTTTGAAGGGCGGAATTTTTCAAAAAACCATATCCATATGTTCTCTGTTCAGCCAGGTCTCCCAGCGAAGTAAAGGGTATTTTAGTTTTTGTCACAAGAAGGGAAGATGTTAAATTTGCAGTATACACAGCTGCAAATACGACACAAAATATCAACCATGACGCATACAAGCATCGACCTTTACGTGTCCTGGGGTGAATATGACCTGCCTTGAGAAAAAGACATCCTAATATGTCAAAAAGTATTTGCCAAGACTTTGGATATTCTCTATGTTGTTCTTGGGCTAAATCAAGCAATGGAAAAGTTTCAGTTGCTATATACAACAATGAAAGAAGGATAAATGAGACGAATAACATAATGTAAACATTAATGTTTAATGGCTTCAATAAGGATGACCATGTTTCTTCTTCTTCACCAGTGTTCCTGTAGACTATGCATAAAGATGATGTTAACATCGGAGGTAATATAAAATCCATGATTTGGTTTCGTTCTGCAGTAATCATGTACTCACCATATAATATATCGATTTCTCGACGCTGTACCCGACCAATCAGCCCATCCCACGTATTGTTGTCTGTCTTAACACCCCAATTACCGTCTGTTGGTTCTGTTATTTGATAGGTGAAATTTAAATCCGCAGCCATGTCTTCTAGCAAATCAATCATCCATCCGGTATACACTGATACACCATTTATAACTTCCTTTCGGATCAGTTGGTAGGGCAATAATCCTATTAACAACCGTCTTCCGTTGAAATGAAACTTAACATTTGGAAAAATATCCTGAACCCGTGCAAGGTTAGGAACAGGAGTCCAAAAGTGTCTGTTTTCTTTCTTTATAAGAGTATTTACTCCCCAACATCCATCTACAGACTGGTGGATTACTGCCACGTGACACAAGTCCGTTAATATATCATCTAAAGCTTTGATTACAACCGGAAACGTCAGTAACAGCCATTTTGATTTTACTCTAAAGTCAGTTGTCCTGTTAGAATTTAAATCAAAATCATTTACAGTTTTCATTACGTGGGACTCCGTTTCTGGGTTATCCGTTGTAATGTACAGAATCTGAATTGTAGGAGACTGTGCTTTGTGTATTTGATATAGTGTTGTAATAAGATTGGCAACTACCATTTTATAAACCACTAATCTCATGTTTACGGTATCCAACATCTTCAGCAGATCTTCTATAAAGAAATCCATTGATGGACCACCGTCGTTATAAATGATGGTCATTTCATCCCATTTTAAAACTTCCATGATCTCTCGCAGAAATCCAACCGCGTGACTAGGCCAAATTGTTTTAGAAACGAAAAAGGGTTTGCTATTTAAAGTTCCGGAAATCAGTAACATAAACAAGATACACCTCTTCATATTTAAATGTTTCTCTCAACAAAAGCGACATACAGGTTTATCTCTTAGGGTGTGACCAAACGCAGCTCACACCATTCCTTATAAATGCGTTGGGTGTCATTCTAAGTGGAAGTCAAATACACATAAAACTGCGATCTAGGTTGAAATTAACAGATCTAATGGTATCATCAATTCTCCTATTTATCTTCGTATCATCGTCCAAACTAAATAACAATTATCCTTAGAGATATCGATTACCAATAATAATAATATTTCGGCCCTAAAAGCATGGTTAAAGCGATGAAAATATGTTTGAATCCTAAATTGTGTCTGCGCTAAATCGTATTTGCTACTTTCGTTTACGCTGGATTCATGGGATATACCCCCAACTAATTGTGAGAGAGAGATGGGGTTTAACGTTCAATCGACACAAACTAGGTCATTTCGGGACTAACATGGTTTAATTTTATTTCAATAATTCGCTTGCGCGTACGGGTCTTTAGCAGTGGGAGGAAACCGGAGTGCCCGGAGGAAACCCACGAGGTTGAGAAGGCGTCCCATCTCCATGCTACATACGCTAACAGCAGGGATCGAAACCACAGCCGCAAGCCAGAGGTGACCGGCCAGCTAGAGGTCGAAGCGCGGAACTCTAGACCACTAGGCCATCCCAACCCCCCAACCAATTGTAATAAAAGAACCAAAATGTGTTTTGGTTCGCAGATCATGTAAGATTTGGAGCAAAGGATAATCGATTTTCTATTACAACGCAGCAAAACTGTATAAAACAATTTAATTTAGATAGTCTATAATTCTTGTGAAATGCTCTTTGAGCACACACCCTTTAGATGCTCCAATGTAATGAACAACCAACCGACTTTAAACGCTTACGTCGAATGAACAGATACAGCCTTTAACTGCTTATGCAAGTTCGGCCAAAACTACGAGCAGTTTGCTCTGACATATTTCGTATTACGTAAATATAGATAAAATGCATCTGTTACGAATTAAAGTAACAAAACAAACAGGCTGCATGCAAACAGGCTGCATGCAAAGCACGGTTGAATCACAAACCGAATTTCGTATCCTTAAATTCTTCAACCCAAACCAATCTTCTCTGAACGCGACCAACTCAGAATAATTCACTTGTTTCCAGACATGGTTATGCAGAATAAGTCTTTCCGCGAAACCTATAATTGACATATATTGCATAAATACTATTCGCATATGTACAAATTTATCAAACTGATGCGCAGTAAGGCGTCACATGCGTAGAGACTTATGTAATCTTGTATCAAAACTGCATTCAATTACTAGACGTGGTTCAAAGGGGGCCAAGACAAAATCCCCCCATCCATAGCACACTTTATGGCTTATGCCTGTCTTCATTAGCCTAGTCGGAGTAGAAACAGTAGGACGTTAATTTCCATTTAATATATCTGTTAGTCACATTCACAGAGATTCACGTGTAAACGCATTGTAATAATTATTCGGCTAATTTTTTATGCATGCCATGTGTAATAGACACGCTGCATGAGCGTTGTGCGTTCCATCGTGCCCGGCAGCTACGCACATTATCATCTAATTCACGGCCAGGTCAATTCAGTCTTTTCCTAAATTTTAGTGAATTTTCTAATAAAAGACCTATGAAAGATAGAATTAAACCGATTCCAAGTATCGCAAACGATCCTTTAATGTTGTCTATGGAAAATGCTTTCACCTGCCCATACGGGTTTGGACTTGAGCAAGATTGTGACTGTTTTAGTTCATAAAGATCCAAATGTAACCCTGCATTCAATCGTCGTATCATATACCGTTCCAGATCTTTCTTCAAAGGGGACTTCAAAGGAACAGCAAAACTTAAATGGTGTGCTGTTACAATTCTATCAATGACTGACAATAGACAGTCATTTTTAGGTAAGGTATGCTTTATATTACTGACAGTAATCAACGCGAACTTTTCATTCATTACTTTGTACAAAAGATCATCTAATTCGTCAGGTAAAACAGAAGGATCGGTTTTATTTTGTCTCACAATTCCTTGCCACGCGTTTCTATACTCCTCATCTGTTGAATATTCTAACATACTTTGGAGGGCGGAATCTTTCAATAGACCATATCCCCAGGTCTTCTGTTCGGCTAGTTCTCCCAGTGAACTAAATGGTATTTTAGTTTTTTTCACCAGAAGGGAAGATGTTAAATTTGCAGTATAAACAGCTGTGATTACAACACAAAACATCAACCATGACACATACAAGTTTCGACCTTTGTGTGTTCTTGGATGAATATGGCCTGCCTCTAGAAAAAGACATCCTAATAAGTCAAAAAGTATTTGCCAAGACTTTGGATATTCCCCATTTTGTTCCAGGGCTAAATCCAGCACAGAGAAAGTCTCAGTTGCTATATACAACAATGAAAGAATGATAAACGAGACGAATAACATAATGTAAACAGTGGTGTTAAATGGTTTCAATAAAGATAACCATGTTTCTTCTTCTTCACCAGTGTTCCTGTAGACTATGCATAAAGATGATGTTGTAAGGGGAGGTAATATAAAATCCATGATTTGGTTTCGTTCTGGAGTAATCAAATACTCGGCATATAATATATCAATTTCACGACGCAGAACTTGACCAATCAACCCGTCCCAAGAGTCATCACTATCTCCTTTGACACCCCAACGACCGTCTTTTGGTTCTGTTATTTCGTAGGTGAAATTTAAATCCGCAGCCATGTCCTCCAACAAATCAAACATCCAACCACTGTACACTGACGTACCATTTATAACTTTCTTTTGTATAAATTGGTAAGGCAGTGATCCAATTAACAACCATCGTCCGTTGAAATGATACTTAACATTTGGAAAAATATCCTGAACCCGTGAACGGTTAGGAACAGGAGTCCAGAGGTTTCTGTTTTCTTTCTTTATAAGAGTATTTACCCACAAACATCCATCCACAGACTGGTGGATTACTGTCACGTGACACAAGTCCGTTAATATTTCATCTAAAGCTTTGATTACAACCGGAAACGTCAGTAACAGCCATTTTGATTTTACTCTAAAGTCAGTTGTCCTGTTGGAATTAAAATCAAAATCATTTACAGTTTTCATTACGTGAGACTCTGTTTCTGGGTTATCCGTTGTAATGTACAAAACCTGAATTGTAGGAAACTGTGCTTTGTGTATTTGATAGAGAGAAGTAATAAGATTGGAAACTTCCATCTTGTAAACTGTTCTTCTGATGGTTAAGGTATCCAACATTTCTAGCAGATCTTCTATAAACAAATCCATTGAAGGACCGCCGTCGTTATAAATAACAGTCGTGTCTTCCCATTTTAAAACATCCATGATCTCTCGTAGAAATCCAACCGTGTGACTTGGCTAAATTGTTTAAAATTTTAGAAACGAAAAAAGGTTTGCTGTTTAAAGTTCCGGAAATTAGTAACAAAAACAAGACACATCTCTTCATATTTAAATGTTTCTTTCAGCAAAAGCTCACACTGTTTCTTCTAAATGCGTTTGGTACCATTCAAGTCCAATAATAATATACTTAACATGGATATCTAGGTTGAAATGGACAGATTTTAATGGTATCATCAATTCTCCTGTTTATCTTATTACCGTGTTCGAACCCAAATAATAGTTATTATTTGAAACATCGATTACCAATAATAATATTATATCACTAAAAGCGTGTTAAACACGTTTGTGAGAAGTGGAGAGAGAGGGAGAGTTTAATAGCCACTTAAACACACCCAGTCGACAATTATATGCCACATAGGAGTACGTTGTAATGCCTGGCATCGAAACCACCCCACTTGACTCAGTGACAGATCATATGATCTAAAGTGCATGCGTTAGACCATTCGGGGACACCTCACTTTCCCCACATCTATTGTCCACCAGGCAATAACTAATTAATCAACAAAGGGGGTTAAAGCGGATTTAAAGTATAGTCTGTAACAAGTTTGTGACACTTCAACATATTAAATAAATAAATGAAATTATACTTTTATAGTGTAAATATTTATAAACCGTTTGACAAACATGACAATTCACAGTCCAACAAAATTCATAACCGTGTTGAGGTATTCAATGGGAGGTCTAGGCATCAGTTATTAATAAATTCTTCTCTTCTAGTTGTCTGGTGATGTCTAGGAACTTTGTATATATTTGGATGGCCCGGACAAAGCTTCTTGGGTTTAGAGTGCCAACTTTCCAAATGATTTGTTGTTTTTGGCCCCACATTGGCGAAATGGTTCCAGATTTCTCTATCGTCATCGATCCACTGCTCTGTAAAATAGTCGGCAAACTAGTTGATTCGGGGATCTCCCGATTCGGATCCTTCTATGGCATAAAACCAAGCATCTTCTATGTCACTTGGTCGAACCAGGACAAGGGCATGTGAACGCCTGGAGAAGAGGGTGAAAGATGGATCAGTTTTAAACAAACTCTGGAGGCCGTCCTTCTGTGCATTCCTCTACACTGCATGGCGGAAATGGAAAAAGGCAGCCTTTCCAATCACAAGCAATTGAAGTACGGCGACGAATGTTGTGGGGGCAAGGATGATGGTTTCATAGAAAGTAAGGTATGTTGACTGCTTCTGATAGTGGGAAGTGTTCACCAGTAACCATAATAAGAGTGAGAAGTTTACACCAATGAGACTATAATCCTACCACGGTCTACTAACCCCCGAATCCTTTATCAAAACAATCAAATGTGGGGAAAGTGGGGTTAAACCGACCATTCAATCCGACACCATCCCAATCCCGTCACATTAAGTCTGTGAAATCAAAGACCAATTAATAAATGGATTTCTTTTTTCAAGTCAACTTGATTAACAAATACTTCTTTGTGTTACTTAGGATTAAACTTTATAAATCTGATTTGGCGATTCTTTTAAATGTCAAACTTCGTTTGGGGACAAACCCATTCTACGGTTGGTGCCGATGTTCGCGTTTTTTTGATCGGTAGGAATGGCGGCGTAACTGGAAGTCGGGATAGCCTGTCGGTATTCTGAAAGTAAAGTTGATTGTACGTGTTCCGCTTAGATCGTAAGTTTTTCCAGATCCGGAGATATCAGCGCTACAATATACACAACAAATCAATCTGAACGACAGACTCACCCTACCTGCAGAGAAGTGACTCCGACACAGTGAATAGCCATGATATCCATATGACGTTATCTAAGGTCACATCAACAATAAATATGTCAACATTACAAGACACAATGTAACATTGTAAACAAGCCTTCCTGCAGCCTTTAGGACTGTATAATCCGTACAGTCATAACGTCTTATCGCTTCTTCCAATGATTTTTCACAGAAATAACATCTACAACTCTAGATTTGACGTCGGCATATTGGCACTATTTTGTGTCTATTTCAGATATACACAATCAATTGTTTGAATGTTTTTAGCATGTGGATTGACTAATAGTTAATTTATTTCAGTTCTAAACAAAAATTTAAAACTTTAACGCAATTTTTAAAAAATAGCCAAATTCTGGCTGGGATTACTGAGCAAAATGGCCATTCATTGTATACGTGCGAAATAAAAAAGCCAGCTACCATTTAATTTTCGTGCGTTAGTTACGTACGACAACAAATAAGCGAATTTTTTCCTTGAATTCTAAAATCAAATGTTCCAGGCACATTTATAATTTTTCTTCGCCTGTCTTTATGTATTAAGCGTAAAAGGCCAAAGTTAAAAATTTGCTTAGCCAGAGATATTTTCAATACATACCTGCCTCTTTCAGAATTTTCAAGTATAGCATAATACTTATTTTTTTGTAATATTACACATTACAGCAAACAGACGACACAAGCCTCGCTTTTTGAAACCACCAAGGCTTTTTGAATCTGTTTAATTAAATAATTACCAGCAAATTATGTTGTCTTACATTTTTCCAACTCTCGTCTTTTCGATTGCATTTGACGATGTAAGATTTTGTAAATGCATAAACTATATTATTATGTTGGCCTAAATTCAAATCAAATTTGACAATATGACATCTACCTTGTTGGGAAATGATCCGAAAATGTAAATGCATTGCAATATAAATGTTCGAATACATAATTAGATAGTAGTGAAGGGGATTTAATTGAATTATTAGAGGCTTGATTTATTTGAATGACAAGTGTAGGTTAACAAAGGGGATTTTAAAAGTTATAAACTCGAACTATTATATTTGTTAGGCAAAATGGTCTTTACAGATCAAGTTACCATTACATTCTATCTGTAGTAAATACAAATATAAAATATGCTAAAACGCGATTTTTCGTACAATCAGTGGACATAACAACAGAGGTTATGGTCCAATGTGCCCGAATATCGACATGCAGAAAGATCTTGGGTTTCTGCAATATCAGTTTCGTCAAATTCGGATAAATTTTGTAAGATCTAGCTTGTCAATAAGCTCAAACTAGGGGGGGGGGGAGGGGGTCGTAGAATCAGGGGCAATAATTTAGAAAGTTACTGTCCAAAATTTGCCAATTTCGAAACGAACCGAGATCTTTGGGTTATAAATATACATTTTATGTTTCGTTAAAATCGAATAAAAAAGATTGAGACCTCCAGAGTTTCCCCGAGCTAACGGCACGAACGGTGGTATTCTTTTTAAGTTTAGTCAAAATACAAAAAAGTATGAACATGGGCGACGGCAACATACGTCCACACGAAAATGGAGGTTGGAGGATATCGATTGGGTTCGTCTTCCCAGGGCCCCAATGCTTCACCTTACATTTGAAACGATTCCGTTTAAAGCTGTAGCCTAGCGCAACGCAAGTTTATCGACAAAGGGTGGTTACTTTGACATGGAATGTCGCGGAACTCTGAATATCGGAAGGATACGTCTTTCCCTGACCACGATACATCCACACATGAATTTGAAAAAGATCCATTAACCACATTTCGCATTAACAAGCTAATTGTTGACAGGGATCGGTGTATATTCAATCACGGAAAAATGTGGTATTAAAGTTACTTTCCCAGATAAGTATTTATCGGGTGTTTATTTCCAATAAAAGTATGGCACATTTGGTATATGTGGAAAGTATAGACCCCCAATCTTACTAGAAAAATACTGGATTACCCGAAAAACAGCCATGGGGCAAGCACTGGGTAAAATTGTCAGGGTATCACTAACTGCCTGCCAGCTTGATTTAGGGGGCGTTTGTTCTTTCTTGATCAAGGGGGGGGGGGGTAGCAGTTTTATTATTATTGAGGGGTGTCAATGTACAAAAGACTCTGCAATTAAACGTCGGAAAAATAAGTTAACGAAAATAATTAACAATTTAATTAGGCCTCAATATGTATGGCAAATGTCCGGTAAGTAATGATAAATACATTCTGAAAAATGGACCCTCCCACAATGAAGCTAAGTTGACAGACATTGCACTAAAAATAGTTTATTTATAGCTATGGGTATCACCGGCGAATACAAATTTGTGAGGAGGAATTGAAGCAAATTTTTGATGGATTGGTTACTTTGAATATGTTTTCCATCCAAATATATCACCAAATCACTAAATTTGTACCCGGGAATGTTACTTTAATTAGTAATAGAACGATTTATGTTTACCCAGCAATTAATTTTTATAACAAAAACTTTTTTTCATACTCATTAGTTTCATTTCCTCTGGCAAATAAAAAAAGTGGTCAATTATTTCAACAGCAATTAACGCACACCATGCCGGATGCCATCCATATTTGAAGGGATTATTGATAGATGTGCTTTAAGTTTAAGCATTAGTGACGGCTTCATGACAGTTACTTACGAATTATCTCTGTAACAGATAGTGTCCATAGCACGTGCGTTGACTGCTCACCGCGCCAGTCATTGGCTCAACTGCTCGTGCAATGTTTACTTAAAACCTAACTGCTTCGGGCAAAATGATGCATTTTACTCATTTTAATACCCATTTACACTAAATAGGAAATATTTTTTAACTTCAAACGTCTTTATTTATTTTTCTTTTACCTCAAAAAAATGTTTGAGAATTTAATTTGTCGGAGTAAAAAAGTTAATATGCCGTACTTATTAAGCCTCGTCGATGTCATGCTTATCAGTGATTGTAGCGGCCAAGCGAATATTCACTGCGGGATCAGTTTGACCAACGACATGAAGAGTATGACTACAGCACAGATCTCTTGAGCGCGGCCCACCTTTTAGATATAACTAAAAGTTTTTACATTACATGATTCGATTTTTCTGTGGTTATATCCTGGTTTAGAAGCATAAAATAACATTGATTTATGCAATACTAGTTGTGTTTTCTGGCATTGAATCCATTACAACGCAGAGGTAAATATTTGTCATTTTCATCATTAAATACTGAACTAAATGCCAAATAAGCAGTATATGAACCATTAGATGTCTTGTGAAAAACTTGTTATGAACAAATATAAGCTGGTTATTATGAACAAATTTAAAGAAGGGGCTCAGTTGGTAAGGCGCTGATTCGCTTTCTTGGAGGTCGGGTGTTCGATCCCTGCATTGACCGAGAAAGTTCATTTCGATTTTCGGTCGTGTTTTTTCCTTGTCAGTGGTGCATAACGGAGGGCCTGCAAGGACAGTTGTCTAGTCGTTCGGATGGCGCGAAAAACCGAGGTCCCGTATACACATTGGCGTGCACGTAACCCCATTTCATTTCACAAATTTAAAGACGTTATCCAAGGTGGATAACTCTCACCCGTGATTCAATATTTCCAAATGGAGTTTCTCTCTTGGAGTGGTGGGATTACCGGAATTGCTTTTAAAACTGGAGTAAACAAAACATCCGTTAAAGATGATCAATATTGAAATTCAATCGATCTATGCAGCTCTCTGTATATCAAACCCCGTCGACATCTTTATTGTTCGCGAAATCAAACTGATGTCCCTGTTTCAATCCGATGGAATCCAATACGGGGTATTAGGTATCGTTGATATTTGGATTTTGCTTTCTTGATTAAAAACGTAAATCATGCATTATGCA
Source organism: Patella ulyssiponensis (assembly GCA_963678685.1). Lineage (NCBI taxonomy): Eukaryota > Metazoa > Mollusca > Gastropoda > Patellidae > Patella > Patella ulyssiponensis. The sequence continues at coordinate 85,536,234 of OY783225.1, read as the reverse complement.
ACAGGTAAATATGCCTACTGCATGTCTTTTTCTTTATGCCTGAAATGTTATTCAAACTATTAATTACACATTTAACAAAACAAGACCATAATCAACTCTCGATAGCATGGGATACTCGGGATTTTAACTAGATTACAGCCCCTGATTGTCTGATTGTGGACAGATTTTGATGAAACTTGACATGCATGTTTATAACCCACAGATCTTGGTTCCTTTCGATATTTGCGCCCATCGGATCGTAACTTCCTGAATTATGGCCCCTGATTGTCCGAAAAATGGCCTTTTTTAGCTTGTGGTCCCTCTGGAAGTCAACATTATTACCCGACTTAGAAAACCGTTTGATTACACAGTAATAAATGTTGAGGTCAAATTTTGTGAAAATCGGACCAAAACTGGCGGACACAATGGCCACCGCTTGTACGTGAATACTATAAAAGAAAATATGGTATGTCAAGGTTGTAGACCCTGTGGAGGTCACAAATTTAATCTAATTTTGAAACTTAAAATGCATTTTATAATCCAACGATTTTGGTTCCTTTCGATATTTGCGCATAACGGATTGTAACTTCCTGAATTATGGCCCATCATTGTACGAAAAATCGCCTTAATTAGCTTGTGGTCACTCTGGAGGTCAAAATTATTACCCGAATTTAAAAAAAAACGTTTGATTATGTCACCGTTACACCGTAGGGAATGTTGAGTTCGAATTTCGTGTAAATCTGACCACAAAATGGTTCCCGCAGGTACGCGAATACTATAAAAATAATTATGGTATATCAAGGTTGTGGACCCGGAGAGGTCACAATTTTGGTTCCGATCGATATTTGCGCATATTGTAACTTCATGAATTATGGCACTTGATTGTAGGAAACATCACTTTCTTTTTAGCTGTTTCTTTAATAATAATAATAATAATGTCCTAAAATCCAACCGAAGATGCTCTAAGCAGAAAATTCTCATCTTCGAACTTGATCAAGGCATCGGCCTAATAAATACTTACACCAAGTGGGAACATGCTAGCTCAATTAGAAGGAGAGTTATTGTGTCCCAAAAAGTGTGACGGGCTAATAGACGAACCCATTTTAATGGTCTCCAGCTTTCTTCGAAAGGCGGGGCACAACAAATCAGTGAAAACTGTCATAGCGTTCTAAATTTCAAGGTCAGTTCAGAGTCTTTGGAGTCCAATTTTAAAGCTGGTAATAAAGATTAACATTGGTTAATACCAACAGCTTACAAATGCATCGTAAACAAAAAGCCAGATTACATCCAAAATTGGCTTGAGTTGTACATTTGATGAACAATCGCGTTTAAAAGCTACATCTGATGAATATGGATTGTGATCCCGTCGGCGGCTAAATTCCATGAATGTGTGGTACATTGTGTTTTGGTTTATCACGCCTTGCTTGCACGATGATATATGTAGCCTTTGACCACAGGCACTTGAAGGGATTAAAATAAAACTTCTTACTACTGCTTGAGTATACAGTATAGTATATGTAGAAGGTATATCAGAGGCCATCTTTGTTATGACTCGTTGGCTAAATATCGTCTGCTAACATCTCACAATACTAACTAGTTCTAAGACTTTCCATCGTTTTAATTCCCAACGAGACTTTATTTGATCATTATACACCCTCCAGTGTAGTTGATAAGGTCATTTTACAGCGTTATTAATTACAAATCAAACTTAAAGTGTGTTCACTTGGCTATTCATATCTTCAATCATCTTCAACGGACCGGAATTACGACGAAATCAGGTCAAAAGAAGTCTGTATCACTCAGCCCCTTTATAAACCTATCATTACTCGATATAGAGCCTACGAAGCGAGGAAGTTGTTGAGCGAGTCTTGATCACCCAGTTCCTAGGCACATATCGAGTAATGATAGGTTTATAAAGGGACTGGGTGATACAGACTTCTTTTGACCTGATTTCGCAGCTCGACAGAATTACCATCAAACTTCTACTTACTTCGTAAGTGTCGTTTAATTATTCAATTGAAATTGACTGCAGAAGACAGGACCATGCCGAGTAGCAGGTCAAGACCAGTTTTCGGTATGTATTCTGAATTACATTTGTTCGAAGTCAAATCCAATTCATTTATTTAATATTTCAAACCATAACATTATTAAGGTATAAGCCAAGACTTCTTTGTTTAAAACGGCGAAATTAAGAGAATAAATTGCCCATTTTAGACATAGGTTTGGGGTAGTATTTAATAATCCAAATCATATATTAAATTAAGGTTACTTTTAAAAAAAATAAAGAGCTTAATAATGGTTATGGACCGCCTTTTTTATTTCCAGTCTTTCAACAATTCAACACCTGTCTTTCTGAAGCAATCTGCTTTAACACAGATTCTATTTCGTTTATGTTTTATAGTTCAAAATTTCGTTATGGTTATCGTTACTATACTAGGATCCGAAAGAGTTGTTATATTACTGGAGTTATGGTTGGAGTGAGAGAATACCCAATAAACGGTTTGTTACGGCGAGTTATTGGCGTGTGATACACGGAACTGTTGATAAACCACTAGAAACGTCAACGCTGATTCATTAATCAATGTGTGACGTCAAAGATATAAAAGCCACTCGTTCGACCCCTGACCCTGACGCGATCTTCCAGTACAACCGGTCAACACTACGGCCATTGAAAGTAAAAACGAAATCCAGATCTGTATTTTAATCAGATTGTTTCAAGAGCACATGCTGGGAAAATGAAAATGTACAAGACATTGATATGAGTAATCCAGGAGAGGTTCAAAACATTTATTTCACCCTTATAAGTTTTACATAAGCAAGACATATATTGCATGATATACTATTCGAACTATTATGATTTCAAATGCTCTTTTGTGCACAAAGTTATTTCATCTGATATCGAAGCTTTATAAGAGTAGGCCATAGAGCCGCTGCTCGGGCAAACTTCCCTCATAGCAAACTGTATGGCAAAAGCCCATCTTCATTAGCCCAGTCGGAGTAGGACGTTAAACCTCATTTCATTTATTATCTGTAAGCCAACCCATTTCACAGAGATTCATGTGTAAACATAGTATTATAATTATTGGATGTCGACTAGTGCTTTTTTGTTAAAATATTAGACTAACTTGTTATGGATGCCATGTCAATCTGTTTTACAGAGAATTACTTACGAATTATCTCTGTAACAGATGACTGTCCACAACACGTGCGTTGATTGCATGTGGCGTCAGGATTGGCTCAACGACTCGTGCAATGTTTACATAACACCTAACTGCTTCGGGCAAAATGATGCATTTTACTCACTTTAATACTCATTTACACTTAATAGGAAATATTTTTAACTACAAATACTTCAAACGTCTTTATTTATTTTTCTTTTACCTCAAAAACATGTTTGAGAATTTAATTTGTCGGAGTAAAAAAGTTAATATGCCGAACTCATTAAGTCTCGTCGATGTCATGCTTATCAGTGATTGTAGCGGCGAAGCGAATATTAACTACGGGATCAGTTTGATGTCATGTGTGATAGTTAGGCCGAGTCCGCAACGTGCGTTTAACTTACACGGCTGACGACAGCTACGCACAGTAGTATCATTTCATTTTCTCGTCGACTTCGTCATTTTCTAAATTTAAGTAAATATTCAAATAAAATTCCCATGAAAGATACAAGTAAACCGACTCCGAGTACCGCAAACGACCCTTTAATGTTGTCAACGGAAAAGGCTTTTACCTGCCCATAAACCTTTGCACTGGAACAAGATTGTGACCGTTGAAGTTCATAAAGATCCATATGTAATCCTGCTTCGAATCGTCGTATCATATACTGTTCTATGTCATTCTTCAGGGGATAATTTAACGGAACAGCAAAACTTGTATGCTGTACTGCTACAATTCTGTCAATGACTGACAATAGACAGTCATTTCTAGGCAAGGAATGTTTTATAACACCGGCGGCGATCAACGCAAACTTTTCACTCATTACTTTGTTAATAAGATCATCTACATTGCTAGATAAAACAGAAGGGTCTGTTTTATTTTGTCTCAAAATTCCTTTCCACACTTTCGTATACTCTGCATCTTTAGAATTTTCTACAATACTATGAAGGGCGGAATTTTTCAAAAAACCATATCCATATGTTCTCTGTTCAGCCAGGTCTCCCAGCGAAGTAAAGGGTATTTTAGTTTTTGTCACAAGAAGGGAAGATGTTAAATTTGCGGTATACACAGCCGCAAATACGACACAAAATATCAACCATGACGCATACAAGCATCGACCTTTACGCGTCCTGGGGTGAATATGACCTGCCTCGAGAAAAAGACATCCTAGTATGTCAAAAAGTATGTGCCAAGACTTCGGATATTCTCTATTTTGTTCCAGGGCCAAATCAAGCAACGGAAAAGTTTCAGTTGCTATATACAGTAATGAAAATAGGATAAACGACACGAATAACATGATGTAAACATTAATGTTTAATGGTTTCAATAAGGATGACCATGTTTCTTCTTCTTCGCCAGTGTTCCTGTAGACTATGCATACAGATGATGTTAACAGGGGAGGTAATATAAAATCCATGATTTGGTTTCGTTCAGCAGTAATCATGTACTCACCATATAATATATCAATTTCACGACGCTGTACCCGACCAATCAACCCATCCCACGTATTGTTGTCTGTCTTGACGCCCCAATTACCGTCTATTGGTTCTGTTATTTGATAGGTGAAATTTAAATCCGCAGCCATGTCTTCTAGCAAATCAATCATCCATCCGGTATACACCGATACACCATTTCTAACTTCCTTTCGGATCAATTGGTAGGGAACGGATCCTATTAACAACCGTCGTCCGTTGAAATGAAACTTTACATTTGGAAACATATCCTGAACCCGTGAAAGGTTAGGAACAGGAGTCCAAAAGTGTCTGTTTTCTTTCTTTATAAGAGTATTTACACCCAAGCACCCATCTACAGACTGGTGGATTACTGTCACGTGACATAAGTCCGTTAATATTTCATCTAAAGCTTTGATTACAACAGGATACGTCAGTAACAGCCATTTTGATTTTACTCTAAAGTCAGTTGTCCTGTTAGAATTTAAATCAATATCATTTACCGTCTTCATTACGTGGGACTCCGTTTCTGGGTTATCCGTTGTAATGTACAGAATCTGAATTGTAGGAAACTGTGCTTTGTGTATTTGATATAGAGTTGTAATAAGATTGGCAACTTCCATTTTATAAACTACTATTCTCATGTTTACGGTGTTAAACATCTTCAGCAGATCTTCTATAAACAAATCCATTGATGAACCACCGTCGTTATAAATGATGGTCATTTCATCCCATTTTAAAACTTTCATGATCTCTCGTAGAAATCCAACCGTGTGGCTTGGCCAAGTTGTTTTAGAAAAGAAAAAAGGTTTGCTATTTAAAGTTCCAGAAATCAGTAACATAAACAAGATACACCTCTTCATATTTAAATGTTTCTCTCAACAAAAGCGACATACAGGTTTATCGCTTCGGGTGTGACTAAACGCAGCTCACACCATTCCTTCTAAATGCGTTGGGTGTCATTCTAAGTGGAAGTCAAATATACATAAAACTGAGATCTAGGTTGAAATTAACAGATCTAATGGTATCGTCAATTCTCCTGTTTATCTTCGTATCATCGTCCAAACTAAATAACAATTATCCTTAGAAATATCGATTACCAATAGTGATAATATTTCAGCCCTAAAGGCATGGTTAAAGCTATGAAAAAAATGTTTGAATCCTAAAATGTGTCTGCGCTAAATCGTATTTGCTACTTTCGTTTACGCTGGATTCATGGGATATACCCCCAACTAATTGTAATAAAGAACCAAAATGTGTTTTTGTTCGCAGATCAGTCGATTTTCTAAGATTCGGAGCAACCCAAACCAATCTTCTCTGAACGCGACCATTTATTAACCCAGATTAGTTCGCTTGTTTCCAGACATGGTTATGCAGAATAAGTCTTTCCGCGGAAACCTATAAATGACATATATTGCATAAATACTATTCGTATATGTACAAATTTATCAAACTGATGCGCAGTAAGGCGTCACACGCGTAGAGAGTTATGTAATCTTTTATCGAAACTGTATTCAATTACTAGACGTGGTTCAACAGTGGGCCGAGTCAAAATTGCATCATTCATAGCACACTGTATGGCTTATGCCTGTCTTCATTAGCCCAGTCGGAGTAGAAACAGTAGGACGTTAAATTCCATTTAATATATCTATTAGTTAGTCACACTCACACAGATTCACGTGTAAACGCATTGTTATATTTATTCAGCTAATTTTTTAAGCATGCCATGTGTAAGAGTTACGCTTCATGAGCGGCATGCGTTCCATCGTCTATTTCAATGTCATGTCAATTCAGTCTTTTTCTAAATTTTAGTGAATTTTCTAATAAAAGACATATGAAAGATAGAAGTAGACCGATTCCAAGTATCGCAAACGATCCTTTAATGTTGTCTAAGGAAAATGCTTTCACCTGCCCATACGGGTTTGGACTTGAGCAAGATTGTGACTGTTTTAGTTCATAAAGATCCAAATGTAACCCTGCACCAAATCGTCGTATCATATACCATTCCAGATCTTTCTTCAAAGGGGACTTCAAAGGAACAGCAAAACTTGAATGGTGTGCTGTTACAATTCTATCAATGACTGACAATAGACAGTCATTTTTAGGTATGGTATGCTTTATATTACCGAAAGAAATCAACGCGAACTTTTCATTCATTACTTTGTACAAAAGATCATCTAATTCGTCAGGTAAAACAGAAGGATCGGTTTTATTTTGTCTCACAATTCCTTGCCATGCTTTTCTATACTCCTCATCTGTTGAATATTCTAAGATACTATTGAGGGCGGAATCTTTCAATAGACCATATCCCCAGGTCGTCTGTTCAACTAGTTCTCCCAGTGAAGTAAAGGGTATTTTAGGTTTTTTCACCAGAAGGGAAGATGTTAAATTTGCAGTATAAACAGCTGTGATTACAACACAAAACATCAACCATGACGCATACAAGTTTCGACCTTTGTGTGTTCTTGGATGAATATGGCCAGCCTCTAGAAAGAGACATCCTAATAAGTCAAAAAGTATTTGCCAAGACTTCGGATATTCCCCATTTTGTTCCAGGGTTATATCAAGCAACGGAAGAGTCTCAATTGCTATATACAACAATGAAAATAGAATAAACGACACGAATAACATGATGTAAACAGTGGTGTTAAATGGCTTCAATAAAGATAACCATGTTTCTTCTTCTTCACCAGTGTTCCTGTAGACTACGCATAAAGATGATGTTGTAAGGGGGGGTAATATAAAATCCATGATTTGGTTTCGTTCTGGAGTAATCACATACTCAGCATATAATATATCAATTTCACGACGCAGAACTTGACCAATCAACCCGTCCCAAGAGTCATTACTATCTCCTTTGACACCCCAACGACCGTCTTTTGGTTCTGTTATTTCGTAGGTGAAATTTAAATCCGCAGCCATGTCCTCCAACAAATCAAACATCCAACCACTGTATACTGAGGTACCATTTATAACTTTCTTTTGTATAAGTTGGTAAGGCAATGATCCTATTAACAACCGTCTTCCGTTGAAATGAAACTTTACATTTGGAAACATATCCTGAACCCGTGAGGTTTCTGTTTTCTTTCTTTATAAGAGTATTTACTCCCAAACATCCATCTACAGACTGGTGGATTACTGTCACGTGACACAAGTCCGTTAATATTTCATCTAAAGCTTTGATTACAACCGGAAACGTCAGTAAAAGCCATTTTGATTTTACTCTGAAGTCAGTTGTCCTGTTTGAATTAAAATCAAAATCATTTACAATTTTCATTACTTGAGACTCCGTTTCTGGGTTATCCGTTGTAATGTACAAAAACTGAATAGTAGGAAACTGAGCTTTGTGTATTTGATAGAGAGAAGTAATAAGATTGGAAACTTCCATTTTATAAACCATTATTCTCATGTTTACGGTATCCAACATATTCAGCAGATCTTCTATAAACAAATCCATTGAAGGACCACTGTCGTTATAAATAACAGTCGTTTCTTCCCATTTTAAAACTTCCATGATCTCTCGTAGAAATCCAACCGTGTGACTTGGCCAAGTTGTTTTAGAAACGAAAAAAGGTTTGCTATTTAAAGTTCCGGAAATTAGTAACAAAAACAAGACACATCTCTTCATATTTAAATGTTTCTCTCAGCAAAAGCGACATACAGGTTTATCTCTTCAGGTAACACTGCATGCAGCTCACACTGTTTCTTCTAAATGGGTTGGGTCAAATACTAATATACATAACATGGATATCTAGGTTGAAATGAACAGATGTTAATGGTATCATCAATTCTCCTGTTTATCTTATTATCGTGTTCCAACCCAAATAATATTTATTTGAAATATCGATTACCAATAATAATATTATATCACTAAAAGCATGCTAAACACGTTTGTGAGAAGTGGAGAGAGAGGGAGAGTTTAATAGCCACTTAAACACACCCAGTCATAATATAGGGACTATTATGTGCAACAATTTTAATAAGTTGCTTATAGGAGTACGTTGTAATGCCTGGCATTGAAACCACCCCACTTGACTCAGTGACAGATCACATGATCTAAAGTCTATCCCAATCCCGTCACATTAGGTCTGTGAAATCAAGAGAGAGAGAGAAATGGGGTTTAACGTCCACTCGACACAAACTAGGTCATTTTGGGACTAACATATGGTTCAATTTTATTTCAATAATTAGCTTGTGCGTAGGGGTCTTTAGCAGTGGGAGGAGACCAGAATAAACCCACGAGGTTGAGAAGGCGCCCCTATCTCCATGCCACATACGCTCACACCAGGGATAGAAACCACAGCCGCAAGCCAGAGGTGACCAGCCAGCTAGAGGTCGAAGCGCGGCACTCTAGACCACTTGGCCATCCCAACCCCCCGCCTGTGCAATCAAAGACCAATCAATAAATGGATTTCTCTTTGAAGTCAATTTGATTAACAGATACATGCAAGACTGACAGAAAGCAGGAATACCTATCTGTTAATAAGCTCACTGAAACTGCATAATAACCTGGTTTTATTTTATCCACGTCTGTAATGGAGTTTGGGTTTTGTAACTTCAGAGACCTTGGGGCTAAGAACTCTCTAGTTAAAGTTGAACACACAAGGTCATTCATTGTTTAAAAATCTAGTTTGCACGGCTGTACGTGACAAGGAGTAGGGTCGCCTGTTCAACCTCGTGAGTTTTCTCCGGGTACTCCGGTTTCCTCCAACTTCAAAAGACCCCAACGTGCAAGCGAATTATTGAAATAAAATAGAATCAAATGTTAGTCCCGAAATGACCTAGTTTTAGAAGGGTGGGCGTTAAACCCGATGTTTGTGTCTCTCTCCCTTCAACACTATTGTTTTATATTCTATAAAATTTTATACCTTAAAATTTCATTTTCCGTTTCCTGGCATTTTTTGCTTGTCGGAAGCTTTCTTTATTTTATGGTGGTATTATTTTCTATCCGATAGAGAACGAAAATGAATTCACAACTAGTATGCATAGCATTGCAGTCCTCAGCGGTCCATTTCAGGTCCATTTTATTGATTTCACACATTTTAAAGTGTATTCCGGTTCCGATTAGTCTACCGGCGTAGGCCTACAACTATTTCAGTACTGCAGGATATTAATTTAGTTACGTATCCACGTTGAAGTATTTAAACAGAACAATTTAAACCCTAACCAGAAAGTTGTATGAGGAATGAAACTATTGGCCTTGATGAAACATTTACAACACCATCGCACCAAGCTCCCTTTGCAAGGTATAAAACTGGGATGGGTGTAAGGGGCTATTGTATACACATTTTGATTCATTATTGATGTTTTTATAGAACTTAATAACTTCTTGTTACTTCTGATTTAGCGATTCTTTTAAATGTCAAACTTCGCTTGAGGTCAAACCCATTCTGTGATTGGTGCTGATGTTCGTGGTTGTTGATCGGTAGGAATGGCGGCGTAACTGTAAGTCGGGATAGCCTGTCGGTGCTCTGAAAGTAAAGTTGTTTGTACGTGTTCCGCTTAGATCGTAAGTTTTTCAAGATCCGGAGATGTCAGCGCTACAATATACATAACAAATAAGCGAATTTTTGTCCTTGAATTCTAGAATCAAATGTTCCAGTCATATTTATAATTTTATTCACCTGTCTTTATATATTAATCATAAAAGGCCTAAGTTAAAAATTTGCTAAGCCAGATATATTTTCAATACATACCTGCCTCTTTCAGAATTTTCAAGTATAGCATAAATACTTAATTTTTTAAATATTCCACATCATTACAGCCAACAGACGACACAAGCCTCGCTTTTTGAAACCACCACGGCTTTTTGAACTTTTTGAATCTGTTAAAGTTACAATTTCATATTTTTAAGTTATAATTTTAAAATGTATTAAAATAAAGCCTTAAAATAGATTGTATCTATAAACAATCCTACCTTGTTAAAGAATAATCCTATTTATCCTATAATTCACTCTTGCCAGTTGAAAAATTAGCAAAAATATCATTTTCAACTTCAAATTCAAACGTTTGAAGATAGCTATTGCATGGGGGGAATGGAAAAACAAAGGAGGTAATTGTGTTATTATTTCCTGTGACAATGATTGTTATGCCCGGGAGATAATGTCCATGATCGTATTATAGTGAGTTGACAACCTTTTGAGCAAAAGACATAGAAATAATTTTGTTTTGACTTTCATTGAAAATATGAAATTACCACTTTAAATTAAATAATAACCAGCAAATTATGCTGCCTTGCATTCTTCTAAATCCCGTCTTTACGATTGTATTTGACGATATAAAATTTATAAATGCATAAAATACATGTAGGCCTAAATTCAAATCAAATTGACAATATGACATCTGCCTTATAATAGCGGAAAAGGGTAACGTAAAAATATCGTCAGCAATAGCACTTCGGCGGAAACGGACGTTAAATAAAGCTATTTCGCACACGCATTTAAAGTCAATGGTTAATTCAATGAAATTTTTATCATTTTCGAATGATAAACAAAAATTACCAGGATTTATTTTTCTGTATTTGAAAATGGAATTTATGTTAATTGGGTGAATTTCTGTAAATTACAGGAAAAACAAATACGGATAAAATTTTCCTGTTAATTTTTGTTTCCGGAATTTTTTCCGTTTTTTCACGGATATTTTTGTTACAGCGTACCTCTGGGCACCTCGAGTCTCCTGGCCCCTGGTCAAGTGTCCCAGCTTACCCCACCCCCTAATCATCTCGAGGACCCCGAAACATACATTTTAAGTTTCATCGAAACCTGATAAAACTGTGACATCTAAAGGGGCCACAACCTAAGTATACAATACTTTTACACTTTTTGCGTACAGGGAGTGGCAATTTTGTCAGGCAGTTTCGTTCCGATTTTCACGAATTTAACCTAAACCATCATTATGGGGTAACGGTGATAATATAAGCAAATGGTTTAAGATCTGGTACAAAAACAATGTGATATCTGGAGTTACTAAAAAGCTAAAACAAAATCACGCGACTTTTCGTCAATCAGGGGCAATAACAAAAGAAGTTATGGGCCGGTATGCCCCAATATCGATCGGCGCCAACATCAGTTTCATCAAAATCGGATAAATTTTGTAAGCTCTGGCTTGTCCCCAAGCTAAACAATTTTTTTATCGTAGAATCAGGGGCAATAATTCATAAAGTTACTGTCCGAAATTCGCCAATATCGAAACGAACCGAGATCTTTGGGTTATAAATATACATTTTATGTTTCATTAAAATCGAATATAAAAGGTTGCGACCTACAGAGTTTCCCACGAGCGAAAGACACGATTTTTCGTACAACCAGTGTCAAAAATCCAAGATGTTACGACCCCATAGATGCTAACATCGAAAGGTGGTACTCTATTTCAAGTTTAGTCAAAATACAAAAAAAGTATGAACAGGGGTGACGGCAATATACGTCCACACGAAAATGGAGGATGGGGGAATATCGATAGGGTTCGTCCTCCCAGGACCCCAATGCTTCACCTTACACTTGAAACGAATTAGTTAAAAGCCGCAAGTTTATCGACAAAGGGTGGTTACATTGACATGGAATGTCGCGGAACTCTGGATATCGGAAGGATACGTCTTTTCCTGACCAGGATGCACCCACACTTAAATTTGAGAAAGATCCATTAAAAACATTCGCCTCTTTCGCGTTAACAAGCTAATTGTTGTCAGGAGGTGCGGTATAAATTCAATCGCGGAAAAATGTGGTATTAATTAGTAACAGAACGATTTTTGTTTACCTAACAATTAATTTTTATAACAAAAACCTTTTTTATACTAATTAGTTTTTTTTCCTCTGGCAAATAAAAAAAAGTGGTCAATTATTTCAACAGTAATTAACGCACACCATGCCGGATGTTATCCATATTTGAAGGGATTATTGATAGATATGCTTTAAGTTTAAGCATTAGTAACGGCTTCATGACAATTATGGTCTAGAATAATATTCCTAACCAACGACATGAAGCACAAACCTCTTCAGCGCGACCCACCTTTTAGATATAACTAAAAGTTTTTACATTACATGATTCGATTTGTCTGTGGTTATATCCTGGGATAGAAGCATAAAATAACATTGATTTATCCAATACTAATATTATTTTCTGTCATTTTCATCATTAAATACTGAACTAAATGCCAAATAAGCAGTATATGAACCATTAGATATTTTGTGAAAAACTTGTTATGAACAAATTTAAGCTGGTTATTATGAACAAATTTAAAGAAGAAGCTCAGTTGGTAAGGCGCTGATTCGCTAGCTTGGAGGTCGGGTGTTCGATCCCTGCATTGACCGAGAAAGTTCATTTCGATTTTCGGTCGTGGTTTTTCCTTGTCAGTGGTGCATAACGGAGGGCCTGCAAGGACATCTGTCTAGTCGTTCGGATGGGACGAAAAACCGAGGTCCCATGTACACATTGGCGTGCACGTAACCCCATTTCATTTCACAAATTTAAAGACGTTATTCAAGGCGGATAACTCTCACCCGTGATTCAATATTTCAAAATGGAGTTTCTCTCTTGGAGTGGTGGGATTACCGGAATTGCTTTTAAAACTGGAGTAAACAAAACATCCCTTAAAGATGATCAATAATGAAATTTAATCGATCTTTGCAGCTCTCTTTTTAGCTTGTTCTCTATCCATTTCTCGAAATGGAATTATTATAGCCAAAATGACCAACTGTTTTTATTAAACTCATAACTAATGTATCTTTAAATAATCAATTTGTGTACACATTAAAAAATGCAAACATTAGAAAACTGCCCCTAGTCATGTAAAACAAACTTTTTGAAAGCCCTGAAAGGATCCTAGTTTGTTTTTTGTTCTTCTACCGAACGATTAGTGGCTTGTAAACATGTTCCCGAGCTGTTTTTATGACTTATATGGGTGGGTCTAGTTAATGGCTGCTAATTTGTCAGAAAATTTCGCAATCAAGAAAAAAATTTTAGAGAGAAAAGTAAAGGTCTATATAGTTATGTTTTCTGTTTTGTGTGGGGAGAACGGAAACGTATTTTTCAAAAAATGTGATCAGTCCATCTGACAGGTCTTATATTTAATCTTGAAAGAGTTTTGAAGGAAACATGTTGATCTAGCATTCATATCCGTTTCCCTTATGTGGGCAGTTTTTAAGCGGACGCACCTGGTGTTTTCTTGGACCAGTTGGGCGATTGTAATAATGATATTCGGGATAAACTTGATTCACCTCTGTTTTTGTTGTTTGCTCTAAATAACAAGTGCCTTATTGTTATCATAAATAAATATATATACATGTATACACAATAAGAGATTTTTGTTATAATGTCTACCCAATGTTAGGGATTATTTGTTGTAAAGAACTACTTCAACTCCTCGTGTTTCGATCACTTTAGGTCATATAAATATAAGCATTTACTGCTTATGTCGAACTATTATTAACTTTTCCTGAATATTATTACTGCGAAGTCTGTTGATTTAAGTGCTTTGAACCGATTATTTACAAATTGCATGAAGCTGAATTCACACCACACGGCGTTTGACATTAAGCAAAATAGATAGATGTCAGGCCTGTGTGGCTTTTGACGAATATCTGGTTGAAAAGTCTTTATTCTGACAAAATTCCTTCTCGTTGATGTTAGTCTCAGAAAGAGAAAGACAAAGTTTTTAACGCAACGCTAGGCCACTTTCTATTCATTTGTGTTAAATGCATACTGTAAATCGCGTAAGCCATTCAGTGAGTTTGGTGGGATTGGGCCTTTCTAAGCTGATAACGACCATTCATAAATCCTCTTCATGTTGTCCTTAACGACTGTAATGCAAAGGAAAGATACAATAGCGGTAGACTTTTACTGACCAGTCACTTACATTTGCTTTCTTTTTATATTTATAAATAAGAGTTGAGAGTTGGACAAGAATATCAAGTCTTAGGACGAGGACTATATTATTGTTGGCCAGCACATGAGCGAAGAACAGACGATATCAGGCATAATTTTAAATTACTGCTGGACATTTGTAAGATAAGATGAATGCTGCGACGTTCTGAAGCGACCGGAACTGTAATTTATAGCCGTAAATTCATGGTAAGGTATAGTCTTTTAAAAACACTTTCATTCATATGTTTAGGTAAAGGCGGGGTATATATAACTCGAGTTTACTTATATGCAAACGTTCAACTAAATATCAGAAATGTCTGTGTCTGTGCAAACGTTCAACTAATTGTCAGAAATGTCTATGCAAACGTTCAATTAAGTGTCAGAAATGTCTGCAGCACGACACGTGGGATTCTTACTCTTCCACTTCTCTTGTATTTTAGAAGGTTACGTTACCATAAATCGTGCTGAATAGTGTATTGTTTTTTTAGTCCCCATGGTAAGTTGGTTGGGGGATTTGGTATCTAGAATGAAAACTTTACTACGACCATTGCTACTGGGTGTATTAGGTATAGAGGCTTAGTTCACCTAGAAGGATCGTTTATCTACTATTTCAAAAAATAAACATTCCCAAATGATTATATATGGGCATCACTACCCAATACTTAAATGCCACGGGCCATTTTCACAATATTCATATATTATAACGTACGTCTGATCAATATAAGCATCACTATCCCCACCCCTTATCCCACTGCGAATATTTGATTATATTATGTCTAACAAATGTGGCAATACTTTGATATTGGTAAGGCAATGTTCGACTATAGATATAAATTCATTGTTCGTATGTAAAACTCTGGACAATTCAACATAAACACATGTCATATATTAGTAGTAGACAGTATTTACTTAGTATACAAAAGGTAATATATGAATATTATCTTAATACAAATAAACATATTATTTAACAGGGTTGGCTACCAAGAGATAAAAAATGATAGACATAATATCATGCCAAAAAATAATATGTTGACATTAAAAACATATAAGATGAAAATAATATTTATTTGATTATCTTATTTTGATTAAAGCAGGAACGCTATTATTATTAATTCATAACATAAAGCATGTTCAGTCTCTCCATTGAATAAATCCATATTATATTATACTTTTATACTAAATCCTAAGAAGTCGAACATTATAAAATAATACATTTTCATTAATCTTTGTCACATTTTGAAATGAAATAAAAATATAATTATTTTTTACCATTATTTTGTATGTGTATTTGTGGTGATTTTGGTATGACTATGAAAGATACAAGAAGCCATGACGAATTTGAACTCGACCATTGAAACGACATATAGAATGAATAAGGTTGTATAGCAATAATGACTAAAGTAATTAAATCTCTTGATCGCTGGTACAGCTCAATGATAATCAGTTCGGGGTCGAGATTTTAGATGGTAATAAAATTTAGTCGAAATGGGGGTAAACCATTTTATATGTACGACAATCTGGCTAGCGTTAATCTATGTTCAGCGACGATTACTTGAATAAAACTAATAGTTACCATATTGTTTGAACTGATCGTGTAAATAAGATTAAAGGGCTTCAACAATAGGGTTATCATATATTATAAATCTGTCTGGTCAAAATTCCCATCATAGCACTCTGTATTGCGTTTGTCCATCTTCATAAGTCCAGTCGGAGCAGCACAGTAGGACGTTGAACCCCGCTCTACACAATTTCATTTCATCAGTGGTGTACTACGGAAGACGTGTAAAAGGCATTAAGGTAAATGAGATAAAATAAAAAAAATAAGACGACAACCCAGACTGGGCATCTTTATATTATTAAATATAACTATATAGTGTGCTTATTGAAAAAGACTTGACGTTCGCGTGTAGGAATATTTTGCTGGTGAAAGTAACAATGAAAGCGTGTTTGGATTTGGGTGACCTTAAACCCCGAGGTTACGTGTATAAATATATCTCAGTATGCATAATTCTCTTAATCTGTTTCCAGATTATCCAATAATTGTATGATTATATCTGTTCAATGAGTATTAATCGAGCCATTTATTAACCAAATATTAAGCAGATTATTATATTTAATAATTTATAATCTACGTTCATTATACGAAATAATAAGCACCGCGCAAGGGAGTTGGTTACGAGTACGCTTAATGTTTGTGACAAATGAAATTCGCTCACGATTAATGTTAGGACGTCTGTGTTTAAAGAAACTAAACCGACCTGCATAGAGAACTGATATTGGTAGGCCATTATCTTAACCTTTCTGATACCCCGACTGATATCTCTTCTGATTTATCTTGACGTTTATCTACACCGCAAGCTATGTAATACTTTGGATACAATGTTATTTGGGGTTTATTTCTAATTTTAAAAAAGTTGTTGTGTTATATCATTTCAATTTGGATATTTTCAGTGAAAAGATGAGTTTCTATTATTACAAAATACCGCAAGAGAAAAAGGAAGCTAAAGTGTATGGAAACAAAAAGGTGGAACAAAAGGAATTGATTGAGATAACAGAGCGAGTGACCCGACCAACATACAGCAGCAACTTGATTCGTGAACAGAAACGTCTTCATAATTATATCAATCTGAGACAAAATGCCCGACAACGCCCACCAACATCTTGTCGAAAACGTCCAGCGTCTTCTTCTGTGTTGGATAAATCGAAACAATCTCGTCGTTTCACCGACAAAGAGTTTACCCGAATGATTAGACGTTTGAGAAAACCTACCGTTAGTTCTCGTGTAAGCCGAGTGGATTATGAGACTGAGGAAACAGAATCGACCCGAATGAATAGTGCTTCCACGCGTCCAAGAACTGCTGAAGAACGAACAAAATCTTTAAGTGATTTGTGTCGCCCGACCACAGCCAGCAGTTGCAAATCTTTCGATCGTGATAAGTACACAGGTGACAATTATAATAATCATGACTACGAATATGTTTATACATCGTGTGCTCCGCCGGAAGAAATTGACTTTTTGGTCGACAGAATGAGTAAAACGACCATTGCGAGATCCCGCGGAAAAGTTAATTGTCCACGTTCACCTTTTGTCTCTGAGGAAACCGAATATGAGTTTCAAAGAAAATTACCCTTGGTGAGTGGTCTTCCTAAAAGTAGAACTATAGAAGAAATTGTGGGAAGATTGTACAAGCCATCTAGGCATGGCTACCGCTCCCAACCAACATCTGTATCGACTGGCATCTGAACAGACCAATACAGTTTAACAAAATCCAAATTGTATTATTTAAATAAAAATACATCGGCGAAATGTGATTGTACGTACGATGATATGGCTAATGCCATTCTACATTCCTCGAAATATTCCGTAATTTGCGTTATGTTCGATATGTAGACACTCGTTCATTCGTGTGGATGAATATCACAGACAAAATATATGTAGACGCAGATTAACATAATTATATTCAGTTCATCGATGATGCATCAGCTTAATGTTCACATATTATTATACACAAAGTTCGCCGAATAGACTTCAGCTTAATGTTCACATATCATTGTATATAGTTCATCGATGGGGCATTATATATGGTTAATTGGTGATGCGTATTATTATTTACGGTTCGTCGATGAGGCATCGGCTAAATGTTAACGCATCTATCTAACTTTAATGTACTTATGATTCTGACATAAAAAAAATATATAACAAAAGCAAGTATATAATGTGACGATTTTGCAAAAGTCGATCACTGCTCTGTATTGGCGTTGTTAATGTGCAAGGTATAGTAGTGATAGGATATCAGAATTTAATATAAAATCAAAGTCATCATCTGGAAGCTTGGTGGTTTAATATTGAAAGAAATGACTGCACCTTCACAATATGAAAATTATTTTCAAGATTAGGTCTTCTAATATACTTGAAGGTGACATACTGCATAAAAGGAAATGCAGAACTTTTATTTACTCACTGTGGCCAGAGAAGTCTTTCATAAATCATTTTCGCAAGTTTCTATGTATTTCACTGTGTGTTTTCTTGACATATATCAATAAAACAAATTTAATCGCCTTATGTTCTCTAACTATGGGGTATCTGTATCCTAGAAATGAGAGGGTTAATGAAGAGAGGCGGGCATACGACATGCAATGTGCTACGACTGAAATTTTTCTAAGACAGCGACATTGCACCTTGCAAGGTCCTCCGTGCTCTAACGGAAAGTGATGCTGAAAAAAAACCGATGACCGTGATGAGTGAGACAACGCCAAATTCGCTGACACCCACACTCCCCTCAAATTAAACCAGTCGTTGGGGAGAGGGGTCACACCCATAATGTACTTTTATTTAGATTTGAGTATTGGTGAGGTGGGGTGGGCCAAATGAAATGAAACAGAGGTTTGGCGTCCTACACCGACAGGGCTAATGAAAGTGTACTATGGCCTATTCTTATGTAGAATTCCCGCGGTCAATGAGCGTCAAGGGTTCTTTTAAGTGCAAACTAATGCGGAAACTGGATCTATGTTTTTGTACCACCCGAACGACTAGACGTTGTGCCTTACAAGTCCCTTCGTCCTGTCCCACTGACAAGGGGAAACCACGCCGTAATATATTGAGTACCTTTCTCGGCTGAACCCTGGAATCCATTGGCCAATCATGCTATTTATTGAGATTTCGTCTAACAGTTGGGATGCAGCGATGGCGGTTGTGGCGCCAGGCAGAGTAAGCTTACTCTTCCGGACACCTGTTACCACTGTTTGTCGTGTATTTTGAACACGGTGAACAGTACATTTGTTGATTAGAATATTTTGCCTCGACCGTTTTTATAGGACTTCGAATTTTGACTAATGGTTTTGATTGTTCGTGCTTGGTTTTATTTTATTAAATTCAAGTAATAATTTTCTTTAATATTAGAACAAAACGTCAATTAAAATTGTTATGCAAAAGAGCGAAGAGGGGGGTGGAAAGAAATGTTACTGCTATAAATACAATCATGTATTATAGTCTCAGTAGTCGTTATCCCTATGAATTTATTTCCCCTCATTTCATGATGGGGAGTTATAGATACCTTTTCGCTTAATTTATCCCCCCGCCCCTTTCCTGACTGACGTTTTGGTCAAGATTCGGAGAAAGGGCATCAAATTTGTCATTTCATAGCAGATAGCGGGTGTAAAGTGTCTTTCTGTAGAGCAATCATTACGTCGGAAGTAACATTTTGACCACAGTCAACTTCAAATCTTCCCAGCAAAAAATCTAAACGTTCAACCCTCTACAAAATTATGATGATGAGAGTGCCAAACGTTGTGAGTATAAAGACTGGAACCAACGGAATGTTGAGCAAGACGCTGCAGCCTGTGATGTTACAGCCATTTAACGTTGAAGTCAGTGGGTAAATAATTGCTAGTCTGACTCTCTATGTTGCGGTTGTCTCCCTTAAATAAGAAATAAGCAGTATTGGGATTGGAGTGAGAGCAAGAATGATTTCTATGTGAGGAGAGCCACTGCCGAAACTCAAATTATCTGCGATATGACCTATTGTGTATGCAGATGTTAGACAACAATGTGTCAGCAATTCAATGTAACTCAGACACCTGCTTCAATGCTAAAAAGATCATGCAGAGATTACAAAATTGCTCAAAAGTTTTAGAAGCCACTTTAGCTGTACATCATAACATACGGGAGCTTTTAACGGGTTTCCCTTTTGACGCGATTTTTGGTCATGCGAAGTCCATTTTGCTGACTTAAACATACAGGTCAATATATGTTACTTAGTAAAAATACTGTAAGACCCTTGGCCCCCTTTTCGATGGGGGACAAAACTATTATTGTATTGACATCTTTTCAAGCAATGGCGGAAATGTTGATCGGTGCGGTTGTTTTGTTAGTAAGGGAAGGACTACCTAATCCCGGGTTGTTAAGTCCATTATCAATGCTTATTTAATGAATTGAGTGGTTCGTCATAATCCATTGTTCAATCTTATAAATACAGAGATAATCTTCACAACAAGAAACAAAAGGTCACCTATTATCGTCTACTTACATCATTCACGTCCAGAAACTAACCTATCACGGGCCGGACTAGACATCACGTGTTAAGTATTCTGACACACGATCATGACCTTATGTGAAACATTCGTTTTCCAGTTTTCTAGGATTAGCGTTATCTTTTTTATTTTCAATTACAATCTAAAGACTTTACATAGTATATAATTCTATGCCTTTATTAAAGATACATTATGGGAGATATGATAAAGAGCTGACCGTTCTCGCTATAATAGTTAAAAACTAGATAATGTAAAGGGAATGATCTGAAAATTTTACTCAGATTGATCCACCCAGAACCGAGAATTTAGCGATTGGATGTTTCGGCCTAGCCTAGATCATCGTAACTAAAGTCGGTGCGATAAAAAAAAACATAGCCCATTATCCATTTTTCGATTTAATCATAAATGAGCGTTGAGCAACAGATCGGATTCCAATCCATTTAACATCGCAGGTTAGCGAAGACATCGAGAGTTGATTATCGTTTGGATAAGTTAATTAATGTCTAATTAATAATTTAGATAATATTTCAGATTTAGCTCTCGCATAATGTATGTTTAAGCAATTGATACGATTTACATTATGATTGACAATTGTCAGAGACATCATCATCCTTTTGTTGAAAGTATGTCCGTCGAGAGCCGCGACTTATTTTATTTTGTGAAATCGCTCTTGGACAAAGATCAACAAAAATCAATAATATCAAAAGCTAATATTTCATAAAATAACATTTCCGCAATTAATTGCACAATCAAATTCTGACCAACTGGTGTTCATCATCCAATTAAGCATACCATTTCAATAAATGAAATGTGGTTTTGCGTCTTACTTCCTTGTACCGACTGGGCCAATGGAGATGCCATTCAGCAGATGTATGTCCTGAAGGTGGAATTTTATGGTCGGTAAAATGAATATATCAAACGTTTACTCAACATCCGTCAAGGATTAAGGATACCACATAGACGAGTATGGTAGAGAAACAAAGTACTGCCATGGTTTTATTGAACGAGTTTCTTCAAGTATATGTTTGAAAACACTCCTATATTGACACTGAAGTTGCTAAGCAGATCATGACGTCGGTTACATATCCAATGAGATACAAGGTACATTATCCAATGACATGCAGCATAGGTGCATATACGCCTACTAACCGCGAAGTCGTCCATGATACACGTTGCTTTAAATTATTGTCAACAAAGTTTGGAAATCACGTTCTGCACTCTGTTCTTAAGATTTCCAAATCACAGAACGTTTTCTTGATATCACCCTCACAATCTTTACATAACCAAAACGTGAACGGAACACGTTCGTAATTTACAATCCCAAATTTTGGTATGCAAACAGGATTTCCAGGATTTGAACGCTTGCGACCCCGACAAGCATATCCAGAAAGAACTCTACTACATAGAGGGCACAAGGAAATGCTGGCGTGTGAAAAGACGTTATAAATAGAACAAGAAGCCCAAAGTACGTCCTTCGGTTTAGACTGTGTGCATTAAAGATCGTAAGGCTTATAGCCCCGTCAGACCAGGATGGCGCCCTTACTGTGCTGCTACAACGATTGAAAATGATCTCAGAGCGCGTGAAGATCGCCATACGCGTGGTGGAAACGCCAGATATCGCACTGTGTCCCCATGGTCGCCAATGATTGCCGACGTAGAAACGCACGTGCAGTCGCGTCAAGAAAAAGTCGAAAATGTCTAAATTAACCCAATGGAGATATATGGACCTAACTTACCCATTTCTTTCAAGTCAAGTAACCTTCTTTGAACAAATCTGAGAAAGCACCACCGGAAAATCCACCAATTGCGGTTGGAACTTTTAAGTGGATTAGGACAATTAGTTCGCAGCATATAAATGTGACCCTTCAAAACCCCACCCCGTCTCTTTGGAGTTAAATAACTTTTTAAAAACAAATCTTGACAGGCTTCACCCCATTCAACATGGCTACTAAATATGGATGACACCCGTTAGGCCTAAGCATTTTACACCTGGTTGACGGACACGTAGAGAGAAGTTTTAATGGAGATATAGTATACTATTGAACCTGAGATGCAAAATGACAAAATGGACTGCCCCACTCCCGCAAATGCATATTGACAACAAAGCTCCTAAATATTGCAACACCTGGGTAAACTAGTGGAGGTGTAGCCAGACCTCTCCAGATATAAATGACATACAGTCCTTGCGCTACCTGTAGGCATAGTTGTTTAATTACAGCACCATTTGGTCTACCCACGCCAGCTGTCTGAATAAACAACAAACGTCTCTATCTTAAAAGAATAGAAGATTTGTTACGTCAACATAGTCTACCTTTACATTTGATCATCGGCAAATATAAATCCCTAAATAATGATGTCACATGTACAAACATGCATCTGAATAAATAAAATAAATCCCTCGAATGTGATGCACAATAGCCCACGCAATACGAGATGAGAATTTTCCTTTTCCCTCTTTTAATTTGGTGTCGTTTTCGGTCTATGTATACGAACAAAATACTAGCGCATCACAGTTCGGAATCTTCTCCGGCCGCAAACCCTCAAAAAGTGGCGGATTACCCATGGCGGACCAGACTTCCGGTCGGGGTTTCGGTCCCTGGGGTTAGGAACGCCTTCTCAGACCCGTGTTTTCACTCCTTTTTCCCCAGACAGAAAGGACCCCTGTACACGGCCTGAATATATCAAAGGATAACTTGTTTGCGATATCACTTGAGGTGAAAGCTACCGTTAAACCCTACGAACAACAACAAATCAGACATTTCTAACTTGCGAGACACCAATAAAGGTCAAATTTCTGAAGCATTTTTCAATATACAGAATTATAAACTCAACACATTTTTCAAATGAAAAATATACTATTCAAAAAAAGTAGGGGATATTTGATTTTTAAGTGTTATTAAAGTCACCTAATGAAACTGACGAAGAAACAAATGACAAAATGAAATGAAGTTCACATTCATCGATTTATTCCAAATGATCGTTAGACTAAGTAAGGCACAGACTGACCATTATAAGGGTAAAATGATACCCGGGGTCAAACAGCAAAGTTACCACAGCATCACAACAAAGTCAGTAACGGGTAAATCCTCCTCTGTTTGCCAAACAAGCATTGATCCGACGTGGCATACTCCTAATGAGACGTCTAAGGTCATTTTGGTCCAGATTGTCCCATTCCTGTTGCAACGCAGCAGCAAGTTCTTGGACATTGGCAGGACGTTGTTGACGTTGACGTAACCTCTGTCCAAGCATGTCCCAGACATGCTCGATGGGGGAGAGTTCGGGACTCAGTGCTGGCCAAGGTAATGTGGTGATGTTCTGTTGTTGGAGGTAACCTGTAACGATCCTGGCCCTGTGACATCTTGCGTTGTCATCCTGGAAGATAAAACGGCGGCCATGACGTCGTGCGAACGGCACAACATGGACTGCCAAGATGTTGTCCCGGTAGTACTGGCCTGTAACACACCCTGCAACAACATGTAAAGCCGTTCTTCTAGCAACAGTGATGCCTCCCCACACCATAACAGAACCACCCCCAAATCGATCATGTCTGATGACGTTAACGTCTTGGAAGCGCTCGTTTCGACGACGCCACACCCTCGTACGTCTGTCCAAAAAATCAACAGTGAACCTTGACTCATCTGAAAACATCACATTGCTCCAGCGTCGATTATCCCAGTGTTGACGACCCCTACACCAACGACGTCTTGCCTGAATGTGATGATCTCTCAAACAAGAGATCACGCGAGAACGTCGGACGCGAAGGTGACCCCTTTGCAGTCGATTCCGAATCGTCTGGCCACTCACTCTCACACCAGTGTCTGTTTGAAGACGAGCGCTGATCTGATTTGCTGTGATGACACGATTTCTCAAGGCCAAGGTACGGATAAATCGATCCTGGGCTTGAGTTGTCGCCCTTGGTCGACCTGAGCGTGGTCTGTCCTGTACAGATTGTGTATCACGGTATCTGGACCATAGCCTGCTTATGACAGACTGAGAAACATTCATCGTCCGCGCCACAACCATCTGTAGCATGCCAAGGGCACGTAACCTTTCATTTTTGGTAAGCCGACGCATATCAAAATTTGTTTTCTGGTCACTAAAACAATTAAACTGATGTTTCCACCCTGGAATTCAATGCCACAATGACTGTAACATTCAAAGTCAGAGTCGTGCAAATCTTGGGTTGGACCCCCATGATGATCCCAAGCATCACCTACATTCCATGCGGTAGCTATTGGTGCGTTTGGGCGTCACATGTAACTGGAAATGTTTCTTCTGTTAGGTTCTATAGTGGCTTTTTTCGTAGTCATTTGCATATTTTAGTATTATGCCCCCAAAATCAAATATCCCCTACTTTTTTTGAATAGTATATTATTATCATACATGTATTTATATTGCGGTGCTTTCACTGGAAGTGTTTAGTAGCAATTTACAATAATCACAGCAAGTCAAGTTGCTGAAAGGTTTATGGTCCATCTTTTCAGATA
The DNA here is from genome assembly GCA_963678685.1 of Patella ulyssiponensis. Classification (NCBI taxonomy): domain Eukaryota; kingdom Metazoa; phylum Mollusca; class Gastropoda; family Patellidae; genus Patella; species Patella ulyssiponensis. The sequence goes on along the minus strand of OY783225.1, from coordinate 85,511,273 downwards.
AAACTAAAGCTGGCGGGTCATCTTTCAAATCTCCTACGACCTAAAGTTTAAGAAAAACGAGAAATATTATCACCGGATTCCCTCTTATTCATAAGTTTATATTGGACAGGTAACGTTTGTTAAAGTAGCTATTGATAAATATTTTGAAGATTGTATGTTACACATAGTTCAAATATTTTATTCGTTAGTTTATTTGTCATCCAAGTTTTCGCTTGGAACGCCAGTCGATTTGCCACTTTACACTCTTCGAGCACCTGGCCACAATAGATGGGTATGGTCTACATCACTCAGTTTCTAACAACGAATAGCTCACGAGTTTGATTAGAATTTGAATGCGTGACATCGGTGGCGAGCTAACCCTTATTATAAGGTGTTGCTGTGCAAATACACAGAATGACGTCCATTATTGATACAAAGGGAATTCCTTATTGTGACGTTGGATTGGCGGAGGGTATCCCCACAAAAATACGAAGGATTGTGAATCTAAACAATCACACAGAGATGCGTGGGTTTTCTTAATTAAGTTACCACAATCTTGATATAAAATAAAATTATCCAGTAAACCTTGCCTTTTAAACTCATATCGTTCACTTCAAAGACGTTTTGTGTGTTATATATATATTTGTGTTTTGTTTCCGTTATCTTTTTTTCTAAGTTAATGTTATAGTGAAACAGTGGACGAAAGAACAACTAGTTTACACCAGGTAAGTTTTTTTACGACATAATTTACACGTGTGTTGTTACCTCATGTCACCAGGTACAAACTAACCATGTCAAAAACCATTTATATCATGTATATCTGTGTACGTCCGGTTGTTTACAAATGGGGTTTCGGTTCATTAAAATTTCGAAATATTCATGTAGAAAAATTACTTTGAATTTAAAACAACATACCACCTACACATTATATTAAGAATACTATACAAATTTTGGCACCTTGTTGAACTCGTATGGCGTTCTTTTGCATGTTTCTTGAATCTTTATTTATTTATTGATTGGTTTATTTATTTATCTATAAATAAGAGAAGAGTAGGCGGCAAATTTGAAATGTGAAATGGAGTTTAAGTCCTATTTTTTATTGTTAAATAAAAAGATAGCCTGTTTTTTTTTATAAAGATAGCCTAAACTAAAATTTCAAATTAGGTTTGGTTTATTTATTTATCTATAAATAAGAGAAGAGTAGGCGGCAAATTTGAAATGTGAAATGGGGTTTAAGTCCTATTTTTTATTGTTAAAAAGATAGCCTGTTTTTTTTTTATAAATATAGCCTAAACTAAAATTTCAAATTAGGTTTCTTGGTGTGGTATGGGGGATACTATTGTGTTTCCAACTTTTCTTCACAGATTTAATTGTTTATTTAATATGAACTAAGACGAAAGTTGCAATTTCCTAAATCTATAACTCGCTAATTTATCTAATATACTATTTTTAATCTTCATGACTCATTTGAAAAGAACTTCCAGAATTTGTAATACAGCATCCATAGAAAATTTCCTGAAGGCTTGTCAAGTTGCTGTTTTCAATAGGAAATTGGCCAAGCTAATATTGACAGTGGCATTACTATGCAACAAGAAATGTTTATAATTAGTAAAATATATTAATAGAAATTACATCGTCGTGATTCTGTTCTTAGGAAATCGCACTAACAATGTATTGTGTCTACCAAGATGCAGTACATGACAATATTGACTTAATAAATGTACTTACAAAGAGAAATTGAAAACCAAACCTCATAAATTAAAGCTTTGCAGTAAAGATCGTGACAAAGGCTATCATTGGTGAACATTTAAAAAATTTTTTCCATCAAAATATTCGATATTTATTAAGCATCTTTAGAAATCTATACTGGTAATAAATTATCTTAATGTGGTTTTTAGAAGTTGAAATAACAAAGATCACACGCCATTCTGACTTCTCTTTGCTGAAATGGGTGGGGGGAGCTTGGATATCCGTTTGCAAATAATATGTAATAATTCAATATAGGTATTAAAGTTGTGAATAGTAAGCTAATATTGGCCCACTTATTGTATATATGTGTCTATGTGTATATTGATGTAATGTACCACGCCTAATTTACTAGCATCGTCTTATTACAATATAAGAATCATAATGGGCGTGTGTGTGACTGAGCAGACGAAACACACAATGGTGATGCAACATGAATTTTTGCGACACGAAATGTTACTTCTTACAACTTCTAGGTGTACTTGTGTATGTAACAAATATATTGAAGCAACGAAATACTGCTTATTAATTATTAAATTCAATCCATTCGATGATGTAGGACGAACCGACATATATAATAAAATGCATTACATAAAAACTGTTAACGCCTCTGTAGGTCATTTGGGGGATTGGGAAACTATAATATTTTAAAAGTTGTATCTCTAAAAGGAATATCAGTCCATATGAGGCAGTTCCGTTTAGTAGTTACAAAGAAACGATTAATTAAAAAAAAATCGTAGAATTTGGATCTCTAAAAGGAATATCAGTAAAATTGATTCAAATCTGTTCAATATTAACAAGATACGTTTAATTGACAATCTGTCAACATTCGGGGGACGGCACCTATAATCTATACTATAGTCTTTTGTTGGGTCTCTCTGTTGATTTTTGTTTTCCGAAAAGTTCAATTGACGCACAGAGACTTTAATTAATATTAGAAAAATGAAACAATTTGAGAAAATAATGTAATTTGAATACAAAGTAACAGATCAAACTTTTATATATAACTAGCTTTAAAACATTGGCGTTGAAAACCGCCGCATAATGGTAATTGAATGCAGGATGACCACTACCCTTCATAATAGTTTATTTTTCAACTAAATTATGGTTGTCATGTGTGCGCGACTTATGTTTTTAAAAAATGAATGATAGCTGGATTGAAATATTGAAGAAGCCCAAGCAGGGGCTTTGAACTAAGAATGACAATATTTGATAGTTAACGTTCCTTCTATTTTTTCTTTTTGTTTTTTTGCTCTATAAACACTAAAGCTTTTTCAATGTGTACTGTTACCCTGTTATTTAACACTTTCTATATTTAAAGGTGAGTTTTAAAGTTTGCCCTCTACTTTAATACGAGCGTTTTGATGTGTTTTTTGTTTCCTTCAACAACTCAGAAAAGCTATACGAAATCGGTGTTTCGATGTGATTTTTGTATCCTTCAACAACTCAGAAAAGCTATACGAAATCGGTGACGAAAAGTCCTCCGAGCTTTTTGTAAATACTTCACTTACATATAAATACGGGTTTATGCTGACTTATAATTCCAATCAAATCTAAATACGACAATATCAATATTGTACACAATATCGTCCTAATTTCTGGAACACCAAAGTAGATTAGCCATATAACATAGAAATGAATACTCTAACGCCTTGATATAAATTTTTGTGAATGAAATTACGGGTTCCTTTGCAAAAAAAAAAAAAAAAACGAAAGTTTGGCTTAAGTCTAGATTTTTAATATCTACATTCTTTGTTCCTTTCATCTTACATGAAATTACTAATCTATCCACCTTTTAAAGGGTAATACATCTGCGAAATGTATGCCATTGAAATCGACACCTTTTCTTTCATCTATATTTATGAACTGGATTCTTAAAGAAATATTTTCAACATTTTTACTCATGCTATTTATATGTCATATTGTTGTTTTATTTGACTAAGGAACTTCGAGGTTATTTGGTGCGCCGATTTTTTATTCATTTATTCTGCTGTTTTGAAATAACTTTGTTTATAATACCACTACAGATCTTTTTTAAAATGTAATAATTATCTCGAGGGCTCTCAACCTATATGTAATATTATTTAGCACAAATTAAGCATAGGAACAGTTTAAAGTCTGTTTGTGGACTATTCTTCAAATAAAATAAAACGAACGATCCAAACCATAAGACAGAATTCGAAGTCCTAAACAAACGTTATAGGCAAAATAGTGTAATAGAAAATATATAAAAGGCAAGGCTAAAGTAACGCCCCTTGCAGACCCGCAATTTATTTTTAAGAAATCGCTGTGGTCATGACGTCGGCGCTAAATTTATTTTACGTTCTATCCATTTTGAACTGTAAATATCTGTGTTTTTTCAGTATTTTACTACAGCTATGAGAGTTAACAATCTCTTTGGTAAATCACACGTACTAACATATTTATCTGACCTTATGAGTGTAACCACTTTTTGATAGGCACACTTTTATATTAAACGTCAAATTTTGGTTATATTTGTAACATTTTGATCCTCTTTGATCATAAAGTACGTAGACGATGTTGTAAGGGTTCTGTAATATAAACTGTGATTTTGTGGTATATCTAAAACGCTTCTTTTAATCTCCGCCTTAGACAAGGGAATGGTATAAAATGAACAAATAAGGATCTAGAATCATATCAATACAGTTTCCGTTCAAAGCAATTTAAATCATCGGACGAAATATCATTACCTTGTCTAAAACGGAGATTAAAACGAAGCATATATAGAGTGCTATCAAAGTTAGAATAACTTTTTGTGTACAGTCCAGAATTCTAGAATCTATGACATGAAACGATGGATAAAGTCATAATACAATAAACGAAAATATTACAAAGCATCCAACTGCCAAACTAAGCCTTATGACCTGAACAGGAATTTAAGAGACAGACGAGGTTAAATGTAGGGCGTGGAATTGCAGTTAGTTAAATATAATTTGAACAATTTAAATCCACTGTTGACTTCATTCCTTATTGTCAACAATGTCATGCTCACATGCTATCGACATTTTGATTTCTATTCCTGCCATTGAAGAACGTGATAAAATTTAATTTTAATATGAATGTTAAGGTAACTTTGTGCACCCATTTTTCCTTTGTTCGTATTTCGCCCATTTTCACCAAAATAAAAAGAAACATCTGAATTATACTAACGAAAGTATATATATATAAAATAAAAAATTATGTCAGAGGGTGGGACAGTAAATAGTCTTTCGGATGGGTCGAAAATCCACGGACCCGTGTTTACGTTGACAGATGAATTTCTTAAAAAGAGTAGGCCGTAGCCCACCGTCCGGGCACGATTCCCTCATAGCACATTCTATTTAAGGTATATTACGAGTCAAGTTTTCCCTTTAAAATATGTTTTCTAATCAGCAGGTTAATTACGCGCAGATACTAAATAATGATTCTGGGCAGACACTTGAGTACACGGGGTTTCGACGAAATAAGTAAAAGTATGTAGGCCCTATACCGTGTCACGAGTTAATGCACGTTTCTCGTGGACATGTTATGTATATATAACAGGCGTCTCATCACATCTCTGGCCTCGCGAAAATTTCTTTTGTACAGGTGAAAGTTACACTAGGAGCGGCCGATATACACTTGTATAACCGTAAACTGGGACATAACGGTGAAAATCAGAATTTCTTGTGGAATAGTATTATTATTCCATCTAGGTATGACAGTTTAAAAAAATTAATGATATCAAAATTTCAAATTAGGAAATGTTTCGAAAAGTAGTAATCAGGTCTTTGGCTTCCATGGATATTTTTTATCTGCATCTGACATTCACAGAAAAGTTCTCATAATGTTAATTTTATTGGCCTGGAATTAGAGTTCATGGTAATGACGAAAAATCTCTTCGCCGTGGACTGTCAAAATCTGTTTTATGGGTGTGCGTGCCCACGATTTATCTTTACCTATCGTCAAGCAAACCGACATGGAAGTTTAGAATTACAAACCTGTAGCGTAGTTCAATGTTTATATTGCTGTTAAGTTGGTGTTTCGTGTTTGTTTGATGTCTCTGTCTCCCTCTCTGTTTTTCTAGCAGACGACTGATGAAGCTCCCGATTAAACAATAGATCAATGAAGTCATGATGGATTCCGATAATTCTGATGTGTGTAATTCTTCGGATGAGGTAAGTTATGCTGAACTGTATTTACATATTATTCATTCCCTCTTATCCATTGTCGCATTCATGACAACGATTAAGACCATTTTGAAACAAGGACATTTGAGACCATGAAACATATTCCGTTACCTTAAAGAATATAAATCCTATCAAATAGATAACCTCTCCGTTGGCATCATCGTTTGATCCAGCAGCAACACAGATCTACCGACTTGCCCAGCCTCTGTTATTCTTTGATGGGAGTGTTGTCGTTCCCCCTTTTGTTTCCCAAATCCTAACAAACAGAATATATTTAACTGACTGTGAATTCCCTAAATACATGAGAAGTTTCATCTGGTGTTCTAGAACAAGTAGCATACCTGTCTGGCACTGAGTCGCCATGGAATTTGCTATGATACAACAATTTACAAAATATATTTAACCAGGTTTTCTTCACAAATACATGCATAAAGATTTATTTGAAATAGTCTGGTGTACGACATCCATAACATTACAGATTTTGGTGCGAACGTTTGTCTTGGTAATCTCGAGACATTGGTCATCTGCGAACTTTTTCAGGCTACGGCTCTTGTATTCTTTATTCGTTTTTGTACTGAAAAAAATGCCCGATAAAGACCTAGTTGAAATATCGCTGTAATAATTCATTGATATTCCATTATTTTTATTTAAAGATGCATTATGTAAGAGCTATGTCTGCCTAATGCAGATCTTTCCTTTAGTCTCAAATGTTGTGTAAAGCCTTAGTTAGACATTTATTCGCATGCCAAGCCCATAATCAACCCTGTAGATCAAGTTAATAATGTAATTTAAAAATTGGATAATCTAGGCTTTGTTTATTATCGTATTAACGATAGCAATGACAATCGAGACAATTGTCGTCAAACGGTCATAAGACCACTACGGAGGTTGTAATTTGTCTGAAATTTTCAATATATACACTTTTCAATATCTATTTATAACTTTTCTAGCGAGATCTGACAGCTCTTTATTCAAATCTTACATAATGCATCTTTAATTTTAATTATGGCTTGTGATGTTTACTTATTTCTATTCATCAAATGTTTATTGGCCTCCGCTTGTACGGTAGGCAAGGCTTGGGGTCGATTCGAACTGTTTCTGGCTACAGTATTCTGAATTCATTTTACAGGTAACTATAAATGTTAGTATGTGATTTGTACTTATTCTTATTCGAAGGCAAACCACCATTAAAATTCACCATCTCGGTACGCAGAAATTGTACTTCGTCTATTTATAGCAATTCCCTCAGTATCTTTTCTCCCCTTTAGCATGCCCATTTTTGTTAATTATTTGGTCAATAATGCACAAAGCAGGTTTGAATTAATATTTTCTGTCAGGTTTTGGTAAATATTCATGATTTTGAGGCGGGGTTATCAGGTTGGCTACGGTGATATATACAACTAGTTACATTTTTTGGTATGCTTCTTCAAGTTTGTGTATGTCAAAATGTTGGTGGTCAACCTCATACACATTTTAGTGTAAAGATATAACCATATATTTTGTTCCTCTGTCTGTAGTAAAAAGTATTCAGCCCAACGAAAATTTGGGGAAAAGTTGGAGGTGGGCAAAGAGGCCAGAATTAACATTGAAGTTAATGGTGGCCTGTTTCCATTCGTCAAATGTCTACTTATCTCCCTTGCACGAGAATCTATACTACGTACTTACCTCCGAGGAAATTAAAACCGGAATTACGATACAAAATAAAATTATATTTATTTTTCGTGTATTACAAAAAGAGGAAATAGCCGTTTTCGTTTAAACTATTATTTCGGTTACGGTTTCTTCGGAGCTGCACATCCTCGACCAACAATAATAGAATCCGATATATAAAATGTGGAGGGTTTATCTTCATCACAATCGTCGAGAAAACGTTACATACACAAAACATACTGATACACTCTACCTACTGTCTGTACTCCATGAAGACGTTCTAGTTTGTTTTGTAGAGGTGCTAGTTTGTTTGGTAGAGGAACTGGAGAGCTCAGATATGTAGGCTGTTAACAAATATAAGCATCGCGTCTGTCAGGAGAGGTGGTGGGTTAAGATAGGAAAGAATGGGACACGCACTTCACACATATTAGGTGATATTTAAAAAATTACGAGACGTGTTTGATTCTGGTCGATTTCATTTGATTTTATTTATTGATTCGTTTTGATAAAGCCACAATGTTGCGATGTAACCGATTCTGTGATCTGTAGTTGACACAATACGCCTACAATAGACCTTGCCGTATCATTAATTGAAATAAAACATCAGATCAACTATTTATTAATGTATAATTGACTAAATTAAAGTGGCTTTAACTCCTTCATATAACTAATCATTGTACATAACAAACGTAACACTACAGTATATATTAGAAAATAAACCTTGTTCAACAGTACATAATCTATGTAAACAACAAAATATAGTATCGTACATACTCTATTTAAACAACAAAACATTGTACGACAGTATGATGTAGATTTATGTTAAACAACAAACATTGTGTCATACAACAGTACATAATTTATTTAAACAAAACAGTACACCAGTACACAGTATTCAAACATTGGGTAGCGGTACATAATTTTTTTAAACAACAAAATATTGCACGACAGTAAATGATTTATTTAAACATGGTACACCAGTAAATGATTTATTTTTAAGACAGCAAAACATTGTACGGCAGTAAATGATCCATGTAAACAAAACAGGACGACAGAAGATACTCAACAGTATATAATCTTTTTAAATGTTGTGCAACAGTATATATATTTATACTGCAACAAAACACAGTGCAGCAGTAAATAATATATTTAAACATTGTGTAACACTACATAATCTATTCAAACATTATGTTACAGTATATAATCTATTTAAACAACAAAACACAGTGCGACAGGGTATTATTTATTTAAAACAAAGCATAGCAAGACAGTGTTAATGATTTATTTTTAAGAAAAAATAACACGGTGCAACAGTACATGACCCGGTGCTCGGGGCACAATCTATTTTATTCCAATCTAATAGGGATTGGGGTATAAGCTCCCTCTCCCTAAACAAACATTGAATCATTTCGGAAATTTACGCCAAACCTTATATTAAATTCATCAGAATGATGGGATTGCTGGAACACGACCCCGCAATTGGCCACCCCCTTAAAGAATTTGAACAAATCTTTCTGGTGATGTCATTCATGTTCAATTGCACTTTATTATTAGTAAGTTAATTATTTATAGATGGATACCTCAATAAGTTTAATAGCGAGATTAAATACTTGAAAAGATTTGATTCACGAAAAACTCAGAATTGTTTACATTGAATACTTCAACTTCAAACCCTTTGAATCATTTGAGATACTTTTTATAATGTAAACAATATAGGTTAGCATACGACTATTTTTCTGGTTTTACCTGCCGATGTCCTCCTATTACTAATACCCACACGCGTATGTGAATTATTGAAATGAATCTGTACAATTTGATGTTAGTCGCGAGATAATCTAATATCACCTCTGGGACAGGGTCGTACCTAGTTGTGGTACAGGGGGTACATTGCGCCCCCAGAAAAATAAGGCGCCCCGAGAAATGCCCCCCCCCCCCCAATACAAAAAATAATAATATGACAATCTTTCAATTATAAAGTATTACACTTGATTATGATCACACTCTGGTGTTCTTAAGGCACTGATCAATCGGGCGGTTTTAAGGTCGCCCACACGCAACTTACGTGGAGGCTGTGGCGCCCCACCACTCTGCTGCGTCCCCACTATTGAAATCCTACAAACGACCCTGCTCTGGGTTGGGTTGTGGGGATAAGTTATCCGGTGTATTTCCGTACTCTCAAAATGAAGTTGAATCAGTAGGAGTTAATATAAACTTCACGCGGCTAAACATTGAATTCATTATATTATAAGATAAGCGTGCAGTGCTCACAAAATGTGTATTGCTCAAACTGAAATGTTTGTCTATAATCATCTTGATGCTTCCTTAAGAAACGTTCTCTGGTCGGATGATGTCCTGTCACCGTCCCTGTTCGTCACTATTGAGCCGCAACATGAAAATACCACGCTAGCCGACTTCTGTTCCACGGCTATTTTGGAAGCCTTAGCTTCAATGTTTCGTCGTGATGCTTCTTTTTTCGCCAAAAATGAATCACTTTTCGCCATATCTGACACAAATTTATATAATTCCACACTGTTATTAAGAAGAATTTTGCGATTCAAAAACATAAACAAGCTTCTACTCGATGAATTGATATAAACTCCAGTTTGTTTTCAAATCCCATACTTATATATTGTACTTGATAATATATGAATATTTAGAAAAACAGATTTTGTAGCTTAATGGGGACGAACAGGAACGGTGAGAGGACATTGTTCGGTCAGAGACCGTTCCTAAAGGAACTAATTGTTTGACTGGCATTCTTTTTTTAAAATGGGTTTTCTTTTTTGCATATGATAATTAGGTATAATAAGACACGGTCTCGAGCAATTGGAAGATGCACACTATCATTTATGTGTGGATCATAGTATAGTTTTTTTCGTTACAATAATCGTTGATGCTTTTCTTGTTTGAGTTCAGGATTGCTGTACTTTGAAAAGAATTTGTATAGCTGTCATTAGATGTTGTGACAATTGATCCTGATTTTTACAGAACACGTGATAGCAACCCGGATAATCCCTGATATTTAGAATGTAATCAGAAAGTCCGTATAAACATTGAAAACTGGTGTCACCGCCGTGTAATATGTGGCGTATGTAGTCAGATTGCACATCACACAGTTATACCTGGTGTCCACGAATCACCCGAATATACGCCTTGTCTATTGATCTGCCTTAATCAAACATTGCCAATATTCTTTATTCTGGGTATAAATTGTTGTAAGGTGCAGATCTTAGTCTACAAACATTCAAATGACAAAAATGGGTGTATAGTGTCTAAAACGCTATTAATTTCCTATGTAAACAATCCATGCTTATTAGTCGTTGCAAGCGATGGCTTATTCTTTTTAATTGTCTTCAATTGAATTTATTGCGGTAAGCCGTAGATCTGAGTTCACAAATGTCATTTCTTAGACAAATAGTACAAGGGGCGTGCACTTTTTAACTCTCTGATAACTTCTAACATAAATAATGGATGTCTCCGTTTGGAAAAGGGCGGATTCTGTTCGTGGTTTGCTAGCAATATCTGATGTTAGGCATATCTTTTTATTTATAAAGGTGTGTTGATGCTTAACTGTTGTCCGTTAATGTCGCATCTAATCAAATAACCATTAAATCCCCATTTCCAATGAAATATGCTACCGGCCCCGTTCTTTATCAATACCACAGCTATCTAGTCGTTCGGGTAGGACGAAAACCCGTGGCCCCGTGTACAAATGGGCATGATACCATAATAAGTACAGTCTTTATGCGATGAATGTGACTATTCTATGTAAGTACTGACATAACAGATCCAGCTGTCTTGACAATAAGAGGTAAAATTATATTGATATAACGAACACGTTAAACACGTGTTTTTACAAAAACCAAACATCTTTGTTACATAAATGGCAGCGAAGAGCGTGGTTATTTACATTGAGATATTTTGAGAAGGAGCAATAAGCGTCTTCAATTCCATCTATTGTGTAAGGGATTTCTAAAGCCAAAGGATGAGACAACATAATTCTTAAACGGTCCGTCAAAGCCACCGCGTCAACTTGTTTTGTTTTCATATGTACCTGCCCAAAAGCTAATAAAGACCAAGAAATAACGAGTGGTATGGCCAATCCCTTGCCTCTGATAGCCACTCGCTATTGAAAGTCGGTAAACATTGTTTCCCTATTCACGTATATAAATGCGATTAAAACGAACACCGTTTTTTAATCTGTCTATTCGGAGAAACTAGTGTGAAGGGTGAATTAGTATAAAGAACTAAATGTGTTCATTGTTTTATCCTTGGAAAAATACTTTACATTCTGTTTACTTCACAATATAATTCAGGAAAATTTATCGACGATTCTTTTGTTATTGGCATACCACCCCTGTCACTGTTTTAAACCAACATGACACACAACCGCTCAGGTCTTTATTTTTCAGAAAGTTGATATAAAATATATTTTTCTTCCACTGGATAAATCTATGTGTTAAATATCTGTGACATTGCATTGCGCATGCATTATTATTTGGAAGGGACATGGACGATAACAGAGGCCGAACGGGACACTATTCAAAATAGAAATTCTAATAATCAACCAATATAAAAATAAGAGATTATTTTTAAGTGAATCAAACATTTATTAGAAATGAGGAATTGTAAATTTAGCGATTTAACTGTTCCATTCTTTTACTAGCGATACTTTGTGGTATGTCACTTTGTTTGTGGACAAATATATAATTTACCAATTAGTGAAATTTACTCAAATTTGACTTTCTTTCTTCTTATGGAGTATGTGTCAAGTCGGGTAGTTGAATTACTAAATCAAACATTTGACGATGAGGCCTACATATAAACCTACTTTGTGGTAACTGACTAAAATTCTACCATTTCATTAACAAGCTAAGTCTTTTTTGCAAAAGAAAAGGTAATTTGTATTTGATCTGAAATACATTTGGTTGATCATTTTCTCTTCTTAGAATAATTCCTGTTTGCTAAGTACTAAATTTTAAGTTTGTTTTAAAGGACGTGTATGCAGTTTGGTCATAGTAATTACAAAATCAGAAAATCAAGATTTCGATATATGTTCAATTAAGTGTTAAAAGGAGGAAGAAGTTGTGGCTTGTGTCTCTATAAATACAAAGAGTGGGAATTGTTAGTCACTTTACTTGAAAACTCTCATTGTTGTTCAGTTACATTACCAAGAACTGACAAAGGTTGTTGAACCAGAGTACATAAAAGTGTAAATAAATTATTTTGTGAGCTATACAATATAGGACAAGAGAATATAATTATACAAAAAAAGGAGAAGAGATTACTCATTTTGAGAGTCGTCGCTCCACCATAAGCACCTTATGGATTGCAGCGGTTTTCCCGGTGTCAGGTGAGTGGAACAATTAATAAATATTGACTATAGAATAACATAATCACTATGTATAACAAGATTCGTCAATTAATGAACGCAAATCCAAATTATTATTCTGTGATATAAAAAGTTTCCGTATTCGAAGAACTATGTTCAAACTGATGAGGAAAAAGTCGATCATAATCATGATTCAAATTACACAGGGCTGTTGAAATATTCGCTAGAAAATAGTTTGCTTTAGTACCTAATACCAGGAGGGTTTGTGGACGATATTCCCAATTTGTGGGATTTCTATACTGACATAAATGGCAGTATCAAAGATTTAGATATGGTCAAAGGATTAGGGGTGATCTTTGTAGGCGAGGTGAAAGTTTTGTAATTTCTGAAAGCAGCAATGGCCTTTAATCTCGTTTAACTCACTTTCATTTCTGATATCAAAGGAAATGTTAACATTGTTTTTATTATGTCCCTAAAGTATACATGAATATCTACCGAACTTTACATACCGGTAACATCTTTTTTTATAATAAAAAAATGAAATGGGATTTAACGTCCTACTCTTCTGCATATAATAAAAAAAAACAAGCCCGGGGGCTGCTATACATTTTCACCGCAGTCACCTCTCGTTTGAGGAGTTCACAATTTTTGTAGTTGATATTTAACCCAGTGGGCTGGTGCCTCTGGTGCTGGCATTTGGTCCCGAGGCCAGTTTCAAAAGTACTTATAGACAGCATGACACATCTTCTGCCTGGTTTGAAGATAACGTATTCCAGCATGTTCTTCACCTGTATGGACTTGAGTGGTAAGGGTTCAATTGGGGACTGGGGAGGGGTAGAGCTATTGGCACTATAAACACGTAGAATACAGGGCTTCGGATATTTTCTTTTGTACATGGTTGTTATGGATTCTTATATGACCTGTTGATCAATATTCCTTATATAGAATACATAGCCCAAAACCAATCTCAAAACATATTTTTCTGGGGTATAGCAGTCCTGGCTAGTAACGGACGGAGTGTAGCATCATATTCATTATTGAGGTGGTGATTGGTGTTGGCTTAACGTTATAAATACCCAACTTGTGGGTATTGCATCCATATTTTACCAAATAACTCTTTTCTTGGAGGTTAGAGAAATGTGTGAACACAACGAAATGAAATGAAATGGGGTTTAACCTCCTACTCTTCTGCACTTGTGAACACAACGAAACTCCACAGTACTGGGTAGAGATATCATGCTTCTTTCTATTTAGTGAATCTTTAGACCAGTTTGTGCAGAAGAGTAAGAAGTTAAACCTCACTTCATTCATTCATTTTTTACACCATCCCTCTCTAATTATAGTTCCCATGTTTATCTGGGCAGACATGTAACGTTTTTGTTACTTTCAGCAAATTTGTGCTGAAACTTGAAAGTGCTCAGCCGACATTTTTTATTCAAATTCTTCTTTTATACCCGATTAAGCACCTTTAAGATGTAAATACACACTACATAAATACCATGCGCATGTTGTATTGTTTATATAGCGGGCGTTCTCTGGATTGTCTCCATATACTGGTTCTTAATTATAAGGTGTAAGGTGCTTGTGTCGCATTCCATTTTTGATGTCAACATCTAGAGAAAAGAGCGCCATTCACTATGTAGAAATATGTTTAATGATTTTAATATAAACTCAATCCATGATAGTTAATCTATACATTACAATTACATACGTCTTATAATAATATTTGATGTTATTACTTAGGCACAAGCATAGCAGTTGTCGTAAAACGAAGATGCTCGTGCGTACCGTGGAAACTGAAAAAGCATGTATGACATAAGCTGGAAATTTTGACATGTTGCAGCATATGAACATACGATCCAATTAATACCAATGTTATTAATGGTCTGCCTTTCACTGTCGCCTTTGCATGACGATTTTGGTTGACCTTTTGGTGTCGAATCCAAGAAAGTTGCATGTTTACTAGTATGCTACTTGAAGTTTGTGTATCACAAGATTTCCACGGCGAAATAGACGAGGACGAGAATGGGGAAATCAACGGTTTACTGTGGTCGGTTTATAAATGCAAATACATTTTGGATGCATCTTGTATGGGTCATTCCTTGTCAGATCACACAATGATGTAAACCTTTTGTTTTGCCACGGAAAGACCCTTTGACTACAGGAACGCAGTGAATGTTTGCAGCCATGCCCAAATCCAATCACCGCGGGGTTTTGTTCTGGGTTTTCGTTTGCTTATGGGTAGCGCGGTTCTCTTGTATTTATTATATTAAAAAAACTGATGTCCGATATGATACCCCATGCTGTGCTCATCTTACTGTTTGATCGGATACAGATAATAATAACATAATACGCAAAACGAGCATTATCAATAATTCCTTGAATAAATACTGCAATGCAGAAAATATTTCAGTTTCTGTTTTTAACCGTTAATTGTTTATTTCGCATTCTTCCATGTTTAGATGCAAATCCCTTAGGACGAAAGCCAATCGTGTAGTTTCCAAGTGGTTACTATAAAAAAAATATCGAAAGCTTAAACGAATTACAAATAATCATGCACAGCTTCAGTTTGGGTTTTTTTTTAAATCGGAAACAAATCCGATACGTGTTTATATAACAGACAGACACAATGGCTTAAGTTCTTCGATTATAAACAATTCCGAGTATTCTGTTTTTAGTTTTCGTGACAAAATGACGGTTAATAATTCTAGAGAAGCCTTGTATCTTGGCCATCACATTGGGAGATATATGCCGGTAAGGTTTCTTATTTTTAAAACAAATCTGAGATTTATCAATTGAACAAAATGACTCTCTCAGTATGTACAATATATAATATAATTTGTGATCAAGAAGAACGGACTTTATGAGTTAAATATGATCATTGTCTAAAATTACGGCATGATAGCACCCCAACCTCAGCCCAATTCTTCTTTCCTCCACCGACACAGTTTGGATCATTCCATGTTCCTGCAAGTTTACACTTTGTGTCATTTTGAATCATTGAGTGCTCAAACTATGCGCTTCAACTAAGGAGTACAAGTACATCAATTATAAGAAGATCTGTTCATTGGTTCAAAATTCATGAAACCCAGTTTCTTCTTCCACTTTCCTTCTGTTTAATACGCTCACATATTATTAGAACCCTTAAATCTTAATGTGGCTTGTCTAACTCGTTGGACAGAATCCCGCTTAGTTCGGTGTCTGAAATGGGGGGCGGGGGAGCGGTCGCCATCCGAACTGTGCATTTATCAAAACACCTGAAAAATAGCTTCTTGTTAAGGTCTTTGGTTCAGTAGCCATTTCGCAATTCAAATTATTAAATGAAAATAAAAACAGGGTTAGCAAGAGACAAATTTAGATTTTAGTTTCTTCTTTTAGTCTTCATCACAATGATAGTTCATGGTATCTTCTTGATGGCTGATCAACAACTCGCATATATACTTTGAATATGCTCAGATACACATTCACATTGTAAATTCTTTATTCCACCCTTGTATCGCAGGGTCATCTTGTTCGATCATTGTTTTTGCAGCTCGTCTTCATATTATTGCAACGTAGTTGCTGCGTTTAAATGCAGCAAATCCAGCAAAGGACTACTCGGGCAAGATGGCAATAAAGAAAGATAGGTTTGTTATTTTTCATCATGAAGAAGATCTTTTTTGCTAATGTCATCTACTGAAGGAAGTCGCCTTTCGTCGTACATGGTACAACCATTTTTTCTAAACCAGCAATTACATCATCAGAGACATTAAAAATTGTTAGAAATTTGGAATTATCTTGAAAATGAATTACAGATAGCCATTACCACTGAAAGCAAATAGGCCGAGATATTCTCGACATTTTCAATACTAATCTTGATTGGATCAAAAAATATATCAAGATTAGTATTGAAAGTGTCGAGAATATCCTATCACTGACAACAACCCACGAGGACACCAAATAGCTTACCTACTCCACTTCGCATTGCAAAATAATGGAAGCGCTGAAACAAATTGTAGACATCCCGATCATTTTCCTCGCAAAAGATGATCCAAAAATACACATTTTGATCGATGAAACGAAGGTAGAAAATATCGCGAAAGGCGACTTCCATCAGTAGATAACGCTGGAAGTAAGATTTTCTGGGTGAAAAAATAACAGACCTTTCTTTATTACCACCACACAATGAGAATCTTAATTAAGAGAATAAATGCAATGTTTCTACCCAGCTGAAAGAAATTCATCTTTTATATCAGCGTGAACTCATTTCCCGCCAATTTTAGCCCCCCCCCCCCCCGCCCACACACACACACTATTCCACACACGCACAACTGTAGAACCCCCCCACCACCACCACCACAACCACACAAATCAAAACGGTTTTCCAGAGGGTATCATATACCATTTTATTTAGAGGCGGGAAGTCCTAGAAATTTTAACATGATCATCATTTTATGTCAACATAATCACATTTCCGCCGAATAAATGACACATCCACCCCCCTCCCCGCCAATCTTGAAAACTGGTCTGGAAAAGCTTGGTCTCATAAATTCACAGCTCGGGGCGAGACCCCCACCCCCTTTCAGCCATCGGCCTAACCTAGCTAATTTAAATGTTTTTTCTGTAATGCTCCTTTGAAACAAAACCTTTCAATCTTACAGTACTTTTTTCAACTCATCTTTCTGAAAATATTGGTCTTTGCCCTTTTATAACGAGAAAACATCCATTGATATTCAATACTTTTGACCAAAGTCAGTTTTCTCGAACATCACTTCCAAATATATATTTGCAGTGTCTGTCTTATTGAAAGGTGGAAGCATGTTGGTTTCCAACGATTTTTTCAACGACTATCGCCTCCTTACGAACTGTTTTCTAAAGGAATGCAACAGTTTGATTGGGTATTTAACGATGATTTTGATTGAATTAGATAAAAACTTTCATTTTGTAATTTTTTTAAGACTTCTATTGTTGAATTCGTGTACTGGTGACAAAATTCGGGTGTTTCCGGACACGACTGATTTATATAGCTTACACATCCGAAAATCTTTAGTTCCAGTCCCAGGGACACTTAATGTAACTATAACATCTCGGTGTATTTTTTGCATTTGAAAGTACTGAATAAGATCTTACGTGATATAAAGTTACGTAATGCATTACAATGATGTGCAGGACAAAACAGTTACAATGCATTGGCTTTAAAGTTGTCTAACCTCTTTTGTTTGTAGCTAGATGTATACCTCAAAGAAAGTGAGGACAACTAACTAGCTTATCAATAAAGCTCTGTCTTGGACCGATTACTCTGTAAATACTTGACAATGGTAGATTATAGAACTTATTGTAAGTTTTCTCTTTAAAGTACCATATGTATTCATCTTTTTTTACTGCTGTTCATTTCGTTTGAATTTTGACAATGACGTCTGCTTACTATTGGTGTTTTATTCAGACGAATGTTGATGGATGAGGAGTGGTGTGTTTAATTTGGGTAATTGGAATAATGCATCATTCGCAATACACGGTCATCATATGTTTAATTGAAATTTTTGTATAAACTTAGTAAATATGTGTAGTGCCTACCATATTGTTAGGTAGATTATTAGATAGATCCGTGCAAGGCTGTTGACACTACACGTTGGTGCAGGAAAGTGTGGGAGATTTTTTTCTTGGTGAAAATATACAAAATCTTCAAGAACAGGTTGTCTCAATAGAGGAAAAAGGTAATTCATTCCACCTTTATTTTTCACACGCAAAACTATTTCAAAATTGTTTGTTTTATTTTAGTCGGGTATATTCTTGGTGTCATTTACAACTTTCGGTTAAAAACTGGGGGGGGGAGAAGAACACGGTCCTGTATGATGAAGGTGTGGTTTAAGGGTTGTAAATTCTTCGTGGCCTGAAAATGATACTGTGACCGACAAAATATCTTATTTTTCCAGCAAACCCTCGAAGGGAGGGGAGAGTGCAGGAGAGGGGACCCACCATTCAAAGTTCATATTTGTTTGTTTTGTTATACATTCTACTTGTAATTTTCGCCTGTAAAGCAGTATCAACAATTAGGTTTCAAACGATAAATTTCTTTAGACTTAGATTTATTCCCACACCTCTTTATGATCACAAGTTTCTTGATGTTTGTCAAATTAAAACATAATCTAATTGTTTAGTGTTTACACCTTAGACTTATCCTACCATAATTATTACACAACCTACTCGTGGGAGGATATCATTTCTTACAAAAGATGCCAATATTGACAATCTTAATGTACCGCCATTTTGTAATCGGAAAAGAGAGGGGTATCGCCCATACAACACTCCCTAGGTCATGTCGGGAATGACACATGTATATATATTCAACACTTCGCCAACGAGCAAGGGTCTTTAACAGTAGGGTGTGGACATTGCATAGAACCCAGCAATCACATTGAAATACAGACTATATTTCCGTGTCGTTTTTTATACTTTCATGGAGATTTGACCAGTTGTACTGGAAGATCACGTCATTTAATTTCAACGATAGTTTATTGTTTGTGAATTTTGTTTATTAACACCCAGACAATATTGACGCAGGTGAGGACTTTAGGCACCAATGAACATAATAATACTATCGTTATTTACAAAGCGCGGTAATACTGAGGGACATCTATGGCGCTGTCGGTTGTCATTTTCACGGATTTTTTACAGACAGAGTTTTGAAACAACAATGTAATTTACGCTCCGGCATAGGAAAAGACTAGATGTTTTAAAAGCTAAAATGAATGTCTTTTTCTGTTTTAGTCGAATCTTTTCAGCGAATGTAACAGTTGTGCATTTCTTTTGTTGTTCAGCTCTCATATGCTTTAATAGAAAACATAGTATTCTGTTTCTGATCCCAGATCTGGTTAGCGGTTTTTGGAAGGGACTTTGGTGTCTGCTCTGTTATATTTTGTATCACGAATTAAACGGCTCATCTTTTAGAGCACTTCCGGATCGGAGATTAACTAGCACATGTGTATAATCTTACTATATCCTTCGAATCTATGGAATCCACGGTCGTAACAAAACGGTGTATTATTGTATTAAGTCTCAGCCCAAAGAGTACAAACATGTCAAAAGGATTTCTAGTCATCCAAGATATTCTTAATCTGTCTTCTTGGTGGTATTCAACACCGGCTTCTTTTTATTTTGTCCCCCGCAAATCAAGGAAAGCACACCTTTTGGAACGCAATAACTCTCTAATTGACCTGGAATGTTCAAATTTAGTGTAGGTGTTTATTCTGTGGGTGCCTTAGCTTAGGCTAAGTAGAGGTGAGCAAATTGATTGGTTGATGATTTGGTACACGATAACTTTGGTTCTGATTGCGTGAGAGGAAGGAAACTTGGTGTAGTCCATTATATCAACACTTTAAGTTCGAAAATGAGAATTTAGGACCCAGGGTAAGCAATTTGTGAGAGTGGTGACACTTTGTGTATAGTTTCATTACATCAATACCTTGACAATCTTCGATGATGGGTATTTTCCGCTAAGGCTTAGTAGATTCTTCATTTTGATTGGTTGAGGCTGGAACACAAAAACTCTCTACCTAATTGAGGTAGAATGTTCAAACATGCTGTAGAGATAAGCAATTTGATTGGTTGAGGCATTAGAACGCAATAACTTATGCTCTAATTGGGTGAGAATGAGGAAAGTTAAAACTGTAAATTCATCATACCAATACCTTGAGAAATTTCTGCATAGGCTAAGTAGGGATAAGCAATTTGTTTGGTCAAGACTTTGGAACATAACAACTCTGATTTTAATTGCGGTAGAATGTTTAAACTTGGTGTAGATGTTCATTAGGTGAATATCTTGACTGATTTCAATGATTGGTAGTTTCCGGCCAAGGCTTTATGACAAGATAAGTTTGATTCTAAGGGTGATGAACCATGACCAAGTTCGATCGCGAACGTTTTCTGCTTAGTCAATAATAGTCTGATAGCTCGATACTTTTCATAAAGATAAATGTGCAATTATTTAGTACGTGTCATCTATTTATTTTGGGAACGAATTCGCTTTTTTTACCTGCCCTAACCACGAAATCCAAAGATATGAAATAACAGCATTGATTTGATGAATGCCAGTAATCACACCTATCATTCATTATGCTAAATATGTCAGCCATCACACCTACCATTCATTATGCTAAATATTAAGCATAAAGACAGAATGCAGACGGGGCGCGCCTTCATTGGCCTTCAATTGGAATTTAGATGACTTAACACTCTAAGAAAATAAGACTCTGCAATAGCCTTGAAACGGAACATACGATTTTACGAAAAGATAGCACACTGCATAAACATAGCTTAACGGTGTAGCAAGTGCAAGTAATGTTCACATCTTCAGTTGTCTATTGTATCCGGTGCACAGAATGTATTGAATAAATACACGTTATGAAATTAACCCAACTTTCCCCCTTTAATGGCATGTATCTGTGGGAAAGACAAACGCCAAGGCAACAGTTTAACTTTAATTCAGACTAATACTTCGAAGTGATCTTTTGTTCTTCAAATTATACACGGCGTTTGCAATATCAACATACTCGCTAGCAGAGAAGTATTATTTTAATGCGTGATTAAGATATAATTTGATTCGAAAGAAGCCTTCAGTCTCTCTCTCCAATGCATTATTTTTATGATTTGTGTGTTACGCTGGCGTTTTAGTGCTACAACTGTTTTGTATTAGGGGTTATAAAAGGTTACATGATGTAAAACAGCGATAAACAACTTATCGAACGATGTTTGGTCTGGGCAAGTGTTGACTGCTGACAAAATTGAGGTAGTCGGAACCTGTAACGAGGTTCCCTTTCATATGGTGACTGGAGCTAGGCTTATGTACCTCAATTGATGTGGGTTAATGAAGATTGGATTTCGCTTTGTCGACTTTTCACATCTTTTGACTAAATAACGAGGGAATCAAAGAACTGTGTCCTCCACCCTTTTTACTCTTTTCCCGCTCTTTTATTTGTCTCTCGTCTTTTGGGCACGTAATGGCCGGTTGGACAACCAGGTCGTGACAAAAGTTTAAATGAGTTGAAGTCTAACTCCATCGTTTTTCTCTCCAACTTCATTGATTGTATTTAAGTTTGATGAAGGAATTACGTGCCGAATGGATAAATTCTATCTGTGAAAGGTCTAAGAATTTTATTTTTATTATTGAATTCTTCAACGGAGACATTTGCATTATAGATCCCGATATGTCTCATTGACATGACATCAACTTGACAAAATTGGACAATTCTTTTGTTTCACTTTTTAAGAAAAAAAAGTAAGACTTTTGCTTTTCTACTTGTTCTTGTTGACCGAGTGTACATTTGCTGCAGAATATCTTCCGTTATACAAATGTCTACAAACAGTTGGAAATGCCGTAACGATTTTTTGTGTATATATTTGCTGGGGCGTTCTATGACTCTTTGAGTAATTTTTTTATCCGACAGTTTCGACGAAATGACCTAGCCTGTTACCAGTAGGTGGGTGAAACCGATGTGATCAGAATAATATTCCTGTTGCGTGAATGGCGGCGTGGTTCATAGTTTAGTCTGGAACGACAAGACAGAAGTTTGGAATATTTAGTTATTCATCTGTTTTAGGATGATAAAATATTTCAAAGTGCACGTGTTCATGAGGATTAGAGTGGATTAAAAAAAATAGGAGTGACTTTATATATAAATTCCATTGCAACTTGAAACAGATCTTGGCTTTTAAATTGGCAACGGAATTGGGTGTCTTGCATAGAACTTTTTCCATTTAGTAAAAACATGTAGAATTTCAAATCAAAGGATATTTGAAGACATGGTCTTGTCATTGCAGAGGATTTAGTGCGGAATTCTATAACTAGTGTGCGGCTTAGAACCAGGATTTGACGATCAATCATTTACTCTAAAATAGCTGAACTATTTTGGTTTCATAAAAAAAACAGCATTTAATATTGACCGTTTGTGGCCCATGATATATATTATGTAATTAGGGCATCAACCATTTTTGAAAAGCATTGACTGTTGACACGTAGAATTGCATAGCATATAGAGTAATTTCGTATTGAGTTTCGATTCTAGAAATGATTCGTTATAAACATTTAGATACGCACACGGAAATTATTTTCTTTGATCTTATTACGAATTTCGTCGATTTTGGAAAGCATCAAAGTTTGAAGTATTTTTGTGAATGTTTAGTTGTGGATTCTGACTTGGATTAACTTCAGGTATTGGAACTTTACAATGGCGGATTGACATGGGATTAAAGTTTCTGGCGTTAGATCTCTCCAATAAAATTCTAAAGCTGGCGTGTGTGTGAAAGACCAGCACTAAATGTTGGATTAGCACATCGTTTAATTTTTTTTAAAACTGATCTCTAGTCGAATTCATTCACCAAATGTCTGCTACATACTGAGAGATTCTGGCATCAACAAAGTGTTTTCATCGGGAAATACTCCTCTTTTTTAATAAAATATTATCGTCTCAAGACGCAAGGGTTGTTCATTTCAGGACCGATTAACGTGACGAAAAGATGGCGAATTGTTTTTTATCTTTTTACATTTCGCTTCATGTAAATTTTACGTGTAGTTATTTCGGAAAAATAAGGGGGTAGCTCTAGTTTTGGCTCCCGAAATTGCTGAAGACCTTTTACTACCAACAGCTAGTACCACTGAATCTGGTTACTCGAGTTCTGTGTACAGGAAAGCTCCATGATTTTGTTGCTGAATTCCTTATTAATCTACAATGCGCCAGTTGATTAAAAAGTTGGGCTCCTCCAATTCTGTTCTTAGAAAGGTAAGCAGAATTATTTGGGATAATTGTTTTGTAAGTATGGTAGTTATTTCATTATATGTAACGGAGTTTAAACAGACATTATGGAAGAACTAAATCTGCCTATTGCAGGTCTGTCTTTAGGTCGGAAATGTTATCTAAATTATTAATTAGACACTAATTAAATTATTCAAACCATAATCAACTGTCAATGTCAACGCTAGGCTGTGACATTTACTGAATTAGGATCCGATTTGCTGCTCAAATTCCATTCATTTTTTAATCATGAAATGGGTAATCGAGGCTATGTTTTTATCGTAACGACTTTAGTACTGATGGTCGAGGTTCAGAGTGGATCAATTTGACTGAAATTTTCGGCGAATTCCCTTTGCATTATCTTTTTATCTAATCTAACATCTTTAACGTTTGTATTTCTCACATCGATATTTCGCACAAAAAGAGAAGCACCCTTGTAATAGTTTCTTTGGCGTCTTTCAATCTTTGCAGTAAATGACAAGACTTGGACAAATAACTGGCTACATCTTTACTGTCAATATTTTAATAAATCTGAGTTATCTTTCCGGTTACAAATTAATTTGATTGCATGAAGTGTTGAAAAAATAAGATTGCTCTAGTGTTATGGGATAGTTAAATGTTTCCATCGACCCGTTGAGTCTTCGGTTACCAACTAGACTAAATTTCGGCCTCTGAAATTCAAGTCCCAACACCCAAACTCTTATTAGATTCAAATAACGACAGGTATCGAACACAACGAAGGTTTTCTACGGGTCTTTTCAAGGAGTAGGTTCGCCTGTCCAACCTCGTGGGTTTCCTCTAGGTCCTCCGGTTCCCTCCTTCTGCTAAAGACCCCTACACGTAAGCGAATTTTTGAAATAAAATGCAACCACATGTTAGTCCCGAAATTACCTAGTTTGTGTCGAGTGGACGTTAACCTCTCTCTCTCTCTCTCTCTCTCTCCGGGTCGTGCTTCTATTTCAGTTCAATTTTTGCATAGCATTGTCTATAAATATGGTTCCCGTTGTGATTCATTTTAAGGTGGTAAACATCCTTTTAAAGTTGTCGATATGGATTTCACATGTTGGGGATTTATAAATATGCCACAAGGCAAATAACTTTACATTTTTGGCAGCAATTTTGCTTACCTTTCGTTGATTTTACGTTTTAACCTTGCTAATCAATAAAGTCAAGAACATTGTTGAATTTTAAAACCATCCAACTGAAATCAATGCAAAGAAGTATCCTAACGCTTCAGTATAGTAACTTGTATAACACCATAGAAATATATTATACGATCTATATCATCTTTCTTTGTTTTTGGTTCGTACTTATGATGTGTTATTATAATTTATATATTTTGCCGATCAAATGAACATATTTGTGTGACTTATCGTTCTTAGTGGGCGTTGAAATAGTGAATTCACGATATGCAATAATGCAACGAATATGTATGTATTCTACCAATTTGTTTCGTAAAGAAAGGGTAAGATCTGTTTGGTCGCGAGATGTAAACAAGGCTAGCGCTAAGTCCAATTCTTAAACCTAATTTCGGACCTAGCCCTAACGCTTACCCTAACCTACAGTCTCGCCAACCATCAAGTGGTACTGATAATCCCCCTTTTCTGAGAAGATTCATTTTACATACTGCTGTTATTGTAGTTATGGTAGTGAATTGACGGAACCGCGATGGTTATTACGTGTGCCCGAACATGCACAAATAAAGTTCAGTTGTGTGGTAGTGATAATCTCCAATTCTCTAAGAAGATTCATTTTACATGCTGCTGTTTTTGTAGTTTTGGTAGTGAATTGGCGGAACCGCGATGGGTTTTACTTGTGCCCAAACATGTACAAATAAAGTTCCAACTAACATAATACAGAATCATTATTTGGTTCTAAAAGTTTTACAAGGAAGGGGACTCGAGGATGGATGTTACAAATTGCAGTAATCATGTTCTTGGAAGTTTAAAGGTCATTAGTAATCACGGCACCTGATGTGTTTCTTTCACATTCAGATGCGTTCTCAATGATTCAATTCAGTTTCTTTCTGACACACAAGGTTTTTACCGGAGCTTTGTTAATCCATTTATACGTAATTCCACAACTTGACATCGTGTCTAAGGTTAGGGTGGAGACAGGTTGGACCTACCTTCTAATTAAAATAACATTTATTCGGACTTCTATCACAAATTAAATCAAAGAAAACAGTATTTCGAAATTTAGGGTGTGCTTCTCCAATTGTTTCAATTCATTGTAAAAACTAATTTTATGTAAAGGATGAATTACAAAACTCTGAATCATGTAAACACAAATTAGAATTTCGGGGATGACATTTAATTTTAAACGATTTTTTTTGTATGTTTAAAGTTTTAAGAACTGGCATAAATAAAAACAATAAAATGATATCATCGCCAAATGCGATAAACCAAGCGTCAAATAAGGTACCTGTACATAAATTTCTGATTTTCATTCACGTTGTGTTTGTGTATAATTTGCATATCTCCTTTCATATATAGCCAATAAACAAATCTACTTTCAAGTCGCACCTTAGTTATCAGAATGGTGCTGAGATTGGGCAATTGTTAACTCAGAAATATAGTAGCTGTACAAAGCGGACATAAAATTACCCAATCAAAAGAATTATGGATGATTTTAATTTTTGTTTTAAGACAAACAAAGCCGACATTTTTTATCAGTCTGTTTCGGGAGTTGGCTCGTTGTAAATGTGTTAAAACAGAATTTGTTCATTGCTTCAACAAAACATTGTCAACAGAATTATACTGGCAGGCTGACTTCGCATCTAAACGCACATGCCGTGGTCTATGTTTACTTGGATGTCCCTATTACGTGCTTCAGTTAGACAAACCCTTAATTGAGTTAGATTAAGTTTTGTTTCATTGCTTGCATTCCATTCCTACCTAGTTAAAGGATACAGAGCTAGGTAGTAGTTGAATGGATATCATCATGTGATTATGTTTCGAAGGTCGATTAACAACGGTAAGATTTTTTTTACATTGATTTATATTTTAAAATATCAAGTTTTCATCTCCTCACCCCTGACTTGGTAAGAATATTTTGAGCTCTTAGTATTTTAGTTTGACTTTAGTTTATGTAAAAGTAAAATGATCTGATTACAATTTTGGATTAGGATTTAATGTTTGAACAGCTATGTGTGTTTTGTTATTCTGAAGTAGTTTAAGTTTGTTCTATTAATTCGTTAATAATTTTGGATTAATATTAAGGATTAACACCCTTGGATCTGGATCGAGTATTAAAATTATTCATTTTATTCTGTACTGATTCTCTATTAAACTGGTACGAATTCTTTGATTCGTTATCAATTTTTGTACTTATTATCCTTTTATCAGTCAGAATGTTTGTAAAGTGAATGTTTTAATATCCCGTTTAACCTTAAGAATAATCATTAACATTACATATCTGTATGATTATGTAAAACTCAATGCCCTATATACGTCCTACTTCAAAGAGTAATGTCTAAATTGGACTTATAACATGTTTAATCAAGTATGTAATTATCGTTTTTAGGTCAAGGTATTTAAAAAATATCAACAATATGTTCGTGAATATTAAAAAGCAATAGGTTAAGAATGACTTCACTGCGCCAAGTGGAATTTTATGTTGTGACGTTGTTTTCGTTTTGTTTTGTTTACTCTTTTGTTTATATATTGTACTAGATAAGGAAGTTGAAAATATTTTTGTGTTGGGAACTGAAGGGAAGGGGTATATTAACAGTCTTTATATTGGTAAACTAGGAATAAGTATGATATTTTCTTGTGTAGGTTGGGCAATCTAGTCATATAATGTGTATTGTAATAGAATAAAATAATCTAATTAATCATTTCTTTAGCATAAAACCTTGTCATTAATGACCCTCACACGGATATTTCACTAGTCATTCTTCTGTGTGGCATTTCTATATGATTTTGATATTTATTTTTGGTATTTGGATCAAATTTGAATTTTAAGAATTTGCTTAAAATGAGACAAAAAAGTACATATTTGAAAACTCCTCAAAGAATGGAAATTGTTTAGATTTCAATATTATGTTTAATACCGACGTTAGGTTTATCACAACTAGTGGTTGGCATGTTTGTTTCCTGTTGTAACAAGATTACAATGATAAAAAAACACAATCTCAAACACATTGATTTGTTTAATCAATTTCGCTGCCTTGTTCAAATTATTTTATGAAGCATATGTTATGAAACCTAATTGATTCAGAACACTTTATAACGAATGTCATGTAAATACAAACAGGGACTACTGTACTAAGTAGATAGCACGGGAAAACTGTTCAATAAAACCTTAACTGAACAAAACTAAAAGTGCGGGAACCTTATAATTATAAATCGGGAATTCTAATTTGCTGATATACCATTTTTTTCTCGACGAAAAAATGTAATTTCTGATTGGAAGTTTTTTCTTTACTTTTAAATGTTTGAAAATAATATGCAAATATTTCACTATTACGTTCGGTGACTGTTTATATTTTATTCTCATCTTACTTCAATGTAAATGCTAAATCCCCACAAAAAATAACCAAAAGTCAAATAACATGAATGGTTGAAATTACTTGATATTTACTTTGTTTATATTTCATTTATACGTTAAACCAAACCTCTTCTACAACGTTTATTTGCAATTAAGGCAAGCTGGTGGTTTGCTATTTCGCTTATAAAAAAATCCACCATCCTCTCCATTTTATTTTGTTTCAAACATGTTAGTCTTGAAATGGCCAACGAATTAAAATAAATAAGTAATTGATTACAAATTGGGAGTAAATACCTTTGCCAAGGAGCGATATTGGCCCCCTGTCTTTTCTAACAATATTTGTATAAAGTATGTCAATGTCTTATTCGCTCAAAATATTTAAGAAGATTCAATATTATTCGGAAAAAATAGTTCTATACACTGTCCATCCATCCTATAAGATATATTATGGTACAATAAGAATAGATCAGGTCGTGGGTAACAGACAGAATTATAGCTAGCTCTACACAACGACAAATGGTCGGGTAAACGTGGGGTGTTTGTGTAAACTCATGCACCTACTTTCCTGAAAGTTACACGTTAAGTCAAATATTAACCTTAATTCAATATTTATATCAGATAAAAGCCTATATTTTATAATTGATTTCCCACATTGGAATTAAACCGAACATTTTAAAGACATGTTTGGATAACACTAGACCAATCACTATGTTGACCTTGACCCGACCTGCATCAAATTTACCATGTTTGTTTTGCGGAATATTTTGAGACATAGCATTTCATCTTATATTTTATAGCTTGAACAAAATTAAAAATCAAGAACGTTAAACACAGACGGGATAAAAAAAAATCCAATTGTATGATCAGTTACGTCTCCTAGAAGTCTTTGAATTTAAACTATTTTGTTTTTGTGTGTGTCGTCTGGGTAGTTTTTCCAACCCAACTTCTACGTTTCGACATTGCAAGGAGTCATACATGAAATAGTTTATATCTGTAAGTTGCCAATATATATAATTTGTGCTATTCATTATAAGTTTACTTGGAAGTTTCCCATGCGTGTTTCAACGGCCAATCTCGGTTATATTTTGAGACAGGCTAAATACACGAACTTTTATTTCTTAGACGCTGTTAAAATCGGGATCGTCCCTTTAAAATCTTGATTCGTTTTCTTATAATTCGCGAAAAGTGTAATGACATGTTTGGGGAAAAAACGCGAAATGATATCGAATCTTCGTAAGCAGGAAAGACTGTCTTTAGTTATTTTTAAATCATGAGCTACAGTATTTAAAATTCCAATAATCTAAATCGAAATATCTGACCTCGGTTGATGCAACTGTCTATATATTCTTCCGCCCAGACATACAAAAAGCACTAGAGTTATCGTATGAATATATAGATGACGCTTTGTTGACACTACTCGTGGTATAATGATCTATCTATGTGTTAATCCAATGTCAATATTTGACCTGTTGAGAATAACTCTCTGGTTTTTAAAATGAAAACATGATTGAATATTAATTCTATTTTTCACTATGACAGGCTTTATTGTTTTATTGTTGACAATAGTGGGCAATAAATTCAACAACTAAATACATCGATATGGCCTAAAAGGGATTTATTTCATTCTTAAGATGATATTCTCCTATGGCAAAAAGGTCCAAGGGAATCAAAAAGAATAGAACAAGCATGGTTGTGAGAAACACTAACAGAAAAAAGGGAGAGAGGTGTAAAATGCATAAAATAATTGCATATAATGCACCGAGATACAAGTCATGCCTCTGGCTTAAAAATCAGTCTTTGTTTTGAGCTGCCACAATCATTATTAAAGGGGGTAAAGCTCTAACTCAATATTATCCACCGTTAAATTGGGCTTCTGATATGCAATATTTAAGACAAAATAAAAGTTTAAAAAATTAGCACACGAATCGCGAGCCAGAATGCCCTCAAGCGCCATTTGTAATGAAGCGACTCGGTGGATGAGGCTAAACATAACCCACAGGACAATACTACTGGTGTAGACTGGAATGACTAGACGCCAAAGTCTTCCATTCAATTAAGACCCTCCGCGTATTTCTCCGAACATAACTGATTAGAACTTACAGGAAAAAGATAAACAATTGAATGTAAATCAATTTATATACATTGGTGTTAAATTATGTCCATTTCTAGGTGCCAAGGAATAGCAATGAAGCTCCCTTAAGCTACCTTCACCTCCATGTGGTATCTAATATTACAGTGTCTTTAATGTGAGTTGTGGATATCTAGGGGACTAACGATACTTTTGTTGGATGTTACAATATTCCACGAAATAATGGCACCATAGATACAGCAAATATATTTTATTTTGTCTGACAGTATTCCCACACAACTAATTGGAACATAATATAATCCAAGGGGTAATCAAAGAGAACGAGTCCATAACCGGAGGGGATAATCGAGTAAATAGTAAGTGAAAGGGTGAAACAGTTATACCCAAGTAGCGTGATGTGTGCATGGAAGAGCAAACATACTCTGTCCCTTATACTGCTTTAGTATCATAAAAATAGAATCACCAGAAAGCGGCGTTAATGATAAGGATGTATGATGATGATAATCAAATTTCAATTTAGATGGCACGTAACCTTGTCCTAGTAATGTTAGCAATTTACTTCTAGCCAAGAAAAGAACATACCATATATCGCACTGGCATATGGTCTCAACTGAGAAATGTACATGCTATTTTGTGATACATTGCTTCATATGAAAAGGGTAGTTAATAATTGGGACATGAAAAATTATTTTCAAAAATTGTTAATTAAGTTACATTGAATGTGATACTAAATTTCTCTAAGCTACCAAGCCAATGTTACAATGGACGATGACAAAACAAAAGATAGGCTGGCACTGCCAGGCAGGATACGCCCACATTTTCGAGAGATGGATAGAGAACAAGTAATACCGAAAGTGATTTTTCCTACATCATTAAGTTAGAATTTGATATGTGCAAATATCGAAATGAATTAAGATCTTTTGGTTATAAGGGTGCATTTCAGTAGGCTTCAAATTCGACTGGGGATCATGTTGCTAAGAGGGTAAGATGCTGGCTCGGTAGCCTTGAGGTTGGGTGTTTGATCCCTGCATTGGGTGACAAAGTTCATCTAGATTTTCTGGCGTGGTTTCCCCTTGTTAGTGATGAAAGATGGATGGCCTGACAAGAACAGCTGTCAATTTTGGTCCGATTTTCACGAAATTCGACCCCAACCTTCATTACGATGTAACGGTGGTATAATCAGACGGTTTTTTTAAATACGATAATAATTCTTACCCAAAAGGGACCACAAGGTAAAAAAAAGGTCATTTTTCGTACAATCAGGGGCCATAATTCAGGAAGTTACAATCCGATATGCACAAATATCGAAAGGAACTAAGATTGTTAAGTTGTAAACATGTGTTTCAAGTTTCATCAAAATTGAATGAAGATTGTGACCTCTACAGGGATCACAACCTTGATATACCATATTTTTACACTCTTCGCGTACAAGCGGCAGCCATTTTTTCAGTCAATTCGACCTCAACCTTCATTACGATGTAACAGTGATATAATCAAACGTTTTTTTAAATGGGATAATAATTCTGACTTCCAGAGGACCACAAGCTAAAAAGGGTGACTTTTTGTACAATCGGGGGCCATAATGCAGGAAGTTACAAATCAATGAGCGCAAATATCGAAAGGAACCAAGATCATTGGGTTATAAACATGCATGTCAAGTTTCATCAAAATCGGTTCAAAATTGTGACTTCTATAGGGTCCACAACCTTGATATAACATATTTTCACACTAATTGCGTACAAAAGGGGGCCATTTTGTTTGTCAATTTTGGTCCGATTTTCACGAAATTCGAACTCAGCCTTCATTGCCATGTAACGGTGATATAATCAAACGGTTTTTAAAATCGGATAATAATTTTGACCTCTAGAGGGACCACAAGCTAAAAAGGGCGATTTTTCGGACAATCAGGGGCCATAATTCAGGAAGTTACGATCCGATGGGCGCAAATATCGAAAGGAACCAAGAATTTGGGGTTATAAACACGCATGTCAAGTTTCATCACAATCGGTTCAAAATTGTGACCTATATAGGGTCCACAACCTTGATATAACATATTTTCACACTATTCGCGTACAAACGGCGGCCATTTTGTTTGTCAATTTTGGTCCGATTTTCACGAAATTCGAACTCAGCCTTCATTGCCATGTAACGGTGATATAATCAAACGGTTTTTTAAATCGGATAATAATTTTGACCTCTAGAGGGACCACAAGCTAAAAAGGGCGATTTTTCGGACAATCAGGGGCCATAATTCAGGAAGTTACGATCCGATGGGCGCAAATATCGAAAGGATCCAAGATTTTGGGGTTATAAACATGCATGTCAAGTTTCATCACAATCGGTTCAAAATTGTGACCTCTATAGGGTCCACAAGCTAAAAACATGATATTTCGTACAATCAGGGGCCATAATCCATGAAGTTCCGATCTGATACATGCCAATATCGAAAGGAATCGAGATCTTATGGGGATAAACCTATATTTCAAGTTTCGTCAAAATCGGATAAGAATTGTGACCTGTAGAGAGTCCACAAACAAATTGTGGACGGACGGACGTCCGGACGGACAGGGGCGACGACATAATACGTCCACATGAAAATGTGGGCGTATAAA
Organism: Patella ulyssiponensis; assembly: GCA_963678685.1. NCBI lineage: Eukaryota > Metazoa > Mollusca > Gastropoda > Patellidae > Patella > Patella ulyssiponensis. Next base: position 85,478,439 of record OY783225.1, on the reverse strand, counting down.
AATACCGCCTTGTAATGGGGGATAGCTGACGGCGGGGATGATTAATAACAAATTAGTTTTATTGGCTTATGAAATTAAACTAACGTTTTAAATGCACAAGTAGTATTTTAAAAGTTTCTCTTTGTCCGCTAAGGCCAAACAATTAATGTCATAGGTGTGTGTGTGTGTGGGGGGGGTCCTAATGGGTCACATTGACCATATTATTCCGTTCACTGTGTTTAAGTTAAAATACTATACAGTACTATTATGAATAAGTGTATTGCTACACACCCCAGTGATATTAATGTCGGGAAACATGATGGCGTTCCACGGACTAGGTAAATATAATTCACAAACATCTGTGTTATTTGGCCTTAGTGTGATTTACTGTATTATACTAACTATATGTTTTCAAAGGTATTACTTGATCAATAAAAATGGTCTATAGGTATATTTACTCTACCAATAGCCTTAGGATAGGATCCCCATTGATCTAGAGGGCGTCGGGCAGCTTCCTTTTTAATAAACTGGAAGTAGCAATTGTTTTTAATATTTACTTGTCATCTATTAAGGGTTGCTACCGACATTAATTGTATGCTGAAGTATTTGTTGAAAGATCGACGCGGATTGGATACATTAAAGAAAATGAAATAATTTCAGCGGATGTCGGACAGAAATATTTATTTTGTGTTATATAGGACTTTTTGATTATATTTGTAGTTGTTAATAAGGCTTTTGATACTTTAATAATTTAGGTATATAGAACAGAATTAAAAAGTGGATACGAAACTAGGGTGTATTAGCTATGTTGAGACCTTGCTCCTTTTCGCCTTAATGTAAACCAGTGAAGTGTTGACTGGATCTTGTTTGAAAATTCATTATTTCTTAGACATGCATTTCAAGTATTATTGTGAATTTTCTCATTTCTAAACGTCATGTGTGAATTGGGCGACGCTTCTTTTCAAATTTGTTGGATGTGAAAATATTTTAAATGAATATAGAATTCAGTGAAGAAAATCTTCAATTTAACTTTTGATTTTAAAATTTAGGATCGGGACTGTATAAACTGAGATTGTTATTTCTGGAATTATTGCTTGTTGAAGTGAGACTATTTGAATCCGTATTCCTTAACGAAAAGTTACTAACCACAGTTTTTAGTTCAAAGTTGAGGTACAACTTTGGACTAATGGACCTTGTTCTGATCGCAGAATTCCATGAGATTTTACTCATACTTGTATAGGATTGGACGGAATCCATGTTGTCGAGGATATGATGCATATGGGTTAATATTGATTATGGGCGTATTAAGGTATCAAGTTGGTCAAGAGCTTTCATTTACATTCAAACCATATTTCACAGTGTTCCTATGAACTATGTTTAATATTTGACATGTAGTGTTGGTGATGGACTGATATTTTCTTTGTGTATCTGTTAAAAATCGAAGAGTAACGGAATAGCCAGCTCTACAGTCGCGGCTTCTTGCGAATTCGACAACATCAACCTTGTGAACAGGTGTGGGTAGTTGTATTAATATTATCACCACTTTTACCACCTGGATTAACCAATGACTTAATGACCGAATGGATATCTGGGGTTAATCTTAGAATGACGTGGCGTCACCAGTCATTTTCGAATTCGACCACAGGTCTTTACTAAGGTGGCAAGTTCCTACAAACGTTGGATTCAGCTCTGTTTTTTTAACTGGATCAATGGTATTTACATTCTAAAATATATTATATTGAGAGGAAGGCTTTACTCTCAAAACACAGTCTAGTGCTTGACCATATCTGCAATCGATTCTGCTTTAGTTACTGATACAGTGACCTCAATAACAGTTGCTTGTAGTGTTTTCTGCTCAAACAATTCCGATTGTCCACCTAAATGTCGAGTATATAATATGGATATGCCCATGATGAAAAACAATTTCACCGTTTTATACAAAAACAATAGATCTGCTTCTACTAACAAAACATCATAGGCAAAGAAAATAAAATCAAAATGGCGGCCATTGCTAAAAAGGTTGCAGAGATTATAGGATACCTTTCTTGTATGTGATCGAGTTATCCGTTCTGATGGATTTCATATTGAGAGACCAGTTTCCTGAAACGAGAACACCCAAACGTATTAGAAAGGTTTATAAAACAAATGTAAGTAATTGATAATTTGATATTACAGGACTGAAATGTCACGAATATAGACATAAAGTTCCGGTGGCTCAGTGAGTGAGGCGTTGACTGACTAAAAAGGGGAGGGATCGGTCCGGTGAGGACCGAAAAAGTAACTCTAGAATTTTAAGCGCGTTTTCCTTTGTCACTGGTAAAGGAACCTGACAAGGTACATTGTCTTGCCGTTCGGGTTGGACGAAAGCCCGGGGCCATGTGTACAGATTGACGTGAACGTAAACGATTTGGAATTGGAAATAATGGTAGGCTGTATCGCCGTAGGACGTTATTCATTCTATCTATTCTAATTTATAGGGTCATTCCATGTAAAGTGGGTCAATTTTCAGAAATTTGGTAAATTGACCCCTCGAAAAAAATCTGGAACACAAATATGTTATTGTACATGTAAAAACTGGAAACTGTGCCAAATATGTGATCCGTGGCTTGAAAACAAAATATGTATCAATAAGTTTCTTTAGTTTCTAGTGAAGATATACAGCTCAAATTTCATAGTGTTAAGAACTTTTTGTGTAGTTATATTAACTCATCTGTAATCATTATTACAGGTGTGTGGTAGGATACGCATGCTACTTGCCATTAATACCAAATAAAATTTGGTGTAGTATATTTTCTGGATTTTGTAGATACAAAGTAGTAGATATAGACCTAAATTTTGGTCTATCCACAGATTGCTGGTAGTATTACATAAGAAACATATGAAAACGCATCAGTCTTCACTAGATTCTCAGAAAATTGGTTTAAGACACAAATTTTCGAAATGTACAATAACATATATTTTCTCCAGATTGTTTCGAGGGGGTTGATTTCCAACCCCTAGCCACCCACTTGACATGGAATGAACCTATAGTTCCAGAATTAGGGTATATTTTTTGGTGACTGTTGAATCTAATAATGCTATACGCCATTTAAATTAAAGTGTGCATCAAAGAAAAGTTTTCTGGTTTCTGGTAATTCATTAGCATAGGTCTATGCATTTGCTTTAAAGCCCCAATAACACTCTTGTTGTAATTGAATAATATGTCCCAATCTTTATTCTGCTCAACAAATTGTATTATTTTACAATATTCAAATAAATTGATGGTACAAATTTCATCGTAACACACCTAATTTAAAAAATTGGAAAAATTCGACTACATGATTTGAAAAGGTTAACGTAAAACTTTTCAAATGTGACTTGGATTTTAAAATATTTTCGAACCCTCTGGACAAGTAAAATATGATGTAATGGATAATTTACACAACAGGTAGGACACATAAACATCTGGTACTTAGAATAAGACTATTATTTATTTTCTAGAGCTGCCAAGCCAGCAAGAGTGTTATTGACCCTTTAATAGTTGTGGTGGGTATCGTGTGGGCCAAAGTATGTTTTCTTCACTATTGGGTATTATTATTTTGATAACAATTATTTCGACCACAAATGTGATTTTTATTGATGGTTTCATATTTTCGGTTTTTGAACGGTAATTCATTAAGGCCGTACCAATTCAAAAACAAAAAATGTCTGTTTGCTTTTTTTAAAAATTTAGGCTTTTTTATTTGTCAGGACATCGAAGAGTTAAACATTAAATTATTTTGACCTAAAAAACTAAGACAATAAGAACCTTCATCCAATTATCGGTATTCTATGCACCGGAGGGGGGGCCGAATAGTTATCAGATTTATTTAACCAATAAAGATCGTCTTATTCGCAGTTTTTAGTGTACGACGTAAATTTTTCACCTATATGGTGGGGATAATAGCCATTCGACGTTTTAACATTATAGTTTAGGCATTACAATTTCGTTTATATTTTGACAAGAAGTCGCTTAAATGTTGCTCTTCTCTACCTTTTCACGTCTGAGAATCGCGAATGTTTTCCTTTAAAATGTTGTGTTTTCAACACAGCTGTATTGACTAAATCCGAAAACATCGACGAAATTCCATCTGAAACATGACTGTTAAATTCTGTACCAAAATATTTCCAAATTTTATCCTCGACGACAAACAAAATAGTGGTTCGTCAAAAAAATACGACATAAAAAGAATGACACAATATGCCCGAAACAGAGTTTGGGTATGATGGGGGAACTGGCACTATTTGGGCGATTTGATAAAATAACAGACGGAGCATGATACCAACAAATGAAATATGTCTTCCGTTTGTTTTCCAATGTATTTTTTGTTTTATCAGCCGCGCTTGTTTGATAACGTTTACGTTTGTCCAGATTCATGTAATTTTAACATTATCAAATCATTATGTTAAGAGATTACTGAAATAGTTTTTCTTTAATACTATCGATTGTAACCGACATTAAACATACATTATGCAGGAGCTTAATCTGCCTGTTGCAGGTCTTTCTTTAGCCTGAAAAGGTTATCTCAATTATTAACCAGACATTTATTAGCTTATCGAGACCATACTCAACTCTCGATGCCATCGCCAGCCTGTGATATTTAACAATTAAACATAAAAAATGAACAACCGAGTGTTTGTTTTTACGGTACCGACTTTTTAGTACTTATGATGATCGAGGCTAGCCTATAATTCAAAAGTTAATATCTCGGTTCGGGATGGAGCAATTTCACTGAAAGTTCAGAAAATTCTATTTACGTTATTTTTTTTAATTATTATAATGAGAACTATCAAGTCTTATTGTAATCTCCCACATTGCAATGTCCCTTTAAGCACATGGTTTCGACAATATGTCATTATAGTCTCTTTTTTTAATTTTGTTCTTTTATGCGTCGTTATTCTTTTTTAGACTACATGCTATGGCTTTTGATATGCATTGTGCAGTTTGTATATAGCTAAAAATGTTCAGTTCATAATATAAATCGCAAACTAACAAAATATATCGGCTACTATTTAATGAAAGATCACATTGAACAAGAATACAATGAGTACACAATTAGTGTAATTTTCAACAGATCTGAATTCTTATTGTATTTGTATGCGTTGGGAAAGCTGAAGAAAATTAGTTGGTTTATATGTAGTGTATCCGCGAAAAACGAGAAACGCCTATTTTATCAAAAACTTTACAAGTAAAACTGGAGGAAAAAATGAATAGAAAGACACTTGCGAACGCGCTATCTTCTTATGAACTTTAGACAAAAGGTTTACGACCAACTTCTATTTAAACCAAAGGCGTTCCGAATTTCTGCTCGTCTTTTTAAAAAATAAGAATACCACAGGCTCAAAACGAATTTCAGTCTGAAAAGCGTTCAAACACTTATATTCGGTCTCCCCTCCTTCGGTAAACTCAAGCCTCATAGACCCTACACAAACACACATGTATTCTACACACAATACGTCGTTAGTTTGTATCAAAATCGCCTTTGGTAAAGTAATGCGCTTTAAGCGGGTCTGGTAGTGAAAGACTTCACTGTGGAATTTGTTGTCGGTGGTTACTCCACTGTGAAATGTTTTAATACAACATGAAAATAACGTGTATGTCATCTGTAGTCTCGATAATTTAGTCATTTTAAGCCATTTAAACAACCAAAGTTAAACTTTCCCAGACACTAAAACCAGGTACACATAAACTGGTTTATGTATCTTATTTACAAAAGTCCTTCAACCAGTTGCAAAATCTGAAGTCTAGTCAAGACATCTTATTAAGGACATAATAGAATCGGATTCATTTTCAATTTAATGCCGAAAATAGCTCTGTCCTTAAGAAAATTTTATATCTCAATTTGTAGGTTTGAATGATATTCGTTGATTTTTGCGTGTACAATTATTTGTATTCAAGTCTCCAAAGAAATTTAAGGGAGTATCTAAAAAGATATTAATCAACACAGTGCGAGCATATTCAAATTATTAAATGAATATTCAGTAGCATCATTTAAGAAAATTATTTAGTATTAGTCATCTATAATTAAAGCAAGGTCAGGAGCTTAGCATATTGATCTTTGAATAAATAAACAGCCCAAGAAACAAACAAAGTTTTTAACATCGTCGGCGAGAAAAAGTTATCTCCAGGACGGCGACTTTTGAACACTCGGCTACATTCATGACGGCGAAGGGGGATAGGATTTGTTCAGGACTGACGGGGAAATGGAGAATCAAAAATTAATTTCATTCGCGGAATCAAGAACATTAGTCTCGAATAAGTTTTCGGTTTGATGTACGTTTTACGATCCGTCTCTATCATCTTTGCTACCGATTGCTTAAAGATAATTTCGAGCCTGCAGATTCGATACTCATAATAACTTACACAGAGAATAAGTTTGAAGGAGGTGGTGGTTTTGGGGATTTTTTTTATCTCGTGCCCAGATTTTATAAATTTGTGGTTATGTATAGTAGACAATTCTTTTCCCCAGATGTTGTTATTATGGTAGGTGTTTGTGAGTTTTTTTTGTGTTGAACTTGGGTATTTTTTAAATATACCATGGCTCATGAAACTACAGTTTGTATTTCAGTATAATATAGTTTATGTTGGCAATTGTCAATTTTTCAACGTAGACTCTTATGAGCAATTCGTGTGACAGATATGAGTGAGGCTCGTATCACAGAATAAGAGGTAGTGACTGAATGCCACATGCTCTATAGTTTGACCAGGTTTACGGTGTGACGATGTCGAACCCAAAAGGGTACCTAGAGCTCAATGAATCAAGAAGAGTCTTTGGCAAAGAAATAGTTGACCAGGTTGAGGGTATGGTGATGTTGAACTCATAGAACAATATTTCTACCCTTGCAGAAGAGTAAAGGGTCTTCAGTAAAGAAATAAGAATCAAATTAAATATATAATAATAATGTTATTTTTTTTTTCAGGGAAGTCTCCCCAACACTATGACAAATGGGCCGTTCGTAGATAGACCAATTACACTTCCTTCGTACAGCTCCACATCTGATCTTTTGGGTCACGACCCCAATCTTGCCGACGGTGTCATCAACCCAGTCTACCATGATAGTTTAGAGACTGGGTTACATCTAGCGGGAAGTTACTGCGACTCTCCGTCTGATATGATGAAAGGGGGCGACCGAGATGACGCCTCTATCAGCGAATCTGGTGATACATTGCGAAGGCGAATTCCTCCAGGCAGACAGGATCCACGAGATAGCATGGCAAGGTAAGCAACATTAATATGCCGTTTAAAATAAAATGAATTATAGAACGTTTTATGGCAGTGTTAATAATTGTTATGGAGCCAAGGGTTCCGTGGAATATATTAACTCGACTACATTAAAGATTTCATTATTTGGAAAATCAACAAGAACGCCCAAAGTATCTGCTGCACCTCTTCCCGATTAAATGAATTATTTAAGATTAAAACGATATGAAAAAAAATTCAAATAAGTTTTAGAATAAACACTTTTCTGCGATTTCTATTCCAGCATGGATAGCTTGCCGGGCTTGCGACCGTCATGGAAAACCTGGGATATATTTCGTGTTGTGAAAGAAGACTCAGAATCAACTTTAGACGACCCAACGCTAAGTTTAGTGAGAAAAATAGTGAAAGTTTTAGTTGGAATATTTTTAACTTTAGCTGTATTAGTAACTACTGTGATTAGCAAGAGTACTCTATTGTTACTAACGTCTAATATTCATACAAATATAACAATTTATTGTACAGATACTATAGACTCAAAATCCACTTCGTGTTCCCGAGTGAAACCAATACTAGATCCGGAAAACCCATTCTATGAACTGGTTCAAAATATAGAAATTCGTTGGATTTGGGCCCTGTTTCTAACTATTGTGATACCCTACGTGTTCAATTTCGGTAAATCTATGTGGCGTATGTGTTTTAAGAGTACCAGAAGTCCAACATGGACTGTTTTATTAGCGGTAAGATATATTTTATTCTTATTTTAATACGGTTACGGATTATATTTTTATTTATGTCCAAACCAACCTCGCCAGTCTGTCAAGGCTTGTGTTTTTTCTTTTCACTGGTATTGTCATTTGTGCTGAATTTAAAACACTACCTACCATCTGGAATTCCAATTGTGGTATTGTTGTCGACTTTAGCAAATCAATATATTAAGATGCTCTTTTTTTTGTTTAGATATCCGCGGGCTTATAATGATAATGTTTTATGCCGGGGGTGTCCTGGGTGTTTCTTTCTGTTCGCCTTACATGTATTTTATTCCACCTTAATTTTCTTTTTTAGGTTTTGTTATTTGAAAGTATCCATACTACAGGTATCTGTATATTTACCTTTCAAGTGCTGCCTAATATGGATTCTTTACGAGGTTTAGTTTTGACGCTTGGTGTGGCTTTTTTACCTTCCTGTCTGAAGCTGTTTGATCGTCAGGAAGAAGCTGGTCGGTCGTGCTGGGTTGTCTTTCTTGATCTGGTGGCTATGATTATCCAGGCCTCTGTGCTTTTAATGTGGACTGTTAAAAATTTAATTCTGGGAGTGGAGACGGATGAAAGTTGGTATATTCCAATATCGCTGCTGTTAATATCGTTTGGCTGGTGGGAGAACTACATTAACCGCTATACGTTTTTGGGTCCTGTTGGTAGACAACTCTTAATACTAAAACGATCCATTCGGAGAATGAGGACTAAGATATATACATTAGTGTCTTTATGGAAAATAGCTTTAACTGTGTGCATTATGACAATGATTATGAGTAAAGGAAAACTTTCGTGTATGAAGGTGTTATATTTCCTGGGCGAGGGTCCTACCTCAGAATGCCCTCATATGGTCTACCCATACAATATGGACAACACTGAAGCAACAGACTATTTAGACGATCCATTTTGGGTTATGCTCTTCCAAGTCTTTTCCTGTCTTCTATGTTATTCTTTTGCCAAAACGGCATGTAAAATATTGCTTCAAGTTGGAAGCTTTGCTTTACCTTTAGTTCTTTCGATGCCTATTATGATCGCTACGCTAATAAGCAGCTGTGAATCATGGAGAGATACTACTGTAGTTGTATCAACGAATTCCACTCATACTTGGCTACCAGCGATACCTAGTTATTTGAATTGGAAATGTGACATTGGGGAAAGCGACAATTATTTGTATACGTTGATGGTTGATTATTATATAATCGCTGCATTGGCTTGGTGGCTCTCTTTTATGTGGGTGGCTGTTCATATTTGGTTTCCACGTGTTGAAAGATTGGTGCAAACAGAAAGGTAAGAGATTATCTCTTTTTTTTAAATTTTTAGCTCATGTACAACTCAAGGGAAAAGTGGGGGCGAAGGGGGGATATAAGGTCCACTACGCCTAAGGCATGACGTCAAATGTCCGTTGTAAGGAGGCATTCCTATAATTGATCTGATTTGATATGTTGAGATTAAGATAATGTCAGCGATAGTTTTTTTTCTGAATCAGACCATTGCATCTATGTATTCATCAGAGACTCTACTTAGAAAGTCGTTTCGACATTATTTTAGGTTATTTGTGCAAACCATGTATTGTGGAATATTCCTGGAGCAAAGCCTGATATTAAATAGAAGAAGAGATGACAAAGATCGAGATTTCAGACATTATAAAGAGGTAAGTAGTGGTGGGTCGATGAGAAATCCAGAAATTGAACAACAGCAAAAAGGCAGAAAACATTAAATGGTATCTTTACTAAAATCCCTTACATAAGAATAGTGATTACTATTTGGCAGTGTAGTGAAGTCCCCTTGCACTTACTATAAGAGTGGGTCTGAACGATAAACCCCAGGACGATGAAGTAGTTTTGGGTTATAATACAACTGGTTGTTATACATTTATTTTAATAGATTAGGTTACAATGTTGTATAAAAATCTTAAAATAAACCGAAACGAAATTGTATTATGATACTTGTTGAATTGAATAGTAAATCATCCTTATTGAACCATGAAAATGATTTCTTATTTATAATAATATAAGGTTAAATTTTCGTATTCCAGAAAAACAAGAATGCTCTAGGAATTTTACAGCTGGAATCTGATCAAGAACCAGAAACGCAAGCACGGGGTTCCTTAAGGACGGATGTCACGCCTATGCTATACGTGTGTGCCACCATGTGGCACGAAACTGATACTGAAATGATCCAGATTTTAACCTCGATATTTAGGTAAGTCAACTTGTTGGTAGTTTGATCAAGGTGCTGGGTTTTTCGCCTGGATTAAACCCATTTCATTTGATTCATTTCCACGGCCATTGGTGGAGTTCCTAAATGGGAAACTATTACAATACTGATATGCACTAGTACCACGTGTCCGTGCATGAGTAAAATATAGAATAATACTTGATACTAATAAAAACAAAATAGAATGATCGACATTCAATATTCAAAGAGCAGAGGGCTCTCAGCTTGGACTATAGACTCTTAACCATGTGAAGTGCCGAATGAAGTGATCTTCTGATAATTTTGAAATGATCTTCTGATAATTGGATATTTACCTTGTCCTGTGCATAAGCCATGTAAATTATACTGTTTAGATAATGTATTAATGTATTATTGTTTTTCTTCAGGTTGGATTTGGATCAGTGTACGAGGAAACATGCATATATATTTTTTGATGTAATGGATCCAGATTACTACGAATTTGAAGGTAAGTGTTTTACTGGATTCCTTTTTTCCTTTGGACAGGAACTGGTTACATGCAGTAGATATGTGTGACTTATGTATGATTAACATTTAAAAATTAAGAAAAATTCAGCAGGTAAACATATTATTGCATTGTATTTGTTTGGGTTTTCATTAATTAATTATTCAATCAGCATATTATTATTCATTTTTTTCTTTAGCTCACATATTTTTTGATGATGCCTTTGAATCCCATGACGACGAAGAGTTTGAATATCAGGCTAACGCCTTTGTAAAGCAGTTGGTTAGCGTTATTGATAGAGCTGCCAGGTTAGTTAATGTACTCTTGGTTTATTAAACAAATATTTCTCTGTAGATTTTAAAAATAAACTAAGTGACACCGATTAAATATTACAGTTTGATATACTAATTTATAGCAACTTTACGAACCTTTGAAGCGTACAAGAAAAAGGAATGAACAACCTAGTTCTCATACCGTGGAAACGTAAATCTTTAGGTGTCGGTAATTTTATTGTCACTGGTAAAATATTACGAACCACACTTTCTTCGTTTCTAACGTTTCGTAACTGAAAGCTTCGGTGACACAAGGGTCCAATTGCTGATGTCTTAATTTACTCTGGTTCGATTGTTACATATTTTCGACATTCATTTTGAAATGTTTTTAAAAATTAACATTCAGTGAACGAAGCTACGCGTATTTATTTTAAGATATACATCAAAGTCTGATTTAGGGACTGGATTAATTCAATGACTGTCTACATTCTGATCACTGGTTAAACCGTCGTCTAAAAATATTTTTCATGCTTTTTGGGGGGTGAGGAATATTATTGTTACCTCCCCAATTCGATCTATATAACTCCGATAAATTTAGAAAAAAAAACTACTTAATTATTGCTGCAATTTTTAATTTAATATCACATGTACCACCATAAACACAAATAACATATAACGAAGATTTAGTGTGGATTATGGTGGAATCTTAAATAAGTACAGTTTAGATAATACCCATATTTGAAGTCTCATTGCGTCGTTTTAGCGCAACAGGAATCCATGCAAACTACAATATCAGTCCAAAAATGGTTGAAATCCGTTCAATATTTATATACTGCTCGCATGTAATAAGTCCGCCGCTATTTTGATGTAGGTGAACGGAATCTTGGTATTTTTAAATTGTTTTCTTAATAAAATGTTAAATACTCAATCTTGGTACATATTAGTGAAAATGAAAATGACGCATAGATCCTTTGACTAGAGATAACAGTATATAAATACTGATCGCCTGATAATTGAATTTTTTAAGTACCTTTCTTTATAATCGTGTATATATTGACAGGGTGTTAATAATTAAGTATGTTTATTTTAGTATCGTCCATCGAGTTCAAGTTAAAATGGATGACCCCAACAAGTATCCTACTCCATACGGTGGTCGACTCGAGTGGCATCTACCGGGACAAAATAAACTCATTTGTCACATGAAGGACAAAGCTAAAATACGTCACAGGAAAAGGTGGAGTCAGGTATGTACAAGAACTAAATGACAGGTAGATGATAGGACATTCGCGGTGACCTAATGACGTTGGTTGGATAACCTGGAGGTTCCGATGTTGGCTGTCATGACTCAGCAAGTTTTTCTGTGATGTGATACCCCCTGGTCTGTTGTACGGGGAGAACGCTAGATCGGAGACGGTCCTACGCATTTTATGACGTCACATGTGGATTGTGGGTTAGGGTAAGGGTTAGGCTTGGCCGAGGGTCATGTTTAGGGATAGCCCTGTTCACATCTCGAGACTTCTACAGGCCCTAGCCCTTACCCCAACCCTAACCCACAATCTGTATATGACGTCATATGTGCTAAAATGCGTAGGACCGTCTTCGATCTAGCGTTCTCCGTTGTACGGGGCAAAGGGTGGGCCAAGGGACATTGTTGTGTACCTAAAAGAACCCTCGACAGATGGAATTCGAAATAAGAATAGTCAGGCCAAATCTCCCCCATGACAAACTGCGTAGCGTATGGCCGTTGTCATGTTAAATCCCATTTAATGCCCATCTAATTTGAGAAACCGGACTCTTGTGACTGACTACAATTGCTTTAGTTGGGCAACTGCGACAGTCATACATTTTAACTAAATGAAAAATGTTATTAAATGTCCTAAGATGGCTACACAAATTTTCGATCCTCACCTTTGTGAAGATGGTTCTGGTTCCCTGTCTGGAAAAAGATCCGAACTGAATCTGCGTGTTTTCAATACATTTACCTTCGGTTCCGTGATTTCGTGTTATCAATATTGTTCCAGAAACGGTCTCTTTCGTTACTATTGCCTGTACAATATCACGCCCAAATCTCTAATGTGGGCTAATTGACATTTTCCATCATGATCTATAATTAACATGTATCATAAACAAAATTAACACGAAATCAATTAATCTTTCCTAAATGTCGTTTATGATATGTTTTATTATTGTTTTTAATTTTAGGTTATGTATATGTACTACTTACTGGGACATCGTCTGGTAGGACAACCTTTACCAGATGCCAGAAGAAAGCAGACGATAGCTGATAATACATATATATTAACATTAGACGGTGACGTGGATTTCAAACCCTCGGCTGTTCAACTCTTGGTGGACAGGATGAAGAAAAATGAAAAGGTCGGAGCTGCTTGTGGAAGAATTCATCCAGTCGGAACAGGTACAGATGGCGACATTATTTCTGTATCATTAATTACCTAATTGTCTGTAAAGTATAAATATTGTCATACTGGCGAACCTTAAAATTTATTTTGAGTTGGACAATTACCTAGATTTCGATAAATATTTTTGTGATTTCTAAATATAGGTCCAATGGTATGGTATCAAAAATTCGAATATGCAGTCAGTCATTGGTTACAGAAAGCTACAGAACATATGATTGGGTGTGTCATGTGTAGTCCCGGTTGTTTCAGTTTATTTCGAGGCTCGGCCATCATGGATGATAATGTTATGAGGAAATATGCAACTCTGTCCACAGAGGCAGCTCATTATGTTCAGTATGATCAAGGTAACTAGAAACATATGGAAAATTAATCTATTGTCCAGACACAACGATACATAAACGTTGTGTACAGAGGGATCCCCCCCCACCATCCTCGCATTGCCCTCCCCACCGTTTTGGAACCACTCCAGGTGTATGCACCGAAGTGGACAGAAATATTGTCTCGGATCCTTTGATTTCATCTTATTCGCGGTAAACCCCCAGATCTTATTCTATCACACCGGCTTTATTGTCGTTTAAACATACATTATGCAAGAGCAAAATCTGCTTATTACAAGTCATTCTTTAGGCCTGAAATGTTATCTAAAATAGCAATTAGACATTAATTATTTTATCCAAACCATAATAAACTCTCAATGTCAAGGCTAGCCTTCGATGTTCGCTGGATTAGATTCCTATATGCCGCTTAATGGCCATTGATGATTAAATCAAAAAGTTGGATAATCGAGACTATGTTATCTATATTTATGATTTTAGTCATGATGACCGAGGCTATGTGGAAATTTCACTCCTTCGTTCTCGGCTCATAGTGGATCAATTTGACTGAAATTTTCAGCAAATTACCTTTACACTATCCAGTTTTTAACTATTATAGTGCGAACTGCCGTCTCCTTATCCTATCTCCCATAATATATCTTTAACTTAAGATCTACGTATCTATGGTTTTATAGTGTATTAAGGACTATGTTGGGCTGTATACATTTAAGTAGCTTTAGACTCAAATTTTTAATTATTTATCCAAACCAACAAGTTACTGTATATATCTGTATTCTCTAATCAAGAGCATTTGCTTAATATTGAGGGTCTTCTTGTTTTAAAATACACGATCCAATATGTTTCCTATTGTTTCATTTCAGGTGAAGATAGGTGGTTGTGTACCCTTCTGTTACAACAGGGCTACCGTGTAGAATATTGTGCTGCTGCTGATGCCTATACTTACTGCCCAGAAAGCTTCAACGAGTTCTTTAATCAGAGACGTCGGTGGTCTCCTTCCACTATGGCTAACATCATGGACTTTTTAAGTGATTGGCGAAATATGATTAGAAAGAATGAGAACATTTCGTGGATGTATGTCTTATATCAACTCCTTCTGTTCTTCTCTTCCATCGTGACTCCGGGCACCACCTTTCTACTCATTGTAGGTGCTATCAACATGGCTTTCCCAACTTTAGATCTGCTAGACGCACTACTTGCTAATCTAGCTCCTATCTGCATCTTCATGGTCATCTGTTTTGTGGCAAAACCTGAATGGCAGGTAAGAACGAGATTTTGTTGCAGATTTCTTATTTTGTGTTTTATTATTTGTTTTCGACATATTGTCATAGAATTTTGCTTATGTATATCTATATTATGGTATCTGAAATTTGAAATATTTTTTCTTGCCATTTTCAGTTACGTATGGCAGCCATCTTGTCAGGTGTATATGCTCTTGTCATGATGTTAGTTATAGTGGGTTTGGCGCTGTCCGTGAAAACAGAAGGTATTTGTGCACCAGCAACCATCTTCATAATCTTTCTAATAGTCGTCTTCCTTATATCCGCCATTATGCATCCAATGGAGTTCATTAACATATTTTATGGTGTTCTGTATGTTCTGGCTATCCCCAGTATGTCTATGTTGCTGATGATCTATTCCATGTGTAATCTTAATGTCGTAACCTGGGGAACCAGGGAAACCACAACAGCTGTCACAGTCAACCAGAAAAATAGCAAACCAAGTAAAGACGGCAAACTTCAATCGTTGTTGAACATGTTCTCCAGCAATAAAACAGAATTGAAAAGCGAGTATGGATTCTCTTTTGGAAACCTGTTCCGATGCATGTGCTGTCCTCGAACTGCGGAGAATACTGAAGAAGTCCGATTTAGTGTGATTCTAGACAAGCTGTCCAAGATTGAAAGTGCTGTTGGTGCTATTAGAAATGGCTACCAATCCGTTCCAAGTACACCCAATGACGTGGCTAATATAGCAGAATTCAAATCACAAAATGATGACGTGGCAGAGAATATTGCAACTATTAATGTTGAGTCAACTGATATTACCAAAGAGCAAGAAGCCAACAGTACTAATGGTAATTATTCATTGCCATGTTTTCCCTTAAAATAAAAAAGTTTTATATACTTTGTTGAAACACGAAACAGTGGACACATTCGAGTTACGCAAGATTGCTACGATGGCCTATTAGTGCCATTCGTTTGTATGGTGTTTTGAATTACCATAGTTTTTATTGCTAAGCCTTCTATCGTTGTATTGCAGAGTGAATTTTTCTGATATGGGGTCAATTACTAGAAAAGGGTATAAATTAACGATGGGCACCAATAGGGCATCGTAAATTGCTACTTACACTATATAAAATCTATGTTATTCATAAAACTTTGAATGAACCATGTTTTCATGCATTCATATAGAACGAGGATATGCGCGCCAAACACATATCAGAATGTTGGTTATATCTGCAACAATGATATGGACAAATGTGGTCAATTGGGGGCTTTTACAGTATAACATATTCGGGGGAAAGGCTAAAGTTGATTCGGTATTCTATTGGACTCTTTTCTTATACAATTTTATGAATTCAACATTAAAATTAATTGTTTCTTTGTTTTACAGATTTGTCACTGAGTGCTCCAACTAATCAGTTAGATGATGAGTTTTCACCTTACTGGTTGCGAGATAATGATATTGGTGAGGGAAGAGTTCGTTATTTATCACCAGAAGAGATTCGCTTTTGGAAAGACTTGATTTCCAAATATCTGTTCCCGTTGGAAAATAATGTGGAGCATCAGAAGAAGATGAAAGCCGACTTGAAGGAGTTACGAAACAAGATGTGCCTGATGTTTTATCTCTTAAACGCCTTGTTCATTGTTATTATTTTTACTTTACAATACACCAACGCCATCCAAGGAGGCGATGGACTAGCTATACCCTTACCTTGTAAAACCATTGATGGTAGCCGAAGCCTAAGCTTGGAACCCATCTCTATGGTGTTTATGGCGGTTTTTGGAGTTTCGTTACTCATTCAGTTCATAGCAATGTTCTTTCATCGTATGAGCACCTTCCTGCACATTATTGCCTCGACTGATGTTAACTGTCTCAAAATGAATCAATCCGAAATTGCCGCTATGGATATTTCTGATAAGCTGGAATTGGTTCGACAAATGCAGAGTTACAACGAAGACGACGATACCAAATCAATTTCCTCGCTTGGATCTTGTGACAGTATTGAGGATGATAGCAGCATTACTAACGATGATTCGCCCAAACCCAGACGGCGCAAAACTGTGATGAGATTGACTAAACGTCGACGAAAGCCTCCAGAGCAATCGGGTAACCTCACCTCAAAGTTCATGTCCCGATATTTGAAACTGGCAAACGATTTGAAGAAAGAGCGTTTGTCTGAAAGTGGTGACATTCCCAATGGTATAAAGAAAGACAGTAGTAAAAAGAAGAGGAAAGGTTCATTCAAGAGATCCGATAGGGCCTTGAAAAAATTAGAACAACACAAATCCGCAGTGCTAACAAAAGCCCAGAAGTTCCAAAGATACAAAGGCATGTCAAATGGAGAACATGCTAAGGGTGATCCATGGTTTAAGATGATGAAGAATGCCTTAACCACGTCTCGATCTAGTCTAAATACGATTGGCGAAGAAGACCATAAATACATGTCTCGGGGAAAATTTAAAAGATCAAACAGCCTTGATGGAACTAACACTTTGGAAAGAGAGAAAATCACAGAATTCCGTCCGTCACGGGCAAGTTTCGGTGCATACTCACCAGCTCAATTAGAATCTGTAGCAGAAGTGCGAACAGCTGAGCATTTTGTGGACATCGATATGGATGGAAGCAGTAGCAGTGTCAAGGAAGATAACTCTAGTTTAGACAGTAACGAAGCTAATGAAGACATTGAACTGAAAGAATTAAGCGATATTAGTAATAATCAAAAACCAACAAAATTATGACCGATTCGAGAGACGCATAGTTACAATAACTCCCCAAATTAGATCGTAATTAAAGAAATAACAGACGTCTCGGAGACAAACGTTACAATTTGTGGTTTTATAGGGTTCTTTTTAAATATAATAATAAGTCATTAATAAATTTGACATATCGCCGCACAGCGGAAATTACAGTTTGTTTGCGATGGGTATTGCAATTTCGTATGATGCTGATTCGCTACAATTTGTGGTTTTATTGGGTCCTTTTTAAATATAATAAGTCATTAATAAATTGGACATATCGCCGCACAGCGAACAATTACAGTTTGTTTGCGATCGGGTATTGCAATTTCGTATGATGCTACACCAAGCACCACAGCGTCCAATGAACGTTTTGTGTTATTTGTGCCAAAAGCTACCCTTGAAGAGCTTTATGTTACAGAAACTAGTGTTACAATTTAATAAAGCAAAGACTACAATCATGAAAGTGACTCGTTCAACAGAAAAATAACGAAGAAAAAACGAAAATCAAAACAATTTTCTACTGATAGTTGTTATTACATCAAACAATGACTGTGATATTTCTGTTATTAACGTTATTTTTATATACAGTATATGTTATATATGTATTTAATATGTAAATACCCATTATATTTATAGAATAACATATTCTTGTTATTAAAATATTTATGTTATTATAAGCAATTGTTAAGGATATAATTATTTATATCGAAAGTGCTATGCAATTTGTGTTCAGAGTGCTATAGATTTACAATACAAGTAACTATTTGGTTGCTTGATTATTACTTATTGATGTTTCTTTAATTATTTAAAGATTCGAGGATGCCATCATAACGTGTAACGAATTAACAAAATATTTTCTTAATTATTATCCATAAAGGTTATCCAATTTCAGTGATAAAATTTTAATATACAGCAGAAAAAAAAGTTTTTACATTTTATGTATTTTTTATGGTTTGTTGACATTATGACAATGAATGGGGTATATTTTAATTTAATAAACCTGATAAGGTGATACTCACAAAAATGACTTGCCTTGGTGATACTTACAAAAGGTTGATACTCATCAGATGCTTTTAATTAATTATATGATACTCACGAAACGCTTTCCAATTAATTAAGTGATACTCGCAAAATGCTTTTAATTAATTAAGTGATACTCACAAAATGCTTTTAACTAATTAAGTGATACTCACAAAATGCTTGTAATTAAGTGATACTCACAAAATTAATATGGTGATACCCACAAAATGCTTTCTCTGATGAAGTGATAATCTTATGACGGATTAGACCATACTGGAATTGGTTTTTAAATATATTTAACGGATATTCAGTAGGCTTTAAGAAAAGACTTTGTCCTTTTAAAGTGTGCTTTATTTTTATCTAGAAAGCGATGTTTTACTAAACTTAAGGGTAGCATAGAGTACTTGTTTTCCAGATTCAAACTCAAAGGTGTTTGTTTCCAAACAATTGTAAATTCGAATCCGGGCAGCTCAATCCGTAAATATTTGTTTTCAAAATGGTGGTCAAAAATATATCTTTATTTAAAATCCTTCATGCCAATTCGATCTGGAAAGAGGGCCTACTAGATTTGGGTACAGTTTTATCTATTTGATATATTTACAAGGGTGAATTTTATTTAGCCAATAAAGGGCCAATGCCAATAGACGTTTATCTAGTCACTAACGGTACTTTATTTTTGTGGTTATTTTCTGGCACAATATTGGTATTTAATATCACGTGGTCGTTAGTCCTCCAAAAATTATAAAAGCGACATGACCAGTTGACATCCGGTGATTAGCATGTTCCTCACAACTGCTTACGCAAACACGTAACTAATTCATGGAAGTCAAGATATCGAGTTGGTTTTTGTTAGTTGATTGTGGAATATGGTAATGATGAGCTACAGCTTGAGGAATTAGTTGGGGAGGGGGTGGGTGAAATGATTAAAAACCACGGTACTAAGGTATAATATAAAGCTCCTTAAACCAATTAATACATTAAAAACGCGGTGGTGAATTAACTGCAGTCTCACGTAATCAGATTTAATGTCTAATATGAAATACAACTGCAGTCATGACAACACGACTAGTCCATTTGAATTCTAGTATCTGTGATTTTAGATAATTTTGTCTATTTATAACAATAAATAAAAGTAAAGTGGTATCTTGGTCATTGTCAGACCTTCCATGTATGTTTGTAATTCTCATTTTGATACGATGTGTATATATATATTTTGTGAGCAAAATATTATATCAAACTTGTATTTTGTTAATACTTATGCCTTTATATTAAACATCGAATGTAATATGCCCTATTTTTATGTTCATGTATATAGACTAGATTTATATCTTGCCTTCTCCGATATACGAATAAAAAACGACAAATGGTAGTAGAGTTCTTCTTAGTGTATTAGTATATATCTCGGACAAGTTGTCTTATGTTCGTATGTGGGAGGATACCGGAGTACCCGGAGTAAAACCAACGAGGTTGAGAAGGCACCCCTATCCCTAAGCCGCATGTGTTCACACCAGGGATCGTAAGCCAGAGGTGACCGCCAGCTCCAGGCTAGCGAACCCGCGTCTTACCTACTTAGCCACCGTGCCCCTCCTAATAAATAAATAAAATTCAAACATTGGCTTTCGGTAGAATTAATCCAACAATTGAAATAACTTCTCACTTGATCGCTGGTAAACCTCGCGCTGACAAAGAACGATGCTCCGAACCAGCGTCTTACCCACTTAACCACCGTGGCCCCCCGAGATTAAGTAAAATTCAAACATTTGCTTTCAAAAAAGATATATTTCAAACAATTGAAAAAACTTATAAATTAATCGCTGGTGGTCCGCCGGCTGACAAAGACCCTTTTAGTGGCACCTAAACCCAATGGATGATACTGATCTCCATACAGTCATTCATCAGAAAGCTTGAAAGAATCCTATTATGTGAAATATGTTCCATGGTCCATTATCTTAGTGATGTGGTATCTTAGAGTCAATTTTGTTTCCAAGGAGTTGGTTATTAACCACTGCAACATCACTCTCAAATTAGAGCCCTCCATGTTTACCGGGGAAAAAAATCCCTCAAAGCACACTGCGGGTGCGGCGTGGGTCCTATACGCGTCTTTATTAGTCCAGTTGGTGCAGAAGGAGTGTGGTAAACCCAAGTCTATTTGGTTACCGACAGATATGGACAACGAAATGATTGGCTCCAGTTTGTATCTAAACCCACAGAAAAGTGCTCTAAATCTCACCAGTAGCGATGTATTTTTTTAAACTGTCCTTAGAGGCGGCCCACAACCACGTCGCCCGGGCCCTTCGGAACGAGTCGCTTCCTCTAGCCGATCCCTTAACCTCCCCCTGAATCTGTATATACATGGTTAGGGGCGGGGGTTTAAAGCATCTGTATTTTAGAGTACTTACACAATGCGTTTTAACAAATAATCATAATATTTCTAGTTCATTAAGACATGAATTCTTTAGAAAATGTCATATTAAAAACTGCACGCTTTTCATCTGCTTGATAAGGTGCACATTGTCATACATCCTTACTAGACCAGTACAATTTGGTATCTTAACAAAGCAGACATTCTGTGGTGCCCCCATTACCATGATACCATAAGCGCATGCTTATTTTTCCTAATATACTATTCAAAAAAAGTAGGGGATATTTGATTTTGGGGGCATAATACTAAAATATGCAAATGACTACGAAAAAAGTCACTATAGAACCTAACAGAAGAAACATTTCCAGTTACATGTGACGCCCAAACGCATCAATAGCTACCGCATGGAATGCAGGTGATGCTTGGGATCATCATGGGGGTCCAACCCAAGATTTGCACGACTCTGACTTTTAATGTTACAGTCATTGCGGCACTGAATTCAGTTTAATTGTTTTAGTGACCAGAAAACAAATTTTGATATGCGTCGGCTTACCCAAAATGAAAGGTTACGTGCCCTTGGCATGCTACAGATCGGCACAACACAGGCGGTTGTGGCGCGGACGATGAATGTTTATCAGTCTGTCATAAGCAGTCTATGGTCCAGATACCGTGATACACAATCTGTACAGGACAGACCACGCTCAGGTCGACCAAGGGCGACAACTCAAGCCCAGGATCGATTTATCCGTACCTTGGCCTTGAGAAATCGTGTCATCACAGCAAATCAGATCAGCGCTCGTCTTCAAACAGACACTGGTGTGTGAATGAGTGGCCAGACGATTCGGAATCGACTGCATAGGGGTCACCTTCGCGCCCGACGTCCTCGCGTGATCCCTTGTTTGAGAGATCATCACATTCAGGAAAGACGTCGTTGGTGTAAGGATCGTCAACACTGGGATAATCGACGCTGGAGCAATGTGATGTTTTCAGATGAGTCAAGGTTCACTGTTGATTTTTTGGACAGACGTAGGGGGGTGTGGCGTCGTCGAAACGAGCGCTTCCAAGACGTTAACGTCATCAGACATGATCGATTTGGGGGTGGTTCTGTTATGGTGTGGGGAGGCATCACTGTTGCTGGAAGAACGGCTTTACATGTTGTTGCAGGGCGTGTTACAGGCCAGTACTACCGTGACAACATCTTGGCAGTCCATGTTGTGCCGTTCGCACGACGTCATGGCCGCCGTTTCATCTTCCAGGATGACAACGCAAGATGTCACAGGGCCAGGATCGTTACAGGTTACCTCCAACAACAGAACATCACCACATTACCTTGGCCAGCACTGAGTCCCGACCTCTCCCCCATCGAGCATGTCTGGGACATGCTTGGACAGAGGTTACGTCAACGTCAACAACGTCCTGCCAATGTCCAAGAACTTGCTGCTGCGTTGCAACAGGAATGGGACAATCTGGACCAAAATGACCTTAGACGTCTCATTAGGAGTATGCCACGTCGGATCAATGCTTGTTTGGCAAACAGAGGAGGATTTACCCGTTACTGACTTTGTTGTGATGCTGTGGTAACTTTGCCGTTTGACCCCGGGTATCATTTTACCCTTATAATGGTCAGTCTGTGCCTTACTTAGTCTAACGATCATTTGGAATAAATCGATGAATGTGAACTTCATTTCATTTTGTCATTTGTTTCTTCGTCAGTTTCATTAGGTGACTTTAATAACACTTAAAAATCAAATATCCCCTACTTTTTTTGAATAGTATAGTTCGGAACAGCGCATAGTCGTTCAGACGATACAAAAACTGAGTTTCCATGTACACGTTGACGGTTAATTAAATGGCACTACTTTTATCTTTTCGAAACACTCTGTTAGATAGTTTTTCAACAGCCAAACTGGCAATTAACAGTATGAATCTTTGATATGATATTGGGAGATGAAATAAACTACAAAGCCTACAAACGATTTTAATAATAATTACAAATTTTCCGCGTAGTGATACAATTTCAAATATTCATTCAATAACATTATACGACGCTTTAATGTATGGATAAAAAGCTATATTATAAAACAATGGGATCTAGGTTTAATGGTATGAAACATGTTTATTTCCGTTTGATTATAAATATTTATTTCTGTAACACGTTTAATTCATCACTTGATAGATAGCCATCACCTGCAAAAAACATATGATTATAATATATTGTTCAAATATAATGGAGGTATCTGAAATCATACTATTGGCGAGCATGAAAGGAAGTGCAACTTACAAAAGGGCAATGTTCACGGATATCAATATAAAGTTGGTTTCTGAAGGTGATATAATGTCCACAAATCACCATTGTAAATGGTTTATAAAGACAAATAACTCAAGATTTGAATATTTCATAAAAAAAATCAATCTGATTAAAACACAGATCCAATTTCGTTTCGTTTTTTATAGTTCAAAATTTCGTTTTTTCTTGTCTTTACTACTCTTGGATCTGGAGGACTTGTTATTTAACTCGTGTTCTGCCTGAAATGAGGGGTCAGCTAATCAAATGGTCTGTCGAATCGACCGTGTGACCTTTTCATGCGTGGAACTGTGGGTAGATATTACCAGCCAATGACGTATATACTAACACCAGCGGATAGAAATCAAAACAAAACAAAAGTAGATTTTAAAAAGCATGGCGGTCGCTAATTGGTTAATTGAATGACTGACGTTATCGGGTCAAATGTCCCGTGCTTGATACCTGACGTCATAGAACGTGAGCTCCCACTATAACTTGTTAGATCTACATGAGTGTAGGCCATCGAAAGTATAAAAAACGAAACGAAATATAGTTTAATTAGATTGAAAAAAAATATAACTTTGGCAGCAACTTTGGGTGACTCACAATTTGGTTTCAGTGGCGGATCCAGGATTTTTTTGAGGGGGTTGACAACCCCATGTTTTGTCTCACCGACCGCGGAGCGATGGGTGCCGCAGGCAGGCATCCGAGTGCCGTAGGCTCGAGCAGTAGAGGGGGTATAATTTATGCATCAGTCTGACAAAAGTGTTGATGACTTCATCCGGCGAGGAAATGCTTCGATGAATTTCCTGCAAATGTCCTTGTTTGAAACGGGAATATCAAAGTCGTGCATGGCAATAATGGCAAAGTCTGACAATTTCTCGGTCGTCATAGAATTCCTTAGCCAATTGTGAATGCGGCGTACACAAGAGAAAGATCTTTCCGCCCCCACGCGGAACCGTTAGTAACTTACGGACATTTGGAAAAAAGGTGGAATTGGCATCGGTGGTGAGAATCTCAGTTACAGATCGTGAATACTGTGTCTGATAAGATGCGCACCATGTGCTATATAATATACAACCATGCCTGTACATGTCCCGGTGGAAGCTTGTAGGACCCGGGATTCCTATACACCGGTGAGTAGGGGGGGGGGTCACACACCCCCCCCTGGATCCGATCTTGGGTTTTCTAAAGCAACTCCTACATGTATTTGGTGTCAAAAGGAATGCGCAAAGTAAATTGCAGTACAAAAAAAATCTATATATAAACATTGAGTTATGTCAAGACAATAAATCGCTGTAGTTTAGAACAAGGTAAATAACACTGTGGTCTTTCTAGGCTTTTTAATGTATAAACTACTCCGATTATTGCTGGCCAGATTCTCTCACTCCGACATTGCCTATATAAAGTTTTCTAACGATGGTCGTTGGTTTCATATTGCGCCCATTGGGGTAACTGATTCTTTCCCCATTTGGTAAATGCACCAATTGAGTGCCCGATTTGCTCCAGGGGAGGTGGCTGCCCCTCTTGTCCCCCACCCACCTTCTATCCCAAGTTAGCCAACTTAATATTTCATTAATTTCAATTGGTCAAATTACAGATATAAAATCCAAGACCACGCCCCTGGTGAGTGATTGTGAATTATCATTTGCATCGTATGAGAATGTAAACACCTATACATTTTTTTCAGATTGTCCAGTGTTTACGTATCTTCATTAATCATTTCATTAATTAATCAGGAAATAATGAATAAAATAAATACTTACCATTTTGGTCTACAACCTTCTGTAATAATTGAAATAATGTTGATATTAAAGACGTTATTGGTACACCAGTAGAATCACTGAAAATAAAATATCATAAATATAGAAACAATTCAAGATGCCGTAAATGGAAAGAGACCCGGCTTCATTCCACTAATGGGACCACAGAGCCAATGCCACACCTTCACGATTAGAGGAAGATAAAACTGGCCTTTGAACACAGATTTTGTAAAGCCGAAGATGCAGGCCGATGTATTACAGTGCGTGTATAAAGAATCGCTAGATTTTGGAGCCCTATAAGGTTAAGTTAAGCGTGTTTAGCCTGTGGTAAAATCCGACACTCACTGACGCACTATTATAACTGGGAGACGACTAACGATAACCTGCGTACGTAACTAACGTACGAAAATTAATTGGTGGCTAGCTTTTGCTCAGTAATCACAGCCAGAATTTGGCTATTTTTTTTAATTTGCGTTAAAGTTTTAAATACTTGTTAAAGAACTGAAATAAATTAACTATTAGTGAATCCCCACTCTAAAAACATCAACAGAATTGATTGTGTATATCTTAAATAGACACGACAGACGTACAAAATAGTGCCAAGATGGCAGCCTCCATGATCATCCAATCGCAGACGCTGTCATTGAAGACGAGGTCGATTCGATGAGTTGTAGATGTTATTCTTGTGCAAAGGAAACAATGCTGAAGATAGACCTATTGTTTACAATGTAACGTGTAACGTCAATGTCATGACCTATGAAGTGTAGATCTCGTGATATGGATATCATGGCCATTGACTGTGTCTTAGATATACTTCTCCGCAGGTAGCCTGTCATAGATGTTCAGAATGGATAACCCGAATCTACTGACTCTTCGAGAACTCTGATAGCTATATGCTGACATGCTACACAAACCACTATGAGATTTTCGGTTCTTCCCATACCCCCGCTACTCACCGGCGCACTATTATAACTGGGAGACGACTAACTATAACCAGAATCTACCGAATTTTCGAGAACTCTAATAACTATATGCTGAAATTCTACACAAGCCACTTGGTTTTTGTATGGTGGGGGCTTGTTTGTAGGCGTGTATGAAGTGTGAGTTGTGTGACGAGGGGCGGCGGGGGTGGGGGGACCATTTAGCTAGACATCAATGAAGGCGTTTTCTAGTTGTGGATAGCAACCTTTTTACAAACACAACTGAGGTGATGATCAATGGGTCAAATGAGAGTGAGAGGAAAATGGGGTTATACATCCACTCGACACAAAATAGATCATTTCGGGACTAACATATGGGTCAATTTTATTTCAATAATTCGCTTGCGGGTAGGGGTCTATAGCAGGGGGAAGAGCGTAGAAAACCCACAAAGCTGGACAGGCGATACTACTCACGTACAACCAGGAAATCGAAACCACGCCAGTTGACTCAATGACAGATTTTATGAAGCAGTGCACACGCGCTAACCGTTCGACCACCCATCCCCCACAATGAATCAAATGGCTTAGGTGCATCCGGAAGTCATCAACTGCAATATATCTTTTAATTAACTTCACTTACAAGCGTCGATCTCAAAATAGGTAGCCACACCCATCATCTAAAAATTCTTATGAAACTGGCTTAATCCGTTATCTGGAGTATTTCTAGACATTCAGATCAAAAGGAAAACTTTTGAACAATTAAAGATGTATAAAAGTATAATCCCTCTTGATTAGTTAGACATCAATTGTCCACGTTTTCATCGAGTAATGGCGTGTTTGGGATACATTAATGACACCGGGCGGTAATAATACAACCCTTAGCGATATTTATGTTCCAGTGCACGCGTACAGGTGAAGTTGACTTTTGGAACTTGAAGCAATTAATACCTATCGCATGAGTAAACAACTAATGGTAACAGAACAATAAATAAATAATAAATTAGTGTAATGTACATGTTCATACAAAAGACTTATCATCACAATTCCATCATGTGTAATTCTCTCGTATTAAATGTTTTAGTTACAAGAAGAGCGATCTATAAATTAATATTTTCTAGTCCTATACAGTATACACCAACAAGCGCCTTCATTATACTAATGACAGTCGATCAGTTCGGACAATAGACACACCGACAAATTATTTAGTAACAAAAAAGTATTTCAACAACAATTAATTGTAATGAGGTAGGAGCAGTTTTAAGTCCAAACGACTATTTATTCATATGACATCCTGTATGTAATTCCGTTATGTGTTTGTTCGAATAACGGCGAGCTCATTTCCATAAAAAAAATGTTTTCAAATTACATTGGCGTGTTTGATTTAACTAGACGGATATGGGAATAATCACATTTTTGATAATTTACATTTGAAATCATTCTATAAATACAGATTGAATTCCCGCAAATAAATAGGAATGGTATTGGGTGTACTAGTAATGGCACGTAATTCCTACCTCGTGTACAACATCCGTCACTACTTCAATACATTAATGATAAATGATATTAGGTGATCTGCATAAGCAGTTTTCGGTACAAAATGGTCGATTTCATTTGAAATGCTATGTGGGTAATTTGAGTGGCTGTAATTTTCGGGTGTATTTCTAACTGGTATTGCGGTACTCAAAAAATTATGAAAGTGGTTAGGGACATTACAATGTTACTTTCCGAAATATTGTTTTGTAATGGTTATGATCTGGCAGCCAAGGCTAATCGTCAAGACTGACAGTGATCCAGTAGCCAAATATAGTTTCAGGGTTTCCAATTCCATATAAAACCATCGATAAAACAACTGCACTATGAAATTGTGTGCCCCTGTTGTCAAAGGCGTTTTATAGCTGAGGCGCTGGAGGAGCCAGCCTCCTCGCGAAAAAAAAAATCAAATAAGTTGAACAAATAAAACAGGAGAAAAATGCTAAAACCGATGAGAAAAATGAAATTACCCTAGTTAGGGAGGGCCCTAAAGGCAGACAAAAGGGCCCCTCGTCTGACAAAAGGGCCCCTCTGGCAAATGGAAAGGGCCCCGAGTCCGAGTCAATCGTTTTCTTTACACTGTTACTGTCCAATCCACTACTGAATGAGAATGCAGTCATTGCATTGGCATGAAAATCATCAATCAAAACACCACCCATACCCCCGCGAGACAGGGCCCTCAAAATAGTATAGCCTCCGCCATGATAAACCTTAAAACGCCCCTGCCTGTTGTTTCGATGAATGAAATGAAATGGGATTTTTACGTCCTATTGTTCTGCTCCGACTGCTGTTGTTTCGTAAAAGATCGCCGGACTAATAATGTTGTGAACCTTACATTCATTGGAATATTTGAAAACTTTCCCCAGATCGTTTATATATTTGCGAATAAGTCAGATAACGAAAAGATAACACTCAGTGGTTTCATTGGGTTCTAAACCTCTTTGTTTTACGCCTATGTCAAGCATTGACATGGGTTGGTTCGATTAAGTGATTATGTAGAGCTAAACTTAAACTAATGAACACATCCATTTGAACTAAATCGACAATTTTCTTTTATACACAAATTATTTTCAGGACACGAGAACTTGTCCCCAGAGTTTCGCCTTTATTTGAACTTTCTACCCATTAACCGCCCCACCCTACATCTGTCTCCGAAGTTTTACATCACGGGATGTGGAGAAACTTAATTAGCGTGGAGGTTTCCTTTTGCAACTAATTCAATAGTTTTTAATAAAAACAATAAATGTTTAACAATTTAGAAACAAGCCATTAAAAAAATACAACTTCTTAAATATATTCACAGCTTTTAAAGAATGTGGCTCACGAAGATGCGTAATCAAAGTTTGAGATCAAGTGAGAGTTCATAAGCGACGTCAAACTGCGCCAAGGGGTGTGGCGACAAATTTCCTTCCTTTTTCTACCATTCCCACTCTACACCGGGCTTCACTGGAAGTATTTGTCTGTGTTACGTGAGTCTAGCTATACATAACTACGGGATGTCCACTTCTAAATAAATACCGACATTTAACACAATCAGTTTAAATTGAAATATACCAGAAAGAGCGTGGGATTATGTCCCCGCTAACATATTGTATTTTGTTTTACCTGGTTAGAATCTGCGGATGGTTAAATCTATCAGAACTTCTTTTACCATAATACATCTCCTGGCTTTTTTCTAGGTCATTTGGAATTCCTCTTTTATGTGACGTTAATTGGTTACTGTAAATACTCTCTCCAGGAAGAACAATATACCGGGCAGAAATGGCAGGAATAAGAAGCAGGCCTAACAGCGGTAGATTCAAATACATCGTTTCTGCTTGGTGAATGTGTGAGTCTGTGGACGGTTTATATTTAGTCTAAAGAAAATAAAACATTCACATAAATAAAGGCAAACACCAGATTCCACAAAAATATGTCACTGTAGATAGCATATATTAAATTCTCTCATCAAAAGGGAGAAAATAGCCCTTTAACGTCCACCCGAGACAAACTAGGTCATTTCCAGACTGACATATTTCCGGAAATGACCTTGGGCGTGGGGATCTTTAGCACAGAGAGAAAACCCAATAACCCCATCGAACTGGACAGGGGACTCTACTGCCTATCATGTGCAAGCTTGGAATCTACACCACTTGACTCAATGACGACCTCGTGATCTAAAGCCCACTCGTCAAACCATTCTTCCACTAAACCCTCCTGTAGCCTAAGTTATTGATGAAAAAGGACTCCGAGAATATAGAATGAAATAAAATGGGGTTTAACGTCCTACTGTTCTGCTCCTAAACTGGGCTAATGAAGACGGACCCGATAATATAGAAGGGGTCCCACATCTCTAGGATTTATACTATAAATGAATGATAAATTCTTGAAAAACGCAAACTCGTGAACTTTAGAATTGCGTGTAAAATTAACCGATCATATAAATTACTCTTTATTGCGTAAAATTCTAACACATGCGGACTAAACAAAAGTAAATCAGACGTCATAAACATTATAAACTTTTTGCAAAACTCATCGGGAAATGGCGAACAGCCTAAGCGCTATGGCGAACATAAGAATTTTTTTTTTCTTTCTTATCTTTTTATTTTTTATTTTTTATTTTTTTTTTTTTTGCTGAACGATCTATTCAGATTTCAATTGTGTAGTTATCTCTATTGGTATATTATAACATGCATATTAACCTAATGGTACCTATATTAAATATTTCTTTTTTCATTTTTTACCGTAATTTTAAAATAGAATCTTGAAATTCCAACTTATTAACTTCACATTTCAATTTAGTAACTGGAAATTTCAACTTAGTAACTGGAAATTTCAACTTAGTAACTTGAAGTTTCAACTTAGTGACTTGAAAATTCTTACTAACTTCAAATTGTAGCTTTGATCTAACTTGAATTTTAAAATTTGATTTAACTTGAAATTTAAATTAATGCATATAGGAATAAAAATCTATTAAGGTTTATATTATGCAAATATAGATAATATCACTTGTAAATTCAACTAGTTGTTAACAGGTTTGATATATCCCAGGAGATAACCTAGTTGAAGTTTAAACTGCGTCGACAAAGTACTGAAAGAAAACATAATCCAATCTGTAAGATCCCAAACGTCGGTCCTCAAGTAAATAAACGATCAAATACCATTACTCCTCACCCCCGTCACTCTTTATGACAAAAAATTACGGAATTGAAAATAAAAGATAAAATAAATGTGATTATACCGTGTTTACTTGATTTTAAAATATAAATTTTGCTGGGGGGGTAAATTTTCAGCGAACAATGCGTTAATAAGAAATGTGTCCCGTGTCCATCGTTAAAAATTGTTTCGGTGTCCATCGCTAGGTCTTGTTATCGTGCCCATCGTTAAGAATTATTTTCCTTGTCCATCGTTAAGAATTATTTCCTTTTCCATCGTTAAGATTTTTTTTCTATGGTCATCGTTAAAAACGTCAATCGAAAATTTCTCCAGTAACGAGTTCTAAAGCTTTATTATGTCTGACTGAAAGTAAATAGCTCCGCTATTTTATCTCGAAAATAACTAAATTTCGATAGGGTTGATTCTAATAATAATCAATTAAATAATTCCTGTAAATTTGAAAACGGAAACGTAAGTACCCGAGTCTGTATGGTGTCATAAAGAAATGTGTATCTCCATTAACTAATATGTCACATTGGCGAACTATTTCAAGAACTCGGTCGTATAAGACACAAAGTTAAAAATACCTTTTGGAAATCAAAACAAGCAATTTGATCTAATAATTATTTTACTGTTACGATGAAACAAAATATTGAACAAAAATCATACTTACATGAGACTTAGTGTATATATGGCCTAATACCTCAGTTACTTTAGTTCGAGCGGCAAATACGAACTGGGCGATAGTAAACTTATCAACATTTATATGAGCTGGAATTAGTACGCCTTAATTATACGTTCGATTCGACCCTCTGTGAAATGCGATGTGTGGATACCAGTATTGCGTTATGTGGAGATTAATAATTAACGCACACCATATTTGGATCTATGTTGTCCGTACCCTGGGGAGAAATACAAACTCTTTTGTTGACGTGCTCCGACCATTCCTAGCTCCCCGGGTTTATTAGGATCCCATAGACATGTAGATAAATCTATTGTTTTTCATCTATATTTATTGGAATTAATACCGAATTATGCTTTATGGCGATAGCGTGTAAAGTGTATTTGACTATTTATACGAATGTTCGTGATATGTATATTTATATATACAGGTGTAGTGTCAAGGTATGTTATTACATTATCTATATATACATACAATCAGAATAAATAAAATATACCAATACGAGATGTATCGATATTTCTCCGAGTATTTTTTAAGCGTGGGCCACGCAGAAGTTTGTTTATTTTGTCACAGCAATAAATTATTAATGACTGATTCCTTTGTGTTTAATTCGTTAGTGTCTGACTGGGATGAATAGTTAAACTTATAATGCTACAATGTTCACCTACATTAGAGACACAATAACTGGGCTGTATTAAATAAAAATCATATTACTCGTAATTAATGCCAACTGTTTGAGATCGATGATATTGCCCTCAGAAAATTAAAACCGTTTCTAAACAAGTCAACCTGCCTCAAACTAATAAATGCTCTTGTGTTTTCGCATATTGACTATTGTAACTGTCTCTATATCAATCTCCCTGCCACTACCTTAGTTCCCCTTCAAAGAGTCCAAGACATGGCCGCCAAAATGATTCTTGGTGTATCTAAATACTCAAGCTCAACTGCTGCACTGAAAGAGCTCCACATCCTACCAGTAAAAGTAAGAGCTGAATTCAAGATCCTCGTCATGGTCTACAAGTGCCTGAACAATCTGGCCCCAGACTATTTAAAAAATTTAATTTCTTATAATGTAAATCGGCGTTCAACACGTTTAGCTACTACTGAATTCCTCCATGTGCCATTTACTAAAAAACGAACATTCGCAGACAGGGCCTTCAGTGTTGCTGGTCCTAAACTATGGAATGATCTCCCAGATTCTGTAAAGTCTTCTTCAACATTAGGAACATTTAAACAATCATTGAAAACACATCTTTTTAAGCGTACTTTTCCAGAATAAATAAACTGTGCTATAGTTGATTTAAATGTCACAGTCAAATATTGTATACTGCGTGTATGTATGTTTGTTATGTTCTTTGAATATTTATTTATGTGTTTTGTAAAGCGCCTTTGAATGCTGATGTCGGCAGTAACGAGCGCTATACCAAATTTTATAAACTTAAACTTAAACTTAAACAATGATCTTTACTAACTGAAACGCTGTTTTCAAACTACGTCATCCCAAAAGACGAAGCCAAGGTACAGCATATGTTAATGTCGGAACCTCAGATTCTGTTGTTGTTTTTGTGAAGGAAAGCTTCCCCGATAGGAAATGATGCAAAGTGTTCTGAAAATAGTCAACGTCAATATACCCGACATTTAGCATCAGTAAATAATACACATTGTTTAACGGTTTTGGGGAGCTTTGATTCATTTTTTACGATTTTATCGGTATCAGTGGAATAATTGCCCTTGCTTAATATAATAATTTGTTTCCAAAGTCCACCCTAAATTCTCGTCGCTGGTTGGGGGCAGGGGCATAGGCGTAGGGTCGGCGAACTGTCATTTTTCGGGCAATGTATCTCCCTTTTTTGGTAGGAAACATCAAAATTTTTGTAAAATTAAATCACCCGCGGTTTACGTTATGAATACTATAATTCTTAATGGGAGCTTTGTGGAAAACTCGTTAAGTTAATGATTAAGTCTGAAAATTACGGTGACAAAGGAAGTTTTCGGGCAATAACCTCAGCCCACAACAACTGGAATTGGCCTCCTACGCCTGTTATCGCGGCGGGGTGGAAGCCGGTAAGGGGAGAAACAAACTCCTGGTAAGCTGTGCAATCGGCTATTTTCAAAAAAGGATCACCAAACGATTGTGGTAACTATAGGCCAGTCTCTCTTCTTAGTATCATTATAAAAGTATTTGAAAAGGTTATATACAAACATGTCTTTAACTTTTTGAGAGGGAACAAAATACTAACGTCTTTTCAAAGTGGTTTTCTTTGCGGTGACTCCGCCATCTTTCAACTAATAGAACTAACACATATGTTTTGTCAAGCCATTGACCAACATTCTTCTACTCGAGCTGTTTTTTGTGACATCAGCAAAGCGTTCGACAAAGTCTGGTACGCCGGACTTTGTTGGAAGCTGGATGGAGCTGGGATCAGGGGTAGCCTCTTTGTAATAGACAACAATCAGTTGTTTTAGAAGGCTTATCCTCTGATCCAAGAACCATCCATGCTGGTGCACCACAAGGATCTGTTTTGGGACCTCTTTTGTTTTTAATTTATATTAATGATATTGTGAACAACCTTGATTCCAATGTTAGACTATTTGCAGACGACCCTAGCACAAATTCGGATATTCTGAATAATGATTTAAAGAAAATAAATGACTGGGCAGACTTGTGGTTGGTAACCTTTAAGCCTCTAAAAACGGAAACAATGACCATAAGCACAAAATCACAAACAATTAATCCACCTTTGTTCTTTGGCACAACACAGATTAAAGAGGTCGCCTGTCACAAACATCTTGGTTTAATTCCGTTAAGTAACGGAAAATGGAATGTCTATCTTAAGAATTTATGTAAGAAAATTTCAAAATTGTCTAAAATCGCTAAAATACAGACTAAAACGGAAATCTATACAAACAATATACACTTCCTTTATTTTGCCTCATTTTGAATACGCGGTTGTTCAAATGTACTAGCTAATAAATTGGAAAGCCTTCAACTTGATGTACTTAGGACTATTTGCGTGGCGGTTAAAGGAACCAATCACGAATCACTGTACAGAGAAACTGGTTTTATTCCTTTGATGGAGAGACGGAAGCGTCACAAATTGCATCTTGTGTACAAAGTCTTCAATAATATTGTTCCTAAATACCTTTTAAATCTTTTTGAAAAATAGCCAACATTACCATATTCATTAAGGAACCATAATGATTTTACGGAATTTAAATACCGAACACATCTCTTTTCTGATACATTTATAACGTCCTCCATCAGGGAATGGAACCAGTTAGACACCTCGGTTCGTAGAACAGCATCACTATCTGGCTTTAAACAAAAACTTTCCAAAAATGACACAAGCATTCCGATGTAGCGATCTTAAAGGCCACATGTTTTCGAGACATATATCAGATGATCCAGCTTGTACTTGTGGTCATCCATTTGAAGATACTGAACATTTTCTTTTCATATGTACAAACCACTCAGATGCACGCCGCAGAGCGATAAACACTTTGCCTCTCGAATACAGAAATAGCAATCATCTGTTATTTGGATCAAATAATCTTTCCCTTGCTGAAAATATTACCATTTTTAAGACCTTACATGAGTATTTTAACCTTTCTCAACGATTCTAAAGAATTATTATTTTCAATTTTCATTGAAATTCCCTAATTTAATAGATATTATACTACAAGTTTTTCATTTTTATATAATATAATTACATGTACTGTAAATATCTTGTATATATGTAAATACTTTATTATTGTAAATTATACTGTATACAGGGAGAGGGTTTTCACATAGGCTCTGCCTGTTACCCAATCATATTCATGTTGTTTGAATAAAATATGTTTATACAAAAAAAAATGGGCTAACACCTCCTCCACAACTTATTGTCACATTTTACAGAAAATATAATTTTTTTATAGGCAGACCCTTAAACGATACATTCTAGCAACCTGTTTCACAGAGAATTACTCACGAATTATCTCTGTCACAGATGACTGTCCACGACACGTGCATTGACTTCGCTTGGCGTCAGTCATTGGCTCAACGGCTCATGCATTGTTTACATGACACCTAACTGCTTCGGGCAAAATGATGCATTTTACTCATTTTAATACCCATTTACACTAATGGAAACTGGCTTTTCTGTCCCATCCGCACGACTAGACACTGCCCTTGCCAGGCCGTCCGTCCTACGCCACTTGCAAAGGGAAGTCATGCTGGAAAAGTTGAATCTCTCAAAAATGGTTTTGCAGACGATAATAACTGGATGAAATGAAATGGGGTTTAAACGTCTTAGGCCTAATGTTCTGGTCAAAAAGAGAGATAGAGAGAGAAATGGGGTTTAACGTCCACTCGACACAAACTAGGTCATTTTGGGACTAACATATGGTTTTATTTTATTTCAATAATTCGCTTGCGCGTATGGGTCTTTAGCAGTGAGAGGAAACCGGAGTGCCCGGAGGAAACCAACGAGGTTGAGAAGGCGCCCCTTTCTCCATGCCACATACGCTCACACCAGGGCTCGAAACCACAGCCGCAAGCTGGAGGTGACCGGCCAGCTAGAGGTCGAAGCGCGGCACTCTAGACCACTAGGCCATCCCAACCCCCCTAGTCAAAAAGAACGTAAAAGAAAACGACTAGAAATGCGGTCAAATTTATATCAAACAATCGATCGTTTCGATTTTATTTATTGCCGTCCGTTTTCGCCAATATTGTTTGACCATTTCGTCTATAATCGTTTTTAAAAAAAAGGCTCCCACATGGTAAAGATTTGCTAGGAGATTATCTTCTCTTGATATTTTCTTTTTAGCCGTGGAAAAATTTATGTTTTCCCAAATCTCTCAAAAATGGTTTTGCAGACGATGATAACTGGATATGGTCAAAACGAACGTAAACCTAAACGACCAGAAATATTAAATGACAAACAATTAGTACGTCCTTAATCTCTGTCGACGAGGCTGCCTGTAGGATGTTCCCGTAAGAACTCCAAAATGATGTCTGAAGAAAGTTGCCATTGTACAATGATACTCAAGAACCAACCTTGCACATCAACCAGAGAAAGCGTGTGCTTGATAAGAACTAGAGTTATGAGAGACATAGGTGGCAAACTGGATAATGAATCATTGTGGGTAAGCACGTTGTTGGAGAGATGATGAAACGGTGAATTTTTTACTGAAACTAATTTTTCGTGCAGCGCATCAGTGTTTAAACTTGTTTCAAATTTGCAGCAGGTATCTTATTAAATAAAATATTTAAAAACATAAGGGCCCCTTTACAACAAGTATATGCCAATATTTCTATAAATTTGGGGGCCCATTGATGGGTTTGGCGTAGGGACCCGAGCGTTTACCATAACTAACCGGAGAACAACATTTAATGTGTTCACCGGTTAACACCTCTTCAATAGAAAGCTTGATCTCGCGTTAACTACGTACATCCTATCAAGGTAAAACTAGCAGTCGTTGCTTCAGAACACGGGGTTAATCCGGACGGGCTAACGACGATGACAGACAGCAACGGGCGATAACAGACAGCGACAACATAATATTTCTAGTCAATTTTCCAATTTTACTACGCATCATAAAAATCGCTATTACTGTATAACATTCTTTTCGATTCATCGATTGCACTAAGTGATCTACAGACTTTTAGATTCTGGAGTTAAAATGCTATCACGTATCTGAAATCAAATAGAAATCTAATAAAACTTTAATGAAGTTTATCCTTTTAAATGATAACTATCTTACCCGGATAATGGTTGTAATTCACACCAGTATTAAACTAATGCATATTCTCTATTGGCCAATATTCAATCACATTAGTCACTAAACACACAATTTACTTCCTTTTTGGATATAGTGGTGATAATTTATTCTCTTTATTTACATCTCTCTGAATTCACTTCACTCGATCACAGACCTGTCAATCAATTCAGGAATATCTATTGGGAAAAAATGTTTGATTTTATTATTATGCACTAGGTCAATAGTGTCGCCCCTGACATATTTTGTCGACTAAAACTGTATAATTTTGTCGATGTGAGGACTCGTAAATGCTGATTTCTACATGGCAGGGCCATGAGTCAAAAAAATCCACATGGAAACACATGACTATAGACTTGCTGACACTATAAGAAAATTAAATTTTAATAAATGAGTTCGGTAACCCGTTAATAAAATAGAGTGATCATGAAATATTTCTCTTACTCAGATGAGGTCAATTACTCTTCAAATAGCTAAAATAAAACCAAAATATATCCGATTTTGAATTTCTCACGAGATTTCATGGACGTAAAATCACATTCTAAGTTTTATTTCCATTATGCGTTCAGGGGCCATTTTGTATCATTGGAAAGTCTCGCAAATGTCTTAAAAACATGAAAGCATGGAGAGTATCCTAGTTTACCGATGAAGATAAAGATAATAAACTAGTTTCGCAATTAATAAAAATGTCAAAATTTAATGAAGACAAAATTTGAGAGGTGTTAACTAGCTGCACCACAGTGCCACAAAGCACAGTGGGGTTGGGAGAAGAGGGGTCCAGTCTGGTGGCACTTAAAACCGTTTTTCTATCGGTACAGCAAGGGGATACAAGATGACTGAATTTTTGTTATTTTCCCACAACACGTTGTCCGAAAGTATGCGTGATGCGTTTTGTATGAGTTCTGGATCCAAATGGTGTCAAGGTATAGGTATAAGGAGCAGTGTGCACACCATTTTGAATTCCTTGCTCTTATAAATTGATATATGGACCGGAACCCCGATTCTTAGTAGATTGTAATGACATTTTTTACATAATATATTGTTCACATGATCATCAACTGTCAACTGAGACTAAGAGAACTAAGATTCTTTCCAGCTGAAGGCACCGACATTGCTGTTTCCAATGTTTATAGATTGAATGTCACACATCTTAAAGCCCCAATAACACTCTTGTTGTAATTGAATAATATGTCCCAATCTTTATTCTGGTCAACAAATTGTATTATTTTACAATATTCAAATAAATTGATGATACAAATTTCTTCGTAACACACCTAAATTAAAAAATTGGAAAAATTCAACTACGTAACGTAAACCTTTTCAAATGTGACTTGGATTTTAAAATATTTTCGAACCCTCTGGACAAGTAAAATATGATGTAATGTATAATTTACACAACAAGTAGGACACATAAACATCTGGTACTTAGAATAAGACTATTATTTATTTTCTAGAGCTGCCAAGCCAGCAAGAGTGTTATTGTCCCTTTAAGTCAGTATTTTCGAGTTTAAGCATATTGAATGACATCGTATGTGTAATGTTATCTTGAAAACTTTCCAGATTCCTGATTACCACATCATTATGAGCAAACCAAAATGAAATGAAATGGGGTTTAATGTACTACTGGGCTAATGAAGACTGGCATACGCCATACAGTGTGCCATGAGGGAAATTTTGCCCGGGCAGTGGCGCTACAGCCTATTCTTATATCGAATTCCACCTGCCAAGGGATTTTTTACGTGCACATCATGTGAAAACAGGACGGGACCTTGGTTTTCGGCACCATCTGAACGACTAGTCAGCTGTCGTTGTCAGGTCCTCTGTATCACGGACAAGGGGAAAACCATGTTGGAAAATCTAGATGAACTTTCTCGGCCAATGCAGGGATCAATCACCTGACATCCAGACTAGCAAGCCAGCGTCTTACCCACTTAACCATGTGATCCCCCATGATCAAACGTATTTGGTTTGAAACTGTCAATAAGCTGGTTGTCTTTAGCATAAAAAAGTTACAGCTGCCTGTGGTCTTGAATAAGGTTAACCCAAAGACCTGGGTATATATTGTGCAGATTATAGTACCCAAAACATAATTCACTGAACACAATTGTAATATTATAATTTACAATGTATTGTGAGAATCAGACTAAATGAAATTTTGGTCTTTATTTTAAATCAGATTGTGGAAAATATTACATAATTTACATTATTACCAATATATTCAGAAAGTATTTTTAATTGAAACCTGCCAAAATTACTAGCATTGTATATAATAGGTTTCAATCCTTTTATTTTGAACAAGTCTGATGTTTAACCTGGGCTATGAAGACCTGTTTCAAATAAACAGGGATGCAGGTTCTGATCATTGGCTTTCTCTAATGTGTGAATAATATTAACAAAGAAAGGCCAAAGGCTCAAATTCTGAAGACTGAAATAATGATAAAGAGAAGTCAAATTAAAATTCCTCACTGACAAGTTGATGATAAGGTAGCTGTTCCACTACCATTAATTTTTAGGGATCTTAAATAATCCTCAGTTACCCATATTCCCATTAACTTATGTATACCAGCTAGTCAGTGGACAGTACTTGATTAACTATTAGGAAAAATAAGCATGTGCTTATGGCATTATGGTAATGGGGACACCACAGAATGTCTGCTTTGTTAGATACCAAATTTAAAATATTAAATTTAAGAATGAAATAAGAAATTTTAATTAGTTTTTCATTGTTTTTTGTTTTCATACAGTTACCTGTTTTGTAGCAATTAATGATGAAGTGTATAAAATTCCAGAAAAATTCAAATCACAATTTTGGTGGTTTTTCACAGTTTATTATTGTTTATATTTTGGATTATATGTATGGGGGCACCAAAATCTTTAAGTGCTCAGGGCCCCTGTGGGTCTTAACCTGGGGTATACACTGTGTCACTGTTAAAATTACACAGGTTTTAATAAATAAGAAATAAAAAGCATTTTTAATATAATCATAAGTTATTTCCATTTAATTTGACATATCTGTGCTATATGATCAGATGGTGCCACTATGCTAGGTAGAGCTATATGGGTTGTAACATCTTCATGTTCGGGCATGGGTATAACTTCAGTCACAGTTAAATTGTCTGAATCCACAAATATATAATCTAACATGCCGTCAAAGCCAGCTGTATAGTTTGTATATTTTGAGTAACCACATCCACTTATTATATTAAAATTATGATGTAGTTCTAAATCGTTTAATTTCTCTTCCTCACCACCTGTAAATATAGAAAAACAAGGATAACTCACAACCTATAAATATAGAAAAACATAGGAAATATATCCTACTCACATAGTCAAATAACTTAAGTTCAATTTAACTGAACTACGGTCACAAAATTCAGGAGAGAAAACTAGGTCTTTCGAGCATAGGGGTCTTTAGCAGTGGAAGTAAAACAAAGGACACGAAAAAAAAAACCCACAAGGTTTGACAGGCAACCTTTTAGGTAGATCATAATATATGACAAGCACAAACCCTGTATTTTGCACAATATTTTTACTGATAATTAATTTTTCCAGCACATTTGTCCCTAAAAATGGTTTTGGTTATGTTTTCCAAATGCTCCAAGGTAAAAATTTATCACAAATGTACAATTGCTGACATTTAATATACCTGTGTATCCACGTTGATTTTTCTATCTCAATCAAATGTTACACATGCAAAAGGAAGTTAGTCTTGATATAACCTAACGATTTCCCTTTGTCATAGTCTAGCTCAGTACAGTACCTGTTTCCACATCCCCATATGGACCATTTAGTACTTATTATATATTATGTAGGCTTACCATTTTATTTGGGAAAAAGGCCATGGTCACAATATTTAAACCTAGAAAGAATGTACCAAGCCAAACTGGATACTAAGTCAAACTATGACACTGACAAACACTAAGAATTAAATAAAATGAAATGATGTGGGTTTTAATGTCCGACTGTATTGCTACGATTGAGCTAATGAAGACGGTGAACAAAGGTTAACGTTTCACTTACTGGAATTCCACAGATAGTAGTCACAAGGTATAAATTTAGTTGTCATAAAAGTATTAATTTCTTCTTCAGCAACACTGTTAAAATCACCACAAAATATAAACGATACTGTTTTACCCTGAAATATTTTCAAATAAATATTAATAAACCTAAACAAAATCCAATCCAATCATAATTAGACCATACTGTCACTCCTGTTATTATGTTGTTTACATTTGGCGAGCTTAAATGCATAATGCTGAATAAAATCATTCAGATCACCAAATCTCTTAGGACCTAGACTGCAGACATCTGCATTTACTCAGTTCAGTCAGATTTCCCTTGGTACATCAACCACTATCAAGATTGGAAAACACTGTCTAAGGTCAATATAAGAATTTAGTGATGTTAGTTTCCATTCATACTGTGATCAGAAATGAAATGGGGTTTAACGTCCTACTGTTCAGCTCCAACTGGGCTAATGAAAATGGTACTGTGATAAGACCAAATTTAGAACAGCTCATACATTAAACAGGCCATGTATTTACTCAAAATCACTAAATGTTTATACTGGGAGATTTGATAAAGAGCTGGCAGTTCTCAATATAATAGTTGATTCATCCTGAACCAAGATTTTAGCGATTGAATTTTCAGTCTAGCCCCGATATCATTACTAAATTTGGTACAATAAAAAAATCATAGTTTCGATTATCCATTTCATGATTAAATCATCAACGAAAGTTGAGCTACAAATCCTATTCTGATCTAGTTAATACATGTATCGCAGACTAGGGTTGACATCGAGAGTTGATTATGGTCTTGATAAGTTAATTAATGTCTAAATAATAATTTAGAAAACATTTCAGGCCAAAAGAAAGACCTGCAATAGGTAGGTTTAGCTCTTGCATAATGTATGTTTAAGTATTTAAACTGTTCTGCATTTAAACTCTTCAATTACACTATACAGTAGAACCAGAAGTGAAATCATAAAGCAACGAAAACTAAAAGTGAACTGAAATAAAGATCAAATTAAAATAGACTGAACTAAATTATTTGTTTCAACAGTGGTATATCAGCCAAAGACAAAGAGTAATATACATGTAGATATATAGTCAATCAGATTTTACCAATTCTAAATATTAAGATTTGCATACCTCAGATATATATTGAGACATAACAAACTCAATATGTCGCAAACATATTGCGATTTGTAACATTCGAATATGTGAAGCTTTTGGGTGGAAAAACAGATGTGTATTGGCCACCATGAGTATTTTATCTTTTAAATCCAGTGATTCAAATGCAGCTAATTGTAACGCAGTACTGCGGGCTTCCATCTTCTCTTTCAGTGGTCCTAATGAACAAATTTTCTGCCACAAATCTGAATATCGTTCATCATTAGCAACAACTTCTGTTAAAATAATATCATGTTGTCCAAGTAACCTATTTATGTGGAAACAAAACAAAAAGAAATAATATTCATAATGTTTGAAAATCAAGGCTAATATGTGACTATATCCGGCAATTAATCCAATAGAAAAATGACATTTTAAGATATGAGATCTCATATTTTCAAATGTAAATGACATCATCACTCTCTCTATACAATGACAAGCAGTTGCCATGTAAAATTATCCACATTGAAATATAACAAAATTTGTTCAAAAACTGTCCTTTCATGGCCAAATTGAAATAGATATGTTAAAAACAAAGGGGGGTAACTCCAGAATTGGCAGATGTGGAATGCTCATCCAAGTTTCTTTGAATCTTATTACATACTTAAAGTTTCATCTAAATCAGACAAAAATAGGGTTCACAACGTTGTTATATGTATTATATGCTTTACCACTATTTGCGTAAAGGGGTTGGACCATTTTGATTAAGGTGTAAAGTTTTTAAAATCAAATAAAAATTGTGACCTCTTAGAGGGTCCAAAAGATAAAAACATGATTTTGTAATGCAATCAGGAGTAATAATCAAGGAAGTTACTATCCAAAACCCAACCAACATCTTTGAAATATAAACATGTCCTTATAGCTTCATATATTAATATCAGAGATCTTTGAGATATTAATATACGTTTTACGTTTTATCAAAATGAAATAAAATGCGTGGCCTCTAAAGCGTCTGCAAGCTTAAAAAACATGATTTGTACAGCGGCAATAATCTTTCAAACTATGGTTCGATTCGTGCATTTAGTTCCATAACAACAAATGTGAGTAGTAAAGTGTCCACAAACAAAATGAGAACTGATGTCCAGATGGACAGGGGCAATGATATAATAAGTACAAATAAAAATCTCTGTGTATAAAAATGATACTAGTTATGCCTGCCACACGTACAATTTAAAACCAACAACTATTTTGTCAATCATAATTATATAAGACACCCACCCACTATATTTTCTAACCCGACAAGACCATTGAAATACGAGAGTGATACAAATAATTATAATCCTTAGAGAGTATCCATTTCAACAATTAATCAATCAATTCGCACGATGCCCTTCTTTTTCAGACCAGTCCACCAGTGCATTTACAGCCAGTTTTAGATCACAGCTGATCTGCATGCAAAATATTACCTTAATTTGGATCTTCTGTAAAATAAAGCTGATCCTTCTGGAACTTGACCTCCCTTGATCTTTAGTAAACCACTCAAACCAAGAAGATCTAAAGCTGGTTTAAAATCACTTTCAAAATATCTTCTATCACATTCTTGTAAACAAACTATATCACCATTATAACCTGAGAAAAAAAATGAAATGAAATAAGGTTTAATGTCAAACTGAACGAACGAAGTGTGCTACGAGGGAAAATTTGTCAGGACAGCAGCACTATGGCCTACTCTTATATTGAATTCCAACTGCCAAGGGTTCTGTTACACAGAAACTCAGTTTTCTTTCCATCCGTACAACAAAACACTGTCCCATCTTTCACCAAGAAAAATATTATACATACATTCTTTATGAAAACTTTTAATTACAGACACTCAGTAGTCACTGTAGGCCTATCAAGCTTCGATCTTATATTGAATTCCAACTGCCAAGGGTTCTGTTACACAGAAACTCAGTTTTCTTTCCATCCGTACGACAAAACACTGTCCCATCTTTCACCAAGAAAAATATTATACATACATTCTTTATGAAAACGTTTAATTACAGACACTCAGTAGTCACTGTAGGCCTATCAAGCTTCGATCATTATCTTAACGTATGAGAAGTTGTGGACAATCAGATGGTCAATAATTTGTATTTGTTTCAATTATGTCAAAGTATTTGTAAATATTTTGTAGTCCACTACTACGAAATCCATTGAAATTAAAAATTTGAGTAAACTTTCAAAATGAAAAATTAAATCACAATGAAAACAAATAGATTTAGCACCTATGATGTCACAAGTCGTG
This sequence comes from Patella ulyssiponensis, assembly GCA_963678685.1. Lineage (NCBI taxonomy): Eukaryota > Metazoa > Mollusca > Gastropoda > Patellidae > Patella > Patella ulyssiponensis. Next base: position 85,433,968 of record OY783225.1, on the reverse strand, counting down.
GTTGGATTACTGGTCCTCTATTTACCTGTTATTTCTTTTAACAATAATTGTTTTCTGTAATCATAGTTTAATGCATATGGTGGACAGTATGGAAATAATTCTGTTCTACTGAAATCTGAATCAGCATACACGTCCGCTAAAATATTATAACTTACTACTCTCAAACTGAAATAAAAACAATTTAAATTATGCAATGGCTCACATCTACAATAGACACTTCAATTACATTGACTGACAACACATTACTTTCTGTCAACTGGTTGTAATACTCTCTGCAGGTAGTTTATGTCATATTATCAGAAAATAGAGGCTATCATTTTATTAAGGAACACTGTAACCCTGATTGTCTAACTGCTGACAGAGTGAAAAGTGCTATGAGGGATATTTTGCCCAAACAACCTACTCTGGGTTCTTTCACATTCGTGCCCTTTTGTATACATGATGCTGTTCCTGGGCAGGCCCTCTTTTCGGATGACCTGCACCACTGACAAAGAGGAAACCACAGTGGAATGTCTTGAGGAACTTGCTCAGCACAGATGCCCGCTAAAAGTAACTCTGACTGGTTAAAAAGTGTTTTTAAATGTTGCCGTATGTAAAGGATTAACTTTGAAATATGTAATATAATCAAAAATTGGGATTGTATTCAAACCTTTCTTTTTCTGCTTCTTTTTGTGTATACAGATGTCTTTTTTCAAAGGGACATAATCCTGGTCCAGCCTCAACCTCAAATTTTGATGTAACTGACACTTCCTTTCCGACTCTTTCTCCATTTAATGGTGTTAGTGTTAAACTTAAACGGTGTCCTATTTCTGCTGGAGTAGGCGAATAATATCTTTCCCTGGATATTTCTACTGGAACATTGTCAGCATCTTTGGCAGAAGCAGAAGGCAATGGTTCTCGATACCAAACAAATTTACACTGATCAATATTTACAAATTCCAATTCTGATTTTGGAAATATTGGAAATCCAGACATTATACTGGCTGGTAGAGATAATGATATAACTGTTGGGGAATTTATTTCCATTTGAAGTTTTGTGTCCCCGATAACAAGTTCAGAGTCTTCAGTCCAGGCATCAATGTTTGGCGTTGTGTCCAATAATGTCTTGCCCTTCTTTAGCATACTTATTGAGATAATCGAATCTGAATCTTCCATGGGCGTCGTTTCCTTGCTCTTTTTCTTCTTTTTATTTTTTCTTTTCTCGATAATTTTCATTATATTCATTTGCAGACGAGCAAAACACTTTCCGATTTCCTCTTCTTTTAGGCGGCTCATGTTGTACGTCCGTTTATCATAAACTACGCTTATTTCCAATCGTTCCGATTCAGGGATACATTTTACATATATGTGTGACATTCTCGTCAGAAGAGGTAATCGTCTTTGACAACCCCTAACCAGAAAGTTATTTAAAACGGTCAGAATTGCATGAGACATGTGAAACAGCGGATGTTGACAAATAACAGGGTTGTTAGTGTTTTTAAAGTCAGAGTACTTTAGAGGGGGGTAACTCTTTAAATCTCGAATTTTACTTGGAAGCAGACCACCATTAATTTTCCCGTTAATTCTCACACTGATTTGTGGTGAAGACTTTCGTAAGGGCCGAATGCTTTTCACCACAGACATAGAAACAAATGGTCATGTCTTTGCACCAAAATGTGTATGAGGTTGACCACCCAAATTATTAGATACATGAACTATTCGCCGTACATTTCACCGTAACCAATCTGTAAGCTAAACTCTATTACCCTTGCGCTTCTAAATCATGAATATTTACCAAAACATGACAGAAAATGTTAATCCAAATCTCGTTCGTCCATTCCAGTCAAAAAAATCAACAAAATTGAGCATGCAAAAGGTGTAGAAAGAGAGACCGCGAGGGAATTGCTATAAATAAACGAACTACAGATGGTGAAACACTGAAATATACGGTGGTCTGCCTCCACTTGGTTCGATTGGAATCAGACTTTTATTGTCGCCTGAAAAGTTTTAGTTTTAACTACTTCGAATGAATATTAATTTCAATTTACAATTCTTACTAAAGTTAATGTAAAGGAAAATTTTCTTCTGGTATGTTTAAATATTTTTAAAGGAAAATAATAATGTATATATTATATTAACACTAAACAATTTTAAGCTGTGTAAAATGTCACGTAAATCACATAAATCTAAAGTAGTGTAGTATGCGAAAACAAATGGGGTTTAACGTCCACTCGACACAAACTAGGTCATTTCGGGACTAGCATATGGTTTAATTTTATTTCAATAATTCGCTGGCGCGTAGGGGTCTTTAGCAGTGGGGGGAAACCGGAGTGCCCGGAAGAAACCCACGAGGTTGAGAAGGCTCCCCTATCTCCATGCCACATACGCTCACACCGGGGGTCGAAACCATAGCCGCAAGCCAGAGGTGACCGGCCAGCTAAAGGTCGAAGCGTGGCACTCTAGACCACTAGGTCCAAACTGATCCCGCAGTGAATTTTCGCTTGGCCACTACAATCACTGATAAGCATGACATTGACGAGGCTTAATGAGTACGGCATATTAACTTTTTTACTCCGACAAATTAAATTCTCAAACATTTTTTTGAGGTAAAAGAAAAATAAATAAAGACGTTTGAAGTATTTGTAGTTAAAAAATATTTCCTATTTAGTGTAAATGGGTATTAAAATGAGTAAAATGCATCATTTTGCCCGAAGCAGTTAGGTGTTATGTAAACAATGCACGAGCCGTTGAGCCAATGACTGACGCCGCGTGCAGTCAACGCACTTGTTGTTGGGAGTCATCTGTTACAGAGTTAATTCCTATAATTCTCTCTGTGAACCAGATTGCACTAGGCCATCCCAACCCCCTTAATCCATATGTCAAAATAGATAATATTGCGTGGTTAAATAATTAAATTTTATTAACCTCATTAGCCGTACAGTTCCCGTATCTAATATATATATATATCAAATGCATAATCCTCCCCCGCGTAATTTGAACATCATGATATTATTATCTGTAACAATTATTATTGTAAAATAATGTTCATATAGCGGTACCAGTATCAAGATAGAGAAGAATAAATTCATTTGAAAATTGAAATTATTGACTATTACTAATTGTTCTGTATTTGTTAGTGGGAACATTTATTTTGAATAATAAACGCTAAGGAATTTCACATTAAATTTTTACTACAACATGCTGAGGTACTCGTTAATTTGCAGTTATGTCCCTTTAATTGCATATATTTTGAAAGCATCAGAGAGAGAGGGGGAGAGAGTGAGAGATATGGGGTTTAACGTTCACTCGACACAAACTAGGTTATTTTGGGGCAAACATATGGTTTAATTCTATTTCAATAATTCGCTTGCGCGTAGGGGTTCTAGCAATGGGAGGAAACCGGAGGACCGGGAGGAAACCCACGAGGTTGGACAGGCAACCCTAGGCCTACTCCTTGCCACGTACAACCGGGGATTCAAAACCACGCCTGCAGTTGACTCAGTGGCAGACCGTATGATACAGTGCGCGTAGGCCTACGCTTACAATTCGGCCACCCAACCCCCCTTGAAAGAATCAAGGCTCCGTAAAATTGCAAATATATAAATTTAGGTTTTCAATTTTTACACTGTTATAGCCGGGAATTAACAAATTCAAGGTGGTACATAAAGAACAAAAATTATTTGAAAGTCGGATAAATAGTGTCGACAAAGATCATCCAGTAAAATATTAGTTGGTCATTTTTTTTCTATTTTTTTTTTGTTTTTTGTTTACCAGATAGCCTAACAACTGATTCAATCATCGAAAAATACTGCTGCTTGTGCGGTATTTATTTACCGCCCCCTCCGTTCTTTTCTTGTTAATTTACCAATTTGTCTGGTACCCACCGCTCCTGTCTCGTATCATCCCTACAAATTTATTGTATTGGTTGAAGCCAGAAAAATTTTCCCAAACCTGACTGTAACATTGTTAAATCCCATTTCATTTCATCTCTCTAGCTCTAGTTATGCAACGTTTACAATTACACTGTTGTCTGGAAGTAGTTTTCTATAGGCGGTTATATATACTGAGCGCCATAGAAAACGCATCACTTAGTTTTTCGTATAACAAAATGTGTACACTTATGGATGTTTAATCTGTAATCAACGGTACAAAGTCAGAAGGGTCAAAACCAAAAGTGCGACACAGATGTCAGTAGCGCGTGTGTCCTCCACTGGCTCTTACGCACGCTGTGCAGCGACGTAGCATGGAATTAACCATCTGTGTCGTACTTTTGGTTTTGACCCCCCTGACTTTGTACCGTTGATTACAGATTAAACATCCATAAGTGTACAAATGTGTTGTTATTGATGTGTTCCCATTGGAATATTGTTCACAATAAGAAGCAAAATAAATAAGATATGTTTACAGGATAATTGTTTTATACAAAAACTAAGTGATGCGTTTTCTATGGTGCTCAGTATATTTAGAACCTCGGGCATTTTCAGATTTTTGTCTTTAACCCAGTCAATGATATAGTTGCATAATCATGTTTTAATTGGGGATAGATTTAAAAATAAATATCAACATTTCCTCCAAGTTTTTTCATTGTCTGGTTATTTCTTTTTGAAGGAAATGTATGAATAATTGACATGACCTGTTGTGTGAGTTGACAGAAAATTAATGAAATATAAAAAAATAAAAAACAAGACGAAAAATAGGTTATAAAAAACATAGACTATTAATACAAAGAGATAGTGTATATCACTTTTGCAGGTTTTTATGGGAGAAAAACTTTTTCGACATTTTTTTTTCAGACAAAGATCTATTTATATATAATTTACTAATGACAAATAGCAATCTGAACGACACTCACCCTATACCTGCAGAGAAGTGACTCTGACACAATGAATATCCATTATCTAAACGTCACAGGTCATGAGGTCACATCAACAAACAAAATGTCAACACTTTCATTATGATCATTATCAACATTACGAGACACAATGTTACATTGTAAACAATATAGCCTTCCTGCAGCCTTCTTCCAATGATTTTTCACAGAAATAACATCTACAACTCTCGATTTGACGTCGGCATATTGGTAGGCTACTATTTTGTGCTTCGGTCGTGTCTATTTCAGATATACACAATCAATTCTGTTAATATTTTTAGCGTGGGGATTGACTAATAGTTAATTTATTTCAATTCTAAACAAAAATTTAAAACTTTAACGCAATTTTAAAAAAAAATAGCCAAATTCTGGCTGGGATTACTGGGCAAAATGGCCATTCATTGTATACGTGCGAAAACGGACAAATAGTAAAAAAGCTGTCTAAAATAATCCAGAGGAATAATAAATGTCTGACTGTTAGACCCGTTCACATTCGTATCGGATATTACACTACTGGAATGCTTATTATGTAGTACCGCGTTTTCAATAGAAAGTTTTAATAACATTATGTGATAGATTATTATCAAAACATGGCTTAAAACTGAGTCCCAATGTACTCATTGGCGTGCACGTAAAAGATCCCTTGGCAGGTAGAAATCGATGTTAGAGTGGGTCATAGTGACGCTATTTGATTGGTTTGATGTCAGTTTATAGTCATTTGTCGTATGTCAAATTGCGAGACATTTGTGTGCATTTTTTGAAACTTGTAAGCGAATCTAAATGTGTTCCAGAAAATAAATTTTATGTTTTCACTGTTTTTCTTTTGGGAATAAGGGGGTTCTAACATCGAATTTTAAAAATGGACGCCAGTAAAATAAATGAAATTCGATTCTATATTGCACTGTATAGACAAACAAAATCTTTCAGCATTTACACACACTGACAATATTAACTAAAAATATACAACTTTATTCAATTGAAAATGACGTTTCAAGTGCCAAATTGCCAATTTTGAATGTCTAGACCAGTCAAGCAGATTTGAACAGAAAGAAAAAAAAACAAGATCGGTAAACGTTAGCAATCACCATTGCTATGTTCTGAAATTCCAAACAAAAGAAGGAGCATGGACGTAATGTATTATAAGGTCCATGGTAATAGTGGCCCTTCGGTTGCAGGCCCGGATCCAGGGTTTTGTCGAGGGGGGGGGGCACACATTGGAACAATTAAGGGTATAGTTGAACCTTGGGTGCTTGGGCGGAGACAATGCGAAAATCATGTCTATATCATCTATTAAAGAGCAGATATGTGAACTACAACAGTAACAAAGCAAACGAAAATGAAAATCAACTATGTCACTGGGGCTGAGGGGGGGGGGGCACGGCCCCCTGCCCCCCGCCCCCTGGAATCGCGCCTGAGTTGGTATGACACAATTTGGATACCTGTTGATGTGTTGAGAAAATGTCTAGCAATATATGTATTGCCAGGAATCACCCGTTTTAGCTTTCAAACAATAAAATTTTCTTCAATATACATAATTTTAGTCGGGTAAGTGTACACTATAATACGACCCTTGGAAATTTCTATTAAGGTCGTCTAAAGATTTTTGCACGAATGAATATAGCGCATCTGAAAATGTGACTTTCTTCAAGGCGCCATCATGATGAGCATTATTGAGCCTACCAATCAAACTACGTGTATAACAATTTCCCCCAGGTTGTGTTGGTCAAAGACCCCACGATACCAATTAAACAAATTGAGAATTTTCATCATGAATTTTTAAAACCTCTTTTCTAAATTGGAGTACATTTATTTTAAGTTTATTTGATATGAATATGCGCGTACGGAAGCCTGCATCCTAAAATTCTATTATGTTAATTAGTATCGAGGAGGCTGAGTGAGTAAGATATTGGCTCGCTAACCAGGGGTTCCCGTGTTCTATCTTGGTGTTGGCCTAGAAAGTTCATCAGGACTTCCCGGTCGTCTCCTCTTGTCAGTCGTTCAAGAAGGAGGGCCTGGCAATTATTTAGGGATAACGTATATATAATACTTCGGGTGGTAAGAGAATGTTCCGTGTACACATTGGCGTGTAGGTAAAAGAACCCCCGACAATTTGAACTCAAGGCCGTAGTGCTGCTGACCGGGAAAAATCCCCCCGTCTCTTAATTAGCCCAGTCGGTGCAGAACACTAGGACGATAAATCCCATTTCATTTCATTTCTAGTTATGCTACTTTTACACTGCCCAATTATTGTCAGGACCGATAACATTATTAGCCAATTTGCTGATTAAATATTGGTAGTTTACTAAAACACCGAACGTTGACAGTCGTCAAAAATTGTCCCCAATGTAAACAGATACACTTCAACCTCTTCACGGGTCATGTTGGCAAATTGTATCAGATTTCTATCATTTTGACACTGTGGCCACAACATAAGTCAATGCTTACTAAAATCTCGCTATCATATGACATGGGGGTGATTGCGGAAATGTATTAATAGAGCTTTCATTTCTATTAACTTATTTATATATTTCAGAGAGTTTATGGAGAATGATTCTTAGAAAATAACACAGGGTTTGGGGTCGTTTTCATTCTATAGTTTACGTTTTAATTCTTAGAAAATGACACGTGGTTTGGGGTTGTTTTCATTCTATAGTTCACGTTTTAAAACTTAATTCTTAGAAAATAACACGGGGTTTGGGGTTGTTTTCATTCTTGTCTACGTTTTAATTTGTAGAACATGTTGAAAGATAGACGCGATTGTGCGCGAATGCAAATTATTTTATTCGATTTAGGAGCACCTGATGGACCAAGTTTTATGATAAAATATCAGAAAATACCAGATTTACGAAAGTGGCGATAAACTTGTTACCCTATCCATACTAAATCATCGAAAGTAATTTTAAAATCGGGCTTTGCGATGATATCCATGTAAAAACAGCATCATCTGTGAAAATTAATCGCCTTTCGTTGTTTAGTAAACTAGTTTACGGGGAAATTCTGTCTTTAAAGCTGTAAATACGATTAGAAAAGCGATAGGTGGTTTACACGCTGTTTTAAACCGATAGACTTCTCCAGTGCTATTTATAGAATTACTGTCTGACGTCACACAGCGACGATCGCTCTGCCAGCAGAAGTGAATCGGGCTTCTACGAGGGAGCACGTACGTAACTTATCTCAAGGTTCTTGCTTATAAACCGCGAATGTGACCGTAATACTGAATATTATTATTGGAGAGGAATTTAATACTTTTACGTGTTGTCATATCTAGCCAAAATGTGGCTTGGATTATGCCGATATTTGCTCCTTCTTGTCGTATTTGGCAGTAAAGTGACAGTGACCGTATCTTCCCCGAAAGGTAAGTGACATTCACTCATTCAGTAAAACGGGCCATCACGAAATATGTGTCCCCCATGATAACAGATCGCTTTAAACACAAGTTCAAGTGCATATTCAGTCGTTCCTACACGTACATAAACGTTGAAGGGCTCCTTATTAAAAGGCATGCAGTGTATAACGGAATAATATCTGTACATATTACCCGTTTTCACAACAACACACGTGTGTTGATTGTTTTATTGACTATAAACTCATGTTTGGGTGCACCCTGTCAACGTATAATTCCAGGTGCTCGTTTTGATACACTCAAGTACGTAGTTAAACTATTCACAGCCATGCACCCTTTCTTATTTACCTTTAAGTTAAATAGGACATTTACTAACTGCAGTTACAGGGATAAAAGAAGATTTTGTCACCCGTCGCGTATCGTTTCAAAGATAAATAGATCATTCATGCATTACATATTTCAATAAATGAATAGCGAAACACGGTAGGGACAACACATTTTTACAAACAAAACTACACTATCACACCCAATGATAGACCAGTACATTTGATAAATCAGACCTATATTATATATTATGAAACATTATTTTAGGTTTTATGTAAGCTGAATAAACAATATACATATACTTTCAGCTCTGTCCTGCATTAACAATACAATTCTATAAGCTTACTTTAATGTGTTGTGAAATAACCTTCTTTGAATGGCATTTTTATACACAGCATATTTTACAATTTTCTTTTTAAAATATTATACATGTAAGTTCTAAGTAGAAAATTTGTAATTACTTTTAGTTTCAGGTGCAACTTATACAACAAATCGAGGTCATGCAAATTTTTTCAAATCTGATATAATCCACCTATGTACTGTTAAATTAACCCAGTAATGTAAAGCATGGGTTATATGTGTATTCCCTGTAATTTATCAGGCAATAGTGTAATAATACCCAGTAGCCCATGTATATTGGTACTGTATATTACAAGGCATGAACTAATTAACTGTGTTCTACATGGATTGGGTTGCACATATTGCACAAATGAATATGTAGGTATTTATGTTACTAGTTTATGATAAGCCTTCTAAGGATGAAAAGGTAGGGGTGGGGCAAGTGGGGGTAGGGAGATGCTTGGTCTAACACAGATGATTAAGAATTTTAGATCACCATAAAGTTAGTCATTGTCGCAAGTTTTGTGGGTTTAATCCCAGTTAAATGTATGACAAGGAGTAAGATCATCTGGCTAAACTTGTGGGTTTTTTTTGGGTTGTCTCACAGTGTTAGAGACCCATGGAAGCAGGTCCTGAAAAGACCTAGTTTATGATAATTGGAGTTAAACCCCATTTCTTCCTCTCTCTTTCCTAGATGCAGATCTCTGTCTTTTACCCAAATTCCAATAAGAGTATATTCAGCCACACAATTAATGAGATTATGTCTGAAACTATTTGTTATTATAACAGATTATTGTAACACAGACCAACAAAACATTAATAATCCTTGCTTGTATTACAATGGTAAATGGTAATATCAACCCATAGAGGTTTGATTCATTTAGAATATTAATACATGTATCAAAGCAAAGATTATAAACTATTATATTTAATAATCCTGTGACAAATATGTCAATTAGATATATTGTGCTGCTTAAGACAAAGTATTTGTATTAGATATCTCTGATCGTCAGATCTCTATTCAAAAGATCAAGATATTTCCATTCCTCAGTTTGATAAATGTACCTGCATAATATTAAGATCAGGTTGATTAAGTTCTGAAATTGAAGTACAAACTATCACTACTACATTTATCTGCAAGTACATGTAGTGGGGAGCCGGAGCAGCTCAGTGAATAAGACAAGGGTTCCCTAACTAAAAGGTCTCTGGCTCAATCCTTGTGTTGCCGGAGACAGTTCATCAGGACATCCCTACATGGTTTCCCCTTGTCAGTGGTGACAAACAAAAGACCTGGCAACGGACAGCATGTAATTATTTGGGTGGGACAAAAAAAACCCTGAGGTCCCATGACAGTTTGAATTTGATAAAATGCTGCTTTAATGCTGCTGTGCAAGCAAACATACCCTCCTAACACACTCATTTTTTTTTTAAACAGATATGAATACCTTCATTACCCCAGTCGGTCAGTCCAGAAAAGTAGGATGTTAAAACCCATTACATTTCCAAACCATTAATATTCCATTGATCTGTGTGTTATTATTGATGCTATTTGTCTCCAGAAACATGCAATATTACTGACTAAACACATGAGTTGTTCATAATTTGTCAGATCTCCATATTTGCTTCAATCATAAGAAATGTATACATGGATATCTTTCTTTTCTTTCAAAACCAGTAAATATTAACCTCACCAGACAATTTTATGTAATACTTTAAAAGACCAATATTCATCTGTTTGTTGTGGTATATTAGGGTATACCCAGGAAAATATACAGGAATATGCATAACCCAACTACATGTATTATAATATACACTAGTCTATAGAGGTGTAGTCGAAATTTAAATCTTCTAAAATAACCCATGATATTAATGATAAACAAATCATTCAAAATGTTAAGTTACAAAACCATCAATATACATCAGGCTGTATGGAGTATATCATTTTTAATATACTGATATTTCAAAACCTGTAGTAATTTAAAGGTCATCATAATCTTACTTGATGACTTATCAGACCACAGATCTGTATCCTTCACAAAAATATTGAACAATTTTAAACTTTATATGTATGGAAAATCATGACCTAGAAAGCTGCTAGAGAATATATGATAACTGCACAATAAAACACAGATAGAACAAAGTAGATAGAACAAAAAGCACTATAGACAACACAATTTCTAACAGAAAATGAAATACCTTTAACGATATCAATTTATATTGTTGCCAGTGTATTTGGGTTTGGTGTGCCTGGTGTCATATTATGGATATGTCAGGAATTTGCTGAGATTACCGAAATTTTAAAGATTTTAAAGGTCTTTATTATGGTTAGAAATGTTTTTCGTGCAATAGGTGTCCTGTTATCTATTATTATATAGCTTGCTTACTCCAGTTTGTGACTATGTTCAACATACTTTATTAATACATCATGTAGCAATATTAGACATAAAGTTAAATTCACTGAACTTTTACTAGTTTTAACCCCTACTCTAGGAAATCTGAACAATATGTTCTTACTATTTATTACTATGGATGTCAAAGGGTTAAAATGTTATTTTGTAACTATTGCACACATTTTGAAATCATTAAAATAGTAATGGTTATACAATGAATTTCACATTTCAAACATTTGGTAACAGTTTAGGTGTTGAATTCCTGTGCTACCATTATTTTATTGTATTTTTATATAACAAAAAAAGTCTGTAAGTGACAAAATAAGGTTTAATTGAGGTATTGCACTTTAAAGGTCTTCGCAGATTGGTAAGAAAGGTTTAATTGAGGAATTGCACTTTAGAGGTTTTTGCCGGTTGGTAAGAAGTGTTTGACTTGAGGTATTGCAGTTAAGAGGCATTATCTATAGCGCTCTTCACTGAATGTTTAAGAAAAAACCTTTAATTTCAATTTGAAGTGTTTTGTCTCCTAATATCCACAATTTAAGGCAAAATAAACATTTTACCACTGGTACATGAATCGTGTACCAAGGTGCGTTTTAGCGTCATTTGTAACAAGTGATCAGAAAGAACGAGGCTAGACATATCCCATAACTCCTGTCAAATAGGGATGCCATATCTTATCTGGAGAGCAAGCGCAATAGACTGGAATAACCAGACGCTAGAAATTGGCATTCAGTTGAGACTAATACCATATTTCCCTGAACATAACTAATTTGAAATTAGAAGTCATACAAAATGTTGACTGGTTTTAGTTTATGGTTTGGTTTACCATTTGAAAAGATTGACTATGACTATGAATCTGAGGCGAATGACAAACAAACTTTAGATGATAAATATTTCCTCTAATTAATTTCTTGAAAGAGAAGACAGTCACTAGCCTAGCCATAATTAATAATCTACATCCTGGTGGAAAAGCTGGTACCCTCATTTTACATCCGTTATCTTTGGAACAAACAATTAACTTTATGCAGATAAAGGGACAGTGCAAGGGTTAACTCATTAACAGACATTATTTATACAATCTGTACATGTATTTGCTAACTAAGCAAAAATATTACTTTCTGATAGGTTTATTATCGTTGGATCATTTTCAAAATGAATGAGCTATTTTTATAGTATATACTGGTATTTAATGTTATTCAAATAATAGTGTAACTCGAGTAGTAATAGACTCATTAAACTTCCCGAGTAATGTATGCATGTAGTTTAATAGACTGTCATGAATAATTATATATGGTGTAATTCTCTTCATTGGTTCAAACAGGTATTTAAAAAATATATTTAAGATATATCCACATGTAGACAAATTTGTTAGTCAATTAGCATAATAATTATATTAACAATATTGTGCAGGCGGCAAGAAATATGTAGTCATGATGGTATATTAATGTCTGATGCTACAATAATGGTATTTCTGTTAAATGCATTAGGTATGTTTTAAAAACTGAGAACTCCATGTATATTCTATATGTGCCCTTTAATATCAGCATTATTGGTGAAGTTGTGCCCAATTGTACCAAGCATTTAAAAAATTATAAAAGATACCAAAGGTCAGGCAAATAGATGTTCTTGATTTTGTTGTTATCAAAAAGACATTCTTAATTTTATTATCATCAAATAGATAATCTGAATTTTGTTTTCATCAAATAGAATATACATAGAGTTCTCAGTTTTTGGAATATACCTAATGCACTTAACTTTATGCATGACTTTAAAATTAATTTATCTATAGAAACTGATACACCAGAAATACCATTATTGTAGCATCAGACATAATATATATACCATCATGACTATGTATTTCTTGCTGCCTGTACAATAATATTGTAAATTGTTTTCATCAAGTAGACCTTCTTAATTCTGGTTTCCTCAAGTAGAAAGAATAGGCCATCAGGTGATATATGATGGAATAAAAACTCTCATTTAAAAGATTCAAGATCAACATTTTTTAAGCTGTAAGAAATTCAGCATGAAAGAAATGCACAATACATGTATAACCATCATCTTTTTTTATTAATTAAACCTTCATTCAATTCTCTTTATTAGTCTTGTGATTTCGTATTGAGTTTTTACTCCAAAAGAATTAAAATACAATACAATGGGAGTGGTTGATTTTTACTTTTCGTACATGTTGGAATGTAAACAGGCATGCATGTAGAAAATCATGTAATTGTATAGGAGAGCTTTATTTGTAACCTTGTCGTGTAGCTACATGTACAAATTTAATAAACCTGTTACCATTAAGCTATTTATTATATAAATATGTGATTAATGTAGAGAATTAGGTAACTATCTTGCTAAATTGTCTGTCAAGCAACCTGAACCTATCTACATGTATATCACCTGTTCTCAAAAGAATAGACTTTGTTGATTTGGGTCAAAAATAAAATGGTTATGATTTCATTCGTTTTGAATGTTGATCCATTGTGTTGGTTGACAAACTATTCATACTGCCAGTTTTGAGATAAAACCGATTTTGTCTGTGCTGAAGTTTGGAAGTCCAAAATGACACTACTATACATTCTCTAATATTTGTCCCACCACACATCTCCTTTAATTTTCTCTTCTTTGTTGGCTTTGATTTTGTGTCTTGTCGCCTTTTGCACAGAGTGAATGATATAATTATGTACACTATTTATACAGACATTTAAAGCATCAAAATATTGGCAACAGCAAAACTCTTACAAGTTTCGAATCCTAATTAAAAAGTCACTTGTTCAAACAATCTTAGGTAGACTGTATTTAATACACTGTAAACTGTGTTTTTTACAGACATTTACACAGCTATTGAACATAATAGTCAGTGCAGGAGAACCAAACCACACACAACCACAAATGAATGGCATACAAACTGGATCTCATAGTACAATTTATCAGTAGTCTTTTAAACAGTTTATGATAATAATATAGTCCATTACAGTTGTGTGTCAGATGGTTTTCTTATCTAGGTGAAAGGAACCCATTTTAGGCATATAAAGTTGCAACTCCACTAGAATTTTTGGTGTCTTATAAATGGCCATATATAGAAGAGTGTGAAGTTGATTGTTGAATGATTAAGAGGTGTGAAGTGCCTGTGAAAATGTACCCCTTAACTTGTTGATGTTATGATTGACGAGTGATTAACCAATCAGCTTGTATAATCATGTTATGTAAGATAACAGTTGGTAGAATTACTGTAGACATGCTTGAGTAATTGCTGAGCTTCTGTTGATATTATTACATGATAACATAATTAAATACCTATCACTTTTGATTGATTGTTGATTGATGACTTTCTTTCCAAATATAAATCTTTTAAATCAATTTAAAGCCTCTTAAATTTTGAAATTAGAATTAGGTTGTTAATTTACGTATAAATATGCTGAAATTAATGTTTGTTCATACCATCCTTTCAAAATATTGATCTTTTGATTGATTTGATATCATCGTAAATTTCTGAAGTCATAGTAGGTTCTTTATTTATCAACAAATTTTGAGAGTAATAATTTTTAATCATTTAGTTTCCAATTTTAATTCCACAGTGGATGAATCTGTGCTATAGAAATTGAAGAGATTTTTTCATGGTTAGTGCAAGACAGCAGACATATGTGTAATCATACTATATATTGAAACAAATATTAAAAGCCTCAAAATGACTGATAAAAAGTTTTGTCTTGGGTTTAAGACCATGTACACGATCGTATTACGTTTGTTAAAAAGATTTTGTCCAACAATGTTGATTCATTCTGATTTAATTTATAGAAATTTAAAAGTTTACATTTGATGCTGATTGATTTTACACATATAATAACAATTCTGTCTGTTTAATGCAAATATTCATGTCATTTTTTCAGTAAAATATATGCGGTCCGTCCATCTGCTTGGGGTTTGTTTATAGAAATGCAGTTTTACTGAAATGTAGATCACAATAACAACTGTTCGTAAACACATTTTAAACTAGATCCGTAAACAGAAAGTCAAATTTGTTCTGTAGATTACGAGATATGAAACAGAAAAACATACGACCGAAAAATACAGAGTATAAATTGTTGTTTGTCATCCTGATGATATTAATCTTACCGTAGGCGTACACCCATTCCTGTCTTGATTTAGATTTTAAAGAATAGTTTCACTGTTTAAAACTTTTTCTGTTTGCAGTTGATGCATGTGAAAAGGCCTGTAACATATATTTAGGGGGGATATGAGGAGGTATATTGCCATGACACCTGTCCGTCCATCCATTCGTCCAGTATGACTCCATTTATACTGATCTTTTTAATGTTTATGTTATTTTACATTAGCAAATTGAAGAATCCTTATTAGTCTGTGTTAAGTATTGCCCTTCTTCACTTCATAGAATCTGATGAATGCTCTGTGACAAAAGTTCTGGTACGGTCTGCTTGACATTTATATTATTGTTCAAGTAGGAATCACCATGTTAGTCTCAAAATGACCTGTTTGTATGAGACACTTACCCCATTCACTATCACTGACCATATTTAAAGGTTGTGGAAGGTTTTCAAGTCATATATATTCATACAGATTTAAAGGTTTACACTGTTTACTTTTCAAAGAAAATTTGCCCCGAAAAGAATAAATTTGAAAGAAAATATATATATACAACATAGACCAAGTTATGTACACTAGACAATATACATGTATACTTAAATTATTCACTCAACCATTCAACTTGTTCTATATATTTATCTATTATACAATATGTTATATTCATTTGATGGTTTATATGAGCCCCTTCAGTTATAACGTCAAAGAAATGATAGATTACAGTCATCTAGTCGATTACAGTCATCTAGTCCAGGAATTCAATATCAAAATTCATTTATTTATGAATGTTTCAAAATCACATAAGAAAAGTTAGAATGAAAGTCAAGTTTCAAATAAATTTCACCTAAATCATATGCCCAGTTAATTGTAATGTCAAGCCTTATTGTAAATTCAACTGAGCAAGCTTCTGCATAGAGGTAGAATTTGTTGTTTTATGTTACGTAAAACTCCATTTTTATGTTTGAGTTAAACCGTTATTAGGTGATATAAAGTTGATAATACACAGCTGTGTGGAGTGACCCATCCTATCTCGAGTACATTTCTTTCTAAGATGAACAATGCCTGTATTCAGGTGGATTAAATACTTGTCATTCAGAACATTGTGATGACATACTTTTCATACATAGGTAATCACAATATGTTATGTGATATTGACTGTATCACCATGTTGATATTGGACCAAAAAATTGTGTTTGGTAACATAAGGACATGTCTGGGTTTTTAATGGAAATAACCAATGACACTTTTTCTTAGTCATTTTGAGATTAACATATGTTTTCTTATTTTACTATGTGAGAGAAATGAATTCTTCCCAGACAATGGCATATCCCGTATGATTTAAAGGCTCTTTTCATATAGCCAACACTATGTATACAAAGTTTTAGTGCAACAGTGCTTATAAAAGATCCCTTGGTAGTTGCAGTTAAAAGAAGAAGCATAAATGTTCTTGTCTTGACAAATTCATCGTACATTTCTCCAGTATTAAATTGTAAACCTCTGATAAAATCAAATAAAAAACTTGTTAAAGAGTTGTATAACAGCTTATATAAAATTTGTAAGACATGAAAGAATAATTTTATGGATTAAGGAATATCAAGAAATGTTATTAAAGGATTTTAAGATTAACTTTCAACTAATATTTACTTTGGCAGATGCAAATAATAAAGTCCACAATCTCATGTTGAGAATTGATTATTACATTTTATGAAAATAATTTCCAACCTTACCATATTAAGAATAGAAATGAAGAAGAGTAATTCTTAAAAAAATATTTAAGAGTCTGTTTCATTTTCTTTCTGCTTGAATCAATTCCTTTGAAAGCAAGTAGTAATGTACTAAAAGGACTGATTCTGATATGACTGTAAAATTCCATGACAGAGGGTGTCGTGTTTCTATTAATTAAGATTATTATTAGAAGGAATTGGTTTATTAGGCGAGTCTTTGTCTCTGCCTTAACCCCCCCTTATAACCTCTTTCTGCCTGATTACCTTTGAGCAGTGCAATATGTTTGGTGTGGTCCTGGTCTTACTTTTAATCAATTAAAACATTGATTATACCCCTAGACACTGAGTTCAAACCCAGGTCATCACTTAGAAGACATAAATCATACATATATCATATATCTTATAAATTCAAATGTGTTCATATCTGCCCCTGACAGTTATTACAATGAGGGTATAATGTATGGTTTCGCACATTTTAGAAATTCTGATCTACAAAACATCAATATTTTCAATAGCATTAAATATCTTGTATTTTTATTCTATTTTTTGCATAGATTTCACATAATTTCTCAGAAATATTTAAATTTTTCAGCATTGTTTTAATTGTGGTTTTAATTTCTCAGTAATATTTTGATTTACCATGCAGACGTTCATTTTCTCAAAATATTATAAAGTTTATAAAGACTTTATTTTGTTTGTGCCACATTGCAATCTGTCAATCGCCAAATGAATGAATGCCACAGTGAATTTTATCAGAAAGATTTAAAGAAAACTTTGCTGTCATGATCACAGTATTTACATGCTCCAATGTACAATTGATTTGATGTCATCAGGGTTTGAGATTAAGGTGTCCTCCATAGTCAGAGATAAAATCTAAATTGTGCCCTAAACCGTATTAAAGCCAGGGATATTAATGTAATCTATTGATGGGAAATCTTTGCTTGTATTATGAAAGCAACGAATATCCGTCATCACAGCAGAAGATAAAACTATCAGAGGGTGTTGAGACAACATGCAAGTGAAGAATAATAACATACAGTAGCTCCACGATGATACCTTGATTGCAACAGATTGTTTCTACACAGTTCAGTTGGTATATCGAGTATCAGCAGTGTGTGTTAGGGTGTAAATTGAATTTCATGGCTTGTAGTATGGGTCAGTTTGATATTAGCAAAGACTTGTATAAATTAAATGATGGTATGGTAATCAGACTGGTTATTGATGACTTTAAAGGAATGCCAACAACCACTGACCGTATTATGCAAAGTTCTGAATTTCTACTGTTTAGACCTTGGTACATGTAAATAATGATATTTCCTACCAGTAATCACAATGGTGTTTTGTGTTTGATGGAGTGGTTTCGGTGCCCAATTTGTATGTGACAAGGACAAAGGTTGCATATCCATTCAATCATGCGAATTTTCTCAACCAAAGGCCCTTTAAAATGGTAAAGAACCCCTACACCCAAGTAAATCATGGAATTAAATTGAACAATATAAATATGCTAGTCCCAAAGTGATCTAGTTTTTGTTGAATGAATGTTAAACTCCATTTTTCTCTCTCTGAAATCAATTTTTTTTACGAAGTGACGTAAGACATGCATGCTAATTCCTTCTTGAAGACAGATTTGAAGGAGCTGGTGTTGTTATACTTGTTTATTAGCCCCACCTGTGCATTTACGGTAGATGAATAAAGGTAAGCTAGCTTAACGATCGCCAACGTTTTGTCAGCCTGGTTTAACTTCAGTATCTTATGGCATATTGAAAAGAAAAAGCATACCCTACCGCATGTCCCACACAAGACACAACGTATAGGTGACATGCTCAATCTAATTCATTTTGGCAAGGAATCCAGGGGTTTTATAAAGAAAGTCAAACCAATGGTCTTTATATTGATATATTTTCATCAAAAAGTGATGGAAAGTTAAGGGTTTTTTTCTTGAATGAAAAATGGGATAATTTCCTCGCAAATCAATGAAAAGCAATGATTTTGACCTGTAAATGGCTAAGTTTGTTTAACTAAGCTATATTTAATCTCGCTTGTAGAACTCTTTCTCTGCTTGACACACATGCCCTGATTGAATAGAGCATGATGAATGAATTTCTAAATCGCAGAAGTCCTGTGATAATCTTTGACTTGTTTCTTATATCAACTTTGTTGTGTGCTTTTGCAAGTCATAGAAAGGTTATAGTAGGAGATAAAAGATTCTGAAAGTCCAATTTTGAAAATTGTTGCCCATATCAAATTGTTATTTACAGAGACACTTGCAGTTTTGTAGATCTGTGCCATTCGCAAACAAACATTTCATATACAGTGACATCATGCATGGTTGAAGTTGGGTGGTATTTAAAATTTGAGATAAATATGTACATGTAATGCTGTTGCTGAGATGAAATGCTTCATAAATTGTTTAAGTGGCTAAATTTTAGTAATTGGTCACATTACATTTATGGAATAGAGTTACCAAATTTAATTGATGCAACATTTCAAAAATGATTATCTTGTTATTGTGGAACTAAGCTTTTATCAAATTCAGTAATTGTATTCCATTAAAGTTTTATAGATTTTTTTAAACATTTGATCTATCACTTTATGAATAATACAAAGTTTTTGGGGCATTTTTCAAGATTGTTAACAAACGGTGAATTCCTTACTCTTAACTAATAGGTCAGTCTTTGGATTTTAAGTAAGGTTATTTTGAATTATTATTAAAAATAAATCTCATTTACATTTTGGTAAGAGTGATAATGCATCTTTTAAACCCAAGAATGTTGGAGAATGTGACAGAAAAAAAAGACAGAGTTTTGTTTTACAAGGACGACTTCAAAATTATATCCTACTGGAATAATTTACAAAAGTTAAAAGCCAACTTGTTGCATATGATCTAAATGTTATAGCTACTGGTACATATATAGGGCCTAGTCCAATATCAAATGTGTCCTTGTCTCTAAGTTAATAATAGGTAGATTCTGAGAATTCTTATGTCTGAAAGATGAAATATATGTATAATGTGTAGGAAGCCATGTTGACCTGGAAGTTTCATTTAAACTGTACCTTTCAGTCCATTGTTCAAGTTACCCAGAATAACCATAAAAATACCATTCATTTAACATAAATCATTTCTTATGCAGCATAGTGTCAAGAGATTAATTGTCAGTTAGTATAGCCATTGCCTACAGGGTTCAAACCATAGTTTGTTGAATACAGGGTCTCGTCTGTATGTCTGTTTACGCTGTATATAATATTATGTTTATCTATATAATAGGTGGATATGAGGTCAATCGACAATAATAAACAGTCGACTTTAAATATACAATCCAGTCTGTTAGCTCACCTGTAAATAATCAGGTCTTTTCTGGTATCTTTTTCTTTTATAGTGTATACCTACTTCTACTCTTGAATAGATGAGAAATAAACCCTGTTTTTATGTACTAGTAAACGTGGTATTAATATAATTCCTTCATTGTCTTGATCGATGTGTTTCTTATGAGGATTCTAAAACTGACAAGTTCTGAATTTGTTGCTGACATTATAGGTGACAAGTAGCTTTTTTCCAGGGTTGGGCATAATTCCTTCCAAATATTTCAACTTGCAGTTCCGATTCCACACTTGTGTGTAAGAAAGAGTACGGTCGCCTGCCTAACCTTGAGTGGTAGTGCTATTGAGCGGACATTAAACAAACTCTTCTCTCTCTCTCTCTCTCTCTCTCTCTCTCTCTCTCTCATTCTCTCTCAATTTACTATCAGTTTAAAGCCTGCAGAAAATGGGCTTCTTATGATCTATTAACTTCTAGTTTATGAGTACTGCTAAAATGACCAGACCTGACTTGTAGATGGTGTATACAGGTCACAATTCTATGGAATACAATTACTGCTTATTACTGAGCGACATTTCGACTAGGCTTCTCTAGTGGTTATCAAGCAATGATAAAATCTAAAAAATAAGACAAGTCAATATATACATGTACATAACAATACATTCTCAGTAATTGTATTCCATAGAATTGTGACCTGTATACTCTAGTTCAATTACTAAATGCCATTGAAACAGTTTGTAGATGGTGGACTTTTTATTGATAATTTGTCTTAATGTGTGAAGTAGTCGTTTGTGATGGGGTTAAAGGAGCTTTAAGTCCTGTGAAGCTGGAGATGCTTAGGCGAAATTCTCAAATTACCAGAAAAAATAAGTTTACTTTGTGTTAGTGCCAAAATGATGTTGGTATATGTGTTGATAAATTTAAGCATCCATTATTGCAGTTTGTTTTTTGTAATAATTAAGACAATATTATTGTTTGTGAAAGAATTCGGGTAAATGCATCATTAGATCTAATCTTCAGCAAATGTCATTAGAATTGTTGATTTACAGACAGGAACATGCGATTTAAAATCCATAAAACAATTAAGCTTGACGGGGTAAGATGACCTTGATAATAACATGCAAGTATCCTCAATTAGTTTATATTGGGATTTATCCAAAACTATTAGTTATGTTATGACTGCTTTTCTAGCACATTTGATACATTAGATATGGTAGAACCAAATGTTTTTATTGGAATATGGTTTGATGCTTTTATCAGGATTATAATGAGAGAGACATCAGAGGATGCAGTGAAAAGCCACAAGATTGCCTAGACAACCCTACTTCTTGTCACCTACAAGATTGTGATTGAAACGCATGCCACTTGACCAATGAAGAAAGCTCTTAACTTCTAAATACTTGATCAATCAAATGATGTCTACTTTTTCGGCCACCTAACCAACCTGTGCTCATACACTCATCGGTCACTTTTTTGATCAGAAATATGTCATTTCTGAAGAAAAAAAGCCCCAAATCATAGCCATTATGAAATACAAGTAGAAAACGTGAAGTCAATTTATGTATTCAATGTAATGTTTTCATGCCCTATTTGTTCCTACAGCCATTTTAATGGGGAGTGACCACTGACAGACCATCTGACTCTATTCAACATTCAACTAAATAAACCCTTTTTGTCAAAAGATGAGGGTCTCAAAGGCTTAATTAACTCTCATGATAGTAAATTAACAGAAGTGGGATAACCAACCCCTCCCTGTAACTCATACCTCCACAGTAAACATTGCCTCCAGCATCTTTCTGCTCTCAATTGAGAAAGTAAGGGGGTTACATAACGCTCTATTGACTCAAGCGTGAATTATGACATAACAGTGTTGATGGTAAACCTTATCAGCTCTCTTTATCAGACTATATAGTGACAAGGCATGAGGGAAAATAATCACTTCTGCTCCTGTGTAAACTGCTGATTAAGTCATCATAGAAACACAGCTCGTTTCGTATTTGAATGTAAACTTGAAAGCGATCATGTATTGATTTTACAACTCAACACATTCATTCTTTTAATTCAAAACAAAGAAATCGCTCTAGTCAAAGATAAAATCGATTTCAAAATTGTTTCTTATTGAACAAATACTGCGTAGGTTGAGCTTATGAATCATTGAACACATTATTGATGTTTGCATTTAGAATGATGTGCATTAATTGGCTACATCAGCATCTTTTTTCCCTCCTGTGCATTGCTCACTATTTGTAACTTTCACATGAAACACGCCAGATTTTCTATGTTTATTCCACAAAGGAAATAATATGAATTATTTTCATACAAAGACTCCTATTATTATGTAATTCAAAAAATCCAAATATTTAAAATTGTTATTTGTCTGACATATGAAGTTGAAATGACTTTTGGTAGATCCATTTGATATTATATGAACCAGATTTTTAAAAATAACAGCAGCATGTTCTTTTAAGATCTTTATATTAAAAAGTTGTTGTAGCATGTGGGGGTTTTAAGGAAACCTATTCAAGAATTGGCTGCGTTGGTTGAATGAAAGGGATTAAATTTGAACCTTGATTCCTGGGAATGCAGAGGATTTTGTTATTTTGGGAAAGAATTTGTATCAAATTGAAGAAATTCTTCTGTATTATCTGATTCATAAGCATTAGACAACAAAGTGGCCCATTGTTGAGTTGAACATTGTATCAAAATTTAGTCTTGTAAAATCAGATTTGATGAAATTCTTTGGTCATTTATGAATGAGTATTATTGAGGCTGTTTATGCATATCATGAAGTCTAATTTTTGATCGAAATTATTATTCAGATGACACTTGCTATTTTATTGTAGATGAAATAACACTGTACACATAGCTACAAGACAATGAATGAAACGGAACATACTGAACTTGAATAGTCTACAGTATAGGGAATATAATTGCAAGATACCCAAATCTGTCAACTTAATGGGTGCAAGTATCCCAAATAAACGCATTGAAATTTCAAAAACGCTGTTATCTACATGTCCATGTCCACGTCCAGTCTGTCCACAGATCAGCTGTACACCATATATATATATTATATCAAGTCAGGAATCAAGTTTAAGACTACAGGTGGATTTATTCTACAATAAAACAAAAAATATGAGTGCAAGTGTTATACACAACATTTGAATCCCAAAATAATACCCACAATAGCACTAGGCAGATTTAGCTCTTACACAGTGCATCTTTAACCAAAGAAAATTTGATTTGACCAATTGTCAAATGTACCTTTAAAGGTGCTTTATTATTGTTAATGTAAGGACTTTAATTTATGTTACTAGGAGAAAGAAGCTGGGTGCTTCACAGTACATAAAAGATTTAATCAACAACAAAAGTCCCTGAGGTTTTATAACCATTTAACTACGCACTTATATATTATTACTGACTAAGCCGAAAGTCCTTAATATAGCTACACCATTGCTTTATATCCTACTATTATCTGGTGTCGGTTAAATGGTTTCAAGTATTTTATAATCTTCTCATATTGATGTATATCATGTCTCTGTCATTTTATACCTTTCAACTCGTTTCTTTAAGGTGAAGTAAATCAGTTAGAATATAAAATTTGTACTAAAGTGGTATTATAAAAAAATAGATTTTGACATTGGGGATGCTGGAATTAGATTGCTGGTATATACCAAATAAAAACTTTTTCCAAGTGATCGCCAAATGAATATATCTAAATGGAGTAAAAATCTGAATTGCATGCATGTCTAGTCTATAATAGTCTATATAAATGTGTTATCATGTCCAGACACATTAATTTACAATTACCAATTTTATCTACTGATATATTTTACAAATTATGTTTTTCTCTGTGATTGCTTTTGTGCTCAAGTAAAATACATGTTGGCATGCAGCAAAACCATTTGTTCGGCTATAGTCAGCTTGACATTCTGTATTGGAATAGACTTCCAGAGTGTGAGCAGATTTGATGTATAATGCAGTGGATATATCGTGACAGGACAACCACCTAAAGGGAATAAAACAATTATCGTTCATATTAAGAAAGATGTTTTAAGAAATGTATCGTCATCTCATATTGTATGGCAATATTCAGCGTTGTTTTCTGCAGATCTATAAGAAAAGTGAAATTGAGATAGATGTGTCTTGTGCATGAGAATTGTCATTTGGCATGAAGAAAGTGGTTAATATTTATTACTTTTCTATCAAAGGTGTAACGTGACTTATCACCGGAAAGTCTAGTCTTAATGAACCCAGATCCTATGTGACATTCAACACATGCAACCATCACAATTATTATCATTTTGTATTTTTTTATGTCGTTTAAAATGGGTTTGTGAATTTTTCAATCCGTCAGAGTTTACACGTATATTGATTGTCTGCTATATTTAAAGGAAGAACCCTATTGATTTCCAACTGCCATATTTATTTTCCCATTGCTACAAAATCTTATTAGAACCTTTGACCTTTTTGAAATTTTCGTTAGTTGTTAAGTTCATTACTGATAGTGAACATACTTTTCATTGCCTGGCAATCCATGTTTTAGTGTTCAGTGTCCAATATTACGTGACATAGCAATACCTTGAGTATTAGAAATTCCCCAACCAATTATTTTACCATGCTTGCTCGAAATCATTATGATCATCACAAAGAAACATCTTCCTTCTGTGGCTTTTTTTTATAAATAAAGAAAGTCATTTCTGTTCAAAATTGGGGGGCTGGGTAGCCAAATGATTAATGCATGTGTGTTGCATCGTGAGGTCTATCATTGAGTCAGGTGGCATGGTTTCGATTCCTCACTTTGACATGACAAGTAGTAGGGTCGCATGTCCAACCTTGTGGGGTTTCGCCGGGTCCTCCAGTTTTCTTTCACGGCCAAAGACCCTGTGTGCAAGCGAATTATTGAAATGAAAATTGAATGATACAGTCCTGAAATGACCTAGTTTTTGTTGAGTGGAGGTTAAACCCTATTTGTCTCTTTCTTTGAAATTAGACTACTGTTATTTTGTGGTTGCTGATTTAACTTGCAGATAATTTATGCACAAGTAAATTTGTTTTAGCTTTCAAATTTGAAATATACAAGTATTCACAATCCTTTATTTTTATCTGTTAATATCTCTGACATTTAAAGTCTCAGGTTGTCATTTAAGGGATTGTTATCCCTATAAAACTACAATATTGTGGAGGTTGAATTTACAAAAGATATATCATTCCAAAAATGGTTCAATTTGTCAGCATTCACATCCACTGCCGAATTGAATCCAAGCCATTAGATCATCAACCCTTGATATTTGATTCCATTGATATTTTGATTTTTTTTTTCTTGATTAAATGTTAGATTTAACCAACTTAATGTTTTAACCGGAATAAGCCTTTTACGAAAATATGATGTTGTCCGAGCAATGCAAATACCAACCTTACTAAACAAATGCCTTAAACTTAAATGATATAGAATATACCTATATTTATTTTACTGAATTTCGACACATTTAGGTAACTAACTGTGCATGCAAAAACTATTAAATCAAATTGTTAAACTACCCTGTCGCTCAAATAATCCAATATGGAAAGAGTAAACATGTTAGGATGCAAGAATAGATCTGTATCAGATATTTATAGCATGTGCAAGAGATTGCAATTGCACTCGCCACGCTTCTTGAATTAATATCAGCACCCTTGACGTGATGTAAGTAGTATGTTCTGTGTGATCTGTTATATAATACTACGTTTACACCTACCTATAGTAGCAGACGTTATTTTGAGTGTGTGTAGGTGGCACATAGTTTCTATAAATATCAAATAAATATTACATCGCGATCTGGCTTTTTCAATCGCATTGAGTAGGCCCTATACAGTTTAAAGAGAAATCTGAAATTTATAAAGGAATGCACGGATGTAATATGTTCGTGCATACTGCACAGTTATAATACACAATTTTCCAATATGGGGCAGTAAAATACAGAATATTCCATTATACAATGTACTATGTTTCAAGATACCAATGTGTACAACTCTTTGTTGCAATATATTTGCAAAAGTATAATGCACAAGTTTCAGTTTACTGGTGTGTATTATACAGTTGAAATACACTACTGTATAGGTGTACTTCATTATACACACTGTTACAATACACTAAAGTATAATACATACCTATCACAGTACACAACAGCTATAATGTATAATATACACTATTCCAGTATAATATACATTGTTGCAATATAGTATACACTGTTGCAGTATGATATAGCTATAACTGATGCACAATGTTTGAATAATATTCTGGAATGTCATATTATATATATATACTATTCAAAAAAAGTAGGGGATATTTGATTTTTAAGTGTTATTAAAGTCACCTAATGAAACTGACGAAGAAACAAATGACAAAATGAAATGAAGTTCACATTCATCGATTTATTCCAAATGATCGTTAGACTAAGTAAGGCACAGACTGACCATTATAAGGGTAAAATGATACCCGGGGTCAAACAGCAAAGTTACCACAGCATCACAACAAAGTCAGTAACGGGTAAATCCTCCTCTGTTTGCCAAACAAGCATTGATCCGACGTGGCATACTCCTAATGAGACGTCTAAGGTCATTTTGGTCCAGATTGTCCCATTCCTGTTGCAACGCAGCAGCAAGTTCATGGACATTGGCAGGACGTTGTTGACGTTGACGTAACCTCTGTCCAAGCATGTCCCAGACATGCTCGATGGGGAAGAGGTCGGGACTCAGTGCTGGCCAAGGTAATGTGGTGATATTCTGTTGTTGGAGGTAACCTGTAACGATCCTGGCCCTGTGACATCTTGCGTTGTCATCCTGGAAGATGAAACGGCGGCCATGACGTCGTGCGAACGGCACAACATGGACTGCCAAGATGTTGTCCCGGTAGTACTGGCCTGTAACACGCCCTGCAACAACATGTAAAGCCGTTCTTCCAGCAACAGTGATGCCTCCCCACACCATAACAGAACCACCCCCAAATCGATCATGTCTGATGACGTTAACGTCTTGGAAGCGCTCGTTTCGACGACGCCACACCCTCCTACGTCTGTCCAAAAAATCAACAGTGAACCTTGACTCATCTGAAAACATCACATTGCTCCAGCGTCGATTATCCCAGTGTTGACGATCCCTACACCAACGACGTCTTGCCTGAATGTGATGATCTCTCAAACAAGGGATCACGCGAGGACGTCGGGTGCGAAGGTGACCCCTATGCAGTCGATTCCGAATCGTCTGGCCACTCACTCTCACACCAAAGTCTGTTTGAAGACGAGCGCTGATCTGATTTGCTGTGATGACACGATTTCTCAAGGCCAAGGTACGGATAAATCGATCCTGGGCTTGAGTTGTCGCCCTTGGTCGACCTGAGCGTGGTCTGTCCTGTACAGATTGTGTATCACAGTATCTGGACCATAGCCTGCTTATGACAGACTGAGAAACATTCATCGTCCGCGCCACAACCGCCTGTGTTGTGCCGATCTGTAGCATGCCAAGGGCACGTAACCTTTCATTTTGGGTAAGTCGACGCATATCAAAATTTGTTTTCTGGTCACTAAAACAATTAAACTGATGTTTCCACCCTGGAATTCAATGCCACAATGACTGTAACATTCAAAGTCAGAGTGGTGCAAATCTTGGGTTGGACCCCCATGATGATCCCAAGCATCACCTGCATTCCATGCGGTAGCTATTGGTGCGTTTGGGCGTCACATGTAACTGGAAATGTTTCTTCTGTTAGGTTCTATAGTGACTTTTTTCGTAGTCATTTGCATATTTTAGTATTATGCCCCCAAAATCAAATATCCCCTACTTTTTTTGAATAGTATATTTGTGTGTTACCATATCCACTTGTTTGCTATTTTGCTATACATTTCTAAATGAATACCATTTAAACCAAATATAATGAATTGATAAATCATTTGGGTGCTTTGTTTTCATTATAACAAATTGACACATTTACTATGATTTAATGATATATGTGTAGCTGCAGGCAGTTACGCCACACCAATGACCTTTAACTAAACATAACAAATTTTCATGTATCTATAATGTTTTTATATTTCATGATGATTGATACCTGTCAAGTTGTGCTAATAAATTCTGTTAGAATGTTTCCACAACCATTGAGCTCCCCTTTTGCAACCTGACATTTCATCAAAAAAATTTTATTAGTTGTTTTATTAACTTAAAAAAATTATAACTATAATGCTATAAACTTCTTGGATCCGCAGTTTATACTATACATGTAGTCTCGTTAGAAAACTAGACCTTATGGAATGATTTAGATAAGTATCATACAGTCTGTTGTTAGGCATATTCCTCATGTCTGTAATCTACTTTTCAATCTAATAATTTGCTTCAGTAACTTGTCTTCAAATGAATTTGGTAACATATTTGTTGCATTTTACTTGTCATGCAGTTGTTGATTGGTTATCAAAGTGCTTGTGAGTCAATCATAATTGAACACAGAACATGATATTCAGTCCATCTAGGTTTGTTTTCATATTTCAAATCCAATGAATCACTTTAAGTAACTTTTCTTTAAACAAATTTGGTAACCTATTTGTGACTCAAGTTAATCTCGCTTTTATTTTTAAGTTATTAAAAGTCTTGTTCACCAATCATAAATGATATTCACTCCAGTAGGGTTTGTGTTGACATTTCAGTGAGGTATAGATGGTTTGGAGAAAACAGTTTCTCCTTTAATTTCTATTGATACAATAAAGAATACATATTTTATTTGCTGCTTTCCTCTTAGTGTAATTACTACTAAAATTTTACTGTTAACATGTAATTTGATTAGGCTTGAAGGCCTACTGACATTTGAATGTAGACATCTTTTTTTGTGGGATCATATGTAAAAAAAAACAACAAAAAATTGAATAAAGTCTTTTTAAAAAAAATGACACAGATAAAATTTCAAATTGTCTCACTATTTTTTTCTTATTTTATTACCATAGGAACTGACCTAAAGCATGTGTCTATCAGGGGGAAGCCTTAAAAACATTCTAGATAAAAAAAAATCTATTGTTGAAAGATAAGTTTAAACATGGCTAACATAGATAACATATCTGGGCTTGGCTGAAGATATACTTTTTGCACCTTACAAGGAAAGTGAATATGTAATGAACAACACATAATTATTTTATGACGTATAATACACAATTATAGCACGGTGGTAAACAGTAGTATATTCAAGGGTTAAACCCTGTTTTAGAAGGAAGGATTAGTAAGAATTAATTCCCTTTTAAGTCTATATACTGTACTGAAAAGAAGGAGGAAATAGTCCTTGTATTTTCACATTCCTATGTTTGTCAACCAAATTTAATATTTGTATTGTCTTGGCTTTTTTCCCATTCATTTATGCATTAAACATGTACTTATACAGGTTTATGTATAAAGGAACAAGAAATGATTAAAAATTGTCTAAACCTTTACCACTTAAGACGTTTGTTTCAACAGTTGTCATGTTTGTAGCAGACACCACTGCAGAGTGCAGACTTAGTAGTTTTTGTAGACTTCGAAAATTTTTGGGTATTTTTCTAACTTCCTGATTAAAGCTTTGGGTTGTCTTTCTATAAAGAAGAACATATCCCCATTGTTGTTTTTCATTTTGTATGGATCCATTCACTTGATTCGATATTTGCTGTTTAATTCTTGCAATGTCTATGTAGTTTATATTGTCTGTAGTTTTGTCTTTGTTTTGTTTTGTGTTTAATTCGAGGCTTCTTGTATCCAAACCACTGATGCCTTCATTAAAGATACTCTCCTACCCACAGACATTCAAACTAATTAATCTAGCAAAAGTTTGCTTCAAATCACTCGCAAAATTTTGTATTTGAGGGGAGATACTGCAAGCTATAAGAAATCTGTTTTTATAAGCCATGTTTGTCATCTAGCTTGACTCGGGGGGGGGGGGGGGGCGTTGGGCATTTTCCAGAATGTATTTGTTATTATTTACTGTCCATTTGCCATACATATTGAGGCATAAGTAAATATTTGAATTATGTTCTGTCAGCTTCTTTTTCTGATGTTTAATTGCAGAGTCTGTTATACATTTACACCCCTCAATGTTGCCAAAACTGCCTAACCAATCGATGAAGAAATTACAGCACCTCTCTGAGTCAAGCTAGCATACAATAAACTGTTCGATTGGCTGTTAGTGATACCCTGACATTTTTGTCCAGTGCTTGCCCCGTGGATGTTATTTGGGTAATCCAGTATTTTTCTAGTAAGATTGGATATCTACTTTCCATATAATTATAAAATACCAAATTTTACCTTACTTTTATTGAAAATAACCACCCGATAAATACTATCGTGACAATGTATCTTTGATTATATTAAATAGTTGTTAAATAGACTGGGTACACTCATTCATTTAAACAAATCTTGAGAAAAAAAATGATTATTTTGTGGATCTACTTGAAGTGTAAGTGCTTTTCTACGGCCGACAACAAGGAAAGTGCTCAGATGGAAAATAAAATAGTGAACTACATTGTGTGCATATAATAATAGAACCTTGGACATTTTGAATCTTATGATTTTAAGTATTTACCAATAAAAGATAATTAATATAACATTTGAAACCAGAAAAATACCTGCAATAGACAGATTTAGCTCTTACATAATGCATCTTTTACTCACAAAATTTCTGAGGAATTGTGTTGACCAGACATTAGAAGTTGTTTCTTTCATAGATTTTAACATATGATTCTGAAAATGGCCTGCAAATTTAATGTTGATTGTGCCGCTTGACCAATTCTACAGCTTAAATGATAAATAAATCTGAATTGGCTCCAATCTCATTACTGATGAAAAGTCTATTGACATTTCTTTGTTTACCTTAATGATAAGTACATGTCCACTAAATGTTAACATCATGGCAGTATGTGTTAATCTGTCTACCCCGATTAGGAATGTCTTAATGACAAGCCTATAGACTATAGATAAGGCTTCTTAACAAATTTCAGCGTGCCAGGTAATATGTTGGATTAGGATTAGAGGGTGGCTTTTATAAAGTTTTGTCAGTATTCAGTTAATCAACTCTTGATATGACATTTAAAGTCTTTATTGTTGGGGGTGGATGGCTGTCCAATTGGGGGGGGGGGGATGGCCTAGTGGTCTAGAGTGCCGCGCTTCGACCTCAAGCTGGCCGGTCACCTCTGGCTTGCGGCTGTGGTTTTGAGCCCTGGTGTGAGCGTATGTGGCATAGAGATAGGGGCGCCTTCTCAACCTTGTGGGTTTCCTCCGGGCACTCCGGTTTCCTCCCACTGCTAAAAGACCCCTACGCGCAAGCGAATTATTGAAATAAAATGAAACCATATGTTAGTCCCAAAATGACCTAGTTTGTGTCGAGTTGACGTTAAACCCCATTTCTCTCTCTCTCTCTGTAAATACGGTTTGCTCCTACTCCTAAAGACCTCTACATGCAACCACATTATTGAGATTGTATTGAACCATATTAGTCCCTAAATGACCTAGTCAGTGCAGAGTTGATGTTAAACCCCATTTGTCTCTCTTTATGGTTGACAGTAAGAATATTATATTAGTTTAAATATTACAAACATATCCAGGGAAATAACAGAATGTTTATTTATTATTTTACATTCATTGGAATCAAAATGGTTATTAAAGTCTGCAATGGCAATGTGGATGGAACCAGACATTACTTCCAATAATCAGTTGGTCATTGGTTACTATAAATTAACTGCTTTACAAATGCTTCAAGATGAAATTTATAAGAAATATGAAGCAAAGGTAAAATGACTACCTTTGATTATAACGCCCTGAAGGAAAAACTCCATCTATATCGTGCATTTCAGACAATCTAACCACACATATTTTTGTCACTAGGTCTTCAGGACCGTCAAGATCTAGTCAAAATTTAGCCTACTTTATGAAAGTTCAAAAGATAAATTTGTATTTTCTTTCAGAAGAAATTATAGACATTAAATAAAGCCTGTAACATTATTATCGTTAGTTAATGGCCAATAAATAACCAATCGTTTGTGCTAAATCACCATCAACACTTTAAGTTCAGGGATGCCCTGTGGACATACTTTGAAAAGGATAGAGGCTGACCTCACATCTGAATGAGTCTAATGACCCTATATACCGGTACTCCACTTTGAATTACACTACTTGAGTTTCTAAAATTGTGAACCTCTTGATTGATTACAAACAATACTGATTGGAACATTGATATTTCAAATGACTTTCAGAATGAAACATTAACTTAAATATTTGAGGATGATTCTGGAACAGCCCCTCGGATTTATGTGCACGTTATCTGAGATGAACTAATTATAGATTCAAGCTTTATTAAGCATAATCCCACAGGTCATTTTGTCTGGCACTGATTTGTGTTTTCATTCGGACACTCATACACCCTAAAACCCATAGGGAAATTTGCAATGTTTTATGTTGGTGGAATTTTTATTTTGTATATGTACGTAACGAGCTGGGTTGTATTGTCCTTGCATTAAAGATTGTGAATTAGTATGACTCTTCAAGATTGCTATTTTCAATGACTGCACTTCTAATGGACAGATAGTAATTTCAAAAGTCCACTTCGTGTACTTTAGATATTTGAATAAACTACAAACTCTTTTATCCATTTATCAGCTATTTCAAATTTATCTGAGTTCAGTAGAAGAGCATATCATAGTCACACACTGAAGCAAGAACAAATGACATTTAAACCTGTCCCAACAATTTCATTTGACATATTAAATTAATGATGTTTGTACAATTGAAATAGCAGTGTTACTGGGCCAATGAATAATGCCTTTTGTGATAAGGTCCAGTCTCCCTGATGTTGTAATTGCTGCGACTAATATTAAGTTCAGCTAAAGTTAATATCAAGTACACTGTAAACTAAAGAAGAACATGCGTGCAACAAATTGTGAACTTTTGGTCCCCCTTTATAAATCAATTTTTAAGTCCGACTGGACAGCCGTGAGCACATATAAGAGATGCTGTATTTACATTATTTAGCCATTGAGCTGTCAGATGAAGGTAGCAATTTATTGTTATTAAGTTAACAGGGCCCTTTGATGTGGTTTGCAGGGGATTTACTTATTAAAAATATCAATTTATGGTTAGAATGCATTAGGTGGGAAAAATGTCATATTGTGAATTAAATTATTTTAAACAGCTGGTTATTCCCTGTGTTAAATATTTTTTTTATGATGTGTCCAGTGGTTACAAATTATAACTTAGTAGATTTTCTTTATTCAGTTGTTTAATTCAAAATACATATCTTAATTGCTTTTGTACATGGGATTGTTTTCATAAAGCAATCAACAGGCTCAATCCTCAACCCAACAGTGACTAACATATTGTGGGAGGACCTAAAGAAAAAACAAAGTTAGTTGGACTTCCCTGCTTGGGATGAAAACCACACCACTTGACTCAGTATTGACTGACCTTATGATCTAGATTGCTTGACCATCCACAAATGCATTTGTTTACTTGTACATTATTGCCAACTTACAAAATCACTCAGATTCTCACATTCTGACAAATATGTCAAGGATGAAAATTGAATTGTTATAGATTATTCTGTTCATTATAGTAAGCATTGCTCTAGTGCCACTCACTATATTCTGTTCATTGAGTGTTAAGTGTTATAGACTATTCTGTTCATTAAGCATAAATTTCAAATTTTGTGAAACATGTCACTGTCCTGGGTTGCTGTGACTGCCATCTGTGAGAATTTAGTTTTTCCAGATAAAGACAACCAGTGTTTATCTGGTATGGATATCAATATTTGTCTAGAAGTTACACAGGTGCTCTTTCTACATCACCTGATACCACTTCTCATCTGAGGTGTACACATAGCTAACCTTAGTTTAGTCCAAGGGTATACGCTGTGGCACTTTTTACACTGGACTATTGTAAACATGGAACAGTTCATCCAGTGCCGGACTGGTCAGGTCATTGACCAAGGCCCACACTGCAAACCCATTTCCAAGCATTTCAGACCAAAGCAGAAGGCAAATTTTTGATTTCCTGATACAATTAGATAACAGAATGACCTAAGAGCACTATCATTAGATGAATTTGAGATCTCCTGTCGTCTCCTTCCTTCTTTCTTTCTTTTCTTTCCTCCCCCTCTCCTTTCTTTTTTTTTCCTTTTTTCTTTTTCTGTTTTCTTTTTCCCTTTTTTTTTCTTTGTAGGCTTTGGCCCACTTAATTTTTAATGAGCTTAGGCCCACCTGTCACAGACACTGCCTACCTTTGACGCAACTTAATGAATATATCACTTTTCTCTAATTGTCTTTAAGGAACTAGGGTACTGACTACTTACATATGCTAAGTGCGAAAGGATTAATGAACTTTATTGTATACATGTACTTTCACCCAAATATATGGTAATTTTCAAGTGAAGACTGAGACATGAAACACCTTTACATTTATTCAGGGCCTGTGATGTTAATGTACATTACAATTTATATGATCTATATAAGATATACATGTATGTAATTATGATTAATTAGTGTCTATTTCACGTGTACACTAAGTATATTTGTCTCATAATCTGGACATTCAAGTTCTGTTCACAACTTGAGATTAAACATAATTTCAGCATTTTTAGCATGTACATTTTGCATCACAAAGGCAAAGTTGGCTTGGAAGTATCATTAGAAAAAAACTAGACATTTGGATGTGCTTGGATGAATACATGTAGATATATTTAAATATTGAAGTATAGATTTTTGTTGCTATCATTTTGATTTTGTTGTTTGTCTGGCCGGTCCTCCTGCACTTTCAATTACTGTACATAATAAATATCTCATTTTTTAAAAAAAATTTTGATTAAAAATGTCAAATTTCAAAATCTTTGTTTTCAGTCACCCTCCAACATATATGTATGTGTTCTGAGCTGTTTATTGTTTCTGAGTAATTACATGTGACGCGTTTTTTTTCACAAGAACAATTTCCTTCTGCCAGTGAAGATTGCTTGAACTTTCTTTTTTGCCATTCGAACTACCGAAAGACAAGTATATTTCAGATATATGTCAAAGGTTATAATTGTTTCTGTTTTATTTTTGTCTTAGTTTTATTAAATGACAATTTCCTAAAACAATTATTTTACAAATATGTACAAGTGAGTCATTTATTTTCTTAAAGTTTTTGTCAGAGATGCTGGGATTCTTTTGTTTTATGACATGTACAACCTCCGCAAACCACATCCAAATGAAATAGTTTTAAAATGTTAAATTTCCGGCTTTTGTTTGACCTTGGTTGAACATTTCCTCACATTAATATACATACATGTATAGCCATAAATATCTCTTTGAAGTCCTGTAAAGAAGATAATTTAAAAATTAAATTAAATGGGTTGTAACATTTTACTTCTCTGCACCAACAAAACTATTGAAAACGGACATATACCGTGCCCAGACATCATTGCTATATGGCTTAAACCACCAGTGCTATATGGCTTAAACCACCAGTGCTCCTTTTTCTATTTCCAATTGTCAGGGATCTGTAGCATCTGCCAGTTGTATATTCTAGACACTTTGTCCTGTTCCACTGAAAGGGGAAACAAGCCTAGATAATTTGTTTTGAAATATTAGAACATATGAAAATTATTTGTGGTAAAATGGCAATTTTGGTATTTATAATGGAAGAAAAATTATAAAGATTTATCTTTAGAATAGTTTTGTGGCTACACAATCGCTACCTATCATTAAAATGTGTTGACTTTTGGCTCGTTAAAATGTGATTGATAAAGACAAGGCTTTTAAGTACTATCCTTTCAAATCTGTCGTCTTTTAAGGTTAGACTTGCAATCTTACAGAGTGTCTGAATCTTTTAAACTTTGTAACGTTTTATGTCCAGTTCTCCACTCAACTTTTAAATAAAAGAGATCTCCTGGCACAGAAATAATGACATTTGTATCCCAATAAATCTAATCTTTTATTCTTCATCTGTGGCAAAAGTTGATGTCTGGACAAAAACAAATGGA
This sequence comes from Patella ulyssiponensis, assembly GCA_963678685.1. NCBI lineage: Eukaryota > Metazoa > Mollusca > Gastropoda > Patellidae > Patella > Patella ulyssiponensis. The sequence continues at coordinate 85,397,591 of OY783225.1, read as the reverse complement.
TCCATTGAAATTCCTGAAAATACAATAAGTTCATTTGCGTGAAGAATCCAACATCTGAATTGTCGATTAAAAAATACCAAGATTTCAATGGATTGAAAAATGGAGATATTTATGTGTAATAAAAATGCAAATGTGTTGACATTTGGAAGGAGATGTTTCACAGACTTAGACTTTGGACGCCAAGGGAAGACATTCACATTGTGAAAGAATACGATGATATCTGTTCCAAATCAATATCTTGAGAATATTAAAATGCTATAACATTACCATGGACAAAAAAGAATACTATTCATAACATCCTTGGAGATGTGCTACAAGTAATTGTGTATTAAATTCTTTGTGACCTGATATCTCCACAGCATGTTGAATAATTAATTTTATTACATTAAATGGTAATCACTATCATGTATTGTTTTTGTTTCTCGAAATTTCGAATTGACAGATTAGTTCTTCTTTTGTTAACTTTGATAGTTTACTTGATTTGTCTTAAAGGAGGATTGGGGGGTCATTGTCAACAGCCCCAAAAAACTTTTGATTTACAGTGATAGTCTGATGAACACTCCTGAACTAAAACATATAAAAAAAAAAGGCAACTCAAAGTTTCTTTTGAACAAAACATTTAATTCTAAATTATTTTCTTGGATGAGCATGATAATTTTTTTTCAATTAAATGCAAGTATACATTGGTTCTTTTTGAAAGTGAAATCTTCTTAAATCAAATGGCTTTTAATGTCCTTTCTACAGACACTGGGCTGATTATTACAGAGCAAAATCTAGTGATCAAACACTATTTATTTAATGTATTATACATGGCCACCCTTCTGGGTAATGGACATTGTAATCCTGATATGAAGATATACATGTAATAAAGATTTTCCAACTTCTTTCTTAAGTACACAGGTGATTTTGGCCTTTTGTTTTGTAGGCTAATCCAGGAAAATATGTTACTCTTACTCATAACTTCATCAATGATGCAAAATGAATCCAAATTGTTTATTATTTGATGAATGTTTTTAATTAAATCTGAATGCACAAATGGGCATATTGAACACTCATTTTTTGTAACAATTCAGCCCATTTATTTATGGGGAAAAATTGGAACTATATGGGGATTATAATTAATGCAAATGTCAAGTCCGTTCATAAGGATAAATGGGTGTATTGTGTTCAGATCTGCCGTGACAAAATTCACTTAAACAGATTAAATGCCTTCATATAGAGAATCCACAATGGTTACAAACTACTGTTTAATCGGCACATGTTTTTTGTAAGGCAGACAGATCCTTTCCATAGATTACGTTAAATACAACTGAATAAGCAGATAACCAAAAAAGAATTAAAGAACACACTTGACTAGAGTTCAGTGGAGGAATAAAATTAAAGAGAGAGTTCGGGAGGGACCAGTTATTGTAGCTGTTCATCAGTTTACCATGCTCTGTTGTTGACTAATCGTCCACAGTAGCTGCCTGATGAAGTGTGCAACAAACAAAAGCCATTTGCCTCTAATGTCACCTTTGGCCCTTCAAGATTTAACAAGGTGGTTGTAAAACTCCAGGTTCACTGCTAGTTAATCTCCAAAGATGTTTTCATCACAGAGTAAATTGCAGCCATAAAAAGCTGATTTGGGAGACCATTTTTCTTCAAGATACCTCACAAAATGGCTACCTGTCAGCTCATAAAACCTGGTTAAATTGTAATTAAGATAACACCATTCAATTGATCCATCAGTCTTTCAGATTTCTGGGGTGATTTTAATGTTCTTCCAGATTCTTTTATGTTCTTATTACATTCTTTGGAATGTTTGATTATCCGACGTGCACTTAGAGCAGAAGATAAAATATTCTGAAGATTAAAATGGCTATGCATAGACGTAGACAAAACCATCTTGTATTCATTGTTCTGCAATATTTCAAAAAATGTATTGGTACTGGATTGCCATCTTTGATACTGCGTTGTCATGACAGTCTGGGTGAGCTCTATAAGAGACTAACAAAGTATTAAATTCTAAATATTGAACGGACATGGCCAATACCTTGAAAATGGGCATGGACTATTATATTACCTAATTTGGTCAACAAGATACATTCCATTACTATTGATGCAGTTTCATAAACGAGAGGGTATGATTTAAATAAATAAATGCCCAGTGTTTTGTTACGCTATGGGTCATCATGAAAATATCGTCTATTTCTGTAGTATTATGTGATGTACATCCTATCTATTAAACTTGTTTATGAATTTGGAACCAATGATAGGTTGAGACCATAATATTGTTACAGAAACCTAGTCTCCAATCACAGAGTAATACTAACTTGAAATTCAGCTTGTATAACAGGATTTAGTTATGGATTGAAGTGAAAATGTGTAAATGAATTTATGAGGATGTGTGTCAATTCTTTAATTATGCACATCTGAAAATTTTATCTTTTCTAAGATGACCCTACAAAATGTGTTATTTTTCACAGATGTGTGGAGATTTTTATGTTTTTAATTAATGGATATGTTGAGATGATGTATGCTGTTGATTTATCATTAGAGTTGTAACTAGCTTTCTTTGCAACATATAATGCCTGTCTTTTTAATCAAGTCTCTCATCTTAATTGCAAGTGATCCAGACGTGATGAGGACAATGCCTCATCTTCTTTGTCCTTTAAAATTAGTGGGACACTAGAGCCATACAATGTCCCAGTTCTTTTTGTCAAGAAAAACAGATTTGGCAATCACTGTCAGTGTTGATCTTGTTCATCTGAATGACAGTCTCTTCCAATTCATTGATCTGTCAGCTAGACCCCGGTAGAGACTACAGATCATTATGTGTAAAACAACTTTTATTACGGGGGAATATTCCGGTGAAAATAACACAGTATTATAAGCTTGTTTGAATTAGAAATAAATGGTTGTGGTGGGAAAGTGGTATTTTGGTCATGTTGTCATGTCACATGGCTTGTAACAGACTTGAAGGATCTATTCTCAAGAATAGAGAAGTATAACTCGGGAGGATTACAATTGTTTGAATGAAAATTTAACTGTTATGATGGGAATGGATGTGGTAGCCCTGTAGATAAACGTCCAACTTGGATTCAAGAAGATTAAAAAGAGTCCTGTCAAAATATTTTACCCAACACTTACATAGGTTGCCATGGATTGTCGAAATCTTTAATTCATTAATTGTTTTTATCTTTGTAAATGCTAAAATAAATTGAACCTTTTCTGGATTGATATTCCTTTTAGAGATTCAAGATCTGAAATTTTATAAGTGAATCATCACTTATAAATTGTGATTCATGTTAAACTCGACAAGTAAATTATTTTTTTTCTTTGTAATTTTTTAAATTATTTTTTTTCTTTGTAATTTTTTAAATTATTTTTTTTCTTTGTAATTTTTTAAGCCAATTTGGGAGGTGTAGCTCATTTTATGGATTTGACATCATAACTATTTCACTTTTAGTCAGATTATAGAAAAAGTACATTATGAATAAAAATTGATGGATTTAAAAGAGAAAAACATAAAAAAAAATATGTATGTTTTTTTTCCTATTTTAATGTTCTAGGTCACTATAACATATTTCAGATTTTATTTTTCAACTTATTTTTAAAATTATTTTTGAAATAAAAGTTACAAAAGCTATGACCTTTAAAAGTAAATGTTTTCCTGAAAGTGGATCGGTTTGGCTATTAGTTTTCTATTGATATTTTATGAGTGTTCTTAATTACCTTTAGAAATATAAAGAGGTTGTTAAAAATTAATTCTTAAGATCTAGATTTTTGCTAGCTTTTGAAGGAGAAATTCTAGATATAATATACATCATTGAATAAAACTGGTTAATTCTCTGTGGAAGGATCTAAGAACCCAATGTGCTTCTTTGAAACCTCTCTGAAGAAATACTAATCCTATTGTCTATTTGAGTTCTAGAGGGGGATGGGGTGGGATGGGTAAAACATGAGTGTCAGTGGCCTGTTTTTGATGCACAGCACAGGGTTTCTTCGGGTCCTGCTACCCTAATACAAAGCGAATCTTTGAAATAAAATTGAACCATTATGTTATTGTTAGTCCAAGAATGACCTAATTTTTATCAAAATCGTGTGTCACTGTATACATGTAACTCAAGATGCTTGCACTTTGAAAGCTACACTACCAACTTTTGTTGTTTACCAGTGTATAATAGAATTTGCAGGTCATTGCTGATTTTAATTATCTCTTGGCAGAAGTTAACAAACAATATCAATTAGTCTCATTTGTAAGGTTACTCAATGCAAATGAAACTTAAAGAATTACGCGACCCGTATAAACCATTTTGGCAACCATTTCCAAACGGCTCAATATTTTGAGAAAAAAACGTTCAAGTAAGGTAAATAGCGTACCAATTGCTTAATGTCTTGGCTTTTGATTTGTATTCTTAAACAAACTTTTTTTCAGAAAACTAGGTGAAACAGGGACTTTAATACTTTGATATTTTTAATTCAAGTAACCCTCTCTAGTAAGCCTTCAATACAAGGTTAATCTGTTAATTGAAATTTGGAGAGAGGGAGAACATTCTCTTAACACTATATTACCGGGGTTGATTATGGATTTTAATAATTTTATTGCATGTATGGTTCTTTTAAAAGTGGGAGGAAACTGGAGTTTGATTTTTTAATCTTAGAAGGGGTTCTAATCCATTTAGATGTCTGCCATCCGATAGTTTAGACAGTTGATTTGGGGTTTGTCATGGTCATATAAATGTCTAAATAATAGTTATTTAGGAGATAAACACCTCCTGTTTCGCATTTAGAGGGGTGTTATTGTCCAATAGACATGTCCTGAGATCATTAGGACCCAAGACGCGTTAGCGTCGCGGGTTCTAATGTAAAATCTCAGGACATGTCTATCGGACAATAACACCCCTCTAAATGCGAAACAGGAGGTGTTTATCGACATTGTAACATGCTATTTTTAAAGATTTTAAAAGAACTTATTTTATTGTGTAAACTTTAAACTTCGCCAAACTGCAAATCGGTTAGATGACGTAAAAATCAAAAAAATCAATTTTGACGTAAGAAAACGTTGTGACGTAACTGAATAACGGGCTGCCGTTTTCACCGAGGTGTGTTGAATTAGTGGTCGAATCCAAGCGAAGATAATTCAATTTTAAAATGCTTGAGTCTTGGGTCGCTGGTAAATAAATTATGAAAGAAAATGTTATTCGAATATTTCAAATAAAATATTTTTAACGTTTGAAGACTTTTAAAAAGATTAGTAAATTTGCCTGAGTGTGGTCTTTTCAACCGGTAGTGCCAGTCGTGAATGAATTAGTTACGGCCTGTTAACCGAGACTACAAAGGGGTAACTCTTGGCAACAATGATGGCTTCGTTTTCGCAGTTTGTGATAACATGGGTGAGTTTTTAGCCTTTATTATTTTATTTGCAGACTGTCAACACAATTTTATTGCCAGTTCTTGTTCGGAGTAGAGCAGTTCTTTCTTACACACATCCCTCAAAATGCCCTATAAAACTATTTGATGCCTAGGATTCAAGTGGTTGCTATGTATATCGTTCTGACGTGTTGTCAATCATTGTCAATTTTGGTATAGTTTCCCGTTATTCTAGGCCATCTCAGCTGCTATTTCATCTCCCCTAGTTACTATATTTTCAACCAATTTCTTGTGACTAATGACGCATTATCAGGCGGATCATGTTATTTAGAATTTGAGCAAACTTTGACTTAAAATTTCCACTTTAAAGTAAACACTGCGGAGTGCAAAAATCACAAACAAATTTGTCCACATTGCTTAGTTACGAATAATTTACGATGCCTGAAAACGGTTTTTATTAATTTATGACTGATTTTCTTCTGTTTTATGTATTTCAGAGATGTGTTTGGATAAAGGCTGAAGTTTGAAAATAGTGTGATGGTCATTGGAGGAACATTTCTTGAAGATATTTGTCAATAAAGATTTGAGTTGAGGAAGATGACTGAGCACAAAATGAAAAAAAAAGTACCCTAATATTTATACGCAGTTATTCGCCTTGCTAAAACAGAGGGGTGTTATTGTCCAATCGACGGTGTCTAATCGACCAATCAAAATGCTTGATTCGCCCTTAAGCATGTTACAATAACATAAAGCCAGAATAATGACCTGCAATAGGCGTATTCACCTCTTACGTAATGTTTCTTTAAGCTTCTCATCTGCAATAAATAGAGACAGTGCAGAGAAGTTGACAATCAAATGAACTATTTCTATAAAATCAACTGTAAGAAAGAATAAGCACATTACAAAGTCATAAGAAAGAAATAAGCAAAGGATCAAATCAAATATTGTTATGTGACATTTCATAAATCAGTAATAATCTGGGGTATTTAAACCCACCATGCTGACAGAGAGAATTTAATAGTATTGAAAATCTCTCCATTTATCGAAATAGATGTTATTGAAGACCTTATCTCGATACTCATCAAAATATATTCAAATCAAGATCAACAGATTCATGTATGATTTATATTTGATCGTTTTTTGCCTCATATAAATTCATATGACCCACTGGCTTAAACAAGTGTTTAGGGAAGGTTACCTTTGTATGATGCAATAATGTTAATATGGGGTTAGTGTTTCCCCAGATCTGACAAGTAGAATGTTTTTTCAAGATTTAACATTGTTTATCACTTTTACTCTTTAGCACATTTTAAACCAAATTGGGGGCGTAATAGGTTACACAACTTAAAGGAAAAAACTGAACCCAAACAACTATGTATGAAGGTGGCTCCAGGCTGTGTATAAATGAAAGTGTCTGTGAGCATGAGATGTGTTGAAAAGCAGATCGAGTTATATTCAATCCAAATGAAAATATAGGGCTATCTTTCGAATAACAGAAAAAATAAGTTTGTTTCTTTTGTTTGTTCCCTGTCAGTACTAAAGAAATAAGCTCCATGACTGAGACCATTTTTCTTCTCCAATTTGTTGTTTTTCTGTCAAAAGAACTTCCATTTGACAGGAATAAATTTGTTACAAGTGGTTCTAATCCTGTTTTATTATTGATTACTTTTGTCAGCAGAAGTGAAAAATGGTGGAAATCTATACACTTGATTAAAAAGATACAAAGGTTTGACTTCCTTTTGTCACAACTGAGCTTGAGAATTATTAATTTTGCCTCCGGTAAGGATGGATTACATCCTGAAATATTTGGAATTGTGCATCTTTAATGTTTGCAATTTACTTCGAGATGAACAGCTCCAATTCAGTCATAAAAAATTTAAGAGACAAATCATGCATCAGTGAGAGTTTCAGAAAAGATATTGGAGTTCTTGGTAGAACACTATAAATCAAAAAAAGGCATACATGAAATTTGAGAAAAAAATATCAAATAAGTACACAATGTAAGTTGGATTAAATTTATCACCCAGTGGTATGTAACTTAAAATATCAATATCGAAGCTCATCATATGACACTGGTTCATTAACTTGGAAGTCACAACTTTAATCCTGGTGTTGGCGAGAAAGTTACACAGGATTTTTCTAGCCAGTGGTGCAGTACAGTGTCTTCTCTTTCAGATGGGACAAAACACTGAGGCCCTGTATAAAGGTAGGCATGGTATATTTCACAAGGAGTTGTGGAAAGGTCGCTGTCTAAACCAAAATTTATATTATAGCATAATGCATGGCACATATCCTTATGCATGGCACATATAGTCCAGAAGAGTAGGCCATGAAACCCAATTTCATTTCGATTCATAAAGTCCCGAAATATGGTCTTTGAAACTTGGAACTGTTTATTTATAATTCACTAATGCCCGACTTCTGTAACTTGAATATCTGTTTCTTTCTATGCTTTGTAACATTCTCATCAAGCTGTAGTCATTTCACATATTCAAACATTGCAACCAATTAAATGTTCAGGAAAATTTATTTTATAAATTGCTAAATTTAAATTCACTTTGCCAATAAACGTGATATCACTATCCTCTGTCCGTCTAGTGATTGTTTTATTCTTGTCTAGTGTGATTTACATATATTATCGCCTGACAGTTTTGTATATTAATATGTTAGAGGAGAAATAACCAATTTCCTACAACAATTTCTTTTGCTTCAAACATCCTGAGTTAGCCATGGTGTTGGTTCGTTATTTTGCATTTCCCATAACGTCGAGTAAATCAATACGTATTCTGTTCTCAATATCTCTGGTGGCTGAAGAAATGGCTAAAGTTTGTCAAATGATTGGTTGATTTGGTTGGTGTATTAGGGTTAATCACTCGTTCATGCTACATCTGTCTTCCCTCGGCCATATTTCATAATCGTTTAACAAAGCTTTCAAATGTAACTTTTGATAAAGGACGTCTTCTGGCCTTTTGCAAGTCAATATCTGACCTTCACAATTACTCATGGTAATAGAAACTAACTTTACAAAAGATTCCTCAAGAACACTGACGCTTACAAACGTTAAATGAATTTTCTTGTGCCTTATGTACAGTTCTAATCAAGTGGTCATTTTACTATCATGGGAAAATTTGTCATAGAAAAGGCGCATAACTTTTTCTCTAGAGGGTACTCGTGCCAATCTGTCTCTATATATCCAGTTCCATTCCTTCTGTAAATGGAAATGAGAGATGACAACTCCATCTTAGCATTGAGCTATCCCGGCATGAACTGAGAACCTTCAGATTTTATAAAACCAAATTGCCACTTTGTTAGGATTAATGCTTGAGGCACGCCTATTTTACGTCAAGCTATCCAGGTACGAACTGAGAACCTTCAAATATTTTACTGCCCAATTGCCAACTTATTAGCAGTAACGCTTAATGCAGAGAGAAAGAAAACATTTCTAGTCATTTGTATGAAATAAGAAATTGAAATCCCTTTCACAAATAGATGGATCAGAAAAAAAAGATCTCTGGGTAACTGAGTTTCAAAGAATTTTATATTAAGATCTTGTGATAGCCAAGTTCCAAAAGATTATATATTAAGAACTCTTGCTAGCTGGGTTACAGAAAAATCCTGTGGACAAGACATTCAAATATTTTGGAAGAAGGGAATTAGCTAATAAAAGGAGATTGCATAATTTGACACCAGACATTAGAGTAACAAGTTAAACTGAAATGAAGTACATTATAAGTATGACAAAATCTGCTAAAATCGTGCATGGAATCTAATTTGGATCATCCTAAAGGAAATAATCATGTTGCACTGTCATGGATATTTTTTTTTATAAATTTTGAGCTGCATTTACATTTGATTGACAGGCAAAAGTACTTTGATTTATGAATTCATGGCAAACTAATCCCATTGTTTCTGGCTATCATGACCAATGGTTATTGGACACCATAGAATAAAGTCTGTACATGACATGCCAGTCAAATCACTGCTACAAATTGCTGGCAGATGGCTTCAGGCATGATGCTCTCTAATCTAAGGAGGAGATTATGTTTACACTTGGACATTGCTATAGAGATAAATCTCCAGCAACAATTATTTCGAAAACTTATCTCGTTATTTCTACCTGCTTCAAATCACTTTGTCATTTTTATCACCGTTTACCTGGCAGTTACAGGGCTGTTGCATCGAGTAATCTTTATTGCTGTCTGGCTCATAGTCTCAACACTAATGCTTCTCATGTTTTGTTTTATGGTCACGTCCTTGGGTGATCTCAAATATTCTTGAGACACACTTACCTTTATTGGGCTACAAAGATCAGTTTATTTCTAAACTAATCATATCTAATTCATGAAACAAGAAGACATTGATTGGAATATAAGGTTCTTTTTATTGACATTAACAGATGGAGAATTTGGAATAACCCGCTTATTAGATGAATGATGTGTTGGTATATAGGCTGATCTCAAATAAAAAGAACCTTGATATATGATCCAAAGGTTTTAGAGCATTAAGAGCAGGATTATCAGATCTCTTTCAGGGCTGCATACAGAAAATCAGTCTGGGGGGAGGAGGTGCAAGTAGCCCTGTTTTTGTCTCCACGCCAGGATGTAGCTTGTTGGTCATTTTTATCCTGCTGAATTAAGCTGCTGGACCAAATGTTTGGATTGTTTCTTTGTCAAGAAGGGTGGGTGGGTGTGTTTTAGAAGATATGGACAGCCAATGAGTCAAGTGGCATGGTTTCTATTCCCTGTTTGTACGTGACATGGAGTATGGTCTCCCGCTCAATCCTGTGGGTTTTCTCCTGGTCATCTGGTTTACTTTCACTAATAACAACCCCTACATGCAAACGATTTACTGAAATAAAATTGAACAATGTCCATTTTTCTCTCTTTATTAAGAATGTGTTTCAATAATTAGATATGTGTGGTATTAAAGCAAAAGTAATATTATATTAATATTGTATACCTTCATTGTTTTGCAATCTTTTGATAAAAATAAACCTCAAATGTCTTGACCTCAGAAGATTCTAATTCACCCCCAACTTTTGTTGCTGATATTTGACGGGATAACACTTACTGTCAGACTTCTGTTTTATTGGTTGTAAAGGTCAATGGGTCACAGTATCAATTGTTTTATCAAATAGTTTATAATAAGATCAACCAGGTACTAACTTATAGTAGATTACAGATACACTTGGTATTGACCGTCTATCTACTGTTGATTACAGATTCACTTTAACATCAGTATAACACTATTGTTGATACTGACTGGTAGGGCCGAAACGATACGCTGTGCCACGATATGATATAGCATGATGTCGTAGCCCAACGATACGGGTGCATCACGATACACACGCCATTAATGTGAAATTGACTAAAGTTTTCTTGAGTTGAAATAAAGAAAAAATACACAATGTTTTAAATTTATATTGTTTATTATTAGATAAATTAAAATTTATATTTAACTTTTAACCAATATTTTTGGCACATTTTAACTACAAATACTTCAAACGTCTTTATTTATTTTTCTTTTACCTCAAAAAAATGTTTGAGAATTTAATTTGTCGGAGTAAAAAAGTTAATATGCCGATACTCATTAAGCCTCGTCGATGTCATGCTTATCAGTGATTGTAGCGGCCAAGCGAATATTCACTGCGGTATCAGTTTGCTTCGATCGAACAGGCGGATGGCTTTTCTATTTCAACTTCACCAAGTGTAACACTGCTACCACCAGTACTGGGCGTGAACATAATAGTCGAAAGACTCAGAGAGACTGTTAACCAAAATTTCAACACGCTTTTCATTCATTCGAATAAGAGCCACCGGCATCGCGAGGAAGAAATTACTTAAATAAAATGCGATTTCATTGGTGTAAAATGCATGGCTTCCGGTATTTTGTCCAATGGAAAAAATTGTCTTATCCAGTTTCCGAGTCGTATTTTGCACGCGATTAGTAGGTTAGTTTTGCAATGATTGTGAAGTCTGGATGCCCGGGCCTATAGAAGAGGCGTGCTATTTATAGCTGCCGAGGGTTTCTTTACATTTAGGCCTTGTGTACGTACGTACTGAACTGATAGGTAATTTCTAAGGGTCCTACATGTCTGATTTATTGAACAAATATCGCGATATAGTATGAAATTAATCGTGAACCTTAAATTGAAAAAAAAATCGCGATTATCGATATTCTTAAAAAAAATATCGTTCATCGTTTTCATGGAAAAAATCGCGGTACACCGGTTCACCGGTGAATCCTTTCGGCCCTACTGACTGGTTACACCTACCCTATAGAGAAAACAGGAGTGTAGCTCTCTTTATCTAATTCTTATGCATCTTTCATAATTTTAGTACATTATAAATACCGATTAAGTTTTCAAGTGGCGTGGATGAGATATGTTATATCAAATATATTGATACTCATATTTCAGTCAACATAAATTGGGTTGTGGGAGAATGTCGAGTTCTATGAAGTCAGAAATGAATCAATATCTGGTTGGTAGATAATACAGATGAACTAGATTTAAGGGTATATCTCATATTACCAATAATTTCTGTCAAAAATATAATTATTTTTCTTGGTCAATACAAAGAGTCATCTCACGACACGGTTTTAAATCACCCTTAATGATGTTGACCAGAGATCAAGTGATTTGGATGATTAACCAGCAATGTCTGATTTGCATATTGATACACCAGCAGACTTCTAATTACATATGTTTAATGAAAATAAATTGGACGTTAAACAGAACTGGGAAATTTCTATTTAAATTTAGTTGACATTTATAGATTTTTTTTTAGAGTTCTTTGAAAGACAGTAGTTGTCCATGGTGTTTTACAAAAATATTTCTTAAGGAGTTGGCTAAGGATTCTTGTTTTGTCTTTGCTTAAGAAAGAAATGCAAAACGAAATGGTTGTTGACGCAAACATTTTGTCTCAATTTGTTAGTGGCCAACTAGACACTGCCCGGAAGTTACCAAACAGTGTCTTGCACAAAATAGTGTATGTGGTTCTTGTCCAGAACACCTAAATTCCCATCATTATTTATTTGAGAAGTTCATTTTGCTGACAATTTTCATTGTATTTGTGTATCTCATCACTTGAAATAATACCAAACATGCATTTTTTCTGGCCGTCTGGAAATTCATTTCATCCTTCAGGCCTACAACAATAATGATATACTATTCTGGTACTGAGCCAAACAAAAATGTAACCCAAATACTAAAATTGCAGAACGTGTTTACCCAATTATTACATCATAAAACCATACTTTTTTATCCATAACATTCCACTAGATGGGTCAAACTACACCCATTATATTGGCTGTTGTGTGTCATTGTTAGAACCAATCAATTTAATGATGAATGAGTTTGGTGCAATCAATGTGGGCAGACATGTATTTTTTCACATGAATTAACCTCATGCGGATGCATATCATTCAATGTGCATTGGTAGATGATTTCCATTTAACTGGACTTCTATATTTATTAATGGCGGTATGTTCATAGAATACTTTAGTGGATAAAACTGGATTATTTAAGGTGAAATACCCTTGTGAACTTTCATCCTTTGAAAGTATCTCACGTCCTGTGATACGTTTTCTAAGAAGAAATCACTGTTAGTTTCCCCTGAGGGGTTGATCATAAGTCCTAAAATTTTAAGTACCAAAAAGCAATTTCTGTACCTACCAACCATATAGTGGTAGTTGAATGTCACATTATACTTTCCACATATTTTGATTTAAAAATTACAGACAAGGCTATTTCAACACATTTTGGTGTTAGTTTACGCTACGACTTAGTGGTAGCCTACAGTGTTCTCTAGATTCTGGGACTTTCCCCTTTAATCAGCTTTCTAATATAAAAAAGTATGTCTTGATCAATTTTTGAACTACATGTATTGGAAATAAATGAAGCATAAAAAAACAGCTGTGGCGTATATATAATTTTATCTACTTTTATAGACTTTTATAGTATAGTACCGGTATGTTACTATGGTTGTGTTATCTATTGATTTAATACCCAATGGCCAATTGTAGTTCAATTTATGACTTGTTTGCTGTCAATCATATCTTAAAGGGTGGGCAAAAGAGAAACAATATTAGTGCCTGAGATTCTACAGCTGGTCCCCTCTCATAGAGATTATTGACTACACGTAATGCGATACCTTTAAGTAATTACATACAGTACTTAATGTGTCGTGTACATACATAAAGATAAAGACATACTACTGTTTGTCTAGTTTCGTTTTGCTGACACTGTCATCATGGGCTGTTAATACCACATGATACATTGATCAGCCACATGTCATTATCCGATATCATAAAGTTCTAAGACAAATAACCAGATTCTGTTGTTACCAGGAAGCTAGGCTATGATCGATGACCTGTCGTTTTTCGAATCTGATTTTAGTGAAATGCAGCGTTTGTTAACATTATTGGCAGCCATATTAGCCATGTTCTGCTTTATTTCAGGCTTTGTTATAAGATTCTGTATGTTGCCAGGAAATGTTGTTTTGTGTTTCATTTAAAAATTTATTGTTTCTGTATCTTTCCCATTAACAGAAGATTTCTGTTCAGGAATCAGAACCACTTTCCTGGGCATGATACTGCAAATGTCCAGCATAGGAATGCAGGACAAGAAATTAAATGAAAGGGAGGTTTAACGCCCTATTTGTCTGCATCAACCGGGCGAATGCTGTGTTTTATGAGGGAAGTTTTTAGAAGACAGCAGCACTATGGCCCCGTGTTTTGCTATATGTATGTGAAAGATAAGCTTAAATTATGAGAGATTTAGGGTAAAAAGTTGCTCTGTTAAGGTATATTTGAAGTCCTTACCCAGTGCTAGCACAAAAATTCTTCATTGCCGCATTTTACACATGATTCTAGAAAAATCAGACATTAGTCTGAAATTGAGATGTTAAAAACAATTCATGAAGATAAATTGTTCATCTTCTTCAAATTGTTACAAATGGCCTGAAGCTGTGACAATTTTCTCGCTTGAATGGGAGATTGGGAGAAAAATGATAGCAAAAATGATAGCAAAAAGATACTTTGTGTGAAATGGAACTCTTGAATGAAATAAAACTGTATACAATATAAGAATTATTGTGTATCTTATCCCTACATATTTTTACTATTTCAACAACATATTAGTTGTCATGACTATTGGATCTGGCTTGGAATAAAATTGACGTTATTCTCCACCATGTTGCTTTTGCTAATAGAAACCTGGGCTGTGAAACTGTTATCCATGTGTCATCAATATATGATACTAAATAAGTGTGAATTATTAGACACCAAGGGTGTTATACAGATATAATCACTGACATATTCTTATTACATGATATTGATTGATGACCTGTCAGTTGACCCCCAGACTGTTACTATAAATAGATTTGATATATTAATGTTCTAATTAGAGTGGATGTTCAGAACAATATAGGATTATTTTTTCAGAAGAAACCTATTATTATTCCTTCTCAGATGACTGGAATTAAAGCTAGCAAATAATTATAAGATGTCAAATAAGAGAAATATAAGATATTTGCCTGCTGTTAGATTACTACCTGAAATGTCCTCATTTTAGGATTGTATTTTTTTAGCTATAATGGTGATGTCCTATCATGTAAGCCCCAGCAAGATCCAGTAATGCATCCCAATGTAAGTGATGTTTTTCGGGGCACCATTTCATACTGAGATTTTCCATCATAAACTTTGTCGTGTAATGTGGCTGCATATAGTCTTCAACTGCATTTTTTGGGTTTCTAACTCTTCTATCACACTACACACTATATTTATTTAATTCTTTGATATTTTAAATGTGGATCCATTGTAGTCACACCCGTCCATCTGTTGGTTTGTTGGTCTGTTGTCCATAATTGAGGTGCGTTTCAGCGCATGATGTATGTTTATATTCTTCCTGTAACTAATAAGCTACTTATCGTTCAAATGTCATTGACCTGAACCCTTGTGATGTAAACTTCGATAAGACCATCATAATTATTTATGTAACGTAGTGGACAGTGAGTCATCTATTGTAGGTACATAAGTTTATTAACCAGTTTATTCTTTTATAGCTGTAGGAACTCACTAATCGAGACTCTATAAACCAGGAAAACTTATTCTTACACAACATGTAATTCATGATTCCGAGATTTGGAGTTAAGCTCCGCCCCCTTAGATACTGTTACTATGTCCCCCAAGCTTAACAGCATTAGCGGTTCAATATGGCGACCCAGCACCTTACAGTTTGATTCGTGTATGCATATTGTCATCAAATAGTAACTGTATAGTGTGGTTTTAATGGTTTTCAAAAAAAAAAAGAGTTTACATAAATAGAAATAAATAAATATAGAGTATAAACTTTATTCAGACAGGCCTCGAAATGTCGCTTTAGTACCGTAACTAACCTGTCATTTATAATTTTCCACGTCACACTACTCACACATTATCCATGGCATGTGCACAAACACGATTAAATGGTTCATATTTGATATATGTGAATATCATAATTAATTTCTTCGACATCGGCCGGACTAAATATTCACACGAATCGCCGCAATTTTTAGCGGTAAGTTTCTGACTCAAATTGGCGTGGATTTCGCTTAGTAAAAGCATGCATCCCAAATGATGCTTTAAATTGAATGTACTACAGGTGTATGACACTGCCGTTGAGAAACGTGTAGATTTCGGACTCTAAAATATCGGTATAAAATTTAAATTGAATGCCAAGCCCGACATTGCACCTGTACATGACACTATTCCAATCACGTGCCGAGGACAGCTGATCACGCCCACTGTAATTCCTTTCTCGCATTCCAACTAATTTACGATAAAAAATTATAATGTGTAAAATAGTCTTTTGGCCAAAATATTTTCTATTGTCAAATTGTCCTGTAAATTATACATAAACTTTATTTTCGGACAATGTTCTGAATTTATATTTTTATTGGAGACAAAACAGAAACAATTGTTATGGTGCAGGCTTTATTGTGTCCAAATTGTTAATTGTTATGCATGATATTATTAAGGACAGGCTGATTTAATTAAATTATTTACAATCACACTGTCGTGAGAAGAGAGGGCGATCATCTTCTCCCTTTATCATAAATAAAAACATGTTAAAACAGAGCTGACGTCAGATGTTGTTAAATTAAATATTATCTGGCTTCTTACTTAAAAAATGTATAAATACAACTCAACCCTCACCACATGTTTTATTACTAATTCATAACAATCAACTAAGTGTTTATTTAATAATAAATAACAAAGGACATGTTTATTTAACAGTAAGTGGACCTAAATGGGGAAACAATCTGGGATAAAAAAAAATTAGGTTGGGATGAAACAGCCCGGGTTGAAACGGTCGTGGGATAAACTGACCGTATCCCCTTGATCCAGGGCAAACACATTTTTAATTGTTTCTTTTTGATTTCTGAAAAAGTATAAATTTTTGCGCCATGCCGTCTTTCGGGGTAACGTTCGTTCATGCTTGTTACAAGTTCCCCACGCGCAGCGTAATACCATTTCGACGATAAATGTAGAAATAACAAACTTCCCACAGAGCACGGCCTTGTTTGTTTGTGGGACAAAAATGGCTGCCAATCTTGAACTACGCGGGCCAAATATAATCGGGCTTTCTGATTGGTCAATATCTTTACAATGATTGACAGGTCGGATTCATCAATACATTTGTGGGCGGAAGAAAGGACCTTGCTATTGGCCTTGATTAGAAATATAAAAGTATTTTTAAAATGTTACAAATAATACAATTAGAAAAGGTCATTAAATTAACATAGGGGAATCTGGATCTTCAAAAGATGTACAAAATGTATTTTTATCTACTGTTGAGTAATATGATAAGGAAAGTGAGAAAGACATCCTTATTTAATGTATGTGATCTGTTTAAGTGAGAAAGACATCCTTAGTAAGGGGAGATGGGTGGTCTAGAGATTTAACATGTGCGCATGCAACCATAAGATCTGTCACTGAATCAAGTGGAGTAGTTTTTATTTCCTACTTGTACATGACAAGGAGTAGGGTGTTCAGTCCAACCTCTTGGGTTTTCTTCAGATACTTCGATTTCCCCGCACTGCTAAAGATTTCTACACACGTAAATGAATTATTGTAAAAAATGAAATGGGTTTAATGTCCTACGGTTCTGCCCCTAACCTGGGCTTATGAAGACGGGCACACGCCATACAGTGTGCTATGAGGGATATTTTACCAGAGCAGCGGCACTACAGCCTACTCTTACATCGAATTCAAACTGCCAAGGGATCTTTTACGTGCACATCAATGTGTACACGGGACCTCGGTTTTTTGTACCATCTGAAAGACTAGACAGCTATCCTTGTCAGGCCCTCCGTCCTGCACCAATGACAAGGGGAAAATCATACCAGAAAATCTGGATGAACTTTCCACTTAGCCACATGATCCCTGAATTATTGTAATAATATTGAACTATATGTTAGTCCCAAAATGAAAATTAAACCTGATTTCTCTCTCTCTTGCTCATCCTTATTTATGTGATTTGTTTTAGTGAGAAAGACATCCTTATTAATTTGATCTGTTTTAGTGAGAAAGGCATCCTTATTAATGTGATCTGTCTTAACATACATTTAAGATGTGATAAACATTACACAGTTAACAAATCGCTTAGTTATTTGTATGTAGGATTACCAAAAGGAATTGATATAGGGGCACAAATATTGAGACTAAAGGGCATGTGAGGGGAGGGTGGGGGCAAATTTTTGATTGATTTTGACTGTATATTATTTTGATGAGGTTAAACGTCATTAACTAAATGCTCCACGGCATGTCTCTTTCTGCATTGGAAAATTGCTACAGAAGTTATGGAAGTTAGTGTTTGCTCATATTTTTTCTACAACAAGACTACGATGCCCACTAGGATCAACTTTAATTAGCAAAAGTGGCCATTAGATCAAGTGACCAATCACAGTCATCTGTTCAGTTTGCTTCAATTTTAGCATGTTGACCTTTTAACAAAGGCATTCCATACCTGACCAATCTGTGCAAATAAGTTATTTCAGGTTGTCAACGGCAACCAACTGTTCTTTTAAACAGCCATCTTTTTATTTTTTCAGTCCCAATTTACATAGTTTTGAAATTAGGTGTAAATGTTTATACAAGCTATATCACATTTGTCTGCCAACCGTCTGACTTTTTGACACTTCTTTAGCCTCTTGTTATTTTGCAGAATAACAAAATTTGTTTGTCATTCCCTGATAAAATATTATAAGATTTCACAAATTTTTGCTATGGGTACATTTATCACAACTGGGCTGTAAATTTGGTTTTTGATAACACCTGCAATGCAATATAATATTGTTGAATAAAAGTATTATGTAATTGGATATATCGGTACACATTTACACCTGTGGGGATTATAGTTTTATTAACTTAAAGCAAAACTGGATTGTATAGTTGGATACAATAAATGACACAATTGAGGAAAAGAATGTGGAAATGTTTTTTTTTAAATTTTTATTTTTTTAAAGGAAATAAACTTTGCTTTATATTTGATTTACTTTCAACAAAAACGCTGTATGCCACAGGTCAAGGAAACTAAATGTACTTTATCTTTATTGGGATGTTAAACCAAAATGAAACATTTATGTCTAAAAACATTGTTAATGTTATTTTTATGTTCAATTTTTGCAGAAGGACAAAAAAAAAAATGACTTGAAACATTTTAAGATTTGCAGAATGACAAAATAAAAGTGGAATTTGGCTCACATCGACAAAAACCAGGTTATTTAAAAAATTACATAATATGGTACAATTTTATTTCAATAATTTGCTTGTGCATAGGGGTATTTAGCAGTCAAAAGAAACTTAAGGACCCAGAGAGAAATCCACAAGGTTAGGCAGGTGACCCAACTTCTTAATACATACAAGTGTGGGATTGAAACCATGCCATGTGACTCAAGAGCACACGTTAGCAACCCCACTCCTAGCTTAAAATATACTAGAAATTAAAAACTGTATGATAAAACAACACTCTACTTTGGTTATTTTTGGACTAACATATGGTTATTTCTATAATTTGATACTGCAGTTAATTTAGTTAACAACCAACCAGCTGATGTATAATCAGAGCTTTATTTCATTTCTGCTTCCAAATTAATTTAATGAAGTTGAAAATGTGTTGTTATATTTGTCATTTCTGATGTCAATAGTGTACCTAAGCGACATGTAGACTGTTATTCACATTTGAGTAGAAGGGTTTGAAATGTGTGGCTTTAATGAAGCGTATAGATCTCATCTATATCCCACAGGCTTTGTAATGGAAACACAGGTTTTGTCGTGGTTGAGAATTACTTATTGTTTGCGATAATACGATAACACCTGTTTTTGTTACTTATCCTTTTAGTAAATAGTCGCCATTGATTTATTTATGACATAATAGACAGTGACAAGTACATGCTATTTCCACATTCAACATTTGTTTATATAAGACTGATTGTTGACCTCAATGTCAGACACAGTGTTTTTGTAAATCTCTTGAATGGCTTTCATAACATGATTCCAATATCAGATTTGCTTTGTGCATTTTACTGTTATATTTTGACTGCATTAATTTGTTTCCCTAATTTCCAAAATAAACAAACTTGTCATGAATCAGTTCCGGGTCTGGTTTAGAAAACTGTAAAAGCATATCTTTGATTCCTGATATTTGATTTTCAGACTTCTCATGATGCTATTTCATGTCTGGGTAAGCATCTCTGATTCTAATATTAGATTTTTTCTACAAAATTTGAAATTTTGTTTTTATAGAATAATTTTGTTATTCCAACAACTTATAACCTTGAGAATAAATTGACCCAAAATACATGTATGTGATCGATAGCAACATTTGGAATAAATATTCTGGTTTTGGATAAACAGTGGCAAATCCACAGAGGCATATTTTCTGATAAATAGTGAAAAATAACCTAAAAGTAACCCAAAATGACCTAGTTTGTGTCTAGTGGACGTTAAATCCCATTTTGCTCTCTCCAGATCGGACAGGAATAAATTGCTCACAAAACTAAATATCAAGTTATATTTCCAAATCAAAATGTTGTTGTTCACTTTATTAGAAATAAAAAAACTCCAAAGGGGATGCTGCCAGACTAAAAAACCTAGTGTCCCAGAAAGATTTTTCATTTCTTTAAAATATTCAATCCAGCAAGTGTTCAGTTTGAACCCTCTCTGCAAGACTGACTATGACAGAAGTAATCTATCCTTTACCTGTGAATTTGAACAGATTTTAATTGAACTCTCCGACGACAGGTGCAACAATGGTGACAACATGCACAAGGCATGAACCATATTTTAAATGACCTTTCAATGGTCACACTATTGCAATCAAAGTTCACTTGTCATTATATTTTTCAAATGTCATTTATAAACTTTAATCTGAGATTTTGACGAGCTACAGCTCGGGGCTTGATCAAATGATAATAATTACAGGAGCAGAAGTGATTTGTGTACAGCTCACTTACAGGCGGATTTAAGTACAACTGATTACATGGCCGCAGAAAATAATCAATTTGTCATTGTTCATTCTCCCAAGGGTATAAGTTGGCCATAATCACTCCTAAATCGGTGTTTAGTGATAATAATAGGTTTTAATATCAAGCAGGTAATCAGAGGAAGTAATTGGCCAATTAGGAACACCAATTGTGTAATGTTTAACAAGCTTGCATGTAAATAAACATGTGTAAACACAGACTAATCAACCGCTTCAGATTAACCCCTCCTTTCCTGAGCAAGTGTACTACTTTATAATGCTTTATAATCTTATATCCTTACTGAAGTTAATGAAACGTGGTTGTAAATCAAAGGGTTAATACACAAGTCCTTTATAATGCTTTATCTTTTATTCTTGTAGTAACTGAAGTTAATGAAACATGATTGTATATCAAAGGGTTAATACATGAGTAAATATGCAATATGAATAGAGTTGTTGATAAAGGTAATCACTTATACCAATGTGAACATTAAAGTTGGAAATTTACTTTTTTATGCCGGAAGAAATCTTTGAAACTAAAAAAAGCCTGATCATTACAGATTGTAAGAAATTTACGACCCAGCAGATAAAATTGATCACTTTAGTTTTGTAAAACTTTTATAAAATAGCTCATCCAGAAAGAATTTTTTTTATCAACAAATTTTAAAGATTTTCAATCAATTTACTTAAAAAGAAGACTATTGGATTTTAGAAGAAATTGTGCACTGAACATTAATTTTTAAACATTAATTTTGTTCATGTGATTTATCTAAATTTTTCAAATGTGATTTATCAAATTTAGATAATCTTACTTTGTGAAAAAAAATGTGTTATAATTCAATGACTTTGGGTTTTTGATCATTATTTGCTAGTCTACATGTTTACCTTTCTGCAGTCATGTAGTCAGATTGAATAATATTTTAACAGTAATATTAATCTTTTAGAATATATAATACTACAGGATATAAGGACATCTAGTCTTTTAAAAAAGCCTGTAAATAAGGCATCCTTCACAGGCATTCTCAGGGACAAATTTTGTGCAGAACTGATTTGTATTTTTCTTTTCATGCTGTATTCTGTCCCTTTAGCAGAGATTTAGAATTTCTGAACATGTTAATGGAACATTGGTAACAATTTCATGTCGCAAAAGCTATTACTTCGTATTAGAAAAAACTAGAATTTCACTAGAAAAAAGAATGTACATGAGGAGAACTATCACAAATCACTGTTTTATCCAAATAATCCAAACATACATTATAGTTTTGTTGGAAATACGTACGAAGCCTTATCAAATAGGTACTTTTTTTGTACGAAGCCTTATCAAATAGGTACTTTTTTTTCGGGAGTTTGGCTCAATCCAACCATATATCCCCTTAATTAATGGTCACTCAACCTGTTCCCCAACTTTTTATGACGAAGATCCGTGGAAACACTAGAAGTGTATTGATTGATGTTAAGAAGTCTACCACTGAAATTCATAAACAACATTGTTTCTAAAAGAGAAAATTGAAGATGAAACCATGGTGATGGCACATAGTCTTTAGAAATGCCAGATTTTATTTTTGAATCGTGGACACAAGAGAATTAATGAAGCTAATACCTGCAATTATTTTAATGCGTTTTGTCTTTAAATACATTGCCACAAGCATTATAATTTTCCCTTATCTGTTTTGAAGTGCTGTGTTGACATGTGGTCTTGTAACCGGTTGCAACCAATTCAAATTTAGGTCACACAGAAAAAAAAGTTGAATAAACTTTAAACAGTTTAACTGATGTTGGGAGGACCTATCTGTTGGAATAAATGAATTGTGGGGTGAATGGGAAGGGGGGAAAGGATGGGAATCCTGGTGAATTTATCTTTTGCTTTTATTGCCCTATGATTGAACGAAGAAGCTGACACAATCTGTTGTTCAAGATGCTTAAGTACAAAACACCTGATGAAAAAGAATGTTGTACAAGATGACCCCAGGTTCATCAATATTATTATTTCATGTTTCTGACGACATGTAATAACACTATAACACCTGTATATGCTGACCTATAGACCACACTCTAGCCAGATGCTATTATATATAGTCCATCATATTGTTGACCACTAAACATAATAAATATAAGTAATATAAACTACTTTAAAGGCAGGTGCCACAGTGTTGTTGCATGGATACATTATGTATAGATAGCTAAGCAGACATAAAAAGAATATGGTTGTCCTCTTAGGTACAGCAATTTATTTTTTGCAATAGTTTCAAATAGAAATCAGAAGTCTTTGGAAAGTAAGTCCATGAATCTGATAAATGATTTTTTACAAATGTTTAACAATGAAAAATGTTTGCTATGGTTGGACCCCCCTTCATCTCTTCGCTTCCACCTTTCACCTATTACCCTGACAAAAATTCAAGTGCCCTTTAAATATGCAAATAGATAACAGAATATTGGAAAATCTGTAAAAAACCTTAACCTGTGGTTTCGTTACTTCTTTTTGCCGTTATTTCCCCTATTTACACATTGTCTTGTTTTCCTTGGTGATCTTTCCCTTTAGGTATTTGATTTGTTGTCCACAAGAATAATAAACACTATACTATAAGACGTGTTAAGTACTTTTAGTAAATATACATGTCTAGAACTAGGTAGACTAACCAACCTTTATTCAATTTGATAAATTGAAGATTGTCTGGAATCTGGTTAATGGAGAAAAGGCCAATCATTTTCAAAAAAACATAAAACCGTATTCATTTACCCAAGAGACAAACAAAGAATGTTATTTATTTGGATATGAAATAGTAATAGTTTTACTCCAATGGGGAATCTTTTTACATACATGTTCCCATTGCCCTGAGGTCACCCTCTGTCTAGTAGCTTTAAGAACTGACACTCCGTCATAGTTGAGACAGAGTATGCTTACTCTTTTTAAAGTAGCAGAGTATGCGTACTCTTTTTAAAGTAGCTTATTTTATTAAATTATAGCAGGCTAAACAACATAATAATATACATTGTATTTTATTTTAGTCAAAGATGCATTCCCCAGAAACTATAATGGTAGTCATTTCCAATAATAGTATGGCTAATTTTATATGGAAAGTATGGACACCCAATCTTTCTAGGAAATACTGGATTGCCTGAAAAACAATGGTATTTACAGAACAAAAAGTAAAAGTTTTTCAGTCGACTTGTTTTGAGAGACGTAGGGAGTGCTTCTGAGAACAAAGGCTATTAGAATGCTTTTATCAGGATTTGTACGTGAGAAGACATATTTAAACTTATGTTAAATTTTCATTTTGTTGAAAACAAACCATACATGTAAGGATGGAAATTGACTCCAGCAGACATGACAAGATAATGACCGGATTATGATTATTGATAAGATAAAGATGGTGATAATATAAGTAGTACTATAGGATGTTATTATCTATAGAGTAGATATTTATAAGTGCCTATTGTTGGTATATAAGTAGAATATAATCTCAACACTCTATGACCACTGGCTATATATACTTACTTTATGTATATAGATATCAAAACACAGGTTTTATATTTTATATCAAATACCGCCATACATTTATTATCAAACCTGATTTTGTTGGCACTGTTGCCTGACAATTTGACACATTTGATGGCTTCAATGATCTTTTAATCACGAAAAACATGTCTGTTATTCCAGGAACTCTGTTTTAGATGAAAGACAAAGCTCATTAATGTTCTGTGCCATTATTGATTTTAGTGTTCTATATATTAGTATTGTGAGATAAGTTTTTTTTTAGCACATTTGTCACAAATATTCATTTATACTCGCACGATATCTTGCTGTTTAAATAGCATATTGTCTGACTTAAAGATGGATATTGTACATTTGATAGCTATATATACTATATTAAAGGGACAATAACACTCTTGCTGGCTTGGCAGCCCCAGAAAATAAATAATAGCCTTATTCTAAGTACTAGATGTTTAAGTGTCCTACCTGTTGTGTAAATTATCCATTACGACCTATTTTACTTGTCCAGAGGCTTCGAAAATATTTTAAATCAAAGTCACATCTGAAAAGGTTTACGTTAGACTTTTCAAATCAATTAGTTGAATTTTTCCAATTTTTTAAATTAGGTGTGTTAAGATGAAATTTATATCATCAATTAATTGGAATATTGTAAAATAATACAATTTGTTGACCAGAATGAAGGTTGGGACATATTATTTAGTTACAGCAAGAGTGTTATTGGGGCTTTAATAGGGTTTTTACAAACAGAATAAGCATATTCTGCCTCATTTATGACTATTGTCATTAATTATAATTCAATGAACCAATAGTCAACACCTGCTTTTTACAGTGTAAGGTGCATTAAACTGCATTCAGTAAGCATAGTGTGCCCCTTCGTTGCTGGGGGGTTGGATGGCTGAATGGTTAGCATTAAGCCTGTTTTTGAGGCAACTGGTGTGGTTTCGAATACCTGGTTGTACGTGACAAGGAGTAGGGTGGCCTGTCCAACCTTGTGGGTTTTTCTCCGGGTCCTCCGGTTTCCTCCCACTGCTAAAGACCCCTACGCGCAAGCGAATTATTGAAATAAAGTTAAACCATATGTTAGACCTGAAATGACCTAGTTTGTGTCGAGTGGACGTTAAACCCAATTTCTCTCTCTCTCCCCCTATTTACTAGCTACCCCCCCCCTCTCTATTAGTAAGTGATGGAGGATCGCACTAAACTCAATAAAAAAGACCATAAGATAAACTTGGACAAGTCAAACAACACAGACATTGCTAGAAATAATCAACAAATATCAATTCAAGTGAATGGATCAAAGAACCATCCCAAATTAGCATCCATTTCTTCAGTATTGTCATCACTTTACCCATACCCTGGCATTAAGCTGCTTATGTTTGGTACACATGGATGTAAAACAAAATACTAAATTATATTAATCATTTCCAACAAAATTTGCTTGATCTTTAAATTTTTATAAAAATCCCTAAACGTTGTGAACATCATTAAATGTTCAGTTATTAAAGAATGTCTGGTCAGGTTTTAGCCGGAGTCAATAGTTTAATCTCCTTTTTATACTTTTGTCAATATGTAAGGGGATAATCTTATTCCCAGCCTGAAGATATGAGCTATCGGATATTATAACATTGTAAGTGAATCCTCTAAAAGCCTTATTTCAGCCCGACTGTGGTCTGAAAACAATATATGGCTCAGATTTCTGGTTGACAGTTGCCTCATTATAAGATTAAACAAATGATGTAGGATGAAGCTGAGTAAGAGATGAAATAGGTTTGAAAAGGGTCTAAAGGTCAGATCACTAGTCATCCGTTACAGTAAAAAATTCCCTCTTCAACTCCATTTCTCTCCGTCTGCTGAACAAATTTGAAATGATCTAGTTGAAAGTTTTATATTAATTGTGGTTATTTATCAAACAAAAACCCATCATCTAAATGTATCTATTCTTTTGTAAATAAATGAAAACCCTAATATTTAAGATTATTAAAGGCAGATATAAACTTTCAGATGATATATGTCTACAAAATAAAAAAGTAGTATTATAATCAAGCATACTGGTACTAAAATGTTTATAATCGATCTATCCTATAGTACCCTAAATTATAGCTATCTAAAAAATCAACATAACTTTGTATCTTTGGGCATGATTTCACCTTGTCAGTGTTTCAGGCCTGGCACGAGACTTTGTCTTGCCGTTCGTATGGTATGGAAATGAGTTCCTGTGTACACATTGACAAGGGTAAAAGAACCCTTGACAATTGGAATTAACGACAAGAGTAGACTGTATACTGTATACTCGTCTTCAATAGCCCATCCTCGGTGCAGAAAAGTAAAACTCTGAAAACATTTCATTTCTTTATTGGCTAACGTCTTACAAAAATGTGAAGGATACGTTTAAGATGGAATCTTAACATATGTAGATTGTGGGGTTAAATTGTCTAAATGACTATCTGAATAAATACTTACAAGTCCTTAATTTTATTAAATTTTTATAAATAAAATGATTATCGGTGTACTGGTGCTTCAATGCTGTAACACCATGCAAATATTGATTAAATGATCTGCTTACTGTCCTTTGAAATGTGCTAATTTCCCTCATAAAACATGTGTAAAGTAAGACACAAATATCAAAGAAGTTCATTCATTTATTCTTTCTTTCGTTCAGTCACAAATTGATTGAGCTGTACACTTTGGCATTCAGGTTTAGGACCATACTGTCATGGCCACCTGCCAAGAATACCAACATTGAGAAAATATGATGTGGGGGGATTGGGGGCGGGACAAATATGACCTTAAATGAAAAGGTTAACATTGTTATTCCATCACCTTAATGTTGCCAGGTTTTTTGTATTCAAGTTTTATGTTTCATTTTCTATGTTGTGTATCAGAATCTTTGTAGTAAAACCTGTGTTTTTACAGTCAGACTTGTATCTCTTGAGAATCAACCACTGGTTTAAGAACATGGAATATGCTTGATTTGTTGACATTCACACACAATCAGTAAAACCATGCCTGGTGATAGATATTGTAAATGATGAAGAGTATGCCTGCTCCTCCTTCTGGTATCCATCGTTTCCCTTTTCTAGATTGGGAAAGTTATCAATACATGTAACTATCGAATCAGATCCTATTGAAACCATTTAGAATTTTAATATCGTTTTATGTCCATAAATTGTCACAATTTGACTTGATATTCACTTTGGCTTGGTATTTTACTTTCTTTAGTTACAAAATAATCAAGTAAAATTGTAGATACCATAACAAAACAGGAAACCAATTAGATATTTACCAATGAAGTGCCCCATGTGCACGGAACACACTTCTGGACTGTTGAAGGGAAAAAACAATTGAATCAAACATCAAACCAGGCTAACTTAGTACAAAACAATTGTACACCATTACAAATTACTAAAACAGCCGTGTATTGAGATACATGATTGATTTGTCAGCTGTGATAATGATAGAATACTGATATATTTTTAACCTGTTCTTATTGATGGCTGCCATTGTTTCCACCAACTTGTATCTCTTCATAGCTTAGTAGATATTAGTTCTTCCAAAAATCTTTGAACCAGAAATGAGAAAAGATAAAATTGGCCTTTGAAATTTGGTTAATCATTTCGTTATCACATTTGTCTACTTTTAAAGTACAGTTGGTGGATGCATCAGTGTCGTCTGAAAACAATTGTGATCAAACTAATAGTACAACCATCCATAGACAGATCAGTTTTGTGCCAAAATGTTATCTAAGTAGAGCAATATTAGCCATATTTTTTGTTATGAATACTTTTAATGATTTACTTTTTCGACTTGATGTCAGATTATGTCAGAAGGTTTTGAATCTGATATATCATAAGTGCAGAGCAAGTTCAACTTGGCGATTAATCATAAAATTGTATAAATTAAATAATTTCATGTTTTGTTGAAAGATGTTGTTTATATAATGATAAGATAAAATATTTGTTTGTATATAAAACATCTACATGGGGCGGCTTACGACATTTTATTTGAAATTGCTGTAGGAATAATTCTTGATGTGTCAAAAATCTGTTTTAGGCCAGGTTTCATTGTATATACCTGCTTGATTTATTTGTGTTTCTATGTTAGAAATCCTGCATAAATAATATTAGATGTTTTTTTATGTGTATCATAACATGTAGCTTAATATATATATATATTTTAATGATGAAGGAAAAGTTGTTGATTTTTTTTTGCATAAATATCAAAGTACTTGTGCTTTATTTTCTAATATTATATATGGATCCAGATTCCAGAGGAGTCTGGGGGAATTTCGGACTGAATCCATTCAATCATTGAAATTATGCAACATTCAAATCTTTGTGACGAGTCGGAAAATGAGATAGAACACTTGAAAACTATTCTAAGTAGCTGAATAAAAATCGCATGTTATGTCTTCTAAAGGAGATAGTACCCACTTCAAGTAGTTGAGTCTTCAAATTATCTGTTAAATTCAGAATTGAAGTGGGCATGTGATGCCGAGGTTAAAATCAATAAAATGGCACAAAGAAATATTAGCTGTTTGTCCACTTTGATATTTAACTGAGCATGACTCATGCGGATAATAAAACTTCCGAAAAAAATCATTAATGTCAAAATCTGATCCAATGACCGCATTACGAAGATTTGATCAGCTGTTCTCCCTCGCGTTTATTTGACCTGATAATCATGGCTACCTATTTCTGTCACGTATAACAACACGAGAAAACGTAATAGTTTGAACTAATTGAATTAGATCGAGTCAAATTCCTCACCAGAATCGGACGCCTTTTTAATCCAATTTGCTTACTTTGAAATCTCTTGGAGCTCAGAAAAAATCGGGTGGCTGATGCCATTTATTCAGTCTTGATGGTTGTATTCTTTGGTATAGTGAGATAATAAAAATCCTCAATTTCCTTGCGTAGAATGTGATGTAATAACCTGTGTTACGGCTGATTCTTTTTCTAATCTTCATACAGCACTTATTTAAGTACCTATGTTAAAAACTCTTAAGGGGTCACAGATAATCAGTAATATGGCAAGTTAACTCCAGAAGAGTGCCTTTTGGAGGTTGATGTAACTGAAAACAAATAAACAGTTCAATAGGTTATTTTCTTCCCTTCTTAAAAACTTAAAGCCCACAAATATGCCAGTATAAAGTTTACATTAAATTCCATACACAATCTTTGTACCACCATTGTCTAAAACCCCAGTCTAGACAATCATTCTTATTTTAGTAGATTAACCAGCTCATTAATTGTCCCCCGCCTTTCGAAGAAAGTTGGGGGACTATTAAAATGGGTTCGTCCGTCTGTCTGTCTGTCCGTCTGTCCGTCTGTCTGTCCGTCTGTCCGTCACACTTTTTGGGACACAATAACTCTCTTCCTAATTGAGCTAGAATGTTCAAACTTGGTGTATGTGTTTATTAGGTCAATGTCTTGATGGAGTTCGAAGATGAGCATTTTCCGTTTAGGGTAAGCAGTGATAAGCAATTTGATTGGTTGATGCTTTGGGACGCGATAACTTTAGTTCTAATTAAGTGAGATTGATGAAACTTGGTGTATAGTTTCATTATATTATATTGGTATCATCCTATTCTTAAAGCCGTTTTATGTAAGTATCATCCAGGGTTTATTTAACCAACCTGAGATGATGGGAGACCTGCTTTTCAGTAAGTCTTCTTGCCTGTCTGTGGTCAACTTGAGCTTCCTCTAACATACAATATACAAGTATATATACATTTAGCATTCTTTCTAATAGCAACGCTAACTATATAACCCTTAATACATTAATGTCTAATGGATTAACTGTACAATAGATTAGGATTTATAAAACAATGTCTCTCTAATATAATTACAAAATGGATATTGATTAGGCATCTGATTTATCTCTATATAACTGGCCATGGGGACTGAATTTAACTATTACCGCATTCTTAATATAGATATCATAGAATAAATTCTACCTGGTCATATACCTGCCGCACCTGGTCATATAAGTAATTTAATACATTACTTGTTACTGTATTCATTATTCATAATATTTCCATTATCATTGTGTGTAACTAATTTAAATAAATACTATTTAAATCAATCAGAAGTATTTTTATTTAACAGATAATTAAAGTTACATTACGGGTGATAAGATAAAGAGATGGCAGTTCTCACTATAATAGTTAAAACCTAGATAGTGTAAAGGTAATTTGCTGAAAATTTCAGTCAAATTGATCCACTATTAGCCGAGAAAAAAGCGTTTGAAATATTCACATAGCCTCGGTCATCATTACTCAAAACATTAATATAAACAGCATAGTCTTGATTATCCACTTGATTAATTTAATTATCAACGACCATTAAGCGGCATATTTGCTTTTAATCCGCCAACATCGAAGGCTAGCGTTGACATCAAGAGTTTATTATGGTCTAGATATGTTAATTAATGTCTTATTGATTATTTAGATAACATTTCAGGCCTAAAGAAAGACTTGTAATAAGCAGATTTTGCTCTTGCATAATGATATTTTAAAGTAATGATAATTCTGTATTTTTCACACAATTCGGTTCATTTTTAAGGACATTTTTTTTATACCCAGATGTGCTTAACTATGGCTTATAGTGCTTTTACATGTGTGGCACTAGCTAGACATGGATATTTAGAATTCTGTAAGAGTTTATGAAGAAAAGTAGGTTTGGGTTTAAGACGAGAGTACTGAAACGTCACATGTAATAAATTAAGAAGTAATAAATCCATAAAGATTTGTGTATATGAATGTTACACCTATACTTCTAAATGTCATTCAAGTACATTAAAAACAAGTTAATTTGATAGATAAGAAGGTGGCTGGCAACTGCTGCAACCTCAATCAGAAAATCAAAGTTGGTCTCAAAATAACCCAAGAAAGTGACAACTAGATGTTATAGGGGGCCTACCCTTTTCCAGGCAGGAGGATTGTCTTGCACATAATAATTTAACAATGCCATGAGTGTGCCATGCGTTACACTGACTGTAAGACATAGATAAATGTTTATTCCTGTCTTTAATTGGCTGTATTTTTATCAAAATGATTGTCTGATTTGATGAAGAAAAGATGAGCATAATTGAATGTCGTCTGAAGTGTAAATTATTCATTAACACATATCTTCAAGTAGCCTATATTTATGTCGAGTTTATTTCACATACTTTATATGGTTTTAATTTCCTGATAGAAAGTTGTATGTTATGCGCCAGGAGGTATTCAACATTTATAGCATTTTATTAGGGGATTTTAACACCCCATTATTTTAGACATATGGCCCATACACAATAAAAACTAGTCTTGTCTAAAAGCGTATTTGTCCAGCAATTATTCCTATTACTTTCTATTTATTTCACACTGACATCTGTATCATCTTAGACACATCAGTCAGCAACTGAAGGATATCACATTTCTGTCCATGAACATCAAGCTCAGGATGGTATTTAACCTTAGTTTTTAATTGTCTAAATTACTATCCGTCTTTATTACCGTTAGATTTGAATACTGGTAAGGAAAACGATTATTGACCTTCTTTCACTGTGCAGCTTTATGATGCTAAAATTGATGCCTGTGTGAAAAGTGTATTAATATTAATCTAGTATAATCTTTAAAGTTTATTGGATTTTTGACAAGTAGTAGGGTGGCCTGTATAACTTTCTGGGGTTTTTTTGGGTCCGCCTCTAAAAACTCATACGCGCAAGCAAATTATTGAAATAAAATTGAACCATAAGGACCTAGTTCGTATCAAGTGGGCGTTAAACCCAATTTCACACTCTCTTGCCTTAATGTAAATAAAAAATTGTACAATTTTCCAGCTAAGTTCTGGTTTTTTTTTTCAGTTTTTCAGAATAGTGTAGTACAAATAAACACTTTTATATTAATCCGTCAATTGAAAATGACACATATTGAAAAACGTGAATATATAATGGGAACCAATACAATTGAATAAAACGTAAAAGATGTTAAAGGGACAATAACACTCTTGCTGGCTTGGCAGCTCTAGAAAATAAATAATAGTCTTATTCTAAGTACCAGATGTTTATGTGTCCTACCAGTTGTGTAAATTATCCATTACATCATATTTTACTTGTCCAGAGGGTTCAAAAATATTGTAAAATCCAAGTCACATTTGAAAAGGTTTACGTAAACCTTTTCAAATCATGTAGTTGAATTTTTCCAATTTTTTAAATTAGGTGTGTTACGATGAAATTTGTATCATCAATTTATTTGAATATTGTAAAATAATACAATTTGTTGACCAGAATAAAGATTGGGACATATTATTCAATTACAACAAGATTGTTATTGGGGCTTTGAGGATCTATCTCACAAATTATTGCGTTGTTAAATTTATAACTTGTAAATAATAGAAGGTCTACATTTGACTGACGTTTGTTGCTTAATTATTTAACAAAACATGTTCCCAACATGACATTTGGACTTTTAATGTCTTGATATGGTCGCATAATAGTTCTCTAATGAGTCATGCATGTTTTCGCATAATCATACATTACCAGATGTTTTGCTTCTTGAAAACTAGTATCAGCCATCTGTAATTGTTGGTGTTAGATTTAACCATCCATGAAAATGATTTGTGGATTCTGGTTTGCCTGTCTGGAAATCAAGTTTAAAGTGGAAAGATGTTTGTTTTGGTGCATGGTATTGAAATGATTTTCTAGCCTTGTTTCACCTTAATCAAGGGTGCAGGAAACATATCTAGTTGTTTAAATGGGAACAAAAACACACCATAAGACCTGTATCATTGACTGCATAGTTAGAATTTGTAATAAGATTAGAAAGAGAATGGGGTTTAATGTCCACTCGACACAAACCCGGTCAAAACCCACGAGGTTGGACAGGCGACCCTATTCCTTGTCAAGAATAACCAGGGAATCGAAACCACGCCAGTTGACTCAATGACAGACCTGTTGATACAGCATGGAAGTGCTAACCATTCGGCCATCCAACCCCTCTTGTAATAAGATTAGGCAGCACCACTCTCATAACAATTTTACTCTCTTGGCATACCGTCTTTAACCCGTTGGTAAAATATAATGAAACATTAA
This sequence comes from Patella ulyssiponensis, assembly GCA_963678685.1. NCBI lineage: Eukaryota > Metazoa > Mollusca > Gastropoda > Patellidae > Patella > Patella ulyssiponensis. The sequence continues at coordinate 85,364,169 of OY783225.1, read as the reverse complement.
ACTTTATTTGAAGGACAGAATATGAATCATAAAGCTATAAATCTTGGTGTTTTTCTTCAATATTCATGAATGATTTGAAAGGTTACACATATTATGCAAGTGACGAGGCTCTTGTGTGTTTCTGTTTGTATTTTGGGAGGTGAAGGTCACTTGATTGTGTACATATACTGGTTAGGCAGAGTGCGCATTGAATTGACAGCCACAAGTGTAGATGAATAAAACAAATCAAAATATTATGGGTAGTGCACTAACAAGGTGAAGGTTACAAACAGAATGATTACATCAACTCAATGGGAACAGAAGTGTTATAATTAGATTGTTTTGTGGTTACTAGTCATGTCAGAGTAGACATAAAGTTTGATAAGGTTATATGTATATTTATTTATATTTATACCCGAATATATGTTTAATAAATATACATCTATTTCTGGGCTTTTAATAGGAACATCTTTACAAGTCAATGTCTGGAATAGTCAATTTCCGGACCAGTCAATGTCTGGTTGATAAATCTACTTTCTCAGTCAATTTGCATACCCATGCAGGAATTCAAATAATTAAATTAATTAAACCTGTTTCATTTAGATAAGAATAAAATATTTAATTTGGTAGATTTATTGTGTTATTTTGTTGAATGATCGGTTAATTAAATGCAGTATTGTTTACTAATTGTAGTGTCAATTATGGACTGTTCACATCCCAACAATTACATTATCCTTTTTGGAACATCTATGGAGTTTTCAAGTAAAACAGATAGGGTCTTTTAGATCTTAAAATGACTTTTAACTTAAATTAAGTTGTTATAATTTCAAATGGAAATCAAAATGTCAGCCAAGGTCATCATGAAGTGAATTTATTTACTCCATTTTGTTGAAGCCTTTGATTGTCAATTCACATATTTTGAATCTCTTGCAAAATGCGATATAAAATATCAGTTGATATAAACTAGCCAGTTATTGTCCGAAAATCACAAATGAAAATCAGTGGATTAAAATAAGCTGTCCACCAGAAATTAATTAACGTGTGAAAATTACTGCCTGCACAAGTTTGAATAATTTCAAATGAAAGAAAAAGAAGTGGAGAAAAATTGCCCTGATGATTTCAGAAGTGACGAGAAAATAAAGCAACAAGACAATTAGATAGAAATCAATATAAAAACACAGAGGCCATGTTGCAAACAACTATAAATACACAAGTTCATTTCTGCAATTTCAGTTCAGGGCAAACTAGAAAAAATGTCAATACATGTGCAGTTTGGAATATAAATGAAACAAAAAATTTGGAAAAGAAAACAGAAATTTGTAACTAAGTTTGAGCAGCCTTATTGTAGACAGTCAAGACAGATTAGAATTTCTTGCTGTTAGATTTTAAATGCAATCTGTGCATTTTTGGCAATTATTTTCTAGCAACTACAGGAATAATATTGATATCACAACCATATTAAACGCATTTTAATGGTAGATTACACAGATTTTCACGGCATTATTACCAAATGACATATTTCATTCTTTGACCAAAATTACAGTAGTTCAGATTGAGTATGGAGTTAAAAATGCAGTAGCATTGACGCTGTCCATGAGAAACCTGAGATCTGTAGTTTCTACTGGGGCAGGCATATACTGGTCGTAAATCTTGCCAGTGAAAATTCTCCAACCTAGAGGATAAAACTATGAGAGAACTACTTAAAAAATGAAAAAGGGATTGAGATGATTAAGATTCTAAAAAGACTTAGATTTACTTAAAATAGAGCCACCGTATCGAAAACAGATTTTCACCACAAACACATCAATTTAAATTGTCATGTACAGGGGTGAACTAAGAAAAGTAATTTGTAAAAATCAATAAGGTTGGTCTCGGAGGACCCCCTGTTAATGTAAAGAAATGATAGATTGATGCTGTTTTATTTGACCACAAGATGAAATCGGTAATGAATTATGGGCTAACATCTGGTTAAAGTCAATCGACTTGTAAGTCCAAATCTCAAATTCCATTTATTTTTCTGAAATCAATTAAATTATATAAGCAATGCCAACAAAAATCTTGCTGTGAAATGCAATTTTGTCACAGTCATTAAACAGGGAATACTTGAAAGTTCTCAAATAACTAAAGCAGAATCCCTGAAAAAAAATTGCCCTCTAAGTATCATTACCACTTGCCCTGAAGGGCTGTGTAAATCGCTGTTACTTTAATGTATTTCAAATCAGAATTTATTTTTGGGAATGAGAGGGGGAGAGAGGTAGGTAGATGTCATTTTAAATACCGAAAGTGTTTATTATTGATTACTTACTATTAAAGCAACATTTGGTTAGATATAAGATAAAGAGCTGACAGTTCTCGGAGTAATAGTTATAAAAAAAGATAATGAAAAGAGAATATGATGAAAATTTCGGTCAAATTTCTTCACTCTGAGTCTAGATATTAGCAATACAATTAACGTATAGCCTTGATTGTCATTACAACCATTGTTACGATAATAAACAATGTCTGCATCGACCACAAAGTGTATTTAAATCTACTTATATCACAGCCATGCGATGGCATCGAGAGTTAATTAATGTCTTATTGATAATTTATATAACCTTTCAGGCCCAAAGGAAGACCTGCAATAGGCAGATTTAGCTCTTGCATAAATTTCAATACCTTCAGAAAACCGATTTAAAGGACCATGGAAATGAGGAAAAGTTTAGGGTTGTCGATTTGGGATAAACAAAATGGTGTCTGTTGGGTAATCGTAAACACACGTACTTTTGGGGAGTCTTATTGTGAATTTTCAATTTAAGAACTTTAATCAATGATCTTGTTGACTTGGGTTGCATGCCAGACAGGGATTGTTTACTTCTATTGAAAGATACTGTATCACATACTATCAATACAGGCTGTTATATTTCCTATCCAATATTAATCGATTTTGTCAAATTAATTTCAAATTGTTGATTATGGTACACAACCCTAGTCCCTCTTTTTATATGACTATTACTGATCTGGCATTTCAAACGGAATTTAAGGTCTGTGGACAATGTTTAAAACAGCAGATTTTGGTAATTCCATTTTTTTTGCTATGATTATCCAATTGTCTCACCTAACTGACATCCTAATCCACACAAAGTTGTACCTCATAAGGTTATGATCGATGTTATTGGAACAGGCAGCAGTAAAACTGTTCTTGAATGTTTATGCAATCTAGGACAATAAAATTATATGAACTGACGCAAAACGAAGACTGATTTTTATTAGATTGCAAAACAAATTAGCAAATGGATTTACACTCTGCGATATTACCCTAGGTGAAAGTGGATGATGAACACTAGGAACGAACGAACGAGGCAGATTTAGTATCTGTATTTTGATATTGTTAGATAAGAATGTCAGAAATACATTTAGTTCAGTGGCTTGATGTTGGGAAAATTTTCCTGTTCTATACTTGATGATGGCAATTATTGAACAGGTATTGGGTTCATTTCTAGGGCAGAAAAAAATAAATTGCAGGTTTCATGAAATTTGAACAACTGATGACGTGAATAAACTTATTTAAAATGAGTTATTTTATGTTACATATAAAACCTTGAAATGTTACAAAACATGTGATCAATTACTAAAACAATAATTTAAAGGGGAAATATAATATTTTCTGAGAAAATGAATGTAAATAATTTTGAATGATATAATATTAGACTATTTTACTAATTACAGTAATTTTTTCATGAGTTTTAATACCACTCCTTGAAAACCACCAAAACACCATGACTGGTAGATTGTACATATACAGCTTGGTTTAAAGATGAATATATGATACATAATACCATATACTGCACAATATCATACACATAATACATTAATATACCATATGCAGCAGAGTAAGATGCATATATGATACATAATGCCATATACTGCACAATATAATACATGAATATACTATATGCAGCTGAGTAAGATACATATGTACATGTATATAGCATACAACACAATAAGATATAGATAATGTAGAAATATTATCCAAATAAATATTCATTGTAACATGTGGTTTATATGGTCAATAATTGATTGGTTTGGACCTGTTGTATTTGTTTTGTTTTATTACATATATATGCAATTACTTATTAGCAGAGTAGACAGGTATGAAATTTACCATAAAATATTTTATATATTACAGATACAACATGTCCGTCCGATACTTTCCACTGTAAAGATGAGGTGTCACCTGGTTCACATTGTATACCGAAGAACTGGGTTTGTGACTCTGATGAAGATTGTCCTGGTGGAGAAGATGAAACAGCTGACTGTAGTAAGTACACAATTCAATCAAATATATTGTTATATCAATCCTAAATACAATATGGTGACATTGGTGTTATAGTCCTTTAAATTTGCCATGGAAATGTGCTAAAATAATTGTGTATCCAATACAATGTAATAAATGGTGTTTGGCATACGACACTGTATGTCACCCCCGTATGAAAATCAGCACGCTTATTTGTGATTGCTATCAATGGCAAACCATATTAATGGATGCTATAAATGACATTCCGCTAATACATTAGTGACTACTAATAACATCCCACTAACATCATAGTAGTAAAATAGATCATTTACTACCCGATAAATACAGTAAAATCAGAATTTGATGTGAGCAGGAAATTATTGCTTTAAATGGAATCTACCACCAGTAGCATTAATTTCAATATGCATGCATCTCTGTTATAACATGTAAAGTATAGATATATAGGTCGTAAGTAAATCAGCTTTGTTGTCAAACATAATACACTTAAATGATTAATTGAATGAGAAGCTAATTGATGTCCTTGATAACATAACTATGGTGTAATTATCTGATAGCTATGGAATTAGGGTATAACTTCATGGTATAACTTAATGGAGGTCACATGGTCGTAACTTGAGAAAAAAGAAGATGCAGCGTGTCCTCACTGCATTAATTTCCACCTGAATTAATTTTTGTCTTATATGGCATATGAATATTTGAGTAAAATTTCTAAAGAACTTTCACCTCTTTTTTTGTAGGCATTCCAACGTGTCCATCAAACCAGTTCCAGTGTTCACGGGGAGCTGCTCGATGTGTTCCTAATGGCTGGGTCTGTGATGGTGAAAATGACTGTGATGATGGGTCAGATGAAAACGCAACAACATGTATGTTTCAATTTACTTTTATATTTATGTATTATATTGATATACAAATACATTTTTACTCCCTGTATATATATACATATATGTAGCTCTCGATGTAACAAAATGTACTTTAACCCTTCTGTATAGGAGACTCAAACATACTCAGAACTTCTTTTATGAAAACTTAATTTAATTTATAAGTTATCGTTAATTTATGTCGTTTTTGGTAACAATACTTATGGTCTAGTACAGCTCATTTTCTGATTGGGTCTCATTTCTAAAATAAAATATATCTTCTGTTCAGATAGCTCAGATTTTAAAACACAGTGTGACCTATTCTCCGTAATTTAAATCAAAAAATCATGATATATAAAATTATGTATTTAATTAATATTCAATCATTTGAATCTCATCTAAAAAGGCTCTACCATAGATAAAAACTGAATCTTTTCTTTAATCACTGAAACACTAATCTGTTACCAACAATTCATTAACACATGAAAGAGAAGCATGTCTTCAAAGACGTTTTTTGATCTGCATAGATTTTCGAAGGATTCAATTATAAAGTAATTACTAGTTCTTGATGGTCACACCAAAATTGATATAAGTTAAATGAAGTTTTCGTGAAAGTTATCCTTTCAAACTGTATAACATATATTATATTATAAATTGCTGTTATTTACAACTGGTATTTTGATCATTGTGGACTCTGGCCAACTGCTGTTTTAAGTTAAGAAAAACTCTGAAATGATTATATGTTTTAAGTACAGGCTATGAACAGGAACGTGGATTGTAAATAATCAGGGAGTAATGGCTCTGAATGATATTTTAAGGCCTTGGGCTCCTTAAAATGACACCATACTGGTCGTGTGAGAAAGGTCATTGAACACTGAATGCCATGATACCAATCATTTGTGCGTATCTGTTTTACAGGAAATGTACTACAGTATGCACTCTAATTTAAAATTGATGACTATCATCAAAATTTATAAGGGATGTGTTTTGATATCTTGGAATTTAAAAAAATGTAAATATGAAATTTTACTTATGTCCTGTTTGTCCCAATTGCTTTAATAAATTTTTCAGGAGCTGAAATAACAGATTTTCTGACTTAAATTTAAAAATTATATGTTTAATTGTTTGATAGATGTTGCCATGGTAGTTCAGTGAAATAAATAGTCAATAGTAGCATGTGTCAATTTTTGCGTGTGTATAGAAAAATCCTTGGCTTTCATTCCATTTATATGACTTAGTGCCTAGTCTGTATTTATTTCAATTCACATATAATCATAGTTTCTTGGCAATACATATAATAACTATCTTTTGCCTGTGAAAATGGCCCAAAAACCTTTTAGTTCATGTGTTATTATTAAAAAAAACCCCAAAACAAAACAGGTCAAGAAATTGCAAAAAATTGGCTCTCTAGTGGCCAGCAACCATCAAAATAACCATAAAAGGATTAGAGACGGAGTTTTATAAATATTCAGATGACATGTATATTAGTTCTCTTGTTTAAACAATAAATAACACAACTTTTTTTGAAGATAATGTTACATGTATGATAATTTCACAGATAGATATTAATGCAATGATATAAAATGAAACCAAGGGTTTTTTTTCAAAGTAATGATGTATGTTTATTATATTGATTTTCAGAATTTCTAAATGTTTCAAAATCTAGCAGCATGGTTTTGAGTCACCATTTGTAAATCTTTCTTTATTAGATGAATTTAAAAAAAAAAATCCTTCTCAATGAAAAATCACTCGTTCAAGAACTTATTTATCAGTTCCAGTCCCAAAAATTACTAAATTTGAAACTGACAGTATGCCTCACATACAATGGTTTGAAGTTTTGAACACATTTTGCTCTTCCATGCAACCAGTAATTGTCATTTTAGGGATTTTGAATCCCATTACAAATGACAATATTGTGGAAGTTGAATTTCTGAAAGGAATATCAGTCAAAACACAGCTCAGTATTAACAAAGATCTGATGATATAAGCCAGCCAGCACTACCTGTAAGTGCAAATGAGGATCAGTCGCATTAAAATATTTCATCTTGAGTGCTTGCAAAAAGGTATTGAAATTCGATTAAAACCTGATTTCATCCAAGAAAAAAAAAGAGAGAATTTTTAGGACCCTACATTTAAAAGAAGAAAGATTTATAAATGAGTTATGTCTTATTCATGTTTCAATCTTATTAGACTCAATGTTCTCTTCATTATCTTGGTTAGTTGAAATAACTGCATGCGAACACCTCAACGTTTTACACGGCACATGTTTCAGTTCGCTGTTTTTATTTTATTATTAAGTGATCAGATGCCAACAATTTCTGGAAACCATGAAACAGGACATTTCCAGCAAATGAGGGCAGTTCTGTCAGAATTATTTTAATATTTATGTTTTTATGTACAAATAATGTAAACAACAGCAGGCACTGACTGGTATATTATGTTTACATGTACGCTTTTGGCATTTTTGAAAAAAGACAATAAAAAAACTTGAGTCAGAAGTCTTGGTGAAGAGAATCAACAATTTAGACAAAACGATCACAATTTTGTTTTTTTCTTATTTTTTTTTTCATTGATGTATAATTTGTTGTTGTAAATCCTAGGCAAAACACACAAACGTAAAGAATCACATTTAGGAAGAGGTGTGTATTTTCTGTCTATATCTGTCGTCTGCTACCAAACAACATCCTCCAATTTGATTTGTTTTCAAAATTTGAAGAAATATAATCAAAACAAACAGATTTCTTATTTTGATATTGGATTCATTATGTTCATGTTGAGCATTTTTTATGGAGGACTTGTTTTGTAGCATGTAATCTGCGTCTTTCGCAGTCAAGGTGACGGAGGCATTTTGTCCGTCTTGCTGCCTTGTCATTGTGCTAGTTAAATGATATTGCATATGTTGTCCCAAATGAATAATTTTCTGAATTGCAAATAAACCATACAAAATAGCAATGGGGGGCATGAACAGGAGATTTTAGAAATAATTAAAAATTGAACAATTTATGTACTGGCACACGCTGATGTTGAAGCTTTCGGTAGCTGATCTTGAAGCCAAGCTTCAGAAAGAACCCTTCGAAAGCTGAAGTATTCGATTTCTGAATTTTTCCATTCCAATTAGAATATTTAAACTGAAAATTTGAATTATCATCTGCTCTGCAGGAATTGATGCCATGATTTTCCTAAAAAGGCACAGAACTGGGTTATAAACAATGCTCAACCATTTTTAAACGCCCACGTGGAAATGTTGTTGTATGTTGCCATCACCTCTCGTCCGTTGGTCGTCCACAATTTCTTGTGAACACTCTACAGAGTACATTTATCATCTAATTGTTTTCAAATTGATATATGTTGTTTAAATTAGAGAGATGAAGAATCTTATTTAATTTCCATTAATTAATTTCTTGTGAGATTATGGCCCTTGTTTCACTCTTTGAACACTTGAACCACAAAATTTATCATCCAATCTGTACGACATTTATATACCGTACATCATTTGAATTAGTGAAACGAAGAAGCCTATCAAATTTCAGTAATTTCCGGCTCCATTGTTTCACTTTGTGAATGCGTTAATGACAAAAGTTATTTTTCGATCTGCCTGAAATTTATATGTATCATTGATATGATATTCGTGAAATAAAGACGCGTATAGAATTTCAGCAATTTCCATTCATCACTTCTAGAATCTTGTTTAACTATGTTGTACCTTGTGAACACTTGGACACCAAATGTTATCATCCGATCTGTGTATAATTTATATGCATCATTTAAATTAGTGAAAACAGAATCCTACTGAATTTCAGCAATTTTTGTAAATTACTTTGAGAGTTATGGCCCTCGTTTTATTGTATTTAATCTTGTGAACAGTCAAGCCACAAATGTTGTCATTCGATCTGTATGAAATTTATATGCATTATTTTGATTAGTAACACTAAAAAGTCTGTCAAATTTCAACAATATCTGTAATTTACTTCCAGAGTTAAAGCTCTTGTGTCAGTTTGTAGACTCTTTCTAACCGTCTAACAATGAAAATTACAAACTGATCTGTTTGAAATAGTCATGTAATTAATTGCAAAGAATAAATATGCGACAACCCTTGTTGACCGCTGGTACGATTTAGCTGCTGTGGGCGTATATTTTGTAGCCTGGCAACCCTGTTTATTTTGTATGGTTTATATTTATGCTTCACGGAGAATTCATTCTATGTTTGTTTCAACATTTGTGATATTAATCACTGGCTTCTCACTAGCTGTATATTTAACTCAATAATCCAGACATTTTTACGGCTTTCAATGTTTAATATAATAATGGCTTTATTTTTGTAGTAAATTTAAGTTGGCTTTATTTGTATTTTAACAATTTAGTATTCATGTGCATAATTCATTATTTCATCATTAATGTCTTATACAAACATATTAATGTTGGTGACAGTACATATACCAATACATGAATATACTATCAGAATTCATTGCTTCGAAAATGCATAAAGTTAACATTGATAACCTACTACAGATTTAGATTCGCAGAACACGTTATGTTCTGATTTTAGAACACTTAATATCACTTCTCATTTATTCAGGAACATCAAATACATGTAGAATGTTTGAATTTTATCCTAGTTTAAGAGATTGTAAATTGATGCAATGAAAATGTTTCATTTGTTTGTCTTGATAAACCAGGTTGGGTTTAGTGGACTGTAGCTGTCTTTTGTTTCACTATAACTATTGATGTCACATGAGGATTTACAAATTGATAACTTTACGTGGCTAAGTGGGTAGCCTGGAGGGCGAGTGTTCGATCCCTGCATTGGCCGAGAAAGATCATTTCGATTTTCCGGCGTGGTGTCCACTTGTCAGTGATGCAAAACGGAGGACCTGACAAGGACAGCTGTCTAGTCATTCGTATGGGACAAAAAACGAGGTCCTGTGTACACATTGGCATGCACGTAAAAGATCCCTTGGCAGTTAGAATTAGATATAAGAGTAGGCCGTTGCGCTGCAGCCCGGGCAAAATTTCCATCATAGCACACTGTATGGGGTATGCCCGTCTTCCATTAGCCCAGGTTAGGTGCAGAAGAGTAGGACGTTAAACTCCATTTCATTTCATGACAACTTTACAAAACAGAATCTGCTAAGAAAGTTCTACTTGTAAAATGTCTTTAACATTATGTAAAGAATCCATCATGTTGACAATGATTGTCACTATGACATATATTGTCAACAGCATTGATCACCATTACTCTTATCATCATCAATCATAAATCATTATCATCAATGATGATTATCTTTTTTTAAATATCACCAATATAAGGTTCATGATTAATTCTCACGTACATATACATATATATAAATAACATCAATTATATATTTAATAAAACAATCAAACACTCACAAAACAAATATTATTGCACTATATATGAATATAATAATACAATAGATCAATCACACGCACACTTTGGTAAGGGTTCTGTTTTTGACTGAAAAAGATTCTAGATTAGGATATAATCTAATTTCATAATATTCATTTACAATTAGCATAATCTGCCATGATGTTCACAGATAGAACCAATAACTATGGTTTTATCTCTAGTATATGTCGCTCTGTTTAACGTTTGCAATCATTTGCTACGTTATTCTGAATATGATTTGACTGTGATCTGAAATCAAATATACACATTTTCTAAATGAAAATAATCCCTTTAAAACATCTGTGTGTGCATTTTCAATGAAAATGAGATGGATTGATACCACTTTCGTAACAAATTTATGCTCCATATAGCATTGAACATGTGGTCATAGAAAAAAAAGTATATTAGCCTGAAAATGACCAGTATTGTGTTGATGGGACATTGAATGGAAATTCAAGTTTTTGGTGAAGACTTTTTCAGTTAAAAACAATAAAATATATATTTTAACATATTACTAGGATTCAGGGATAGATATTGTGATATTTTTTCAGTTATATTTCTGTATCTTTAATTTCATATTTCTTAATGTAATTTAATTTTATTTTTGAGTTGATTATTATTAATTTTCAAACTTTTGATTATTTAACCCTTTTTTGTGTCCCTTAATAGCAATAGATCACTTTTTAATAAGATTTTTGTTGGTTTTTTAATTTCATCTGTGACTAAAACAATGCAGTTAGCTTTGGGTGCACAGATCTGCCATCTATATTGATTTTTGACAAGCATTTGCAGCTAAAGATGACAGTTGTCTACAAAATCAGAGGGCACTTGCTTCAGTTTTTGACTAACTGGCTGTGTAATTGGAGAACAAATTTATATTCCTCAATGAAATTTGTTGATGAAGAAAGAGTTACAAACAAATATTGTACTTCTAACTGCCGCCAAAACAGTGCCATAACTATTGATGTGATCACAAAATGACATAATTTTGTTTTAAGTCATGGAAAATCTTTGCTCAAATGCTTGGTAAAATAATGTATAATCTTACTTGTTGGCTTGGCTTCTGCTTGCACACTCTTTAGCTAAATTGAAACTGCAACAGCATAATTTAATGTATCAATAAACTTATTGTCTTTTGCACCATGTTCATTATTACTTTGAATGATTAAATTAGAAATGGTTTTAAAACTAGAATTAAATTTTAATTGGAATGTAATTCTGTTAATTTGTGTTAAATCACTGTTGATTTATATATTTACTCCTTTTTTTGCATCTGTTACCATGGTGATTTAAGTGTTTACAGTAATTGGTTCTAGTTGCACCATTCTCTTTGAGTAGTTGTTCTTGTTATGTTATGTTGTTTGCTTGTCTAGTTAAACTGATCGTAATTAATTCCAAGAAATCACAGTGTGTTAATTTATAAGAAATACATATATAAAATTTTGATGTTTATTTTGGTAGGTGCATTTGTCGACACGTTCAAATGTGTCCCCAACAAATACCAATGTCCTGGCACCCATACATGTATTCATATGGAACAGGTGTGTGATGGGACGAATGATTGCGTGGAGGATCGAGCAGACGAAGGGGGACATTGTCGTAAGTTGTTAATTGAAATTTGTAACTTTTCAGTACGGATACTTGGTTTAAACAATATTTTATTTCTATTATGTCATGATTAATTACAATACTGATATAGTGGATCTGAAAACAAGCCATAGTTTATATAAATTCATCTCCATGATACTTTATGCATGTTTTTTTTTTCAATCAGATTATAATAGTGTATGATTTTCAAATCATCCAATGATAGTTTTGCTGATCTGTTAAATATTGTAATTTTATTTCAGGAAACACTGGATGTAAAACTTTAACATCGTGCAAAGCAAAATGTCGAGAAACCCTACAAGGACCCCAATGTTATTGTACTGAGGGACTATCCCTTAATAACTCTGTGTGTATTGGTAAGACATTTTGCTTTTTCATTTATGATTTGTTATTTTTACACATGAGAGATCATGTATGCAGTCTGTTAGTGTTGACAATGGAATACATTTCTTATTAAGCTACTCATGTATCCTTACTGTATCCAATATTCGTGGTTTAAAGTGTTAATCAGACATTAAAGAGAGTAACAATGCTGTTTTATGCAGCTATGAATAGGAAGACTGACATGATTTTGGAACAATTGAAAAAGACACTGAAATAAAACTATATTTACAATTTCTTTGGGTATTAGAATTGAAGAGAGGGGTGGAGCTTTTAGTGATAAAGGAAAATTAGAACATTTTATTTTAATCTTTAAAGGTCCTCTAGAATAAATGTTAGTTCAGAGTTTAAGACCATACACATTCCAAAATATTTTAATTAAGAACATTTAGGTCCATAGATTGATCAAATGGATCAATTTTAAATCCTGTTATGGCCATTTGAGGTTTACATTGTTTTTTTTCCCTGGATTGCATGCTGCCATCTTTATGTGTCTAACCCCTGGATATTTTAAATTTTATGAGAAGAAAGCACCTTTTCCATTATATTATCGACAAACTAAAATATTTCTATTTTTGTGCCAATGCTTGAATGTATGGTGGGCATTAAGTGTTATGTTGCAGGTGTCCTTCTACAAGACTAACTGCTTCTCGGATCTTTCACAGACACACTCCACAATTCATTCACAATTTTTGACCAATCAGCATAATCAGACATCCTATTAGTCTTAATTAAAGCTTGTGTAATTTTGGAGGATGCTTCCTAATATTTTTGTCAACCAGGGTATTATAGCAAAATTTTCAAATTCTTTGAAATTTTGTTTATTGACTTGTGCTTTGAAGTTATAACTTTTGGACCACCTTAGAAATAAGCGAGTAAATTGATTAAATATAACATAATTATATAATATATATTGCTATTTTTTTTAGATTTAGATGAATGTAAATATGATGGTTATTGTGATCAACAATGTGAGAATAAATTCCCAGGTTATATATGTTCATGTACAGAAGGATATCATAAACCTGTATATACTAAAGATAATGATAAAGAAGGCAACTGTGAAGTAGATGGTAAGATATAGTATTTTATTAGATAATCCCGCACTATAATCCACATTGACTGAATATGAGGGGGTGGATGGCCGAATGGTTCGTGTACGTGCTGTATCATACGGCCTGCCATTGAGTCAATTGGCGTGGTTTCGAATCCTTGGTTGTACGTGGCAAAGGAGTGGGGTCATCTGTCCAACATCGTGGGTTTTCTCCAGGCACTCCGGTTTCCTCCCACTGCTAAAGACCCCTATGCGCAAGCGAATTATTGAAATGAAATTAAAACATATGTTAGTCACAAAATGACCTAGTTTGTGTCGAGTGGACGTTAAACCCCATTTCTCTCTCTCTCTCTGTGAATATGAGGACATGGAATTTGTATGATATAGTAGTTTATGACCATTCTCTCAGTTTTAAAATTATACTGTAAAAACAATCCCGGTTGGCTGAATATGATGGCATAAATTTGTATTATTGAGAGACATCTCTTCAACTAAATATATTTACATATGCCCTGTTAATTGTATGAGAGGGGGGGGGGGGGGTGGCCATATGGTTTAACATGTGTGTTTTAAATCATTGGGTCCAGAAGCGTGAATTTGATTCCATACTTGTTTGTGACAAGGAGTAGGGTAGCATGTCCAACCACACAGGGTTAATCCCAATTCTCCAGATTGATTCCACTGTTAAAAAACCCTACTCACAAGCGAATTATTGAAATAAAATAGAACCATATGTAGACTAAGTCCAAAAATGACCTAATTTCCTTCAAGTGGACATTAAAACCAAATTTCCATCTCTCTCTTTTTGATTGAATGTGTCACAGTTCATAACTCTTCAGTGAAATGATTAGAAATAGTCACAATTGTGTCAATAATATTCTCAATTATGTACATTAAAAAAAAGGAAAATTTATGATATATTTAGCAACTGTCCTTTTGTTTGGCTTTATTATATAGCTTCATTTTGATACACCCAAATAGTTTTGTGTTGAAAAGTGGTATAGAAAGACCAAATCAAGAAATTATTAAAAAGGGATTCATGATGTATGATTTTAGTTCACAACAGTCAAAAGAAAAAAATGTAACTGACTATTATATACACGGAGGACACATAGTAATTTGGAAGAGGGGGGGGGGCGAATAGCTGCATTTTAAGGTCTGTTATTGAGTCGAGGTCAAGTGTTGTGGGTTTTCTCTGTGTCCTCCGGTTTCCTCCAACTGCTAAAGACGCATATGCATAAGCGAGTTATTGAAATAAAATTGAACCATACGTTAGTCCCCGAAATATTGTGAAATGGGGTTTAACGTCCTACTCTTATGCACCTAACCTGGGCTAATGGAAGACAGGCATACGCCATACAGTGTGCTATACGGGAAATTTTGCCCGGGCAGCGGCACTACGGCCTACTCTTATATCGAATTCCAACTGCCAAGGGATCTTTTACGTGCACTCCAATGTGTACACGGGACCTCGGTTTTTCGTACCATCCGAACGACTAGGCAGGTATCCTTGTCAGGTCCTCCGTTCTGCATCACTGACAAGTGGATTGGACGTTCAACCCTCTTCCTCTCTCTCAAAGTAATTTGTGGCAGAAGAAATTTGTGTTTATGAAACTGGCCTTAAGGATTTGCAGTAAGGGTTTATTTACTGTTGTCGTTTTTATAATGTTATGATTTTAAACCCCATTTTCATTTCATTTCTATGTGATTCATCAAGTGAAATTTGTGTCGTTTCGATTCTGCACCAGAATGTAATAGGGTCAGATAATCACAGGTTTGGGGGGGGGGGGGTCCTCCCAATGTTAAAGGCCTTACACACTAGTAAATAATTACAATAATAGAATTTGACTGTTTTTCATTTGTTTTATCTAGGTTCACCAAGACTTATATTTGCTAACACCAAAAATCTTCAACAGATCGATATAAATGGAGAAGAAATGACGCCTGCTTACATCATTGAAGGCGACCAAATAGAAACTTTAGATTATGATCTTAAAAATAATACTGTCTGTTGGGTAAGTGAAAACTTTCAAGATGAATACTTGTCGAAAAGCATAAAATGTTGACTTGGAATATTTCAAATTTAAACTCCCAGGTTTTTCAGGTGAACCTGATCAACAAAGCTGTAAGAAGATGGTTGGAGTTTAGAGGAGGGGTGGGGGTTGTGGATTATTGGATTTTAATATAATGCTACATGCGATGTGCTTATTATAAGAGAGAACTAAATGACAAATAGTGATAGCCTTTCAAGTAAAAGGCTTCTTGTAATTCTTCTTCAGTTTGATATTTGTATAAATATTAATTTCAGATTGGATCTGTATTAAATTCAACAGAGTCAGGGATGTATTGTTCTAAGTTGGATAAACCCAATGATAGCTGGAGAATAGCTTCACATCATAAACTCACTTGTAAGTATTTTATCTCTTGGTTGGTAGCGTTTATCCTAGGGGTCAGAAACATGAACAGTTGATAAAAACCAAGGGGTGTGGGGTATCCATGAAATAAACCTTGAGCTCAATGATGGGATATTACGGATACAGCACTGTTAAAACCACAGTTGAGAAATACAGCTGAGAGAAACCCAGGCCACATAGGAATAATATTCTTAAGGGGCCATAACATATATCTGAAATATTGTAATTGTGATGGTATCTATTTGGTTAAATCAAGGGGTTAGGATTGTCATATTATAAATCATTACACAATAGGGTTACACATGTAATAAAATGACCATTTTGAATATTATATTTCAGCTGTAGAACAACTAGCAAGAGATTGGGTTGGTGATAATTTTTATTTTGCTGATGATGTTAAAGAGACTATATTTTTATGTCGAGGTGACGGCATGCATTGTGTTAATATTATAACTATTGGAATCAAACGACCAAAAAGTCTGGCATTAGATTCTACAATAGGGTAAGTTCATGTTTTATGTCATCAAGGATTTCTTCCTGGATCTAAACTTGCTGAGAGAATTAAGTACAGTTTCTTGGGAATCTTGATTCAAGTCTGACCATATATTTTATTAACTAAACTGATATGAATGCACAATTAATTATATTTATTTTAATTTGGGGTTTGGTAACCAAAAACTTGAATCCAGATTTATTTCAAGTATGGTCATTGTGTCATCATTGAAAAAAAGTTACTAATTAGGTTGGATTCTGACAAAGTTACAGGAGTTATGTCCCTTGTTAGAACTGAAATGAAATGGGTTTAACATTCTACTGTTCTGTTCCGACAGGGCTAATGAAGATGGTTGTCACAGATTCACAGTACTCTGTACATTCCTTATAAACAACATGAGTTCCCATGTGTAGTAGGCTACACAATTTAAGTCATGTTATAAGCATTTTCTGACCATCAGAATTCCACAATTCTGTACGTTCTTGCAAAATTCGTAATAGATAATATGAATTCCCATGCAGAGTACTCAATTTTACTCATGTTATAAGTGTTTTCTGACCGTCAGAGTCCTGCAAAATCTTCTCCCTAAGCGCACGCTGACCATTCGTCAATCAAACCCCCCAAAAGTGATTAGGGTTACATATTTGTTATTTAACAAAGTAGATTTATTTACTACATGTCAATAATCAAATAATTTTAATCATCATTAAATTACTTATATCTTACAGGTATATTTTCTTTGCTGACTGGTCTATGAACGCTAAAATTGAAAGAGCCAATATGGATGGTTCTAATAAAATGGCACTTGTTGTAAAGAAAATTGTTCATCCTAATGGCCTGGCCTTGGATTTGGCCAATAAACATGTCTATTGGGGAGATTCGTTTTTAGATTATATTGAACGAGTTGATTATAACGGTGGTAATAGACGTTTAATCGCTCAAGGAGTAAATGTAAGTAAAATATCCAGTGTCACTGGACAGTATAATCATTCATAATGAATTTCACTCGGTCATCATGTAGATAAATACTGAAAGACAGGAAATTATTGTAACCTATCGTATCCTACATTAACACCACAGATAATAAAGTCATTCTTATAAGCTATCAACCCCATTCATTAACATCGACTAATTAATAGCAGTTTATCTCCTCAAGTGCTCTTGTAACAGGATACTATGCTGCAATACTTTTAAAAATGACTTAATATTTCAAGTATTAATATCTCTTGATTGGTAGATTCGCAGCCAAAATTTTGAGACAAACTCTTTGATCAAGCCGGAAATTAAATGTAGATTGTTTAAATTTGTGTCCGGGGCAGTGATCTCCTAATTGAATTTTTTATATTTGTATATTATGTTAGGTGGATCATGTCCATGGTTTAACAGTATTAGGTAACTATCTATACGTTACCAACCATCATAATAACAGTATTGTACGAGTTCATCGTTATATAGAGAATGATATACAAGTTTTAAATAGAAGTCCATTAAGTAAACCCGGTGATATACATGTTATACATCCAGTTAAACAACCAGCAGGTAAATTCATCTGAATATTATCATAAAAATATTGTTCTCTTTATTCAACACTCGATTTTAAAAAAAACTCACTCATGAATAGGCTTCAAAGAAAAATACATACCAAATCGAACCAGTATTGACATGACTAAGTAAGACAATGGCTTCCAAGTCTGGAGTTCACAGGTTCGCTGCCCGTGGTGACCGAGAGTTCAGTGGTGCAGGACGGAGGGCCTGTAAAGAACAGCTGTCTAGTTATTCAGATAGTACAGAAAACCAAGATCCCATGCATACATAGGCGTGCACAAAACAGATCCCTTGGCAGTCGGAATTTTATATAAGAGTAGGCTGTAACGCCCCGGTCCAGGCCAAATGTTAAACCCCATTTCATTTCATTTCATTTCCAATACTGGCATAAAATCATGTGACAAAATAGAGTGCATGTAAAAAAAACTCTTGACAAATGAATGAAGTGTCTCGATAACTGTGCTGAAGTTATACCCGTAGTAGTAATTAGTGGTGGTTTTTCTCTGGATTGACTTGTTACCTTCTACTTCTAAAAAATCTCTGCTTGGCACCATCAATAGTTGGAATAGAAATTATAACAGCTAGTGTACAGTAGATGTTAGACCTCAGTTGTCTCAGTTTCTCGTTTACATTCACTGTGGGGTAACATTGCTAACTTGCTGTTTATGGTGACTAGCTAAGCTATTCCTGTTAGTAAACATAAAATATAAATGATGATATTGACTAAATTTGATTGTTTCAGCATCCGAGAATATTTGCGGAAATAAAAAATGTGATCATATTTGTGTACCAGTACCACACGGTTCAACTCAGACAGCAGTAGCAGCTAGATGTCTGTGTAGAGCTGGTTACGCACTTGTGAATGGAACCGCTTGTCAAAGTAAGTAAAAGTCGTGATCAAATATGAGAGTATTATGTGTCACCCCTAGTCGATGGTAACTAATCAACAATATAATGGATATTTGATTGATAGAAATAAATTAAGCAGAAATCTGCAAATTTTTTTATTGGCTATTAGACTGTATGTGTACCTCGGAAAATTTTAGTGCAGTCCTGCCATATAACATTACTACTAGCAGATGATAAAATTTTTAATTTGCGAAATTTTGCTTATTTACAGAAACAAAGGCTGATCGGTTTTTACTCTATGCAAATGCTCAGCAAGGCAGCATTCAAGGTATATCTTTAGGTGTGGGCGAAAGTCAGCAAGTTATAGAACCTATTGTTAATCTCAACCGACCTATCGCCATAGCTTTTGATGCTAAGAATGAAGATATATATTATTCTGATGTAAGCTTATTGAGGATTGGACGAAGAAAAGTTTATACTGATGATGAACCTGAAGTATTTTTAGATGCTGGTAAGTAGCCGTCTGCTTGTAATTATGACTTTAAAGATATAATTCTGGGAGAGTTATCAATAGGTCAACTATCCAACAAACAAAATTAAGTTTTAGCTGAAAGTATTTTTTTTGTTTTTGGATTTGGAAATTATAGATTTAAATTGCATTTCACATCAAATGTAACTGCCCAATTTGTCAGGTCAAGCATTGGGCATTTGCCATATCAATATTTGATCATCTACATTAATTTGGTGACTATACATGTATATCAAGCATTATCATGTGTGCAGTAATACAGTATCAGGGTAATGCATATTTTACACTGTTTGAAGTAATGGACATGTAATAATTAACTACATTCCAAATTGAAATCAATTGCAATGTAATGGCCCCAAGTTTGTTCCCTATTGCCTTCATTGTTACATCGTTATTTATGTATGATTTGTTGTATATTGAAGTTTCGTTGATGTAATGTATGTTCCAAACTATGTATCATCTATGGGTTGTTTTTACTGATGTACCTTTTATCAAAATATAGGTGTTACCAGTTCTGAAGGTCTAGCTATAGATTGGATTGGTCGAAATTTGTATTTGACAGACGACGGACATCAAACTATTAATGTTGTGCGTCTGGATAATAAAACTATTCATTATACAGTAGTCACTAATGTCAGCCACCCAAAAGCCATAGTTGTAGATCCCAATACAGGGTGAGTAACAATATATTTGTTATCTATAGTAAAATGAGTGTAGTTGGGTTGTCGTTTGGGGTCAGTGAACACTAAAACGTTGCTAATCCAGAGTGAATAAAATATATTTTTCATGTATAGTAAAATGGTTGGAGGTGGAGTTTGTCATTTGGGGGTCAGAACAAGGGAAGGGGATTGGACAGTCAAATGGTCTAAATGTGTGCACATTAAATCATAAGGTGTATCATTGACCCTGGAGGAGTTGTAGCGCTACCAGATTGTAGGTGAAAAGGAGATGGGTCGTCTATCCAGCCTTGTGGCTTTTTTCTGTGTCTTCTGGATTTATCCCACTGCAAAAAGGGGGGTAGGGATGGCCTAGTGGTCTAGAGTGCCGCGCTTCGACCTCTAGCTGGCCGGTCACCTCTGGCTTGCGGCTGTGGTTTCGATCCCTGGTGTGAGCGTATGTGGCATGGAGATAGGGGCGCCTTCTCAACCTCATGGGTTTCCTCCGGGCACTCCGGTTTCCTCCCACTGCTAAAGACCCCTAAGCGCAAGCGAATTATTGAAATAAAATTGAAACCATGTGTTGGTCCCAAGATGATCTAGTTTGTGTCGAGTGGACGTTAAACCCTATTTCTCTCTCTCTCTCTCCACTGCAAAAGACCTCTAGGTGCATACAATTTAATGAAATAAAATTGATCAATATGCTATTCCTGAATTCCTGAATTGACTTAGTCTGTCTCTCTCCTCTCTCCTAACCAAGGCTTTCCCTTTAAAGGCAGGTCATGTTTTGATATAATTTGTTTGCTTCAGATTTGTTCAATAGCTTTTGCGCGACCCATTTTAATACAATTTTAAACTCTTTTTACACATAATATTAAAAACTCTAAACTTAACTGTATTTATTGTAAAAATGGTATTAAAATTAAATTTTATTGCATGTAAATTAACTGACAGTTAACGTATGTCCTCTAGTCAGTCAATTGTACCTGTCAGTCAAGACAGGTAATTGTAACTGCAACAGGAGGCTCCCTGCTCCCAGCCCATTACATTATAACACCAGTGGTACAGTATAAGACCATCAAACTAAACAGAGTTATTTTTGCAAAAGAATCAATGAAATATTAATGAACACTCTTAGAAAGTATTTTAAAGATTCAAAATTTAATTCAAAGGAAAGATTGTGTAATAAATCAAATGAATTATAGCTAAATTGTTGTTTTTTAGGCAGGACAATTAATCCCCAATTTTTTTTAAATGGAATATAAGAGCAGCATAGATACAATCTCCGTTCTGCCTGTTTAGAGTGACACGTTTGATGTCAATTATTTTATGTATTCTTCAGTCATTCAAGTAACACTGATGGGTGTAACTTTGTATTCTTCTAATCAGATTCATCTATGCATTGCCCTGGAATTCTCAGTTTAGCTTTCATTCTTATTCCATTTTCGGCTCTTGTGACGATTCCTGCAAATTTTTTCACATCATGGTTTGGATCAAGTTCAAGGTGAAATCTGTTCAGTATTTTCACCAACAAAACTTTGATTTCATGCATGGCAAAATTCTGTCCGATACAGTTTCTTGGGCCAGCTGAAAATGGTATGTAAGCAAAAGGGTTTATTTTGTCAATGTTTCCTGGACTAAATCTCTCTGGACGAAATTCTAGAGAGTCTTCCCAAACACTTGGATTATGATGAAGTCCATAAATCAAAATGGTGGTCATGGTGTCATTTGGAATAGTTTTGTTCAGAACCTTGAAATCCTGTTCTGTATTTCGTGTTATGAAGGAGATGATGCTGTGAAGACGAAGGGATTCTTTTATGCACATGGTCAGATAGGGTAGTTCATTGAGGTCTGTTGCCATAAGGTCATCTGTCATTCTTCCAGACAACAATTCATCTATTTCTCTCTGGACCTGACTCTGTATTTTTGGATGCTGTGCTAAGGAAAATATTGTCCAGGATAAAGCACTTGCAGTAGTATCGTGCCCTTCAAACAAGAACGTGTCTACTTCAGCTCTGATTTCCTCGTCAGTTAACCCCAAACCATTCTCATCCCTTGCCGTCAACAATATGTCTAGGAAATCGGTGTATCGCTTCCTTTTGGACTGAAGTTTTGGTGCTTCTGTCTGAAGAACTTTTCGCCTCTTCGAAATAATTTCCTCAGCGACATTATGAACATAATCGCAATGTTTTTTAAAATCTTTTCCCAACTTCGTCAGATTAAAGAGCCAATCAAACTGAAGCCAAGGTTTCAAAAACCTTAAAGTTATGGTTCTACTAAGTTCATGTACAGCTTGGGCGTATGGGTGACCAGTCCCAAGTTCCTGACAGTTTTTATCATAGGAGAAAGCACATTTTAGGATGACATCTAATGTAAACATTGTGATTACTGAAAACACTTCGAAGTATTCATCCTCTGTCGCAAATTTATTGATTTTTGAACAACAGATATCAGCTGCCGTATTTTTGATAATTAAGTATGGTTTTAGAATTTCAAAATGAAATGCAGGTGTCAGTAGTCTGCGATTTCTAGCCCATTTTTCTCCCTTGCTAAGCAGAAGACCATCCCCTAACCAAGGTTTGAGCAAGTGGTAAAGTTTTGCCTTCGGCATGGATGATTTAAGAACTGGCTTCACGCTCTCTGGTGACGTAAGGCTTACATCTGCTAATAAAGGTCCAAACCAGCTTAGACAAAAATCGTTATATCTTGCAGTCCTTTCACGGATAGTCTTCAAACAAGAGTCATCAGGAAGAGGAAAATAAAGTAAATGACCCCAAAACCAATGTGGTGTATCAGAAGGAAACTCTTTCAATATGGCTGACCTTTTACGGAATCTGTATATGAAAGCAACCAATTGTAAAGAACAATAAATGCTAATAATGATAGTTCCAATGGCAAAAATCGCAGAGATGCTGAAGGCATCCATATTGCACAATTATTCCTAATATTATAGAATGACAGACGGTATTAAATATCTGTTGTCTTCCTTTTTCAACAAAAACCTAGTTGACTCAGTTTAGTTTGGACTTTGTACACAATTATCATAGAGACTCTCACCATATGACCTTAGACAGATTACCTATGTTATGGTGACACAATAATATCAATGTGCAATGCAGGCTATGGTATTAGAATTAGCACACCACTCATCTTGACTTTAGAGTTATTTAATGTACTTATGGTGTCTTTTTATGGGTTTAAAATCCACATAACACAAATTAGAGAGGGAGAGAGATAGGGTTTAATATCCATTCGACAAGCTAGCACATTTCAGAACTAACATCTGGCAAAATTTCATTTTGTTATAATGGGTCTAAAAAGAGAAATTCAGTAATTAGGAAGAGAGGGAAGTTGGGTTTGAATGTTTGTTTGACTCAAACTATGTCAATTCGGGACTAACATAAGTTGCACTTTTATTTCAATTATAGTGGTCTATAAAGTGAAATTCTGTAATTAGAGAGAAATTGGACGTAATGTCCACTCAACACAAACCAAGACATTTTTAGACGATCATGTTGTATATCTTTATTTAAATAGGGGGGTTGGATGGCCAAATGGTTAAAGCCTCAACTGGCGTGGTTTGTAATTCCAGATTGTACGTGACAAGGAGTAGGGTCGCCTGTCCAGCCTCGTGGGTTTTCTTTGGGTCCACCGGTTTCCTCCAAAGACCTCTATGCACAAGCCTATTGTTGAAATAAAATTAAACTGTATGTTAGTCCCAAAATGACCTTTTTTGTGTCGAGTGAATGTTAAACCCCATTTTTCTCTCTCTCTTTTATTTAAATAAACTTGCCTGCGGAGTCGGCAGCAGTGGGAGGAAACTGGATTAAATCCAAACGGAAATGCAAGTGCCACTACAAAACCGTGATAATAAATTGTCTAAATCCACCTTTCTGCCACCCAAGAACACACACAACCCCCGTCCACTAACACCTCCCCCTCCCCGTCTTCTGCCAACCCTCTAATTAGTAACTTAAATATGCTAGTGCTATCTCATATATCTTTTTGGATTCTAATAGGCTGTGGTATAATTGGTAATGATGATGTCATTTCCTTTTTTCAGTTACATGTATTGGACAGATTGGGTGTTAAAACCATCTGAAATCACATCAAAAATAGAGAAAGCTTGCATGGATGGAAGTAACAGAATGACACTAGTCTCAAATGAGATACAGTGGCCGAACAGTCTCACACTCGATTTCCATACACAAACCATTTACTGGACAGACGCTTATTATGATAGAATCGAAAGTATATCAGTAACAGGAACAGAGAGAAAGGTAGGTAACTCCCATGTTTCACTGTTTGATATTTCACACTTTTACAGGTTCATTCTGTCAGTTAATTCTGTATAGTAGCCATACAAAGTAATCATGTCAAATGAGACCTACTTGTTAATTGCATTGATCGCTGATTTATATGATTAGCTTTTAAAATTTGTGTAACTCTCATCAGGATTGGGGTGGATAGTAGTTCCAGAGAGTTATCTAAGACATCTATTTGGGTGTAAAATAATTGCCTGGTATAAGCTATTGTGCTTAAAGGCTTAGTAATGCAAGTCAAAAACATAAATGACTTGTGTGTCTGCACTGCAAATTGAGGCAAATTTTAAAAAAATGCTATTATCACCTCATGTGTAATTTGTCTTCTCTTTAAAGCCTTCATCTGATCTGAGTACACAAAATTAATTAAAATAGAATTTCAAGTGTTTCACATTATATTTCTAATTGTTTGTTTATTTTTCAGGTTATTGTTAAATTCGAAAACTTGAATCATCCATATGGTATATCAGTCTTCAGGAATTTTATCTTTTGGGCCGAATCGTTGTCTGGACAGATATTTTGTTATGATTCATTTAAAAATACTAGCACTATTATCAGGAATGATAGTAATCCACTATTTGATTTAAAACTTTATGATCCAAGTATTCAGCAAATAGGTAAATATTATAGTACTAAAAATTGTTTTGAGAGGGTTGTGCCACGGGCCCAGTATCTTTAATAGAAAGCATGATCTCGTTTTAACTCTTATCAAGTCCCTCACATAATACCCTGCATATTTCAGTATTTTGATTGGTTACTGACCCAGCATGGGGCCTCTCGGATTCCTCAATAGAAGATATTATCGCAAATCCCAAGTCTTGTGCTTTTCAACAAAATTGTTTGCCTGAGATAATCGAGTTTCAAAGATCAAGTTTGTTCAATATCAAGGTTTCCATGAAGGTTGCCATGTTTGATTTGAGGGTGTTTGTCTCAAGACCTGTGATAGGATCCTATTGTTCACGTGACTGTGTTAAAGGGGGATATAACATAGTTATAAGTTTTGGAGTTGCAGACCTGTCGTGCAACGAATAGATGTTGTAAAACTCACAGTCATGGCTTCAAGAATATGAGGGCTCGGTGACTCAGTGAGTAAGGCTCTGACCCACTAACTCTGGTGTCCCGGATTTTATCAAGTTGTTGCGATTTTCAGGCATGATTTCTCTTTTTTAATGACACAGGATGTAGGGCCTGACAAAGAACATCATCTAGTTCTGATGGTACGAAACCAGAACTGTTTTATACTGATCTTGCTACTTGATTATTAAAATCACCGACAGACAGGATATAGCAAGACATTCTAATACTTGGGGAGGTGTTGTGCAAATTAATATTCATCACTATGAACAGTGTTCATGATTGGCCTTACTTGTCAGTTTGGCTTCTGCATTATTCTTAATCATATTCACATATTTAACTAAATAGATTTAAATTGTTTTCACTAAGGTTTAGATTCTTCGCTTTACATACTTTGTTTTATTTTTCAGGTCTAACAACCCTGCCATGTGCCAAAAATAATGGTGGCTGTGAAGAAATTTGTCTTTCTGTACCAAATGGACAAGTCTGTCAATGTGGAAAAGGCAGGAAACTAAAAGCAGATAAAATACATTGTGAAGGTAAATTGTATAACCTACAACATGGGTGGCATTTGGTGCTTATCACTATATTTAAAGATAGATACCATCATTAAAATTACATTTAGATATTTAGTGTGACCAATACTGATCCACACAGTCTTTAATATAGATCTAAATACCAAGGAATACAGCTTCCAACAAATCTTGTATCCGTCCCTGAATTATGACCCTGATTTTATGTAAAAACGCTTGGTTTTTTTTAGCATGTTCTCTGTCCATGTCTTGCATGGCAACCACTTATTTTATTTGGCCTTAATCCTAAACTGAACTTATTTGTGTTGCATTCACGTTAAACCCCATTTCTCCATTTCTTTCAGACTAATAATTCATTTGACCTTCTAGATAATCCAGACTACAGTATGATAATAGTTCTAGATAATTGATGCTAAAATTCAATTTACCTTCCAGATAATCCAGACTATAAAGCACCAGAAGCATGTAATTCACAACGACAGTTTTCATGTAAAGATGGAAGTTGCATCAACAATCAGTGGACATGTGACGGAGATAGAGATTGTTTAGATGGCTCTGATGAAGATTATTCAGATACAGGATATTGTAGTAAGTTTTACAGTATGCCTTGTTCCATATATTACAAATATCAAATAATCCTTTTGAGTATGATTATTTTGATTCCTAGCATTGGCTTGTTTGAAATAGGGACATTACTCATAGTGTGCGCAACATTATCTCTAATAAACCTGGTAGCATAAGCACAGACAAAAGCAAGCAAACGATTTCAAACTTTTGATATGATGGTCTATTTAATTATTAACCATTTAATGTAATCTACCCACTATTTATCCAATGTTTAAATTTATGGTATGAAGAAACCTATTGAATTTTAACGATTTAC
Source organism: Patella ulyssiponensis (assembly GCA_963678685.1). Classification (NCBI taxonomy): domain Eukaryota; kingdom Metazoa; phylum Mollusca; class Gastropoda; family Patellidae; genus Patella; species Patella ulyssiponensis. Next base: position 85,337,291 of record OY783225.1, on the reverse strand, counting down.
CATAATTGCTGTCAGAGTTATGACCCTTGAACACTTTGATCACTGTTTGTGAAATACATATCTAGAAGCGACTCCTAGAGTGGAATGTAGGATGTTAGATTACAAAACATTATTTTTTTTCAGAAAATAAAGCATGTGATGATCCTTCGATGCATAGATGTTTGAATAGTTCTTGTATACATCAACATCTAGTCTGTGATGGTCATCTAGATTGTCCACATGGGGATGATGAATCCAAATGTACTAGCAAAGGTACTGTATACTATCTTGTTGGGTTGGGTGGTTGAATGGGGGGTTAAAGTATGTGTGTTTCTATAACAAAAGATCAGATGGAAATGGCAAGAAATTATCTGTGGTTAAAGTATTAGGTGCAAAGAACCCTAGCATCCCTATGCTAATCCAAATCTTATCTCAGAGAGTTCTGCATTGGTGTTTGGATCTGTAGAAGCAGTTTAAATTCAAAGAACGTTGGGCTGAAATGTTGCTCTCTAGGCAAAATTCTCCCCTTTACATTACGCACATAACCAATGAAATAAGAATTACCATGTGTTAGTCTCAAAATGTGGTGATGAGACACTAAATCTCATTTCTTTTCTTTCCATTTATGCTAGAGTCCCATTGGGTGCCGGGAGAAAACTAGTATCACAGTTCTAAACTAAAACACCTTTCCTTTTGAATCTGTGTCCAGTACGCATTAGAGAATCTCAAACTTTCAAATCATAGTTAGGTGTGTTTTAATTGACGCATATTTGGATGGATTATTGAGTGCGCTGTCATGATGATGATTTTATTTTTACAGATGGTCCATGTGCTAAAAATCATACAAAATGTGGTGGCGCAAGTGGTCGATGTATACCTGCAGCATGGATCTGTGATAATGAAATTGATTGTGCTGATGGTTCTGATGAAAAAGAACATTGTGGTAACATATTTCACATTTAATGTCCAATATAACCCAATACAATTAAGAGTAATGTTTATATAGTAGATCTAAGGTTAGATATATATGTCCCCTATTGTAGGATGCCCCACAAAGTCAATGATTTGCATTATTAAAACTTGCACTTACATCTGTTAATCTTAAATGAAAATTTCTCAAGGGATTATGTAACAGAGATGCGCATTCACTGTACGCAATTGCTTTGATTATCCTATTAATAGCCATCACACTTGACCTTATCCACACATCTATCAACTAATAAAACCTATAAAATTAATTGATAATGATTTAGCTTGTTGGTCTAGAAAATTACATTAATTTCTATGTTATTAACTATTCCGTTAGGAGCAGCATCTTTTGGTTAAGTACAATTCATACCTCCAAAGTTTGCAGGTTAGGCCCAAACAGACTACTAGTGGTATTATCCTTTTGCTTTCACAATGTTCTTAAAACAATTGTTTTTGCCTAACTGCCAAGTTACTAAATTAAATTTTTTGTACTAGCTTTGTATCCAATGATTCATATTGAGTAGTCTTGATTAACCAGACCAGTCAGTCAGCTGGAGGATGCTGAGTAGACTGATTTTGCATGCCTATTGATGCACACTTTTACAACCTATTATCATTATATGTAATCCAGGGCAATTTATAGGAATGTAAGATCTAAAATATTTTTTGTTGATTATTTTCAGATACAGCCAAGTGTGTTGAAGATCAGTTCCAATGTGCATTCGGCCACTGTATTCCATACTCTTATAGATGTGATAACGAATACGATTGTCCTGATAATTCCGATGAGGTAGGTAACATGTCTTAAAAGTTATATTGACATCAGGCGAGCCGCAGTGGGTCAGTGAGTAGTTGTCTTGATAAGTCAAAAACTGAGCTCCTGCATGGGTATAGGCTATGTTGGCATGGGCATAAAAGAACCCTTGGTGAATAAGATTCCATTACTGTCTGAGTGAAATTGTCCTCTTGGCACACGGTAGTGTGTTTGCCTGACTTCATTATCCCAGTTGGTGTAGAAAAGAAGGAAATTAAACTCCATTTCATTAATACATTTTTGGACTGATTTTATAAAGGGGTTCAACTTATAATTCACAATATTGTAATTTTTCGAAGGATTAGGATCCCCATAAATGACAGTCAGCAGCTTTAAACGTGATGTATATTTCAGATGGATTGTAAATCTTGGTGTCATCCCCAACAAGAGTTTTCTTGTAAAGATTCATCAATATGTTTATTAAAGAAATATGTATGTGATGGAGAAGCCAACTGTCCTGATGCTTCTGATGAAGAGAATTGCAGTAAGTAATCAATGTCTATAGCTATCACTTGCTGTACAGTTATAAACTATTATTCCTTCCTTATAGGGCATCTAGATTCGATATTAACCAAGAGACTATACATCTTTAATTTTGACAAATTATAATACATTACTTACCCTTTTGCTCTTGCGCTTGTAGTCCTTAGACTGTCCCAAACTGCCAGAATCACATATTTGGCACAAGTGTTCTAATCCATTCAATATCATGAAATCAAATGGTCTGGAGAGTTGATTATGGGTTTGGTATGTGAATAAATGTCTAATGGATAATTGGTATAACATTTTAAGCCATAAATGGACATGGCCTGGTCAGATTTAAGTCTTACATACTGTATCTTTAACAGAACACAAGAAAATTTATATTCTTGCAATTAACTGTGTATTAAGAGTCGTAGGAGAAAGTATATCTTATTAACTCTTGGTCTCATATTAAGTCAATTGTTTATATTACAGATATAACAAGATCACATTGTAATGAACATGAGTTTCTATGTGATGGTGGTATTTGTATTCCAAGTATCTGGAAATGTGATGGTGATAAAGATTGTACAGATGGAACAGATGAAACTTCTTGTAGTAAGTTCTGTTATTTAAACTGTATTAACGGTGGACAAGATGTCTAGAATGCAAAGCCCTTTACCTTTTGGAGCGTCAGTTTGTTTGTTGCCTGACATGCCTAAAACCATGTTTTTTTTAATGTTGTTGAACTATTTTTTTGGCAAGGAAATGTCTGCCTTTAATATCAATTATAAAGGCAGAGCGAGTCAAAACCTTAACATATATTTCAAATATGAAAATATAAAAGAAATGTTCATGAAGATTGCACTCGGTAGTACAAATAGATAGCATAATTAATAGGTTTGTCTAATAGGAAAGATAAAGAAATTATCTAAACTTAAAATGACAGTAATTGAGCCTTTATATATATAATAACCTTTGTTATTTACTTTGTTATAGCACCAGATGCAACCAAGACCTGTCATCCAATGGAGTTCCAATGTACAGATAAATCTAGATGTGTACCAAAATCATGGAAATGTGATGGAGAGGCTGATTGTGCTGATAAATCCGATGAACAACACTGTTGTAAGTTAAGTTTTCATTCTCTAATACACAATTGTTCTCCCTTACACATTGCGGTAATATAAAAGACAAACAAAGAAATTCAATAAAATTTTATATTATTATAATACAGTATTTACGAATGATGTGTGAACTATTTTCCTGGAACTTATGCGATAGGACAATACACATGCATAAAAATGGCTAAATTTTGGAATGATAGCAAGGGTGAAAACAATACGAAGAAGAAAGGAATAGGTTTAATTTTGATATGAATGATATTTTATATATATATTTTTCAAATCTTTACAGCAAAAGATTGTCAGTATCCCAACTTCCGTTGTAATGCTCAAGGAAATGTTTGTCTACCTCCACATAAAGTATGTGATGATGTAGCAGATTGTGTTGATAGTACAGATGAGGGTAGAGGTTGTCATACAAGTAAGTAAAATATAAGATAAGTTTTGAATCAAAAACTAGTTTTCCATACATGTGGTAATCTTCTTGGGGAAACATTGAATTAAAAAGCAAAGGCCTCCGACAATTTGAGTCCAATCAATAAGAATCTTGGCATGCTTTTTCTTTGGGTTTGATATTATGGAAGCCCTACATTTCCAAGATGGCCACTATTAAATGATGCTCAGTTCCTCTTCCAAATACTTGTTACAATGGCCTATATTTACAACTCACTGTAGTTTGGTATGCTATTAAGAAGTGATTTTAGTTTAGATCTATGGTGGAAGACATTATGTCTGGAAACAGCAATATGATGAATACATGTATTATAACACTAAGTAATCATAAACATTTCGTCAAATGCTCTTGACATGGCAGTTCTTGTTTATCCAGTGTCGTTGAGTTTATTACAGATGAGTTGTATTGGAAATATTAATCAACATTATAATTGTAATATATGCACAACCAAGTAGAAAGAACTCCCAGTCTCATTTGTACAACCAGGAAGAAAGAACTCTCAGTCTCATGTACAGCAAAGTAGAAAGATCTCCAAGTCTCATATGTACGACCAAGTAGAAAGAACTCCCAGCCTCACATATGCAACCAAGTAGAAAGAACTCCCAGCCTCACCATAGTAAAAGCAGCCTATATTTATTGGTAGTATTAAATAAACTGTATGATATTTTGTGTGTATTTTTAGTGATAAATCCATGTTTACCAGGAAATAATGACTGTAGTCATACCTGTCATCGTACACCAACTGGATATGTCTGCTCATGTCCAGAAAAAAAGAAAATTTCAAACGACAATGTGACATGTGAAGGTATGAAAAAAACCTTAAGAATATTAATTACTTGTTGGATGAGGGAGGTAAAAAATACTTTTCATTGTGTTCCGGTAGTGAATTGTAGGTGCCTATTGTAGGTCTTTCTTTAGGCCTGAAATGTTATATAAACTATTTATTAGACATTAATTAACTTATCCAGGCCATAATCAACTCTCGGTGTCAACACAAGCCTGCAATATTTTTTGGATTATGATCAGATTTGCTGCATAACTTTCCTTCATGATTGAATGATTAAATGGATAAGCGAGACTATGATTTTTGTTGCACCAACTTTAGTAATGATGATTGATGTTAGGCAGAACTTTCATTCGCTTCTTGGTTCATAGTGGATCAATTTGACTGAAATTTTCAGCGAATTGCCTTTACATTGTTTATTTTTATACGCCCACATTTTCATGTGGGCGTATATTGTCGTCGCCCCTGTCCGTCCGTCCGTCCGTCCGTCCGTCCGTCCACAATTGTTTGTGAACAGTCTACAGGTCACAATTCTTATCCGATTTCAATGAAACTTAAAATATAGGTTTATCACCCTAAGATCTCGGTTCCTTTCGATATTGGCATGTATCGGACTGTAACTTCATGGGTTATGGCCCCTGATTGTACGTTTTTTAGCTTGTGAACAGTGTAGAGGTCACAATTTTGAACCGATTTGGATGAAACTTGAAATGCATGTTTATAACCCATAGATCTTGGTTCCTTTCGATATTTGCGCCAATCAGATCGTAACTTCCTGAATTATGGCCCCTAATTGTCCGAAAAATCGCCCTTTTTAGCTTGTGGTCACTCTGGAGGTCAAAATTGTTATCCGATTTAAAAAACCGTTTGATTATATCACCGTTCCATGGTTATGAAGGTTGACTTCGAATTTCGTGAAAATCGGACCAAAATTGACTGACAAAATGGCCGCCGTTTGTACGCGAATAGTGTGAAAATATGTTATATCAAGGTTGTGGACCTTATAGAGGTCACAATTTTGAACGGATTTTGATGAAACTTGACATGCATGTTTATAACCCATAGATCTTGGTTCCTTTCGATATTTGCGCCAATCGGATCGTAACTTCCTGAATTATGGCCCCTGATTGTCCGAAAAATCACCCTTTTTAGATTGTGGTCCCTCTGGAGGTCAAAATTGTTATCCAATTTAAAAAACCGTTTGATCATATCACCGTTCCATGGTTATGAAGGTTGAGTTCGAATTTCGTGAAAATCGGACCAAAATTGACTGACAAAATGGCCGTCGTTTGTACGCGAATAGTGTGAAAATATGTTATATCAAGGTTGTGGACCTTATAGAGGTCACAATTTTGAACGGATTTTGATGAAACTTGACATGCATGTTTATAACCCATAGATCTTGGTTCCTTTCAATATTTGCGCCAATCGGATCGTAACTTCCTGAATTATGGCCCCTGATTGTCCGAAAAATCACCCTTTTTAGATTGTGGTCCCTCTGGAGGTCAAAATTGTTATCCAATTTAAAAAACCGTTTGATCATATCACCGTTCCATGGTTAGGAAGGTTGAGTTCAAATTTCGTGAAAATCGGACCAAAATTGACGGGCAAAATGGCCGCCGTTTGTACGCGAATAGTGTGAAAATAAATATGTTATATCAAGGTTGTGGACCTTATAGTGGTCTCAATTTTGAACCGATTTTGATGAAACTTGACATGTATGTTTATAACCCAAAGATCTTGGTTCCTTTCGATATTTGCTCCCATCGGATCGTAACTTCCTGAATTATGGCCCCTGATTGTCCGAAAAATCGCCCTTTTTAGTTGTGGTCCCTCTGGAGGTCAAAATTGTTATCCGATTTAAAAAACGTTTTTTATTATATCACCGTTCCATAGTTATGAAGGTTGAATTCGAATTTCGTGAAAATCGGACCAAAATTGACGGACAAAATGGCCGCCGTTTGTACGCGAATAGTGTGAAAATATGTTATATTAAGGTTGTGGACCTTATAGAGGTCACAATTTTGAACCGATTTTGATGAAACTTGACATGTATGTTTATAACCCAAAGATCTTGGTTCCTTTCAATATTTGCGCACATCGGATCATAACTTCCTGAATTATGTCCCCTGATTGTCCGAAAAATGGCTTTTGTTAGCTTTTGGTCCCTCTGGAGGTCAAAATTGTTATCCGATTTAAAAAACGGTTTGATTATATCACGGTTTCATGGTAATGAAGAGAGAATTTGAATTTCGTGAAAATCGGACCAAAGTTGACGGATAAAATGGCCGCTGTCTGTACGCAAATTGTGTGAAAATATGTTATATCAAGGTTGTGGACCCTATAGAGGTCAAAATTTTGAACTGATTTTGATGAAACTTGAAAAACATGTTTATAACCTAATGATCTTGGTTCCATTGCATATTTGCCCATATCGGATCGTAACTTCCTGAATTATGGCCCCTGATTGTACGAAAAATCACCCTTTTTAGCTTGTGGTCCTTCTGGAGCTCACAATTATTATCTGATTTAAAAAAACGTTTGATTATATCACAGTTACACCGTAGTTATGGGTGAGTTTGAATTATGATTTTCTGATGATTACTTAAAATGCAACAACTCTTGTTGACTGCCCGGACGATTTGGCTGCTGTGTGGGCGTATGTTTCGTTGCCTGGCAACCGATTTTTTTATTATTATAGTGAGAACTGTCAACTCGTTATCTAATCTCCCATAATGTATCTTTAAGTATATATGTATTTCTGATTGCTTTATAACAGATATAGATGTTTGTTCTACATGGGGTATCTGTAGTCAGAAGTGTGAAAGTACGCCTGTTGGTCATCGATGTTTTTGTAATGATGGGTATATACTACAGAATGATGGCTACAGTTGTAAAGCAGATGGTTTGCAATTTATTTTTTATTTTGCACTATGTCTTCATGACAGCTTCCTTAGGATCTGGATGTCAAAAGAGAACAAATTCAGACTTGAAACCTTTAAAAGGATGGAAGTTTGAGGCCATTTATGCATGTTCTTTAGATCATTAGGTCTGTCATAGAGTCGAGTGGTGTGGTTTCAATGTCCGTTTGTATGTGATAAGGAGTAGAGTTGATTGAAATTGAACCATATGCTAGTCCCAAAATGACCTGTTTTGTGTTAAGTGGATGATAAACCATATTTTTTCCCTCCTCTCCCTAAACAAATGGCTATAATGGCTATAAATTATAATGGGATGAAATTGCTAAAAACAGACTACTGAAAATGACATCTATCCTATATCAAATGACCGCTAACGTGTATCAAATGAGCTTTAACCTACATCAAGATATTCTCAATGATTTGATTACAAAATCATATTTTTTTTGATTTTTTGTAGATGATGTTGGAGTTTATATTATTTATTCTAATCGTCATGAGATGAGAAGAGTTGACCTTAATAAGATGACCTTTGTGTCGCTAGTAGCAGGATTGCGTAACACTATCGCGATTGACTATCATTATGAGAAGCAGTTGATATTCTGGACAGATGTTATAGATGATAAGATTTATCGTGGAAAAATGATCCTCAACAGTAAGTATATGTTTATTAGGTCATATTTGGAAGGTGGGGGGGGGGGCTTTCTTATATAAACCTTTAGTTTGGACCATTAGTCAACAAAGGGGTTTGCACAAAACGTGCGCTACATCTTCCAAGTAATATTTGGAATTGAATTTGAGTCATTGTGATTCTTGACCCAATTGTAAGATAAATAAATGCAAAAATTGCTGCAACGGCATTATCAATGTGCATTGTTTATTATTAGCTCATATAAACTTCATATTTGTTAACTCATAAAATATGTTTGAGTAATTTTGTTTTCAAGAAAAATCATGTGCATCGAAGCTGTTACATAATCACTTTTATTAGAGTTCATTTCTGTGTAGGGCACCCTACCTTCAGTATTATATATTAAAGTTGATCAACATGTTGTCACTCCACAGTCATTTATTTTAGTTCTAGTTTTGATATCATTGTTGTGATTTGTTAGACACTGATTCAGTTTGTAGATTTATGAACAAAATTTTTTAGTTTTGCATAATCCATAATTCATCACTTTAAAATTGATGTTATTTTTTTTTTTTTTTTTGCTGTGATTAATATCTTCCACAGTCATCGACATTTCAAACACGACTTATTTGTCAACTTAAATCAACATTGATGTTATTATCTTACCATGAAAGTATGGTTGTAGCGTATTTTCACTTATCATTAGCCCTTAGCTGTAGATCTAAGATTCAAAGGAAATGACCAAAATGTTGCAAACTTGCATGCAGTGGAAATAGAATCAGAATGCAGTGTCTGAATATATTGGTATTATTATGTTTGTTTTTCCAGCAAGTGAGACGGTACCACCAGAAGGTACAAGTACCTGAGCAAAACAGGACTTCATATTATTTATGTTATTGAATTTTAAAACAAAACTAATTTTAACGTCTGTCTCTCCCCATTTTTACAGCTTTTACATTTTTTCTCTGATAAATGCATGGGTTCATTAGAATTTTTGACATACGGGTAATGACACAATCGTTCATTCCAAGGCATTTTCACTCATTATTTTGATGTTTATTTTTGTTTTATGTTGAATTAAGAGAATGTCAGCATGAGCTTGTGAAGGAATGATGTATGATGTTAATGTAATTATTTCTGTGTTTAAATGCGGTCTGGTTGAAATATTAATAATATTAATTTTTTTTCTCAGGCAGTTAATCGGTAATTGCCTAACATGCCCACCAGTTCATTTTTAACCGGCTTCAACCAGATATTGTTATGGCCCACAAGCCAGAAGGCCTTATTTCCCCTCATAGCACACTGCATAGTGTATGCTCATCTTCAGTAGCCCAGTTGGCACAGAAAAGTTACACGTAAGACTACATTTTATTTCCAAATGTAGCTCAGGGTAATGTTAATATTTTTTCCAATCAACAGTTAAAGAGACTATCCCGATTTGAAAAGAAGCTCAAAAATCTGAGAATGTATGAAATTTAAACGCCAAAATATAGAGGAATGGTGTTTTTACCTTGTCTCAAAATTTCAACTCAAAATATTGAGTCGTTTGGACGTGAACGCCAATACTGCTTATTAAGATTTCGGGTCAATTTTTTCGTTGGGTGACCTGATAACCAATTACGGTTCATTGAAAGGGCTATACAGTGAATGACACGTGCTGTGCTTGATAAAGAGGGGTAAATTTCACCTACGCATTATTTTTACAAAAAAATGTTTGGTTTTATCCAGATACCGCAATATACACCTTGGGACACTGGTCTCAAATTCCAGATGAAGACTGACGGGTTTAAATTGTTTGAAAACGTATCATAAATACTGAGTTAGTTGCTCGACCCTTGAGTGGAGGATTTTAAGGGATTTTAACACAGAATTAAGCAGTTTTATTCCCCCCAAAATTATCGGGATTAGCCCTTTAAATATTTAGGATCAAAACTATCGAGGAAATATGAAATGATACATGTTTTCTTATGTGGAAACTTGGAATGAAAATTAATATCAAAATATTTCAATCAGACAATTATTTAAGTGTAGTTATGTGTAGTTGAAAAACTTTTTTCTTGCTTTTAGTTGTTTGTTTCAGAGATTCGTTCATTCATCTTCATACTTTTTCATTTATTTTAATGGTGTGAATGAAGAGTGCAAAAGTTTAAGTCAAAGATTTGTATGGACGATAAAATAAAACAACACACTGGATTAACAGAATGTATTTTCTTATCTATATAACAGTAACATTCTTTAATGTAGACTGAGACTTTTACTTGAAATTTATGAGTCTTGTTGCTAAGGAAGATTTTTGTAAAGTCTGCAGTAAATATTTCAATTCTTGCTTGATATCGTAATGCATGTCTAACATTACAAGAAAGCACTGGACATTTCACAAAATCATGTGGATTACAAATCACACATTGTTCTAATATTAATACAATACAATGAACTTGAATAGTCAAGTAATGACCCCAAAGAAAACTTATATATTTTTTTTAAATCCCTGAATAGTCACATAGAAGTTCAATGACAGAATATGATTGAAATTCGTTTTGAATGTGGTCTAGTTGTTTAATGCGTGCTCGTTAGATCATGTATTAATAAAGTGACATGGTTTCCATTCTTCACTTGTTTATGATAAGGGGTAGAGTCGTCTGTCCAATCTTATGGGTTTTCTCTGGGTCCTCCGATTTCATACCACAGCTAAAAAAAAATGAAGACCGACACATTCAAGTCAATTATTGAAATGGAATTAACTATATGCAGTCCTTCACATTTAAGGTGAGCTTTCACTCCTGCTCCTCTCGACACATGTCGGCTTTCCTTCGCGGAAGTCATTAAAGACTCCTGCAAATAAGCTAAATCGCTCTCTTAAATATTGAGATTAATAAACTACTTTCAGTTTTTGGTTACTTTTAAACTGCATACATTCGCAGTATCAGGAGCTTTTTATGGCTCCTGTACAATTTTATAAACATGAAGGACTGCATATATTAGCCCCAAAATGACCTGATTTGTGTCGAGTGGACATTGAACTACATTTTCCCTCCCTCCATCGGAAATTATCCATGATAAAAATTAATAATCAGTACTATGGTCAATATATTTTCAGACGGCCTAAGGTTTTATTATTTGCATTTCAAGCATCTTTGCATTTAATACAGTATCTTTGACTTCTGATAAGATTTCAGAATATATCACTATCATATCATATGTTGTCGCTTGTTTTTATGTAAAATTTGGGTTCTGTTAGGAAAAATTAGTGCTTTTTATCCCGGCAGAGAGACAAATGCTTCAATAATACCTGGACATGACAATAGTCTAAAGTACTTAGGAGCTTATTTGGATTTGAAGAAGTATGCTTGGTTTGTCCCAAGGCAGAACAACAAGACATTTAGATGTAGTGATTTCTTTTTATTTTGGTGATAAGGAGTAAATGTTTTAAAAGATGGCTATTGCTTGATTTTTGTAAGATAGCACTTGGTGACAGAAAATTTTATAGGTTATTTAAAGATTAAGTAACTATTTTCAATTCATCTTTTCAAATGTTATAGATATTTTAGTTTAATCATTTTAAGATCAAACTTACGTTTCCATCATTCTTGCCATTCTAAGATCATTTTTTTTTAAAATCATTATATTAAACGCCTGCCTAGCAGAAAACAAGAATGAATCTTCAACATATATATGTAGGCTTTTTTCTGTCAATCTGTTTTCAGCTTTTATCAGATGCCATATTGACTTCTGTCTTGGCAGAAAAATATTGTTCTAGCCTAACGCTCTATTGGCGGTAAATGTCTTAATGCAGAAAACTATCACAGTCATTCATTTAGAAACTTCGATCCTTTGGCTTCTATAGAAACAAATTTTCAATTCAACATTTATTGTTGAAATAATAAGATAATGGAATGAGGAATGACAGAAAGGCTTCTTCTTGTTTTCTTTTCTGATTACATGTTTATAGGCCTTTAAGGCTTCCTGCAGGACTCAAAACTTAACGTCACCAGGACCATCCATTTTCTTCTGAAAGAACTATTATTTAATGGAGAATCTGATATTTTTCAGCTCTTACAAACATTGTACCTATCATAAACGTTGGTCTCGCAACAACTGAAGGTTTAGCTGTTGATTGGATAGGAGATAAATTATATTGGGTGGAGAGTAATTTAGATCAAATTGAGGTTGCTGACTTAGATGGCAAATCCAGACGAACTTTGGTGGCTGGAGCTATGACAAGTCCACGAGCCATTGTCGTTGATCCTAGATATGGGTATGTATTTGGAAATGACCTATTAAAGGCCAAAAGATTAATAGTCACTGTGGTTTTATTCATTGGGGGTGGGATGTCAGAATGATTAGCACATGTGTGCTGTATCATGAAGTCTGTTATTGAGTCAACTGGCATGATTTTGATTCCTCAGTCGTATGTGACAAGGAGAAGAGTCACCTATCCAACCTTGTGGGTTTCCTCCTACTGCTAAAGACCCGTATGCGCAAGCCATCTGATTCCGTGATTATGTAGAAAATAAAAACCTTTCAAGTTTTAATTATTTCTGATAATTACTACATCAGTCGATGTCCGTGATCAGTTTTGATTTAGGAGATAAACACTTCCTGTTGCGCATTTAGAGGGGTGTTATTGTCCAAAAGACATGTCCAGAGATCATTAGGACTCAAGACGAGTAGCTTCGCAGGTTCTAATGTAAAATCTCAGGATATGTCTATTGGACAATAAAACCCTCTAAATGCAAAACAGGAAGTGTTTATCGACATTGTAACATGCTTTTTTAGGATTTTAAAAGAAATTACTGTAACAGAGGGGTGTTATTGTCCAACAAACAGTGTCTAATTGACCAATCAAAACGCAAGATTTACCCTTAAACATGTTACAATGTCTTTTAAATGCGTCCATTACCTACAACAGAATATACATGTTAGCTGTTATTGACTCCTGAAACAACTTTGCTGCTGTAAATCTACGTTTTGTTACCCATCATTCTTTTTTAAACAGAGCCTTATTTTGGACTGACTGGGATGGAGCAAATCCTAGAATTGAAACGTGTTCAATGAGTGGCACAAATAGAACAATCTTATTTGGTATAAGACCAAATTATGCCCAAGGTGGTTGGCCAAATGGTCTAACATTAGACTACGATGCTGAACGATTATACTGGATAGATGCAAGGTAAGATATGTTATCTTAAAGAACACAATACACTTGAACTTAATGTTTGAATCTGTCAACACTGAAAAGTTTAAAATATACGTGACTTAATTGCTGTTCCCACTTGGACACCCCTGTGCTCTGAATTGTACCCAACCTATCTGAGAAAGCAGATGACTCTATATCTGTCTGTATATCCATCCATCACACTTTTTAGGACATTGGGTGAATGTATTATCCAATTTTCCAGGATGAGCATTTTCTGCTTCTGCAAAACAACTTTATTAGTTGATGCTTTGTAACATGATAAACTCTGATTCCAATTGATTGGTTTTGGACTCCGTATTTGATCTTGGTGTTTTAACATTAGAAATTCATGTATACTTATATTTTAGGTCAGATTCAATACATTCTATTACATACAAGGGAGAAGATCATCATTTAATTCTACAGAGTCACGAGTCATTAGCTCAGCCATTTGCTATAACATTATTTGAACATTATGTATATTGGACTGACTGGAAAACAAACTCATTATCTAAGGTAAGAATTTACTTCATTTGCTTATTCATATCAATCTGATAAAGATCATTTTGAGACTAACGTATGCTAGAAATAATTCTATAGTAATTTGATCAATGCTAGAGGAGATTTGTGCTTAGACAGAGAATTTTAATATACAACTGTATGCTTTCACTAATTATTTAAAAAGACAGAGCCAGAATTTAGCAAAAGAAGTTCTAGTACAATTACCATGTATTCTTCCTATTTCACTCACAAGTAACATCATACCACAGCAGCGGCTTATGACACCATGAACGAACAACACAATTGGAATAATTGGATCTTGTTATCACACTCTGGTGACTTCATGATATTTTGGATTTATAAAATGTTTTCTGTTTGTTATTCACAAATGCCCATTCATTTATAAAATATAGCAGAATGAAATATTTAGGAGGCTTGATAGTTTTATTTTATGTTATTTTCTCAGAAACTGATTGATCGATTACATTTGGGTTTTTTCTCAGAAATTGATTGATTGATTGATTACATTTAGTTATCTGGATCGATTACATTTGGTTATTTTCCAGGCTAATAAATATAATGGATCAGGTATTCATCAAGTACAGAAAACATTTACACAACCTTTTGATCTTCATGTTTATCATCCTAAACGACAACCTAAAGGTAAGAATCTTATCACAGAAAATGTTTAGCTCTCAATAAGAAAATAAATGGATCTACTTAAAAACATCAATTTCAAAGTAATGCTAGACCAAGTTAATTAGGGAAAATCCCACTATCTGATATACTTTATAGATGCTGTCACACAGCTCTATGAATACTGTATACAGCTCTAGAGATAATGTACTCAACTCTCTAAATATTATATACAGCTCTAGAGATAATTTACACCATATGATACTCAAGAGATGGTGTACACAAATCTACAAATACTGTACACCATATAGTTCTCCAGATACTGTACACTAGATGATTCTCTAGAAATACAGCACACAGCTCTATACATACTGTACACCAAGTGGCAGGTGATCCTCAAGAAATACTTTACAGCATAATATTATACCGTACTATAGAAGTACTTTATATAGCTCATTAAGTACTTGATATAGCTCATTAAAAACTGTACACCCCATGTTAACTCATAATATTGTTCATCCATTTGTTTAATAATATAGTTTTCTAAATTTGATTTTCAGCTTTTAATCCCTGTGCCATCAACAATGGAGGCTGTTCACATCTTTGCTTGATTGGTTTCCCTTCAAGAGATGGTGGCAATACGACGGCTAATTGTAGATGTCCTCATAGAATGAAGATACATGAAAATGGTAAAACTTGTGGAGGTAAGATTTTTATCATGGATCATAATTTAACACAGAAATTATGGTTTTAGTTTTAATTTGAAGTTAGACATATTTACAGTATAACATGTTTTATTATGTCCACTCTCCAAGACACTATTAACAATATATTTTGAGCAACTGAAAAATGTGGGTCTATTTAATCTCTTTGGAAAACAATAACTGCAATAGATTTTGATAACGCTTTGAACATTTATGCTATTGTATTGTATGGGTTGTTTTGTCTTTATGTTATTGTGCAGTTCTGCTATATTTTCTCGATTAACTGTTTGGGGCTAAACTTTCTCAACGAACAATTAAGAGTAATGCTGCAATAGAAAATTCAAGTCAAATTTCAAGACAGATCTTCCAGGGTTTTTAAGTTTCATCTTTTATTTCAGATGATAATACCTTTCTGATATTTGTCAAGAAGAACGAGATACGAGGCGTGGATTTAGATAACGCCAACTATAACGTGATACCATCCATTACTGTCCGATTGGTCGATAACAATACCTCCACGACGGCAATTGATTACGACATACAAGAAGAACGTCTGTATTGGACAGATTTAAAGAGGAATGTCATTAACAGTGCTTATCTGAATGGCTCCGGTGTGGAGACAATCATAGATTCAGGAATATCCCATCCTGAAGGTTTTGCCATCGACTATCTGTCAAGGAATATGTATTTTTCTTCGTACGACAAGAAACAAGATTTTTCAACAATATCCGTTTCTAAATTAAATGGTGCCTATAGAACAGAAATTATATCAAGAGTAGGAAAAATGAAGCAAGTCAACTCTTTGGCCATTAATCCTAAAATTGGGTAAGCATCTTGAATATCCGTCTGTAACAAATTCATTTTTGGAATCAAGTGCATTGTAACAAGAAATGGCAGAGGTTTGAACAATGTGGGATTCTTGCAAGAATGTCTACCTGTACTTATAAACAGTTGCAGTTCAGTTTGCCATGTCATCTATGCAAGTAGTGTGGTTTTGGTCCCACTTGACACTGGTTGGCCTCGTATTCCTTACTCTCTGCTCTCTGCCCACTGCTAAAGACCTGTGTGTGCTATTATTGAAATAAAGATTACACCATAATGTGTGTTCTGAAATGACCTAGTTTGTGTTTTTATTACTGTGTGTTTATTTTATGAAGACTAATTGTGACATATGTGTATGAAAAGAAGCAATCTGAACTACTAAAAACTAATTTAAACCTACATTTATGTTCATAGCTTACAATAGCATAGTTCCATATGAATAACTTTGGACTGATATGTTTTGACATGGTCCAGACTCTTTTTGTTACTTCTTTTCTGACATGTTTCACCCTTTTGTCTATATAATTTATATTTAGTATGTTTGATGCTTGTTTATTTCAGTGTAATGTTCTGGTCAGATATCGGAGGATCCAAACATACTATTATTAAAGCTAATATGGATGGTAGTGATCCAATAGTCTTAGTTAGTGATGCTTCAAAACCAGCAAGTAGGTTCTATTCTTCATTCTAACTGATATAATTAATATTGTATTCAATATACACAATCTTTAAACAACCACAACTTAAAGTTACATTATGGGAGATAAGATAAAGAGGTGGCAGTTCTCACTATAATAGTTAAAAACTAGATAGTGTGAAGGTAATTTGCTGAAAATTTCAGTCAAATTGATCCATTATTAGCCGAGAACAAAGTGTTTGCAATATTCACATAGCCTTGGTCATCATTACTCAAATCATTAATATAAACAGCATGGTCTTGATTATCCACTTGATTGATTTAATTATCAATGGCCATTAAGCAGCATATAGGAATTTAATCCGCCAACATCGAAGGCTAGCCTTGACAACAAGAGTTTATTATGGTCTGAATATGTTAATTAATGTCTAATTGATTTTTTAGATAACATTTCATGCCTAAAGAAAGACCTGTAATAAGCAGATTTTGCTCTTGCATAATGCTATTTTAATGTATTATATATTAGATTTTGAGTAGGGTCTGCTGCCTAACCTTGTGAGTTTTCACTTGGTCCTCATGCTTCTTTCCTCTGGTAAAGCCCCTGTACCATGTGTTAGTCCCCAAATAAACTAGTTTGTGTTGAGTCGATGTTACGCCCCATTTCTCTATATCTGTGCCTCTTCAATAATTGTCTGTCATGGAGTCAAGCTGTAGGGTTCTCCAATTTCCTCCGGCTACTAAAGACCCCTACGCGCAAAGAAATTATTGAAAGAGAGAGAGAGAGAAATGGGGTTTAACGTCCACTCAACACAAACTAGGTCATTTCGAGACTAACATATGGTTCAATTTTATTTCAATAATTTGCTTGCGCGTAGGGGTCTTTAGCAGTGGGAGGAAACCGGAATGCCCGGAGGAAACCCACGAGGTTGAGAAGGCTCCCCTATCTCCATGCCACATACGTTCACACCATGGATCGAAACCACAGCCGCAAGCCAGAGGTGACCGGCCAGCTAGAGGTCGAAGCGCGACACTCTAGACCACTAGGCCATCCCAACCCTCAAGAAATTATTCAAATAGATTGTGTCAAGGTGGATGTTATTGTTAATTCATTTTCATTAATTCTACATTTCAGGTTTAACTGTGGATACGTTTTCCAATTCTTTATATTATATTAGTCGTGGACGTCACACTATCAACAGATGCTTTTTCAACGGCACGTGTAGTCAAGTTCAAGTCACATTAAATGACACATCAATGGTGTCAATGACTATCTTTAAAGAAAATATTTACGTGTCCAACACCAATCATATTATTAGAATTAATCCCAGTAGACCTGATGAGAAAGTTATAATGAGAGACAATACACCATATATATCGGCTATGCAGGTCTATAACAAAGAGAGAGGAAAAGGAGGTAGGTGTATTTTTTTCTATATTACAAGATATTTAACCGTTTATCATTTCGGGAGATCATATGGCTAAGTGGGTAAGACGCTGGCTTGCTAGCCTGGAGGTCGGGTTTTCGATTTCTGCATTAGTCGAGAAAGTTCATCCAGATTTTCTGGCGTGATTTCCCCTTGTCAGTGATGCGGGACGAAGGGACCTGACAAGGAAAGCTGTCTAGTCATTATGATGGGACAAAAAACAGAGGTCCTGTGTACACATTAGCGTGCATGTAAAAGATCCCTTGGCAGTTGGAATTCGATAAAAGAGTAGGCCGTATCGCCACTGTCCGGGCAAAATTTCCCTCATTACACGGGGGGTTGGGATGGCCTAGTGGTCTAGAGTGCCGCGCTTCGACCTCTAGCTGGTCGGTCACCTCTGGCTTGCGACTATGGTTTCGAGCCCTGGTGTGAGCGTATGTGGCATGGAGATAGGGGCGCCTTCTCAACCTCGTGGGTTTCCTCCGGGCACTCCGGTTTCCTCCCACTGCTAAAGACCCCTACGCGCAAGCGAATTATTGAAATAAAATTAAACCATATGTTAGTCCCGAAATGACCTAGTTGTGTCGAGTGGACGTTAAACCCCATTTCTCTCTCTCTCTCTCCCTCATTACACATGCCCGTCTTCATTAGCCCAGTTTAGGAGCATAACCGCAGGACGTTAAACCCCATTTCATTTCATTTTCATTTTCGTTTATCATTTCAACAGAATCATACTGCCCTATCTAGGGCTCCCATCAACTGGACAGCTGTTGCATCCACACATACTAGTAAATTGTGCTATAATTGGATAGTTATTTAATCTGAGACTGTCTAAGGAACAGCAGTTTAGGACTGTTTACACCTGTGCCGGTATTAATCTATCAAGCTCCAGTGGATTACAAGTAGTGATCGGATATTTAAATATTCGACGCATCTTGAAATTTGTATTCGAATAGTAATCAAGTATTTTCAACTTCAAACCATTGAAAGGAATGAGGAACCTTAACCTGATATTTTGAAGATAGTCGACCAGGGAGTATTCACACACAAACAAAGCAAATAAAAAGAACAACTATGGCTATAACACATAAACAAGAAGCAAATGTTTAAAAACCACGATGAAACTACGGTCATACATAGGTATATAATATATATATGTGAGTCATTCTACAAATTCTGTAGGTATGGTGTAAATTCTTCTCATTGTTTTCAGGTGCCAATGTATGTTCTGTGAATAATGCTGGTTGTTCCCAGTTGTGCTTACCAACACCTTCTCATAGAATCTGTAAATGTACAGCTGGTTTCCAGATAGCACCAGATGGTACATCATGTAATGGTAAATATGCTGACTATTTCTCACACTTTAACATAATTGCACAGGTCTTGTTTCAGAAATTTCTGACCCAATTTAGTTCATTTGATTCCTAAAATTCATTAGAAATAGGTAGAGTTATGTCAAAGATATTAATGCCTATTGACTGTTACAGATAGACTTTTACATATAGACTATTGCTTAATATTATCATCTTATCATAGCACTTATTTTTCCCAGTCATTTCAAACAATCAGAAGCTTATATACATGGAGGTGGATATTGTGTATTTTTATGTACAATATACCATGGTAAATACACATATAAAAACCACACCTTGCAATATACACTACATAATAGAACAATCAATATACAACCATGCAGTATAAGGTAGTACCTTGTAAATCATGTTGAATATATACATATATATATATTACTCATAGATTGGTATACCTCATCTCCAATGAATACATAGATGGCCCATGCATAATACACACCATCTAATGTGTACTATATTACACAAAAATCACAGGGAATATACATATTGCCCATTCTATAGATAGATAGACCATATAGTGTGTATTATAAACTTATTACACAGTAAATCACAGGGAATATGCATATAACAAATGGTATGATATACATCATCTAATGTGTACTAATAACCTATTACACAACAAATCACATGGAATATACATATAACCCATTCTAAATTATATGTAATATTACATGAATAGAAATACCCATGGATTCTAACTCGTACTGTATTTACATTCTGATTTTTGCTTTTAAGGTATTACTTCATTTATGCTGTTTGCAACTGATTCGCAGATTCAAGGATTTTCAGTGAATAATTCAGGTCAAGTGGCACTACCTCCTGTATCAAAAATATCACTGGCTTCTGCTATAGATTTCCATGCAGGTAAACCATTTTTTTTAAAACAATATTTTATTCACAGGATACCAAAACAAGCCAAATGCTTATATGAATCGGCTTCCCAAAAGCAAGATACACAATGATATAAACATATATTATAATTATCAATATACATGTATATGGAGTATAAACGTAGATATAATAAGATTACTGGATCAATATAATGAAGTTTTAGCTAGCATCAGGACCACGAGGGTAAACATATTTTATATTCATAGGCATATGATACAGTATTATTCCCTAAAAACTACCTGACTACCTGAACAACACCGACCCCGACCCCACCACCACCACCGTCCCAATTGTTATTGGACAATTAAAATTCAAAATAAATTTGTTAATCAAGATGTAATGAGGTTTGATGTGAATTTAAAGTTACAATTTCATATTTTCTAAGAAAGTCAAAACATAATTATTTCTATGTCTTTTGCTCAAAAGGTTGTCAACTCACTATTATACGATCATGGGCAAAATTTTTGGGGCATTAAAATGGGTGACACAGGTTGATTGAGGAAATAGTTACTCAATTACCTCCCTTGTTTTCCCATTCCTCTCCATGGACGGCCATCTTCAAACGTTTGAATTTGAAGTTGAAAATGATATTTTTGCCAATTTCTCAACTGGCAATAGTGAATTATAGGATTAATAGGATTATTCTTAAACACGGTAGGACTGTTTATAGGTTCAATCTATTTTAGGGCTTTATTTTAATACATTTTAAAAATATAACTTAAAAAAATGCTATTGCAACTTTATGACTAAATAACCAGCATTTGATTTATTATTTTCAACCCGCCAACCCGGGTCCGCAAGTTATTCCATTTGATACAAGTGTTAAAATTTTGTGAGTGTCCCTAAGATGTTATTAAATGGTTTTGTTTTGTTTAATACAGAGGATCACTTCATCTACTGGATTGATAGTAATGCTAGAACTATATCACGTATTAAACGTGATCTTACAAACAGAGAAAAAATTATTAGTGATGGTTTAAATGGAGTGGAAGGTATAGCCGTTGATTGGATTGCAAGTAAGTATACAAATGACAGCTGCTCAAGTTAGTCAACTGAATTCAATGGTTCGAGTCAGTCTGATGTCCGCAAGACAACAATCCAGTCGGTTGAATAAGTACAATTAGAACCTAGGTCAAACCAATTTGTTATTTAGTTTTTCAGGGACACTTAGTCCCATGATCAATACTTTGGTTAATTAAACTTGAAGCAAATTTTTAAATAGGTTTCGTAAAGGAATAAAATTCGAATTGTAGTGGCCTTACCACTGAACAAGAATCTAATCCAACAGACTTAAAAAGCTCATATTTATCTAGTAGTTTTGGTAATAACTTGTTTTTTGATTATTTGTACAGATAATATATATTGGACTGATAGAAGTCATAATACTGTAGAGGTGGCAAAAGCAGATGGCAGTACTCGCTATGTTATATTACATAAAGGTCTGGATAACCCAACAACTATAGTCGTACATCCTAAAATGGGGTAAGTAGACTGGAGGACAAAATTTCATCCCATGCATCAATATAAATTAAATGTGTGCATAGACATGGCATATTTATGCTGGTGTGGTTCCTGTAGCTTATAGTAGACATGGGTCTTAAATTAAGGAATATTCCAATTTCATTTTCATCTTGGCGGCACTGCCACTAAAACTCTAGTGTCATTAACGTCAATTTTGTCAATTCGCCCCTCTTTGTAAATGTTTGTATAAATTTGTTGTCAAATTTCTGTTTATAGTTATCTATACTTTGTTGATGATGGTGTTTCACCAAGAATTATGCAGGCACGTTTAGACGGTTCTGAGTTAAAACCAATCATTAACACTGACATCACTAAACCAACTGGACTTACCATTGATTACGAAAAAAACAATCTTTATTGGTGTGATCAGAAAAGAAACGAATTAAATCAGCTGAATTTAAAAACCAATGCAAGAAGGCTGATTACGAAGAATATGACTGACTGTGTATCTGTTACAGTGTTTGGGGATTATATTTATTGGGCTGATACGTAAGTATTTTATTATCAGTTGTTTCATCTGCAAAAGTTTAGTTGGGTAGCCGAAAGGTCTAACCAATGCACTTTCGATCAAAAATCTTAGTCCAAATGAGGTAATGGGACTGTCATTGAGTCAACTGACGTGAGCATCTTGTGAAAAAAAATTAAAAATCTTGTATTTATTTTGATTAAATTTGTATGTGTTTGTATTTATATTAGAACTGATAATCAAGGCTCCATCAAAAAAGCTAGAAAATCTGATGGTACTGGAATGACATATGTTAAGAAAAATCTGTTAAACAAACTAAAAGATATTGTTGTATTCGATGAAACAAGACAGACAGGTAAATGTAAAATGATATTGCTTTGTTTTCCCAACAATTATGTAGTAAACCACAAGCAGATACAAATTTTAAAAAGAATACGGATAAGTCCAATTTTATTTATACTAGATTTATAAAGACAATCTATATCCAAATTGGCACACCGTGGGTCAGTGGGTACATCGCTGGCTCATTAATTACCAGGATGTCCAGCGTTTTGATTCTGGTCCATTGTGGTTTCTCTTTGTCATGCAGATGGAGGGTCCTGGCAACTGTGTCTAGTTTGAATGTTTAAAAAAAAAAACAAGGTCCTAAGTACACCCTGGAATTCGAAATAAGAGTAGGTCGTAGCGCTGATATATGGGCAGAATTCCCCTCATAGCACAGCACACTTCATAAGCAGGTTGGTGCAGAACAGGAGAACGTTCCACCTCATTTCATTTCATATTTCCAAATTCAGATGAATAGGATAGGAGTACATATGATTGTGTATTGAAGTTAGCCATCTTTTATCTCTTTAGGTACAAATATTTGTGAGGATAATAAATATGGTTGTGCTGAACTATGTTTATATAATGGTACAGAAACACCAACTTGTGTCTGTTCTTACGGTAAACTGAAAGAAGACGGCAGAAACTGTGAAGGTAAGTTGGACATATGAAAATCCAGGACGGAGTAGGTACATGGTTGTCAAATTGAGTTAGTGACTAAGTATATTTTCAAATTAACATAGTGATATATTCAGATTGTGATAGGGATAAATTTAGATTGAGATAGTGATAGATTCAGATTGATATCGAGATAGTAAAAGATTCAGATTGAGATGGTGATAGATTCAGATTGGGATAATGATAAATTCTGATTGAGATGGGGCTAAATTCAGATTGAGATAGTGATCAAATCTGATTGCAATAGTGATGAATTCAGATTCAGATTGAGATGATGAAAGATTCAGATTGATACAGTAATAGATTCAGATTGAGATAGTAATAGATTTATATTGTAGATACGTAGGCGCCCAGAGTGATATAAGTACATGCATCTATATTTGATGTTTTAGAGTTCACCGATTTCCTGATGTTTTCTGAAGTGACAGCCATTGGCAGTGCTCATATGTCAAACGACACTGATCCAAATCCTCCGTATAAATTATTAACTAACGGAACGAATATGAAGAACGTAATTGGTTTGGCGTATGATTACAGTAGTCAGAGAATATATTATAGTGATATACAACGAGGTGATATACAGACAATCTTCTTTAATGGTACTGGACATAAAGTTGTAATGTCAGGTAAGATCTGTTAGAAATTACCTAATAACTACCTAGGCCTATACAAACACAGCTCACAGACAATTCAAAATGGCAGAGTTACTTTGATCAAAAAGGATTACTTAAACGATAACATCGTTCAAGAGAGTTAACATTACCGAAAAATCAAAATATCATTAATGAAATGTTGAAATATACATATTGAATTTATAAATTATAGGAAGTTGCAACTTGTCTAATTTCAAATGCTTTTTTTTGCAGGAATTGGTTCTGCTGAAGGATTGGTCTTTGATTCTATAAATAAAGATTTGTATCTCACGAGTTATACCAATTCTTCCATTAATCGTATACATCTAGGAGGTAGTGATGAACCCAAGATAGAAACATTGATACAATTATCAGATAAAGATCATCCTAGAGCCATTGTTTTACATGTTTGTAGAAGGTAGGTGTGGCTATGTGTTGTTACTCATAACTGGACAAAATACTGAGAAAAATCACTGAAACTAAATTGTACTGAATCAAATCTCTATTAGTCTCTGTTGGCTTGTTCCAATTGTCAATTGTATATGGAAGCTTGGCTTTTTGTCCCATCCAGATGACTAGATGCTGTTCCTTGCCAGTCCAACTGTCCTACACAACTGACAATCTATATAAATGAACAAAATTAGCCAGTATCATCTTTATTCAACTTCTGATCATAAATTCTTCTACTCTTTATTTCAGTCGAATATTTTGGACGAATTGGAACGATGAGAAACCACGGATACAAAGATCTTATTTAAATGGATTTCAACCTGAGTCAATTATTACCGAACAAATACAGACACCCAATGGTCTGGCCATAGATCATAAAGCTGAAAAACTGTACTGGTCAGACGCTAGACTTGATAAAATAGAACGCTGTGATTTAGATGGTTCAAATAGAGTTGTAAGTAACAGATTTTGTTGAGACCATTTATATTATGTTGTCTTATTATAACAATCATTTCTGTCTCTCTCCATCCAAGAAATGTAAGATTTTCTTCTGGGCTAGTAGATTTGAATCAAAAATATTCTTATGCATCTAGAAGTTGTAAGAAATAAAGTTATCTGTTTAAAATTAACAAGAATTTCTGTAATTGGATGATGATCAATTGAACAGACTTGATCTATCATCTATTGCACAAAAATGGCTTGTGTACACATTATTTGCATTTTTAGATCATATTTAAATTTTCATGACTTAATCCTTTTGAAATATAATAAAATGGATTATTTAACAAGAAAACAAAACCCAAATATTCAATGTAGATGATCTTCAAAATTGGATTCAATAAAATTCAAAAGAGGAACATCAAAAGTTTAGCCCACATAGTTGGTGCTGTCTTGCTTATATCGTCTGCAGATGGTGCCAAATTTTGTGAAATTAATTGGATTAACCATGTTTGAACCGATATTCTTGCGTGCGAGATTCAGCTTTCACAAAATTCTAAATTTCCATCAAATGATGATCCATAAATGATAATTTGATTTCAGATTATTGTGACATCTATACCTCAACATTCGTTTGGTTTGACTGTTTATGCTGATTATGTATACTGGACGGACTGGATGTTACGAGCTGTTTTACGAGCCAATAAATACGATGGATCACAAATCACATGGTTAAAGAAAAATATCAAACGTCAACCAATGGCAATTGTAGCCATCGCTGAAGATGCTGATAATTGTATGTTCAATAATTTTGAAAATAATGTAGTTCTTTTTATAGCTAAGACATTTCTGTTAGATCTGTATACTGACATCCATGTTTTTTTTAAAAATTCAACCTCAATCATTTGACTACCTAAAATGGTGAAATATTAGTACAAACCAAATCATTTGGTTGCAGGAGGTGGGGGGGATCACTCATAAAGGCATTGGACTCTTGACTAAAATTTTATTTGTTTGAATCCTGGTCTTGGTTGAGAAAAAGCTTCTGCTTTTCATGCCACTGGTGGTGCTTGCAGGGCCGACAAGTAAACCTTTGCATAGTTGTTTGGATGGGATGTAACATTGAGCTCTTGCACATAAAAGAACTCTTGACAGTTGGAAGAGTAGGCATTGCACAGAAATCTGTAGCCATTTGTGGGCCTAAAATGACCAAAGTATTGTGATGATGATTGAAATAATGTAATTAATTATCCCTTTCAAAATAAAGTTAGAACCTATTTTCTTTTTGATTCCAGGTAAATTAAACCGATGTTATCAGAATATGTTTGGTTGTGAAGGAACATGTACCACAAATGAGAAAGGTCAACCGCGATGTGAATGTCCTAAAGGTCAATTTTTATTACCAGATGGTCGCAGATGTGCCTGTAAGTAACACCCTTAAATTAATTTTCAAATTTGTTTTTTTTTTGGTAAGAATTATTGTTTTTATCTTTGAAGTGTGATCAATCTTCCATACTATGTATATATTCTCTGATATATAATCAAAACTAATTCAAGTTTTTGACATTTTTGAAACATTACTATCACCGATGATATAGACATATTGTTTACCGTTAACAGTTTTGTTCTTTGAGATTTGTCAGTTGAATTGTACTTTTACAAATTTAGACATCCTGTTTAACATGAAAAGTTCTGTTCTTTGACATTATCAAATGAATGTTTTTATTCCTTGTTTCAGCTGATAAGAATTTGAAGTGTAATATGACAGATTTTATATGTGATGATGGTAAAATGTGTATATCTATAGAAAGAACATGTAACAGTATTTCTGATTGTATTGATGCTTCAGATGAATCCAAGGAATTCTGTGGTATGTATTCTTTACCCTATACCCTATTCCCATAAGGTCTGGATGGATTTTGCTGTAAAACTAAAATGTTTTTCGCATTATACATGTATAACGGAAATGTTTATTCATATTATACATGTATAACTAAAATGTTTATTCATATTATACATGTATAATTGAAATGTTTATTCATATTATATATGTATAACGAAAATGTTTATTCATATTATACATGTATAACTAAAATGTTTATTCATATTATACATGTATAATTGAAATGTTTATTCATATTATATATGTATAACTAAAATGTTTATTCATATTATACATGTATAACTAAAATGTTTATTCATATTATACATGTATAACTAAAATGTTGATCTGTTGTAAGACTTTGTTGGATAAGTAAAATGTATATTTATATTTACAGAAACACGAAGATGTCCAGTAGATTATTTTATGTGTACCAACAGACGTTGTATATATTTAGATAAAGTATGTAATGGTGTTAATGAATGTGGTGATAATTCAGATGAACGAGACTGTTCTTGTAATCAAGATGAGTTTAAATGTGATAACGGGATGTGTATATTAAACAAATATAGATGTGATAGAGATAGTGATTGTCTTGATCACTCAGATGAAAAGAACTGCAGTAAGTTAATAAACAAAAACTTTTATTCTGAACTTAACTCCCCAAAATTCCAGATTTAAAGTCAAATATAAACTTTCAGACCATACATAACAATCAGTAGTTTTACCAAACAGTGTATTGGTTCAAATATTAATAAAATCCATTAATTTCAAAAACTTAAGTTTTGGCCATCTAAAAATCAGGACTGAAGAGTAACTTATTATAAACATGATGGTTGAGGTCAAGATGATTTCTGACTAAAGCATTTTGTTTTAATCGTCTAAATTTATATCCCCTTTGATCCTTAATGTTTTTTAGCCTATTTAAAGAGACATCATGACCAAAGGCCAATAGTGATTTTTGTTACCCAAATTTAACAAATATGGACCGATATGTTTTTAGGGCTTTGTGTTTGGTCTGTATTTGACTATTTTCCTGGCTGAATGTCATTCTAATATATGCACATCTCTTATTCTTATATCTATTTCTGCAGATGCCTTATAGAAATATTTCTTCAAGATAAATTAGATCTGAAAATCTCTATAAATGTCCATCTTTTAGCTGTATACAGTGGCGGTATCTTATCTTAGTTAAAGCCACACATTAATAACAATGTTGAATTTCTTTATTATTGGTTGCCCACCTTCAATCTACTTGTAACCAATTGACTGTCATTATTTCAATGAACTATTAATCAAGCTAAACCTAACCCTTTCTTCGAATTATTATTTTTATCAAGTCTTTCGGACATTGACAAAAAATGGCCAAAACATTAATATCCTGCTCTTGGCACGAAACCTTATGTTTTAGCCATTCTTAGGATCTTATTGCAAATGCATTGCTCTTACTGTCTTTAACAAAAGTCACAATTTAACGATTTTGAATTTTAACGCTATGCGATTGCTGGCAGTTTAAATGAAAGGGGTAGAAGTTTCTTCTTCATGATCCTCTGGATTGTCTTAGTTCCCTCCCATCCTCAATTTTGATTCTTTAAACCATTCCAAAAAAATGTTTATCATCATCAAATAATATATTTGCTATATATTATGAAATGCAGTTTGCCTTGATATTAATATTGACTTTTATCACCCAATAACACATTCTACAGTAGATACTGAACAATATCTCCTGTATTTTGCTTAAAATTGAACAAACTCCATCTTTGACATATTGTATTGGTTTGCACAAATGATTGATATCTCATTCTGTGTTCAATTATCTTTCTCATAATGATGATAGACACTTAATCGGTTTAACGATATATTGAATTATTTAACTTTGTATTTTCATAAAGTGTGACTTGCATGTAAACTAAAGTAAAAAGAGTGTCTTGTATGGCTTATGACCTTTAGTATAACTGTCTGAATATTCTCTTGTATGTTAGATCTAAACTGTACTGATGTAGAGATGGACGGTGAAAGGGTTCAAGGTCTAATTTCTTGTAATGAGACCTCTGCATGTATATTTCCTATGTGGCTTTGTGATGGTACAAATGACTGCTGGGATAATAGTGATGAAAAAGACTGCAATCCTACGGGTAAGAATAAATGAATGAAAAATGTTAATACAAATGCAAATCTACATAGTTTACAAAATGTTATCTTCCATTTTCTGACATTGGTGAATATTTTAGCATTCTATTGCATCAAGGGGCTTACACAAAAGCTGATTTATCACCTTATCTGTTTTAAAATTGTTATGTTGTTAGTGCAACAAAAAAGCCCTTGAAGCCACTTTTCACTGATTACTTCTAGAGCTATGGCTCTTGCTTCACTTTATGGAACTTTGTTGAATGCTCTAACAAGATAAGTTATCATCTGAACTGTATCAGATTTATAGGTATTATTTAAACACTATATGTTTCTAGGAATATGTTATTTATAAATATTTTAGTGGGTACAGCATGTCCTGCTGATTCCTTTACATGTGGAAGTGGAAGTTGTATACCACCGCAGTGGCGATGTGATAAAGATTTTGACTGTGCTGATGTATCTGATGAAGCTAATTGCAGTAAGTAGTCGGTTTGTGTTCGTTTTCTTGCAGGTTCCACTGGGTGGTTTACAAAAATTCGTCGTGCTTCGTAGGTCTGTCTCTCAGTGAATTTGTCATTGTTTAAAGTCTGGTTCTTTGACAAGGCTTAATATAAAGATATGTCTAGTAATTCGGATAGTGAAATAAATGGATGTCCCTTGAGCTAATTGGTAATGGATGTCATAGATCTCTTGGTAGTTGAACTGTAGTAATAAGTATATTAATCTGAGAATGACCGATAATTTTTCAAGATGTTAAACCACTTTTAATTCAATTTCATTCTGTCATTTCAAAGATTTACTTTCTTACAAAATCAACACGATCGTAAGCAATTCCCATATTTCTTAAGCAATGGCCCAAGAAAGCCCTCTCTAGCCATTGCTATGCTTAAAGCAAAAAGTTGGGGTTTTCAGGGAGTGTGTCTATTTTTATTGTCCATTCAAATCCCTCATGGGTGCCATGGAATGAAAGGGTACTAATCGTAGTGCTATCCGTGTGTGTTGGAACAAAATACATCACATGGCAGTCTGTCTGTTTGATCTGTGGTCTGGGGATGAAAGTGCCTTCAAAATGGATAAAGATAACTTGAAAGGTCATGAAAAGACTTTTGATAATTATATATTTTAGCATATTCTTGTAATGATGATCAATTTGCCTGTAATGATTCTACATGTTTACCTAAAACATGGGAATGTGATAAACATCCAGACTGTCCTGACCAATCAGATGAACACGAAAACTGTGGTAAGTGTTTTAGAATTGTCATTAAAACTTTTACAAATATTATGCACCCACTTTAAAGTGTTTTGGACATTGGGAGCTATTTTAATCCATGTGTATAGTGTTGACTTACTAACCAGGAGTTCCCAGTATTAGCTGAGAAAGTTCCTCAGGATAGACAGTGGGTATGACAGAGAATAGATGGTATGAAAAATATGTACTCTTGGCTTGCACATAAAAAAGGCCTTGACAGTAAGAATTTGATGATGAGTACGCAGAACACCACTATCCATTAAAAATTTACCTCATAACACATGCATGGTTGTGTAGAAAATGTTAAAACCCCATTTCATTTGGTTATCATGTTTTGTTTCTATTATGCAATATCTTCAGCACATGCCAAAACAATAATCTGAAAGTCTAAAATGGTTCAGTACTTGATAATAATTACTTTTAACTCTTGCTAGTGTATCCGGAAACTAGTGAAAACTCTGGAGATCATCATCTGATCTGCTTAAAGTATTTTTCTTAAACAAAATACAGATTTATGAAGTAGGTAGAAGCGTGGCAGGCCTGAAAAAAGATGCAGATGAGTGAATGTAAGAGCATGAAATTATTTACGTGCCATGGATTTATTTTAGATATAAAGACATGTAATGATGATGAATTCCGTTGTGGATCGGGTAAATGTATACCAAAAGCATGGAAATGTGATGGAGACAGTGATTGTGAAGAAGATGATGATGAATCAGTTTCTAATGGCTGTCGTAAGTTCAATTAATGTGTATTATCAAACCAATTTCAAATTGGAAATCACTCTCTTGTAGCCAACCCAGGTCAGTGATTAAAGTAGTCATTAATCTTAATCATGGTTTGTAGCATGCATGTTTGTTTTTGTTAGGATAATCTTTGGAGACTGGATGGACAGAACATTTAATGCTCAAATTCTGCAGTGACCAATTTTCTTATTTT
Organism: Patella ulyssiponensis; assembly: GCA_963678685.1. Classification (NCBI taxonomy): domain Eukaryota; kingdom Metazoa; phylum Mollusca; class Gastropoda; family Patellidae; genus Patella; species Patella ulyssiponensis. Next base: position 85,306,280 of record OY783225.1, on the reverse strand, counting down.
ATTATTGTCGCTTGCAAGTTGATTGTATAATTTTATTTATATTTTTATACGTCCACATTCATAATGTGAACGTATTATGCCGTCACCCCTGTCTGTGTGTGGGTGTGTGTCTGTGTGTGGGTGTGTGTGTGTGTGGGTGTGTATGTGGGTGTGTCTGTGTGTGTCTGTGGTTCGCCTACAGGGCGCAATTCTTCATGGATTTTCTTCAAACTTTGTATACTTATTCCTTATACCCTAAGGAAGATCCCTATTGTTTTTGGTGCATGCCCGACCGCCTGGGGCAGAGCCATGCCCATTTCTAGTATATGTTTGTTTGTCGTCTACAGGCCACATTTCTTAACTTATAACCTTGAAACTTTTCGTACATATTCTTTGTACCCAAAGGAACATCCCTATCGTTTAGGGTGCATGCCCAACCCCTAGGGGCAGAGCCACGCCCATTTTCTTTTCGTGTGTCTTTGTGTCGCCTACAGGGCGCAATTGTTACTGAATTTTCTTCAAACTTTGTATATTTACTCTTTACACCCTGGGGGGTTGGGATGGCCTAGTGGTCTAGAGTGCCGCGCTTCGACCTCTAGCTGGCCGGTCACCTCTGGCTTGCGGCTGTGGTTTCGAGCCCTGGTGTGAGTGTATGTGGCATGGAGATAGGGGCGCCTTCTCAACCTCGTGGGTTTCCTCCGGGCACTCCGGTTTCCTCCCACTGCTAAAGACCCCTACGCGCAAGCGAACCATATGTTAGTCCCGAAATGACCTAGTTGTGTCGAGTGGACGTTAAACCCCATTTCTCCCTCTCTTTACACCCTAAGGATGATCACTATTGTTTTTGGTGCATGCCCGACCCCCAGGGGCAGAACCATGCCCATTTCTAGTATTTGTTTGTTTGTCGTCTATAGGCCACATTTCTTAACTTATAACCTTGAAACTTTGCATACATATTCTTTGTACCCAAAGGAACTTCCCTATCGTTTAGGGTGCATGCCCAACCCCTAGGGGCAGAGCCACTGCTAAAGACCCCTACGCGCAAGCGAACCATATGTTAGTCCCGAAATGACCTAGTTGTGTCGAGTGGACGTTAAACCCCATTTCTCCCTCTCTTTACACCCTAAGGATGATCACTATTGTTTTTGGTGCATGCCCGACCCCCAGGGGCAGAACCATGCCCATTTCTAGTATTTGTTTGTTTGTCGTCTATAGGCCACATTTCTTAACTTATAACCTTGAAACTTTGCATACATATTCTTTGTACCCAAAGGAACTTCCCTATCGTTTAGGGTGCATGCCCAACCCCTAGGGGCAGAGCCACGCCCATTTTCTTTTCGTGTGTCTTTGTGTTGTCTACAGGGCGCCATTGTTACTGAATTTTCTTCAAACTTTGTATATTTACTCTTTACACCCTAAGGATGATCACTATTGTTTGTGGTGCATGCCCGACCCCCAGGGGCAGAACCACGCCCATTTCTAGTATTTGTTTGTTTGTCGTCTACAGGCCACATTTCTTAACTTATAACCTTAAATTTTTGCATACATATTCTTTGTACCCAAAGGAACATCCCTATTGTTTAGGGTGGATGCCCAACCCCCAGGGGCAGAGCCACGCCCATTTTCTTTTCGCGTGTCTTTGTGTCGCCTACAGGGCGCAATTGTTACTGAATTTTCTTCAAACTTTGTATATTTACTTTTTACACCCGAAGGATGATCCCTATTGTTTGGGGTGCATGCCCAACTCCCAGGCGCAGAGCCACACCCATTTTCTTTTTGTTTACCCGTGTGTTGCCTACAGGGGGCAATTCTTACTGGATTTACTTTGTATACTTACTCTTTACACCCTAAGGATGATCCGTATTGTTTTTTGGTGCATGCCCTACCCCAGGGGCAGAGCCACGCCCATTCCTTGTATTTATTTGTTTGTCTTCTACAAGCCACATTTCTTAGCATATCATCTTGAAACTTGAATACTTATTCTTTGTACCATAAGGAACATCCCTATCACTTGGGGTGCATGCCCAACCCCCAGGGGCAGAGCTATGCCCATTTTCTTTTTGTGTGTTGCCTACAGGCCACAATTCTTAATCGATCATATTGAAGCTTAAAATACTTATTCCTTATACCCTAATGATGATCCCTTTTGTTTTGGGTGCATGCCTGACCCCCTGGGACAGCAACGCCCATTTCTTGTATTTGTTTGTCTGTCATCTACAGGCTGCATTTCTTAACGTATCATTTTGAAACTTTGCATACTTATTCTTGGTACCTTAAGGAAGATCCCTATTGTTTTTGGTGCATGCCCGACCCCCAGGGACAGTGCCACGCCCATTTTCTTTTTGTGTGTCTGTGTGTCACATACAGGCCACAATTCTTAATCGATCGTCTTGAAAACTATACTTATTCCTTATACCCTAAGGCTAACCACTATTATTTTTGGTGCATGCCGGACCCCCTGGGACTGAGCCACGCCCAATGTTTTTGTGTCTTGTGTTCGCCTACAGGATGCAATTCTTAATCTGGATTCTTTTAAAACTTTGCATACCTATTTCTTATACCCTAAGGATGACCCCTATTGTTTTTGGTGATTTCCTATCCCCCAGGGGCAGAGCCATGTCCATTTTTACTTCGTGTCTGTGTGTGTTGTCTACAGGCCATGATTCTAAATGTATCGTCTTTAAACTTGGGATATGTATTCCTTATAGCCTAAGGACGACATCTGCATGTCCCGACTCCCATAGGCAAGCCACGCCCAATTTTTGTGTTTGTGGTTTACTGGCCGCAATTCTGAATGAATCAGCTTGGTACTTGGTATATGTATTCCTTATAGCCTGAGGGCGTCCACTATTGATTTTGGTGAATGTCCCGATCCCCAGGGGCAGAGCCACGCCAACTTTTTACCTTTAGCGTCTGAAAGCCACAATTCTGAATGGATTATCTTGATGTTGAGGCACGACCCTCAACGCTAAACAAACCAAACGCCTAGCCTTCTTGACAAAGTACCATATCAATCAAAGCAGGAATGTGGACGTATATTGTAGCATTAGCGTTATGTTTTTATTTTAGCACCAGTATTATGCCAGGAAAATGAGTTTCAATGTTTGAACAGGAAGTGTATAACTAGTACATTCTTCTGTGATAGAGATGATGATTGTGGAGATAACTCTGATGAACTCAGTTGTTGTAAGTATTTAAAGTATAGTTGTTATAGTAAGTATTTAAAGTATAGTTGTTATAGCACAACTACAACAGAAACTAACACCAAGTGGTTTTTATGAGGTTGGGCAAGCAACCCTACTTGACATGTACAAACTGCAATAATAACGACTCAGTTTGATTCAATCAATAATTTACCTTCTGATGTAAATCATGTATAATACACCGCTCAATCCCCATGCCCAATAACATTTTCCATGTCAACTGCACAAATAAAGATGAGCATACACTGTGCTTTGTGGTAAATACTGCCCACCCTTATAAGAATTGACAAGACACAGTTCCTTGTGAAGGGGCTCTTGTCTGCACCAATGACAAGGGCGAAACCACATAGAAAAAATTCTGAAGGACATTCTCAGCCAACACCAGATTCTTGCTCACTGAGCTGCCACAACCCCTGCAGCCACAACTACTAAAATCAGAAATAGTAAATACTGTAGACTGATTAAGCATAATAAACTTTACTTATTTTCAGTCTATCCAACTTGTGGTTCAGATGAATTTAAATGTGTCAATCGAGGTATGTGTGTCAACAGTACCAAGAGATGTGATGGTCTGTTTGATTGTCCAGATCATACAGATGAAGCTAATTGTACAGTGGTTCAATGTGGTGGAGATGATACTAAGTTTATGTGTTCAAATGGTTTATGTATACCAGAAAAATTGGTATGTGATGGTCAGGATGATTGTGGAGATAAATCAGATGAACCGGTTAACTGTGGTAAGTTACACATTTAACCGTCTCTGGTGTATTTATGTGATGAACCAATAAACAAATTCTTTGATATGGGTAAAAAGTTAGTCTAATATTTATATCATATGATCATCGGGTGCCAGTTTATGAACAGATCATTGCATAAATCGTGACGTAATTGGTATGGTTGTGTTTCCACACGACTTTTGTGAGGTGAAGTTTTGAAATGATTGGTATGGTGCTGTTTTACACACAACTGCTGTGAGTGAATAAACAGACCATTGGATGAAGTCTTGACATGATTGTGTTTTATACAAGACTGCTGTGAGTTTATAAATAGATCACTGGATGAAGTCTTGTAGCATCATTGTTTATTGACTGTAATACAGTACGATGTATATTGTGTATTTTAGGTTTAAATGAGTGTGACAGTAATACAGAATGTCATCATCTATGTATAGAGAAGAAGATAGGTTATGCATGTGCCTGTCATCCTGGTTATAAACTTAGACCTGATAATAGAAGTTGTGAAGGTAATATAATTAAACATTAATGCTGATTGGTAAAAAAAAAATTTCTTTTGCTTATACAGTTCAAATTTGATTGCATGAATATTGACCAAGCCATCACTTATGTATACATGTATACCTTAGTTTCAATATGGTTATTTTACAAAAAGACATTATTTTGAATAATACCATTGATTTTCTTAGAGAGATTTTCGTGTCTTTTTATATGGCAAAATATTACTATGCACAAAAGTTCTGCAGGAATATTAAATATTTAAAGCCCATTAGATACTGGTAGTAGCTTGCAAAATAAAAAGGAACTAACTGCTAACAATCAGTGGAGAAGTTAATCATTGTTATTGATGGCTATGATATACTATTCAAAAAAAGTAGGGGATATTTGATTTTGGGGCATAATACTAAAATATGCAAATGACTACGAAAAAAGTCACTATAGAACCTAACAGAAGAAACATTTCCAGTTACATGTGACGCCCAAACGCACCAATAGCTACAGCATGGAATGCAGGTGATGCTTGGGATCATCATGGGGGTCCAACCCAAGATTTGCACGACTCTGACTTTGAATGTTACAGTTATTGTGGCATTGAATTCCAGAGTGGAAACATCAGTTTAATTGTTTTATTGACCAGAAAACAAATTTTGATATGCGTCGGCTTACCCAAAATGAAAGGTTACGTGCCCTTGGCATGCTGCAGATCGGCACAACACAGGCGGTTGTGGCGCGGACGATGAATGTTTCTAAGTCTGTCATAAGCAGGCTATGGTCCAGATACCGTGATACACAATCTGTACAGGACAGACCACGCTCAGGTCGACCAAGGGCGACAACTCAAGCCCAGGATTGATTTATCCGTACCTTGGCCTTGAGAAATCGTGTCATCACAGCAAATCAGATCAGCGCTCGTCTTCAAACAGACACTGGTGTGAGAGTGAGTGGCCAGACGTCGTTGGTGTAGGGATCGTCAACACTGGGATAATCGACGCTGGAGCAATGTGATGTTTTCAGATGAGTCAAGGTTCACTGTTGATTTTTTGGACAGACGTAGGAGGGTGTGGCGTCGTCGAAACGAGCGCTTCCAAGATGTTAACGTCATCAGACATGATCGATTTGGGGGTGATTCTGTTATGGTGTGGGGAGGCATCACTGTTGCTGGAAGAACGGCTTTACATGTTGTTGCAGGGCGTGTTACAGGCCAGTACTACCGGGACAACATCTTGGCAGTCCATGTTGTGCCGTTCGCACAACGTCATGGCCACCGTTTCATCTTCCAGGATGACAACGCAAGATGTCACAGGGCCAGGATCGTTACAGGTTACCTCCAACAACAGAACATCACCATATTACCTCAGCCAGCACTGAGTCCCGACCTCTCCCCCATCGAGCATGTCTGGGACATGCTTGGACAGAGGTTACGTCAATGTCAACAACGTCCTGCCAATGTCCAAGAACTTGCTGCTGTGGTGCAACAGGAATGGGACAATCTGGACCAAAATGACCTTAGACGTCTCATCAGGAGTATGCCACGTCGGATCAATGCTTGTTTGGCAAACAGAGGAGGATTTACCCGTTACTGACTTTGTTGTGATGCTGTGGTAACTTTGCTGTTTGACCCCGGGTATCATTTTACCGTTATAATGGTCAGTCTGTGCCTTACTTAGTCTAACGATCATTTGGAATAAATCGATGAATGTGAACTTCATTTCATTTTGTCATTTGTTTCTTCGTCAGTTTCATTAGGTGACTTTAATAACACTTAAAAATCAAATATCCCCTACTTTTTTTGAATAGTATACATTGTAATTGTTGTTGTGAGATTTAGTAATCGTTTTGCATTACACATCATATTGTAATTGTTATTTTTCAGATTTGAATGAATGTGATACTACATATCCTTGTTCACAGTTATGTACAAATACAATGGGATCATTTCATTGTAACTGTACCAAAGGTTACAGGATGGCACCTGATAGAACAAACTGCAAAAGTGGTAGGCTATATTCAATTTGTAATTATTATGAATTTTAATTTTGACACTTTACAAATGATATTAACAATATCAAAGATAACAGCAGACTAAGACATATATTATTATTAACAATATACAAACAAGTTGTAATTGTAGTAAACCATTTCACAGTCTGTTTTTATTATTACATATTATTGGCAATGAGACAAAACACCTGTTTGCTATTTATTTGGTCTTTTACATAATTTGTTATTACGTTATGATTAACAATATTTTATTGTTGTTACAGATACAAAACCAGTATTAATTGTAACAAACCGTTATTACATCCGTAATGTGAGTGTACCTGTTGGTAATTCATCCAGATTATCAGATGATCAGAATAATGCTGTAGCTATAGACGTAGACTGGCAGGATCAGTATATATATTGGTCCGATATAACTAGCAGAAACAGTAGTATTAATAGAATGAAATATAACATCTCTTCCAAGGCTAAAAGAGAGGTAGAGTTATTGTCATATTTTATACGGTCATAATTAATGCAGAGCTATTAAAAGTCATCACCCCTGCCATTCAGTTTATCCCCCTTCCCCATCAAACCCACTTAATCTTCAATACAGGTAAGTATTTCAACCCATTTTAAAGAAACTTCGGCCGAGACTTTATATCCATAAGTTTGTGATTTAAGTTTGTGGTCATGAGATTATGAACCCTATCCATATGCAGCATTCTGTTACTTTCAATTACAGCTTTACCCCTTTGCTGAAATCTTGTGAATGTGATAGAGTCTATAGTTTTAACTGATCTTTTTTGAATTTGGTATGAAGCATTGGGAATCATGAGAGGACAATCTCTATAATCATTTAACATTCTCTGACCTTCCATTCTGGAGTAACTCTTTCCATTCTGAAGTAACCCCATTTTTCCAGAAACTCTGTAAACCTGTAAACTTGATAGAGGCCAGAATTTTTTATCAAATTCGGTCAACATCCAAGTTTTCCTGGCAAATACGCTACTGTTGAGATATAGCAACTGTGTGGTTGTAATACCGTGCTTATGTCGCTATCTTTCAATTGATTTCCGATAAAACCTGCATCCAAAAGTAGTAATTGTATGATCTTAAACTCTGCAATAGTGTTCTTGAATGTTTCATTGATCTATTTTTTATTTATTGTATTCGGTTGTCTTTCAGGTACAAGTATTACATAGTTCAACAGTCCGTAATCCTGATGGTTTGGCTGTTGATTGGGTCGGTCGTAATCTGTACTGGTGTGATAAAACCACAGATACTATTGAAGTTTCTAAACTAGATGGTAAATACCGCAGAGTTCTTCTTCGTGAAGGCTTACAGGTAGGTACATATGTTACTAAAAGAAAAAGTTGTGAAGTTTAGTTATTATCTGAATGGAGTAAAAATTAAGCTGTTCGCTTGAATATTGTGCCCATGTTTTGTGTCCTTATATTGGTCTGAGAATAGGCCTTAATTAGGTAATCATTTCCCATTCATGTTTCTCATAGGCTAGAATTTAATTAGGTCTTGGGGTTAAAAAGTTTTATTTATACCAGTGGCGTAAAATGCGCCTTCAAATGTAGCTAATTCTTTTGAATCAGTGACAGAACAAATATACAGTAGGAAGGGAAGTATACCTGAAGATTAACCATGCCCGTGATTAGAATAGCTCAATATGGGCTAAGGTGTAAAGCCCTTTGTACAAACTTATACAAAACACATCGGTCATGTACCTTCTTGACATTGATGTTTTTGGATGGAAATGAGGTATAATTGTATTGACAGATGGTTACATAGAAAAAGAGATTGTAGCATATCAAAAATAAATGTAAACTTTAAATGTTCACAGCGTACTTGTGTTTAAGGACTGATCAATTTGAGTACTTTTTGGACTAATATGCTTTTCTTTAAGCTCCTTTTTTATTGTGTAGATCTATGTCCCGAAAATTGTTTTTTGTTGTTTAGTCCGATTAATCAAGTTGTCTTTAACATTCCTTTATATTAACTTTGTTTTTCAGGAACCTCGTGGATTGGAAGTATTTCCACAAAAAGGTGTTTTGTTCTACACAGATTGGGGTGATAACCACCATATTGGAAGAATGTGGATGGACGGTAGCAAACGACAAACTATCATCAAGGACAATTTAAGATGGCCGAATGCCTTAACTATTGACTACATAACAGAAAAGATTATTTGGGCTGACGGCAGTCTGGATTATATTGCCATGGCTAATCTTGACGGAAGTGGACGTAGAATTATTATCGGAGACAGCGTGAAAGTACCACATGTGTTTGCTCTTGCTACATTTGAAAATTACATCTACTGGACTGATTGGGAGCACATGGGAATCTTCTATGCCCATAAATCTAATGGTGATAATATTACCCTTCTAACTAACATGGTCCACAAACCCATGGGATTACAGATTTTCCACCCACTAAAGCAGATACAGCCTGGTAAGTACACAAAAAAACCGCCCCAAGATGACTATTTTGTTGGATATTATAATCTTTCTGACACGTTTATTCAAAGAATTGTGATTACTGTCTAGGCAGAGCAAGAAAATTTATTGAAATTTTATGATCATGAAGCTGGAATGTCTGTCCTGTTCTGTAAAATTAAGAAATTACCTGCTCGAATCGTGTTACTGATGAAATTTGGCACATCAACACAGACCTCTAGAACAATTGTCGTCCCCATGTTGATATACATTGATCTAAGTAAAGATCAAAGTGTATAATATGTCCATCTCCTTCAAATCTATTTAATTTTATAACATATATTCACTCAACAGTCTTACTCCAAAATTTCATTTAAGAATTGTCCATAGTATAGAAATATTGTTCTTAGTGATTCACGTAGAAATCGATTATGCAATATATTGAAACATGCACTGTTATAAGTTTGGCTGTATGGCTAGATCTGTCTTCATTAGACCAGTCGATGCAAAAAAGAATGACCTATGACCCCTTTTCATGTATTGCAAGATATTTAAATCAGAATAGAATACCTAAAAAACAGTTTATTTTGTAACTTTAGATGTGAATCCATGTGCTGAAAATAATGTTAACTGTAGCCATCTGTGTCTATTGAGACCCCATGAAGGGAATCTAGATTATTTAGAACATATATGTTCGTGTCCTGAAAATTTCCATTTGTCGAAAGATAACAAAAATTGTATCTCCAATTGTACAAGGTAAGACTTTATAGATTTTTAAAAAGTAGCTATCAGAGTTATGGTCCTTTGAGATTAATTAGGTCATGTTAAATAATCAGTCTGAGTATTAGAATACATATTAGAGTAGATCATACATGTGATACCTCCTGCAATTCGCGGGGGTCTCCCGATTTCACCCCTGATCTCCCAAGCTCCCGATCGGGAGACAAATACTCCCACTTTTTCAATTCTTGTAACTTTATTTTTTGGTAGTCAAAATTGTAATCAAATAGCATCGAAATAAAACGAGAGAGACTTTCTTTTGTTAACAACAACCGCGGACAATCTTGTATTGAATGTTGTTACTATATATAATTAGTAACACGACCTGAATACATTTCCGATGTTTTCGTATTTGGAACAATATACCATTTAAATAACACGATAATTAACGTTTTTACACGAAATTAATTAAGTTTAACAATCAGTTGCAGGCTACGAAATTTGACGCGAACGATACCATGATGGATGGTTAATTTTAACGCATGATAAAGTCTCCCTCTTTTGACCTTAATTCTCCTGACATTTTTACAAAATTCTCCTGACATTTTACTTGTGGCCAATCACATGTATGGTAGATTACACCATGAGAAATTTGATATTTTTGTGGATAATGCTTATGACTCATCACTACTTTAACCACTTAGATTTTTATAGATTGTGGTTATAAAAATGTTAAATATCTTTATTTCCTTTATCTAGTGCCCAGTTCTTATGTGAAGAATCATCTAAATGTATACCATTTTGGTGGAAATGTGACGGCCATCCTGATTGTGGTGATAGGTCGGATGAACCACATGATTGCAGTGAGTATATGTCCATATATTTCAAAGAAAAATACAATTTTGAACAGTATTAATGCTAATAAATGATAATGAGTCAGAAAATGCACTCACAATTGGGAAATGCTCTAAGTGTTAACCACACACCACACACTATAACACAAAACACACATGTTAACGATCGAATATGTGGGGCTTGTGGTTTGATTTAAATCAAGTAAATGTTCCAGCAGTCTTTAGTTTTAGGGGCAAGACATGTGTGAAAAAGACCTGCCACCAAATGTATTTAATTTGTATTTGGGTGTTTCAAGCAGTAGAACGCAGGGACCTTGTTAAAACATATAGGGTGTAGTCAATTTTGACACAGTTTGAAATGTTAATGAGAGCACTTTAAATATGATCCTTTCATGAATTCTAATCTAATGTAGAGAGTTAAGAGATGAAGATATGTGAGAACGCAATTAAGTCCTTGGTCCATATTCAAAGGATACTTTAAGTCTAAGATAGTCACTTAACTGTTAGATTGTAGACAGTTGCTCCCCTCCTATCAGCTCCAGGCATTTTAGTTGTATTGTATGTTTATGTGATATATTTACAGTATATCTTATAGATATTGTATGTTTACTTTGACTATGTATATTGTATATTTGTAGAAAAGTATCTGTGTGTAATGGCGGGTTTATTCCAGTGTGATAATGCTACTAATTCACAACAATGTTTTCCACCAAGTATGATCTGTGATGGTAAAACACAATGTGATGATGGTTCCGATGAAAAGAACTGTGGTAAGTTTTCATTAAACTTCTATTCAGATAGCTAAGGTCACTTCTGTATGTATTTTAGATAAAGGATAGGGTGTTATACATCATTTTATTGTTTCTGAGCTTAATTGAAGTGAATTTCTTGATGTTGTGGATCTCATGATGTTATTCATGCAGATTTTTGACTAAGAATGTCAGGCCAAATATCAGGAATTTTAACAGATTTATTGTGAAGTATTCAACATGATAATTATACAGAACTTTATGATAAGGTAAAATAATAAAACATACTTAAAAATTATCTCATAATATAAGCATAATGTACTAGGTCCTTATTTTACCAGAAATGGGAAAAATGATTAAAAATGCAAGACTTTGTTTTATTTTTAGAATCGTATCCATGTCTAGAGCATCATATGAAATGTCATGCAGATAATAAATGTATACCAGATCATTTCAAATGTGATCATAATAAAACTTGTTCTGATGGTGAAGACGAACTAGATTGTCGTAAGTAAAATTCATATATTTATAAGTTGGGCATTTTATAGAAAACTTGAATAAAACCAACTAAAAGATACTCCTACTCATGATTTGCATGGAGAGTAAACTGTTGGTAATACGTGTAACTTGAGCTATTAAATATAAAGAGGAACACCTATTTTTTTTATTAGTACGAATTTGAATATTTTGTTGACTCGTGATATGTAATTGTGTGTCTTAAACCACCTGCTTAAATAATGATAAGAGTTATGCCCCTTTATCAGTAAAAATGTCCGACAAGACATATTTTGAAATCCTATCACAGGACCACACCAATACATCTCTTATTTTTGTTTTATACAGCTGCTACCACATGTAGCGCTAATCAGTTTGGGTGTGCTAACGGACGATGTGTACCGTATGTGTGGAAATGTGATAACGATGATGATTGTGGCGATTGGTCAGACGAGCCTCATAATTGTACTAAAGTATCATGTAAAGCAGACCATATTAAATGCAAAACGTCTGGGCGATGTATTCCTGAGGCATGGACGTGTGATGGAGATCGAGATTGTGGAGAAGATGATGATACTGATGAACATTATGGGAAATGTCGTGAGTTTTTTTTTTGTGTCGTTTAAAATATATTTTTGATCTATCATCTGAATTTAGATTGAGGTATGAAATGGTTAAACACTTTCTATTTCTTATTCAGAACTTCAAATCTAACTCTACATACTTCATTATTTATATTTTTGGCTATTTGTGTTTTCAGAGGACCGTACATGTGATCCAACATATTTTCGCTGTCAAAATGGACATTGTATACCTGGTCGATGGAAATGTGATGATTATGATGATTGCAGAGATAACTCTGATGAAATGAATTGCGGTAAAAAATTTATTTTAAAGGCAGAATATAATACATGTATAGAGTTTAGACCATAATTGTTACAATATAAATTAAAATTTAACCCATATACAATCATAGTCATGTATAAAGTTTAAACCACACACAGTAAAATATAGAGTTTAAGCCATATACAGGGAACATAGTCAAATATAGAGTTTAAACCATACACAATCAATAAATATAGAGTTTAAACCATATAGGGTTTAAACATAGTCAAGTAATATGTATAGAGTTAAACTGTACTCCATATACATAGTATAAAATAGTGACATGACTTGTGCACATGGCAGTATATATTATACACTAACACTTTCTAGAAAACCAGATATCTCATAAAGCTATTGGATTTTATTGAATATGATTTAAAAATAATTTGAATAAATAGCATACAGATTTCAAATCAGTACTGTATGTATTAAATGTTATCAAATGTTTTTACTCCTTCCAGCTCCAAGGAATTGTTCCGAATCTGAGTTCCGATGTACAGAAATAGGTAAATGTATACCTAGTAAGTTACGATGTAACAAGGAGATTAACTGTGAAGATGGAAGTGATGAAGTTAATTGTGATGGTGAGTCAGTCAGATTTAAAGATAAATCATCCTTTTATTTAAAAATGTTCAAATCACCAGGGAAATTGTATTAACAAAACATGATTAAATTCTCCAATAAAACAAACCTGTTACTTGTACACAACTGTCTGAATCTCTATGTTACAAAACAAAAATACAAACATTCAGTTGCAATAGGTGGTTGATTGAGAATTATTTAGATTTCGCAAAGTTCTTCGACAGCAAGATCTAAATACATACTTGCTAAAGTTACTATGCTAATTCTGAGGGGTAAAATATTTGGAAAATATTCTAGAAAAAACATTTTGGTGTTTAATTTGTATATTACTATTTATCGTGGAAACGGCTCCTTTGAAAGCTTGTGTTTCATTAATTAGTAATGTACTGTTTCTAATCTTGTAGACATTACCTGCTCTGATGATGAATTCATGTGTTCAACTATCAAACATTGTATACCAAAAAGTTGGCGATGTGATAGCGATACTGATTGTGCTGATGGTACAGATGAATGGAATTGCAGTAAGTTTTGTTTATGATTACATATATACCTATATCATATAATTGGCTGTCTGGGGTGGAGTTTTGAGGATTAACGCATATGTTTAAGATCAGACGATATGTTATCAATGAAAAGTGCTATCGGTATGATTCCATGCTTCAATGTACCTCACAACATGAATTTTGTATCTTATTTTCCCAAATGACCAATTGTGTAATGAGTGAACGTTGAACTCCACTGCCTCTTCTTTTGATGTACCAAATCACTCCCTGTTATTAGTGTCTCTTAAACACCATTTCTCTCCTTTATGCAATGAATGAATCGAATGTTGACAATCTTCTATTTTTCAGCACGTAATTGTTCGGAACATGAGTTCAAATGTGATAACAGTTTATGTCAATCAGCGTTATGGCGGTGTGATGGTGACAATGATTGTGGGGATGATTCAGACGAACATAATTGCAGTTAGTATTAAAGTTATTTTCTTTATTTTTCAATGCAAGGCCTGCTTTCTGTGTACATGTTTCAAATAACTAAAGGTTTTCACTGCTAAATAATAAATAACATGTAGTTGTTTAAAAGAAATTCTGTACTCTAATTTGATAAAGGGACCCTTAAACCTTTGAGGCTATGGGGAAGGTGCGTCATGTGGGCCATGGTTAATCCACCAATGTATAGTCCTGATTTGAGAAAACTAGATATTTTGATGATATTATTGGAGAAGACAGCTGGTGGTGGACATATATATTGTTTAATGCTAGTATGATATTGAGAACAATTTGATGTATGTGCGCTAATATTTGATGTTATGATTTTTTTTAGCCAACTACGTATGTACACCAGGTAGATTCCGATGTAACAGCACCAGTATCTGTATATGGTATAATATGGTATGCGATGGTAAACGTGATTGTGAAGATGGTGAAGATGAAGGAGATTTCTGTAAGTGCTTGGTATACGTGACTCATTGAGTAAGGCGCTGGCTCACCTTAAAACAATCAATTCCAAACTCAATAACAGAGAATAATTCCAAATAGATATTTTAATGAGCTGCCGTTACAAAACAAGGTTGTTTCCATATAAATAGCCTGTTTGGGAACTACAGTGAAATGGGCCTTTGAATTATTATCGGGCTCTTGCAGTTTATTTCTAATTTAGCTTAGATTGAATTTCAGTCTTCAGCTAACTGGTTCGTCCACTTAACTCGAATAAGATTGGTCAGTCCACTTAGATCTGACTTATGCGAAGTTTACTGTATATCTTTTTTTCATTTTTGACATGAAGAACAACAATATATTTATCAATGCTGTATTCATTCATTATCACCTAATTTTCTTTCTTCCTGTATCATCTTCTTTCATAATGGATGTTCATAAGTTTATTTTTGTGATCAAATTTCAGGTGAAGAACCCAAAACCTGTAGATCGACAGACTTTAGATGTAATTCTACTAAAATAAACCAATGTATAGGAATGGAAAAACTGTGTGATAATGTAGTCGATTGTAAGGACGGGTCAGATGAAATTGCCAAGTTCTGTGGTAAGTACCAATGTGTGTAATCTGCAATGAAGGGGAAAACACTGATGAAAAAATTGTTTGGATTAATATTAGGTGCTATGTGAATCATCTGTTCTAATTCTAAACAACACGCTGTATTTCTGATCTAATGGAGAGCCACAGAGGCTCAGTAAGTTAAGCACTGGCTGACTAACAAAAAGGTCCTAGGTTCAGACCATGTGGTTTCCTCCTGTTAGTGCAGCAGAACAGCGTCTAGTCATTCGGAGGAGACCAAAAACTGTGGTCCTGTGTATACATTTGTAAATTGATCATGCAGCTGTCTGGGCTAATTTTCCACATTGTTTTCATTAACCCCCAAGACATCGATCCCCATTAATCCACAGCGACTTCCTTGTGCGTTTGAATCTGACACATTAAGATATTAAAATGACATTATATAGTACTGTAATTTGAAAAGCAATTAAAAAAAGCTATTGGAGCTCACTTTTTCTTACATGAATTTGAATAACCAAATAAATGGAATTGTATTTTCAGAGGGTTTGTCAGGGAGAAGAAACTGTTCAGTTAATAATGGAGGCTGTCAGTATCATTGTACTCAAGATGTCTATAGTGTTAAATGTTCATGTAAAGAAGGATATAAACTAGATACTGACGGATTAAATTGTATTCGTAAGTACCGTCTGTTTAATTATTGTTATAATCAGAAATTGATTATTGCATCCAGATTTTATTAGCAAATCATTGATCTTGAAGTTTGATGCTCCATGGTTAATTCATAATTATTTATTTTTTGTATTTTTAGATCACAATCCTTGTTCTGAATTTGGCGTCTGCTATCAGATGTGCAACTTTACGTCGTATGCTTTGAAACCAAACTGTTTTTGTGAAAATGGTTTTACTAAGTATGGAAAATCTTGTTTTGCTCAAGGTAATTACTTTCAATATTAACTCAGTGGGACCCGATTAACTTAATTTCCTTAAAATTACAACAAATTAAATTACAACAAATAGTTGTTTAAACATAGATACATGAAACGTTTAGTTTGGTTGCTTGACTTCTAGTATTCTTATTGTAAAGTCCCAAAAAGACCTAAACTAGTTGTTCAAATCATTTACTCACTACTCACTCAAGCAATTATTATTGTAGACTCTCTTGAAAATGGGGGGGGGGGGTAGATGGCCATTCGTTCATAAGGTCTGTCATCCCAACAAGTGATAGGATTTTGATTCCCTGCTTGTTTCATTACAAGGAGTAGTGTCGCCTCTCAAACCCTCTCATGCCCTAGAAAAATTTAGATCTTGTATAACCTTTAATCAATATTTATAGGTGATCCACCAACTATGTTAGTAGCTGAGGAGGGCAGACTTATACGTACAGCCTTAACTAATCTAACCAATCAGAAAGAATCACATTTAACTCTCTCACCAAATGATATTGATAATCATATTGTTGCTATGGACGTTGATGTGTCTGGAACAGACTGGAGAGCCTTTACAGTTTTATTATCTAAAAATCATACCTGGATAGTTGTGTCTACAAAAATCAATAAAAAGGCCGCCAATAAAAGACAGAAACGTGATAATTCAGATGCAAAGGTAAGTGAAAATTTTGAAAATTCGATGGGATGACCCTCATTGTAATAAACCATGTCAGAAGTTATGATTATTTTTATAAACAAATATTATAGATGATAGCTGATATACTAAATATAGACCAATTTTATTCAGAGATCCATCAACTGTTTTGTAACATCATGGTTTTATAAGAAAAGTGGCAGCCATAGTGCCACTGCCCGGGCCAAATTTCCCTCATACCACATGTATTAAAACCATTGTGAATTTTGGTATTTTCAGCAAAATTTATATTGGAGCCATGCTGATATTCGTGGTTTGACAGCTGATTGGGTCAGTAAACGTTTATATTGGACTGAAAGTGCCACACAGACGATTAAAGCTGCAACCTATCAGGGTGAACGAATAATAGAAATCATATCATCTGATTTAGAAGATCCACAAGATATTGTCATTCATCCAAAAAACAAGTAAGTAATACGAAAAAGTAGAGAATGAAGTATAACATATGGAAATAAACAATAAAATTGACAAATATAGTAGTTCTGGAATGACCTAGTTTGTGTCAAGTGGAGTTAAGCCCAATTTCTCTCTCTCTCTCTCTCTCTCCTCCCTCTCCTCCCCCCTCTCTCCCTCTCTCTGTCTCTCTTTATCAAAATGATTAATTGAATGCAGACTGGAATCAATGACATGTAAGAAGCCAGAGTCCAGAAAACATCTGAATAAACTGAGATAAATGCACGGTTATTTAATTTTTGTCACCAACATTACGTTTTCTTTTTTTGATTGTGACAACTTATAAATTTAAGAAAATGCTGTATATTTAATATTTTCCAGGCAATTGTTTTGGACTGATCAAGGTATGCATGCTAAGATTGAAAGATCAAATCTTGATGGTACGAATCGTACAGTACTGGTTGATGATAATATAATCTGGCCAAACGGACTGGCCATAGATTACTTCAACGATCGTATTTACTGGGCAGATACAAAGAAATATACCATAGAAAGTGTCGACGTAAATGGAAATGATCGAAGAGTTATTCAGAGGTTTAATGGTAAATAGAATTTATATAATGATTTATTTTTTGGGTAAACAAATGGCAAATTATTTTATTTGGAATGAATCAAATGTTCAGATAAATTGTTCAATGACGTTTGTTGAAAACATTTTCTCTGATCCAAAATATTTAGAACATATCATAAAAGTGTCAGACCATGAGGTATCAAAAATTATTTTATTAAAAATACAACTAAGTAACTCTGTAATGGTCATTCAAAGTAATAATAATTTTGCTGCCCTTTTCGTACAAGCCAGCCAATTCTTCTTCAAAGTTTATATTCGTATGTTCTTAATAACATTATAAAAGCAGTCTTTACATTCAAATAGTAATTACTTTTGAGATAAATGTGATAGACAGTGCAGGAGGACTACACCAAACATAAAGAATTATACAAGACAAACCCATGGACAGGACAAAATGTACAGACATTTCAGACAAGAAAAAACAAACGCATATATCAGATTGTGTGATCCAGGGGCCAGCCATAAATGATCATTAAATTAATGCATGATATATCATATATGACCATTCAATACAGTTTCTATAGAATAAGCCATCTGAGGCATTATTTCTATTGTGAATACAACTACAACTAATCTAAAATGTGACATAGTTTCACAAATCTGTGATCATCATTGTTGTTTGTATAAATTTATTGCATTTCATTTATGTTGCGTTTCTATTTGTGGTTTTTTTCAGCCTCAGATCCACCATATAAACTAGAATTATTTGAAGATTTTATATACGTATTGACCTATAAAACGTTCAGTGTCATAAGAATACATAAATTTGTACATTCCAATGTGTTTAAAAAGATGTATGTAGGAATTAATCGAGTCCGTGATTTAACTATCATTCAGGAACATAAACAACAACAATCAAGTAAGTAAAAGTACTATTTAAATCTGTAAGCATTTATATGACAGGTCCTGACTAAATGAAATACATGGATCAAAAAATCAATACACAAGTATGCATAATTCTGTAAAGATGCAAATGCTTAGGATTGATCACGGTGAAGGGGGGGTGGATGGCTGAATGGTTAGCACGCGCACGCTGTATCATAAAGCCTGTCATTGAGTCAACTGCCGTGGTTACGAATCCCCGGTTGTATGTGACATACTGACAAGGAGTAGGGTCACCTGTCCAACCTCGTGGGTTTTCTCCGGGTCCTCCGGTTTCCTTGCACTGCTGAAGACCCATACACGCAAGTGAATTATGTTAGTCCGGAAATAACCTAGTTTGTGTTAAGTTGACCTTAAACCCCATTTCTCTCTCTTTAAATCTCTCTCACGGTGAGGTCATGGATCTTGAGCTGTTCTCGGAACGTGGATAATAATATTAATATGATTATAATATAACATTTGATTCCATATTTTATAATTGTGTGATTTTTCTGATTTTCTGTATCAAACATATAAATAGTTAAAGTATTTAGAATTCACATACATTATTGTTCATTTATTTTCTAGTATCAAATAAATGTGAAGATGGTGCAAAGATCGGAGAGATGTGTGCTGCAACTCAATCCTGTTTCAATGACTGGTCTGATCAAGGCTTTAGCTGTTTATGTCCTAACTTGTCTGTATATAATGATACAGATAAGAAATGTAACTTTTTACCAAATCACGAAACATGTCCAGACGGTTTCTGTAAACATAATGGAAATTGTTCTTTTAATGTCCATTCAAAACCAAAATGCAGGTTCGTTGATCTTTCTTTATCCTTTAAAGAAGGGCTAATGATTGTCACTACTGTGTAGAAAATGATTTGACTATCAAGTAAAAAATTGTCAGAAACTTGCTTTGAGGTGTTTTGATTATCCAGTAAAAATTGGTCTAACACTTGATTTGAAGTGATTTGATTATACATCCAATAAGATTTGGCAATCTATTAGAGATTTGATCTTTATTTTATTCTGGTGTTACGTTGGATCTCACTACTTTTATTTCGTTCTCTTTGAGGTTGTAGCCATTAGTTAATCTTGTTCTTGTACACATTGTCTGATATTGATTACATGAAAGGTCAGATAAGGTCAATTAAAGATGTTGATAGATCTTGATGTTGTGTAAACAGAATTAAATTCCATTAAATTATTTAAAATTAAGGTTGTTAATTTTGTATACAAGCTGCACCTGTTGTATTAGAGATATGTAATGTATGTAATATTTATGTTTTAGATGTACAGCGCAGTATACCGGAGATCATTGTGAGATAGATAAATGTTCTAATTATTGTATTATTGGTGATTGTATTGTTTCTACAAAACATGAAGGACAAGTAGAGTGCAGGTAAATTCCAATTAAATAATCTCTTAAGTCTGGAGGTGGTTGGTCAGTAACGGTGTTTGCCGAGAAAGTTCCCCTGGATTTTCCATCATAGTTTCCCATGTTAGTGGTGTAGGCCAAAGGGCCTGACAAGGAAAGTGTCTAATCGTTTGGATAGGATGGAAAAAAGTCGTCTTGTCCCTTAAAAAACCTTGACATTACAATAGACAGTAGCACTGCTCTCCGGGTAAAATTTTCCTCGTAGCACACTGCATGGCATATACGATTTTCCTTACACAGGTCGGGCCAGAAAAGTAAGTTAAACCCAATTTCATTACTTACTGTCAATTTTTGAAACTGAAATTACATCAATAGATGTTAATATTACAGATGCCATGAAGGTTATAGAGGTGAAAGATGTGATCAGTATATATGTACCGGACATTGTAAAAATAATGGTAAATGTCATGTGAAAGACGACAAAGCATATTGTTTGTAAGTATATTACTCTTGTCTTTTGTCAGCCACGGACCAATGTGATTTTAAAACATGGATTATCCCTTTTTGTGTTTAAACATCAACAGACATTGAACAGCAGATGAAATTCAAATCCAATGAAAATCTCACACATAAGATGGCATCAAGAGGTATTTATGGTCATCACCAAACCTCTGCACACTACTGTATTTGATATGTATAATTGTTGATTATTTCAGCTGTTCATCTGTTCATACTGGTGAACTTTGTGAGAATGATACAACAGATATGTGTCATCAATGTAAAAATGGAGCCACATGTGAATTAGAACCGTCTGGTTTTGTGCGTTGTAACTGTCCAGATAAATTCAAAGGTATGACATCTTGATAATATAAATATATAAAAATAATACTCATCCATAAGAAATATCCATTCAAGATTTTGGTAAAACACATTATTTTCTATGGAAACACAAGAAGCAAACATTTCTAGATGGCGTTTTCTATGGTCAGTGCTACTGGGGCCAAAAGTTTGAAGCCAAGAATACGATTGTCTTTTAAAGGATGCATATTTATCTAACAATTTATACTTATAATAGATGTGCTACACTGACATTTTGTTGAATTTTTGGGAGTCTTTTAAAATATTAATATTGTATTGTATTTTATAGGGAAATACTGTGATGAGTGTACAGATTTATACTGTTATAATAATGGAGTTTGTCAAAGATATGAAAATGGTACAGCCCACTGTGCGTGTCCTGATGGCTTCTCATCTGCCACTAACTGTGAACGTAATGATTGTGAAGTAATTTGTAAATCAAATGGAAAAGATAGAAGTAAGACAATCTTACATTTTACTCTGTAACTGCACAAATTTAAATCTTACTAAGAGTTATTTTTACCTACAAATTTGTTTTCTTTTTTCAAAAGTGCCCTTATCGTTATTATTGCTGAAAATTTTGCCTAACATAATGTATATAGATTTTATATTTTAACTAATGATAAGGTGCAATTGTTTTCCTAGTAAAAAGTATTTTACAAACAATAGCAAAGGGCTAGTAACACCAAGAGACTTTAAATATGGAAACTCCACAGAACTGATTATTTTTTGTTTTCTTTCAGGTAAATGTAATTGTCCATGTCAGCCTGGATTTTCAGGACCTGACTGCAAACGAAAATTACCAACATGTAATAATGTTAACTGTTACCATGGTAACTGTACCATAGGTTAGTTTATTTCAAATATTACATTTATATTTATTATAGTAAATGAGTAAAGAATAATCTATGTTTCACATTTTTGATACAGCAGATGAGACCAATTAATGTCATTGTAATATTGCCTTATTACAGTAGATGGGAATTCTTATGTTCATCGTAATAATAATTTAAAATAGTTGATGAGTTGGCCGAGTGTTAATGCAAATAGTAACTTTTTTCAAAACTAAATTAGAAAGCTAATGTGTAAATGTAATATTCTATAGCTTGAAATTAGACAGTCAATAAATATAATAATAATTTTATTACAGTAAATGAGAAAGCAAAGTGTAAATATAATAATGATTTTAATACAGTAAATGATAAAGCAAAGTGTGTATATAATGATATTTTATTTGATCAAATGAGAAAGCAAAGTGTAAATGTAATAATGACTTTGTTACAGTAAATGATAAAGCTAAGTGTAAATGTAATGAAATGTATGAAGGTTCAAGATGTGATAAATGTAAATGTGAACCAGAAGGTGAATGTATACAACAAATCAATGGTAAAATAGTTTGTAGGTATGTATAACTCTACATATTGCTTTGTTCTTTGGGGGGTTGGGATGGCCTAGTGGTCTAG
This sequence comes from Patella ulyssiponensis, assembly GCA_963678685.1. NCBI lineage: Eukaryota > Metazoa > Mollusca > Gastropoda > Patellidae > Patella > Patella ulyssiponensis. The sequence continues at coordinate 85,283,908 of OY783225.1, read as the reverse complement.
AGTGCCGCGCTTCGACCTCTAGCTGGCCGGTCACCTCTAGCTTTCGGTTGTGGTTTCAAACCCTAGTGTGAGCGTATGTGGCATGGAGATAGGGGCGCCTTCTCAACCTCGTGGGTTTCCTACGTGCACTCCGGTTTCCTCCCACTGCTAAAGACCCCAACGTGCAAGCGAATTATTGAAATAAAATTGAAACCATATGTTAGTCCCAAAATGACCTAGTTTGTGTCGAGTGGACGTTAAACCCCATTTCTCTCTCTCTCTCCCAAATGCATAGCTCTTGGGAATAGTATTGAGTCTCTTGTAGATTAAATATTTTGTGTCTTAACAATATTTTATCAGCTCTCATCAAAAAAATGATTCTTAGAGCAGTGTCAAGATTGATGCCATGTGGATGTGAATAAAACACAGATTACCTTGATAAAACCTTTCTTTTACTTTCATGTATTTATAAAAGAATGGTTTCCTTTCTTTTTTAGTTGTAATACTGGTTTTACAGGCCAGTTCTGTGAATCTAAGGAATCAATGACTACAAGTTCCAGTCCACTTGTTGCAAGTAAGTTAAATCATATAACATAAGTTTGTTGTCGGCACAGTCCTTCAAATTCAATAAACCCAAAAGAAAACTTTATCAATCACACATGGTGTCTTTAATTTAAATGTGTCTGCTAAGATATCCATTAATTTCAAGTTTGTTTAATGGTTTATACAAGATCAAGATAAATTTGTACTTTTAAACATAAACTTGAAGTCTTCAATAAGAACCATCCAAGACATGGTTATGAAATATTTTATAGTATGAAAGCAGATTGTAACTATTATTTCTGTTTGTTTTTTCAGATCCTTTAACAATTGTTATTCCAATTATCGTTGTATTTATATTAATAATATTAATTATTACTGCTGTTATATGTAAGCGTCGTAGAAGGTAAGTACAAACTAACAATCATTTCATAACTTTCAATTTTCTGAAAATCATTTCTTATAGATGAGTATAGTGAGGACTCAAAATCCAGAAGATCCTGCATTCGATTTTGGTGGTGGCCAAGAAAATTCCTCGGGTTTTTCCAGACTTGTTTCACCTTTTCCAAGTACTGAATAGAAGACCTTGCCCAGGCCCAGGGCTCCGCGGTTCATGGCACAAAGAGAAACAATTTCAGATGAAAGTTTCACGGTAATACATCTAGCCGCGCGAGGGCGAAGACTGGACTATCCCACAACTCAATGATTGGTGCCGATTTCACTATTTATAACAATTATATGTCGTTGTACGTCATTTCGCGCATTGTATGCCATTCGGAACTGATATAACATAAATTTTCTTGTATCACAGACCGTATAAAATTGTATGTTAGTATGCATGCAATTCAAAGGGGTATGAAATAATCTTTTCCTCGTGTTAGGGGCCCCGCGATTCTAGTCAGGCCTAGGGCCCCGCTCCGGTTAAGCTGGGCTTTGGGCCTTGCGGTGTGCACATAAAGGAACCCTTGGCTGTCTGGTCATGATTTCCTTCATTGCATGACATATGTTGGTGCGGAAACAAAAGGACATTAAATCCCATTTTATTTACATTGATGAGTGAATTGGGAACCAGAATCGAATGGAATCGGATTTAATATTTTGTCAATACAATACTTTACTGATTTTGAGACTAACACAGTATTGTTTTATGTTTCTTATTATCAAATGTGGAATGTGTGCATGTGGTTATTCACCCCATCCAGCCATCAATTTACCATATTACTAATACGTTAATATTGTACCTGAATTAGTTTCAGAAAATTGTCTGAATATTGTATCTATATTAACCATTATCTCTTATCTCATTTAGTTGGCAGCAATATCGGCATAAACGAATGCAAGAACCAAGAAACCTGGATGTTAATAATCCTATTTATCTTCAAAATGATGAAGATGTTGAAGATTTAGAGCCTGTAGAAACTTCTCCCATATACACAGGCAACAAGGTAAAAACACAATTGTTCAATTATTTCTAGTATAGTTATTTACATAAATGATCAGAGAGAAATTTACACACTGTTTAGAGCAGTGTTCTGATTTAAGTCTTTTGTAATCCATACCTGTATATTCAAATTTAACCAGCGTAAAACTGTTTGCCTAACGACAGTCTGCTGATTTTATGAACTGTTTGACAGTCTGCTGATTTTATAAACCGTTTAATTAAAGCCTCTATTACAAAATAAACAGAAATAACAAATCTGATTTTGATTTTCTGCTTATGGCTGAAATGAAATACTATGTGCAAACCGATCACACTGCAATATGTTTTCCAGCTTAGTTTTAAATTTTTGAAATAAATGTTTTATCATTTGTTTGAGAAATTTAAAACCACTACATGTATCACCGTTATATATTAATAACCAACTCTGAGTTTTTGTATTGTTTGTGCTTGTTATTTTTGTATAATTTCTTTTTGTTTGTTTTGTATTGTTTACTTCACATAGGTTTTAACTCACCATGTTCATGTTAGAATTTGAACATCTCTATTACTAATATAATATTTCTATTTTAACTTTTCTCTAAGTTAGTATCTAATATTTATATCTATTTTATTATATACAGAGAATTAATTTTCTGAGACGCTTCAAAAAGGTATAATTCCAAATTTTAATCATCAGCTTTTCCCATATCTTTATGGAATCATTTCATAAATACAGATAAAGCCCTGTCCCCATCCCCCTAAATAATATTTTTGAGACAATTCCGCAGACGACGATAATTTGCATAGAAACCTGTTGCATGGGATTTTTAATTTTGGTTCAGGTAACATTGAATTATAAATGCATGGACAAGGGTTTAAGGAGAAAGTAATTCCAGAAAGGTCAAATTAAATCTATTGGGAAGAATTCCTATATTAAATTTGCACATCCTAATAAGCACATTTCTGCATGTCATATTTATATCCATTTAGTACCGGTATATTTATAAGTACCTTACTGGTATATATAGAATTGTACTGCCCAACAGCTTGTCTGTCATTCAATCAATGTGCTTGTTCGTAACAGTAGTTTTCCATTCTGCTAAAAGATTTTAAGCAGAAATAAGATCCATAGATCTTGAATTTAAAGTGGTGTTTCAATATATGTGATTAGATTTGATGATAACGTGGTACTTTATTCTGTACTTGTTATAATAGTACACTGTATAAATTCGATAGCTATATAGCATTACACTCAAAATGCTTTTCATATGCTTACACATGTAAATAGCATCCATTTTATTCCCTCTTGTCTTATGAACACTCTACAAGTTATTGAATAGTAAGTAGTTTTTTGGTAGGAAAACTAAATAAAGAACTTGACTCTCCATTATTGTGAGTGTAATATAGTACAGACTTTCCTCTAGACCATCGGATGGTCCCGATTGTTTATGGATTGACATACGTTCACTATTTAATAATTTTTTTAAAAAATATTTAAAATCTAGACTACGCAATTCTTTTGAAAACTTCCAACATCCATAGCTTAGCTCTTAAAAACCTAATTTGACTGAAATTGCAATATATTCCCTTTTTATTATCCATGGTATTGGCATGGACCTTATTATAAGGCATGGTATTGGCTTTATAACTGCTGGTGGGTATATTAAGGCAGGTCATTGTGTGTAGATTTATGTTAGAAACAGTAGATGCTTTAATAATGCATGTGATTATAAGATTCTCAATCCAAATACTTTCTTATTCTGTCTTTGATACGTGTTATCATTCTATGTATTTCTGTAAACTGTCTTGTGGTGTTTGTTTCTTTCCTGTCAATCTAACTTTAATTTAACCAAGTTAATTTTGATCACCAGGTTCATGCTGTATATTATATACACATCTCATTTGAGTGTGATATATCGTAACATTCCTAATCCCTAATATACTCGACTCATGTGCGAATCTCAGCATGATATGAGAAGAGTGTTGGAATTGTTCAATCCTGGTTACACCTTTTATTATTGTATTGCTACTTCTAACAAAATCAGTTTTTAATCGTAAAAAAAAACCATGTACAGCACAAATTTATCAACACAAATGCTGGAACAATAGGGGGCATGTTGGATGGCCAAATGGTTAGCATGTATCGTAAGGTCTGTCATTTTGTCAACTGTCATGGTTTTGATTCCCAGGTTGTAAGTGAAAAGCCTGTTTTCTCCGGGTTCATTAAAATAAAATTGAACCATGTGTTAGTCCTGAAATGACATAGTTTGTGTCGAGTGGACTTTAAACCCCATTTCTCTCTCTCGCTTGAATAATATGACATGAGCCTTGAATAACGCAGAAATTTCAACGTATAAATGATACTAGTAGATATAATATAGTGTTTTAGCATGAGGTCCCTATGCCCCTGAGCAACTGCCCAGCCAGCCCATGTCTTCACACAGCCTTGGCCATACCATTTCCCAAATTGTACTTTTAGCTACCAACACAAGGTACTAATGTAGACAAAATATAGAAGTCGCAAAGCGAGGCAACAAATTCTCTACTTAACTAAATATTTATTCTTCTTTCCTTATTTTTTTCAGAATACAAATTTTGCCAACCCAATGTATGATGTGTACAATGGTGAAAGTATGACTATGTTACTTCAGTCGCGTGAAAACGAAGAAAATCAGTTATTAGAGGACGGTTTAACTGTGCGTTACTTTGGGACTGGCGAAGTTACAAATAATAACACAACTAGCAAAGCGTGAGACTGGGATATTGTTTTATAGCAAGTAGTTATATTTTAGTGTATATAATGATGAATGAATGGAAGATGATGCCGTTATAATGAAATCTCAAACTGCTGATAAAAAGACAAAATATCAAAATTGAGTGGTGCACAATTATTCCAGATGATTTTTTTTTAATTATTTTTATTTATAGACAGATTTTAATGTTTTATAAAAGTTATGTATAGAGAGAGATCTTTGGTATAGATATTTTACGTGCTGGAATCGATGGAATGCCCGATTTTAAACTTGTTGATAGTGACTTATTTTATTTTGGATGTGACAGCTGATTTTATTGTGATACAAAAGAATGGCACAGACTTAACAAGGACTGTAAAGGCAAATATACAAAAGTTCAGGTGTGAGGTCTGCGTAAAAAATATTAATGGCTGTGTTAGTTGCCATGGAAACTATATTTTAAGGGATGTAACTCTATTGTCATCTAGCTCCAGTCTAGATTGAATTTTTAAAAACTCTACACTTGAAATTTTTGATTTTAATGTTACTATCATTGTTAATATGAGCACTACAATACATTGTCAAAAAATTTATTACGTTATAATATTTTGAGCACAACAACATATAGTCGTACAAGACTTTTATTCTGTAATAATCTGTAATGTGTGAAGGTATGTCTGATGAAGAAAATCTTTTTTTTTATCATCTGTATATAATTGTAATATATATAATAAAATTATTCCCTCATTGTTTATGGGAAGATGTAATTAATTATAATAAATATCTATATATTGATTAACTGTATGTTTTATATGTTTTGTATTTGTTTTATTTTTGAGGCATTTTGCCATAAAACGATGTTTTAAAATTTCAACTCTGCCTTTCTTAAAGAGATAAAGAACTTTTAATCAGGATAATTAATTAATTAATACTTCTTTCTATTTAAATTTTTTAGTAGTGCTACTATTGTTTTATACGTCTAATTTATTTTACATGAAATTATTCGTTAATTTTTGTTAATATGTCTGTTTAGAACACCCAAAATTTTTGTATTTACCAAAAATAAACTTTTTTTATTTGCCTTTGGTCTGGGAAGTAGTCCATAATGCGATAATTCTATCTACTCACTTTAATGTTATTGATTTTCTTTTGTGGTATATTTCATTCAGTTAGTGATTTAAATTGTTGCGCCAATTTATTTGTACACATTCCATATCATTATTTAAAATTACAGTTAGAATGATCATTTTATATATAAGTATCTGGAAGTATATTATAATCGGAAATAGTCAAAACAAAACAGCTCATCACCTTATCTGGTTTTCAAACAGCAATTCAGGGCTAAAAAGAGATATGACTTGGAAAAGCATTGATATTTTTAGGTAAACAGTGTTGTGCATATTTACAGTTTTAAGAGTAAGAAGAGTTCATTCTATGTCTTTGTTTTAAAGCTGAATATAAGTTTTATATTCATTAATGTTGTGTCGACTGCAGATTCTCTTAGTTAGGAAGACAGTATCTTTCTGAAATGATAAACATTTATTTCAGATCAGTTTGACAATAGAGGGTTATTTTTTGTTTTTGCTTTTTAATTTTTACTTATGTATAATACACTCTGTTAATTGTAACATACTCTGGGTAAAGGTTAATACACAGAGACCTCAGAATTTATAGATTTTTACAGTAAAAACTGTATATTCAATACAGATTCAGGTTTATAAAATTTTATAGTATATTTTAGACAAGCCACAAACTTTCCATGTAGGTTGTAGATTAATGCATGAGGTGTATTTTGTATACAGCCAGAGGTTAATCATAAGATGCTTTGTTTCTTGAGAAAATCAAAAACAATTGATATTATTTATATTTTGTATTTTATGAACATGTGATTTGTTATAATATGATAATATAAACTTGTGATAATTGATGGGTCCCATACTGTGACTATATATAACCAAAGACAGCATTAATTTCTGATATTCTTCACCCCCACCCACCCTATGCTTACACTCTTTGATTGAATTATGGCTCCTACTTATAACATCTGTCCTTTTATGAATTTAACTACATATATGGTCAGTTGTTACTATTTATATATAATAGACAGCTGATTTCATGAAACTCCGATTTACTCTGCCAACAGTGTATGATGGTACCAAATGGCATCAAGATACAGTAACCTACAATGGCACCAACATTTTTTTGACTCGATTCATGAAACAATTTGAAAAAATGACTAGATATTGTGTTAGAGTGAATGTAAGCCAGGATCTGGTTTTGTTTAGGCTGTATGGAAGACAATTCAAACAAAAATGGCTACTTTCTTCAGTGACTGATTCTTGTATGATGTATAATGTGAAATTATTAAGGTATAGAATAGCCAATGTATATTTTATATATAGTTTACAGCTTTTAATTACCTCAGATATAATTATAGGAGCAGTATATTTGTATAAAGATTATAGCTTATCTATGGTTAACTTCATGAATCTTAACTTGACAATGTATTTACCATAACCCAGATCACTTTGAAACGCTCAATATAGGCCCCGAGGAAGGGGATATTAACCAAAAATAATTGATTTTCAGCTTTCTTATTAATAATCATTAACTTGCGTAACCATTAAGGAGGTTTTGCTATAAGTATTATTTACTGATGAACTTTAATATTAACACTGCACTAATAGACGGAAATCCAAGATAAAGGCTTTACTTGATAGATAGTAAGAGATGGATGGAAGTACAGCTGTGTTGAAAGTTGAACTGTGTTGTCTTTTCTCTTTGTTATATACTATGGTAGTTATCCAGGCATGGGGCTATTGGTAGTGTATTGGTTCAAAACTCAATAGTTGAATTGCTCTATAAGGAATTTCAGAGGGAAAAAAATGTTATTTCCTGATATTTTCTGCAACTATAAGTATTTGACTGGTAAAAAATAATACAAATCAGAGCCCTGAGTCACAGGGAACTTATATAGCCTCGGACAAAAGGTTCTAATAGAGCCCTGGGTCACAGGTAACTAACAGAGCAAGTGAACCATGAGGAAAAGCCAAAATGAGAAGTATGAGGTCGAATGGATATGTACCATAAATATAAATATTTTAATTAATATTGCTAATGAACTGGCCTCAATAATGAATATTTAACAATGACAATGTGCTTTTATATGTATTTTTTGATGTTTGTTTTGAGTGTCTTGTCTTCCAAATGTATCAATAAAATGAAATTTTGTTTTTATATTTAAAAATAAGTTTTAATAAATTGTAGTAATTGTAGATACTTCCAGATTTACTGACATCTTTTCTGACAAAAAATTATTGTTTAATCTGTTGTTTTGTTTTATGACTGCTGAATGAATTAATTTTAATAATAGCCCCAATCCAATGAATACAATAATTGGCATTACAAAATTTTATTTTATATGCACAAAATGTGATTTACTGTTTTTAATTGCACATTTAATAAAATGCTAATTTGTCAGAAAAGATGTGCAAGTAGAAATTGTTTGGTGCTATTACCTGACTACTACAAGAGAAAAAAATATTAAAATAAATACCATAGATATATCATAAACTTTGTTAATTTTTATTTTTGTTTAAAGATAAATGAATTCTGTCCTCTCTCCCCAACATGCACAATACTAATTCCTTATTATATTGCTAAACTTCATTAGTTGAATTGGTACAGAAAGTAAAATATTGAACCTAATTTCATTCATTTTGCAAGACCATGTACATTAAACCAAATTTTCATTTATGTTACTCTTCAACAGCATTAAAGGAGCCACAGTGGCTCAGTGAGAACGATGTCTTGCTAACCTGGATGTCCCGTTGATCAGGATGTTCCAGCGCGGTGCACCCTTATCAAAGGTGCTAGACAGAGGGCCTAGCCATGGACAAAGTTTAGTGATTTAGATGTGACGAAAAACTGAGGTCTTATGCACACATTGGCATACACATAAAGAACCCTGGGCAGCTGGAATTCAATATATAGCACCCTGTATGGCATATAACCGTCTTCATAAAGGGGGTATAACTTTATCTCGATGGCCACATAGTGACTCGTTTGTCCATTTTATTATTCGTCTCCTACGGCATTAATTGATGGGGGGTGTGATGTTAGGACGCTGCACTTGTATCTGGAATGTCCCTGATATGACATGGGCATAAAAAAAAGAAACTCAAGAGATTTTTAAAGTGGTTTCCATTTGTCCAGGTTGTGAACCCTACAGAGGTGGGGCTGACAAGGAAAATGAGTGAATTGTTTGGATTTGACAAAAAAAAACTTTCAAAGATATCTTGGCATTTGTTATTCAAGAAGATAGAAGGAAAGTCTGCTCTGAATTTCAAATCCTTGTACTGCACACCTAACTTTTGAATTTAAAAAAGGGAGAGGGGTTTTTACATAGACTAAAGCCTGTTTCCAAATCCCATTCAGACATCCTGAATAAAATATTGTTTTTATATACAAAAAAAAAAAGCGAAAGTAAAATGTGTCAACAGGACTTTAGACACCATTTCAATCCATGGTTTGCCTAATTACAACAATATTATCTGATTTATATTTTCATATGGAGACCAATTTCAAGACAAATAGACAAAATATATTCACAAATTAATTTATTCTTCTTTACATACAGTTCAACACGCTCACTTCACCAGGTCTACATTCTCAACATAACTTTATTATTTATATTTCAAAATAATTTGTTTTTAATTATCTCTCATTTTTTCTTTATTTTCCATATTATTTCAGTATAAGTGTATATAATATCACATGTAATAAAATACATAATTAACTATAATTTCACAATCTCAACAGGTACTATTTTCAAATTATGTTCTACACAATATATATAATTTTATAATACCTAATTAGAGAAAGAAATGTACACATCGATACAATTTCTTAAATATAGAAAATACATATTGTACATACCAAAAATCTTTGATAAATGATTGCTACATGTACTTTAGCTCAGTTCATTAAAATTAACACCAAGGTAACCCTGACATAAAGGACTCTAATACAACACGTCTTTATCAGATGAATAAAGTTATTTATGTGAAAACAGGTTAAATCTAATATCACATTATTATTTATTAATATATGTAGTTCATTTTAGTATTAATTGAGGTACCGGTAACACAAACACAACTTTATTGATAACAATCACTAGCAACTTTAAATAGTGTAACTTTTTAACAAGAATCCTCTTGCTGTTATCAAATCAAGCAGGATATAAAATGTTGCACTATTAAAGTTACTATTGATTGTTATCCATAAAGTTGTGTTTGTGTTATTTCAATGTTATTCCTATCACTAAATGCCCAGTCTGATTAAATAAAATACAGATCTTTATTTCATTTTGTTTTTTTATAGTTCTACAGCCTCTACTACATAAGATCTGACTGGTTGTGCTGAAAGGTCATGTCAGAAGTCATACAAGTGGCTTTTGACCCTGACGTCAGACATTTCAAATTTGATTAACCAATCAGCATTGATGTTTATAGTGTGTAACCCACAGATCTATACTTCATTTTGTTTTTAATACTTCCGATGGCCTCTACTACATGAAGGTCTGATTGGTTGCAGTGAAAGGTCACGTAAAGGTCATACAAGCATCTTTTGACCATGATGTCAGACATTTGATTAATCAATCGGTGTTGATGTTTCTAGTGGGTTACTCCCAGTTCTGTGCACCTCACGCCAAAAACCCTTCATATCAGACTGCTTCATTGGCTAATCCCTCACATCAACCACCACACAGGTTATTATACAACACTTCCAGATCCTAGTGTAGTAAAGACAAGTAAAACAAAATTTTGTAACTATAAAAAACAAAACAAAATTTTAAAGTATAAAAAACAAAACAAAATAGGATCTGTGTTTTAATCAGATTGTTAAATGCCTTATCAACAATATTAATTACGGGCTATAAAAGTATATTTATTATCGATATTGTGCATTTATAGCTCGTGCAATAATCAATCTTCTAACTTCACTTGTACCAGCTCCGATTTCATAAAGTTTAGCATCTCTCAATAATCTGCCTGTTGGATAATCGTTGATGTAACCATTTCCACCCAAAATCTGTATAGCATTCAATGCCATCTGTGTCGCTGCCTCAGCTGTGTAAAGAATAGCCCCGGCACAATCATTTGGATGACGTTCACCTCTGTCAAGTGCTCTGGCTACGTTATACACATAGGAACGACATGCATTAAGTGTTGTGTACATGTCAGCCATTTTTCCCTGAATGAGTTGGAAATGTCCAATTTTTGTTCCAAAGCATTCTCTTACATGAGCATAATCAAATGCAACATCACAACAAGCTTGCATAATACCCAAGGGGCCTGCTGACAATAACAATCTCTCTATGTCCAAACCACTCATCAAAACATACACACCCTTATTTCTCTCTCCTAGCATATTTTTTGCCGGAACTTTACAGTCTTCAAAAACAAGTTCTGATGTATTTGATCCTCTCATACCAAGTTTATCCAATTTCTGAGCCGTTCGAAATCCTGGGTAATCTTTCTCTACGATGAAAGCGCTTATTCCATGTTGTGGTTTTGTTTTAGCACTTGTGTCGGTTTTAGCATAGACAATCAAAACATCTGCATCCGGTCCATTTGTGATCCAAAATTTGTTTCCATTCAATACAAAATGATCGCCTTTATCTTCTGCTCTAAGTTTCATTGATACAACATCAGAGCCGCTGTTAGGTTCACTCATGGCCAATGCTCCAACATGTTCGCCAGTTATTAATTTTGGTAGATATTTAGTTTTCTGTTCCTCATTACCATTTCGAACAAGCTGATTGACACACAGGTTTGAGTGGGCTCCATAACTCAAGGCAATGCCTGCTGATGCTCTGGACATCTCTTCCATTACAAGACAGTGGTCAAGATAAGACATTTCAGCACCACCATACTCACTAGGGACAGTGATCCCATGAAGTCCCAATTTACCACATTTAAGCCAGAAAGATCGCATATCCTTGAACTCATTACTTTTGTCTATTTCGGCTGCTTTCGGCGCAAGTTCCTTCTGTGCGAACTGAAAAACGCTTTGCCGCAACTGTTTCTGTTCTTCTGTCAAACCAAATAAGTTGTCGTCGATTGGAAAATATGAACAAAATCTTGTTTGTTGTATTCTAAGGGCTGGATTTTGTAAAATTCTGTTGACGACAGACGAAATTTTCTTCAAGGCAGCCATTTTTGTTTAGGAGAGTTATCTCCCCTTAATTAACGCGAATTATATCAATTATAAAGATCCACAGGTGCATGTGGACAGGAACGCCCTTAATTCTTACTTGTGTATGGGAATTTAAAAAAAAATTTGATTTTGTTTTTTTCTTCTTCATATTTTTCAAAAATTTTAACTTTTTTATTTTCTCCTATCTGGTGCTTGTAAGCTGTCTACTCTAGTCGTTCAGATGGGACGAAAAACCGAGGTCCCATGTAAAAATTGGCGTGAACGTAAAAGATCCTTTGGCAGTTTGAATTCGATATAAGAGTAGGCCGTAGCGGCGCTGCCTGGGCAAAATTTCCCTCATAGCACACTGTATGGCATATGCCTGTCTTCTGCATTAGGAGCAGAACAGTAAGACGTTAAACACCATTTCATTTAATTTGTATAAGGTAATTCAATAGTCAGTGGGTAGCTAAAAAGATTAGCATACGCCTTGGTCAGGATCAGAATTGGAGTCGTCTGTCAAGCACACATGATCAGAATCATTAATGTCATCTCGAGATAATGATTAATAGTGAGCGCAGTGAGTTAATTATGGTTGGGAACGGTCCGATTTAGGCTACAGTTTGCACATTCCACGTGGCAGGGATACTTCATCACTGAAAATGCCTGGGAGTGGTCATTTATTCACTGGTTTGGATCAATTAAAACGAAATAGATCATTAAAATCATAATTTATTTTTTACAAAAAAACAAAAGAAATATTTTGTGATTGTATTTGTACATAGGTATAAATCAATATATAAATCACAGGAAAATTTAATTTTTATCTAAAGAGAATGAGATTTAACAAAATAAATTTATCTAAACCTAAAATATACTCTTGGTCTGTGACACCAAAATTCTGTGTCCAATTCCAATTTTCATTTCAAACAATATGTATATAAATAATAAATAACTACCAGTTACCTAATCTTTAAGTGGCATTTAGCGATCAGTAAAGACATTAACAGAACACAGTTTTATGGGTTACAATCACTAGTTTTTATTCTAAAAGCACGATAAGAGGATACTTGTCGAAATGTCGTGCTTTTAGAATAAAAACTAGTGATTGTAACCCATAAAACTGTGTTCTGTTAATACCAGTAACCTGACTACTTGTGATATTTTCTTTCAAAATCTTAATTTATTTCTAAAATTGAACACCATTAAAAGTTTTTATTTAAGAGATAAAAGCAGATCTGAGGTGTTGAATGAGGTGTCCAGATTTCAGAAGCCAGACGAACAATTAAAACTATAACCGTTAAATGTTTATGGAGGTTAAAAGCAAATTGGTATCACATTCACACCATCACATGACCCTAAGCAAATTATATACTAATAAGGTAATTCATCTAATTTTTCAAAGCCTAATCCACACTTAAATGTACTGAAATTATTATTTAGCATTTAATTAAGCAAATAAAGATGACTGCCTAATAACAAGACACACACATAACATCTAAGTTATGCGAGCAGTCTACAAGGTTTGTTGTATAGTTATTTTTTTGTAGGTAATGAGAGAAGTTACAAGAAATCATTAATTATGAGAAATAATTAAAATTTGATTGATTTTAGTTCTTCCTGGTTCTAACATTTATCATAGGTAACATGTACTAGTTATCAGATTATAAATTCAGTTGTTCCAAGTTGATGAAATACCAATATGAGTTATCGTCTCATGGCCATAAACATTCTTTTTCAATTTGAAATCAATTGGACAATAACTTTAGCCACTGCTCACAAGTATATAAAATTCATCAAGGGCAATAACTCAGAATTAATTGTAGGATTATTTATCACATGAATATAAATACTGTGTATAAATATAAAAATTAATAGGTGATAACAACAATATATGACCATATTTCAATGTGGGCATATAAAATAAAAATAGCAACAGTAGATAATTTCGCTGCATTGATTCAATTGGATTAAACAGAGGCCTATCTAAAGACTTTACCCAATCACTTATTGACAGTGCTGTTGCTGGCTTGTACATATATTGTGAATTTGCTTATTTTCAATTCGAGATTCTATATCACAATTGCGTACTTTTGCAAGGAATTCTACAAAATCAATCAAATGATACATGTACATTTACATTCGTTAAAGGAAACAAACGGATTTCTATTTTTCTCGACACTTAATTCAACTTATGGCAACATAAGATATAAAATGAGTGTGAAATATCTTTGTTTCATTAGTTTATTTTTGAAATCAAACAAGTTTTTATATTGGCATCACCGCCTTAGATGTTAAATAAAACTATTTCACACACATTTAAATAAGGATCTAGCTTAGAATAACAATAAATGATCAATCTAAAAACCATTGTATAGTTTCTATATCAAACACTTTAACAATAACATATATATAATGGCTTAGAAAATCTTACAAAATTCTACAGGATATTCCTAAGTATTTGACCAGAATCCAGCAACTCATCTTCACAAATGACTGCATTGGTGGTAACAGAGGGTGACAAATATTTTGAAAGAATTAAAGCTATATCATCAGAATAAAGAGTGATTGGGCCACCAGCACATGAAATATACTTTCAGATGAAAGGCATTAGCTATTGTTATGAAGTTTCACATTAAAATAAGTATGATAAAAATTCTGACCATCCTAACACAAGTGTTCATAGTATTATATCAGTATAGAATATTCACCATAGATTGTTTTTAATATGTATGCCAATTGACTGACATCAGGGGGATTAAAATGTCTAACAAAGGAGAATTTAATCAATTATGGTAGCTCTATATATAACACCGTAATTGGTTGAGGCATAATCACTTAAACTGGCATATTATGCCTACTGCAGGTCTTTCTTTAGGCCTTAAATGTGATATAAACTATTAATTACACATTAATATAACAGGACCGTAATCAACTCTCGATACCATCTGTTGGGCCCGACTTTCAACAGATTTGAATCTGTTATCCACGGCAGTTGATTATTAGCTGTAAAAATGGATAATCAAGTTTTTTTTATTATTGTAACAAAAACAAACAAGGCTACAGTGTTTTTGGAATAAGGATTTCTCGGTTCATAGTTAAGTATATAATTTGACTGAAATTTTCAGCATCTTCTCTTTTCATTATCTATTTCTTTCATTATAATAGAGAGAACTGTCAGCTCTCTATCTAATCTTCCATGATGCTGCTGTAATTACTCAATCAACCCAACCTATCATCCATGACAATGAAGAATAGTAATGGTTATACCCTCAGTACAGTCTTGATGTCTGATTGGGTGTAGGACATGTCCAGCATATACAGGTGAAACAACATCCATGGTATATATCGATATTAGTATGAACACTTGATGCTGTGACGGTGTAATAATACATAAATAGTATAGTAATATAAATATGTGTTATCATAATATAATATTACAAAATATTCTAAAAGCAGTTAAGCAATAAGTTGCGGAAATTCATTCTTTTCACAATTTTCATTTATTTTTAGAAACTTCAAATCATATTATCAGAGTTCAAAGCTGATTTAAAGGGGTTCACCTTGAAATAAATAATAATTACAGCATAATAGTTGAAATTATTTGAGAAATAAGTGGCTCAGAAACTGTATGGCACAAAGCCATTACAACAGCAACAACTTAATATCTTTAAATCCATTAGAGTATGGTTATATACATGTACTTACAAAGAATAAGATATACAGTAGATTATAGCGGTTATAGATAATTTCAATCCATTACTATCAAAGTTTATATAGCAGAACTAATGAACTTGGTCATGCTAATTAAATCGTACATGGGATCCATAATTAACTCTTAATTAAATATCTGAGTAGGTACTGTATGTAAATAGAAAGTACTGGTATGTGCCCTTGCATACTTATCAGAATACTAATAATGTACTTCATATGTTGCTGGATAAATATATTTGATTCATAGAATTAATTTGATTTAAAGATTTGTATAATTAGATGATAACTGAACATCAGATAATCACAATAGCATTTGGCATCTTTGAATAAAGCAGCATTTTACAGAATCTCATTACAGGGGCTGACAACAGAAAGAGCTATTTGTACAGATATATGTGGGTTGGTAACTAATTGATCGAAAATGTTAAAATACCGATAAGGACTACAAAACATTATCTATCACACTCGAAAATATAAAATGGCGTCAAATTAACAGAGTTTCTTTTTGTGGTAATCATCAAATTGGTAAATTAATGTCA
Source organism: Patella ulyssiponensis (assembly GCA_963678685.1). Taxonomy (NCBI): domain Eukaryota; kingdom Metazoa; phylum Mollusca; class Gastropoda; family Patellidae; genus Patella; species Patella ulyssiponensis. The sequence continues at coordinate 85,267,784 of OY783225.1, read as the reverse complement.
AAAGTAGCAAGCATTTAGATTAAAAAATAATATTTTTCCTGAAATCATGTAGTCGCGTATTCATTTGTAATCAGCCCCTGTAAATTCTGACTTTTGTATTTCACAAACATCTACACTTTTTACATTATAAGGTTTAATAATATACTACATATTGCTAGAAACTAATTCTACATATACTTACATGTATAAAAAAAATCTTCACTATAAATTATGAACACAATCATTCAATTGCAGCTGGTACTTGTATTTCAAATTAAATAACAATAACAATTCATAATATGGATAACAACAATAAAATCATTTTCTAATTTGTTATCTATTAACTAGTAATTCAAGCCTTGTTATTGTTCTGATAAATCAATAAGCATTGTAAATAAGTATTCATGGCAAGAATTACATTGAAGTTCCTGATTGAAAGTTTAACAACCCAACAGTGAGGCTCATGTACCCAGTCGATATCCCAAATGTATAGATGACACATACAGTACTAATTAATTGCAAATTATCTTTTTATCTTTTTAAAAAAGCATCTATCAATCAAACTGAATATCTAATCTTCTTGGTCTAAGCAGGTAATGTTCACTATCGAACTAAGTCATCACTTGCTATCAGCTATAATCAAAGTTATCTTATCCGAAAGCATCAACCAATGAAATTTCTAAGCTCAATTAGAAGGAGAGTTAGGCCATAATCCCTCATAAATTACTGCACATAAATATTTTCCCCTAGTTACAGGACAACACTCCATCAAAAATTTGAATGAAACCAGTAATGTTGTGCAGAATCATTGAAAAATACAGGCGCGGATACAGAGGGGGGCGCACTCGGCGCACGTCCCCTCTATTTTTTTGCGGTAGCGAACAATTTTTAGCTCCATATATTCTCGCGGGAAAGGAGAACAAAAACAGTTTAGGTTGGAAATCGTAATTTACAGTGCTAGTATGAAATTAGTCCTTGTGGGCATTTTTGTCCACTCAAAAATCACCGCCTGGGTTTCGCTCTCCCAGCTTGGTGCAGCACGCCCCCCCTTTCTGAAAATCCTGGATCCGCCCCTGAAATATCATTGACAAACATAAATACTTGGTAAGCATACATTCATATAAACATGATAGAATAACTGTAGTGCCTTGAAATATAATCACAAAATAAAATTCTCCTTCCCACAACAGATTCTTGGTAAGGATTGTCGGTGAAGCAGAATATATTTTTTCATATGGCCATATAGTATCCCAAAAAGTGTGACTGACTGACAGACAGACCCATTTTAATAGTCTCCTGCTAATATGTTATAAAATAAATAGAACAAATGCTTGACGTTAACAAGTTGTCAACACCAAGTGGTGAGTGAGTGCGTGTCAGAGGTCGAAGGTTGCTTTTTGTACTGGGACCTACCACCGATTTCATCGACCCTGCAACTATTCAATGTTCAGTCAGAGATATAAAAAAACCAATTTATCTGTATTTTCATCAAATTGTATGATTTGAAAGTCAATTCAAGATATGATGAGGTCACTTCATGATATAAAATGATATGATTAAAAAGTCACTTAATGATAATGATTTGAAAGTTACTTCATGAATCATGATGATCTGAAAGTCACTTTATATTACGATTTGAAAATCACTTCATGATAATTTCAAAAATCACTTTATGATATGATTTAAAAGTCATCTTCATGATATGATCTGAAGGATTTAAAAATTGTGATAAAATTGGAAAGCTAATACGAAGGGATGAATGACATTGGTTTGAAATAAGATTTGTCAGTTTCTATTTAGTATATAATTAATATACTGTATAAAGTCATAATTTTTGTTCAAAATTAAAACTTGGATACAAATTAAACCATGTAGCAGGCTGGTGAAAATTGTAACTAGTACAGTATTTACAATTTTCCACAAGATCTAGTTTCAATTTTGAACTTTAGAACAAGGAAAGATCATTTGGTTATCAAGCTGCATAACTCAAGTATATTGACAGAGATCAATAAAATTCTATTGATAATGTTCCTTTAATAAGGTATGTAAAGGTTTGTTATTGGGTCAGAAACATCTAAATACCATTAAATGAAGGAATTTTCTAGGATTGCAAGTTAATATTTCAAGTTAATATTTAAGTCCAGCTTTACTTAAAAAAAACTCTAGCGATATACCTTATAAAACGTCAGACATTTGCATACAAAGACCAAATATTCCAGCATAAACAGCAAATATAGAATAATAAGCGGTTGTCAATCAAAGGAACGCCTATAATCCTGGATGTTACGTTCTGACATTTATCAATATCAAAAGGAACTGAGCTCTTCGAGATGTAAACATACATCTTAAGTTTCATTCAAATCGGATAAAAATTGTGATCTCTAGAGTGTCCACAACCTAAAAATGTGATTTTCATACAATCTGGGGCCATAATCCAGGAAGTTACAGTCTGATACATGCCAATATCGATCAGAACCAAGATCTTTTGGAGATAAACCTATATTTCAAAATTTGTCAAAATCAGACAAATATTGTGACCTGTAGAGTGTCCACAAATAAATTGTGGACGGACATCCAGATAGACAGGGGTGACTACCATATGTCTACATAAAAATTAGTTTTAACTAATTTCACACAATCATTTTCATTTCTATTAAATCATTTCTATTCATGAAAGTTGATGTCAAGATGATACAAATACTATTTTTTTTGCTTTCATTGTCTAAATTTCTAGCTAAAAATAAATTTTCAACCCTTATTTTTGTTATTTTAAAAATGAGGAAATAATGATTCCAGTTCATCCTGTAAGCTTTTAAATAAACCAAAGTGACTGCATACAGCAAGCTCCCAGAAAAAACACACCACACCCAAGACACATTTTCTCGTCAATACCATAAACAATATTCATTTTAAGTTATAAAGATCTCAACTACTATGTCTAATCGCTATAGTTACTAAGCTTGCGAACCATAACAAGGTCACCGCTCACATCCAATGCATAGAGCTATCTGTCCTTTGATATAAGATCGACATGGGCACAATCTCTGTAGCTGTTCGTTATTTCCAACACAACTTAACAATAAATTATCTGCTTGTGTAATACATTGTTTCGTTTTAATGTTATAAGCTGGATAATATATATTTGAAGATTTGATCATGTTCGAACACTTTAAGTTTTGCTTTTCAATGGCTTCTTGATTGTTCAGTTCTAGAAAATGATTCGGTTCACAAATCAAATCTGAAAAAAAAGATAGATGTATTTTAAGGCAAATGCATAGATTCTATCGAGACATGTTATTTTTGAGTTGATAGATGTACACTTGTAAGCTTTGTATCCAACTTTCTATAAAAAAATATTTCATGAACACTGTGTTCTTGAGTTTTGTATTTGAAGTGTATTTGAGGTCATAGTGAAGTCTGTGCCCAAAGTCAAATTTCAAAGTCCATAATTGCAACTTGGAGAGCTGCACTGGTGTACACGCCAATTATATCTAGTTCATCGGTGGTCAAAAGAAAGAATGTGTAGCAGGGGAGTATTACATGCTGGATTTGTTAAGTTTGTGGTTTAGCCTCCATATCCATCCAACCATCTATGTATTTGTTTGATCCATACAGTATCAATCTAGATAGGGTTGTGTTGGCTAATCAAATTGTAGTGTGATAATTCAATACACATGGATATAGCAATAATGTTTGGAGATCCGCATAAAACCCCACTTCTGCTGATGGAGGAGTTATGGTCATGAAAACAGAAATTAACTTACTATTTTCTGAACATGTATCCCGACATGATTTCCCAGCAGGTCCTAAAATAGTAGTTATGGCCTCCAATGGTGGCCATTTTGAAATTTTGGCATCAAATAGACAGAAATCTTGATGTTGTATGTAAGCATTCATTCTCTGTAACATACCCTCTTCTGTATATTCATACGGTAAATATGGTTTAAACTAAAATAAAGATTCAAATCATATATTAATTACAGTAAATAAAATAGGTTGCCAGTCAACGAGACATACCTACACAGTTAACAAGGGTTGTCACTTATTCCTATCAATTTCATACAGATCGGACGATAACTTGAACCATGGTTGATAAAGGATTCAAAAGGTTCAACAAAGTGAAACAAGGTCATAACTCTAAAAGTTACAAACGGAAATTGCTGAAGATTAATAAGCTAATTTAAATAATGCATTTAAAATCAAAAACAGGTGGGATGACTACTTTAGTCATCTCACTAATGTAAACAACATATATAAATTTTAAAAAGATCAGATAATAAATGTTGTCTGTAGAGTGTTCACAAATAATTGTGGATGACAGACGGATGGACAGAAAGAGGCAATGCCAATATAGAAGCAAGGAATTGTGGGGTAGAATGTAGTAGGTGGTGGGGAAATTACCAATTTCAATAAATAAATTATAGTGCAGACTGGGTTTTGACAACATGTTGCCTTTACTATGGATGAAATTAGAACTTTGAACAATGTCCCCAATGTTTTGTGAGAGTCACAGCATCCTGTAATACAGAATCCAACATGGGGTACTGCAATAAAAATCTTTATGCTGCATAAACAGTTGAACTCCCACAGTAATTATCAGAAATCAATAGGTTTCGTCGTCTCATGAACATAAACACTTTCTATAAATTTCAACCTGACATTTACTTTAGGTTCTGGGGCATCGACGAACTGAAGATGACAACAAGGGTGTATAAAGAGATACCATGCTGAAACTAACCTCATCTTTATTTAATATCTTCTGTACAGTTTTCTTTACTTCATCTAAATCATCTATAGATACAGTATATACATACGGTTCACCAATAAATTCTTCTGCATATGGATGCTGGCTTGTCAACTGAAAAATACATACAACTTACAATATGTGTTTTTGTTAAAGTTTATATAAACTGAAGTTGGAAAATTGGTCTGACACTTATAATAACTTGATCATTAAGAAGACAACTGTCCTACAATGGCCCTATTCTCTGTTTGATAAAGTGGAGAAAACCCCTGTCAAACCGTCGTCAGAAATCAACTTTCAAGTAACTTGTATTCCATATAATTGTGATGTGTTAATTCAAGTATGATCGACATGGTACCTGCCATGCTTTCCCCCAGACAATTGCGCATCATTTGAAGGGGCTTCAATGATTTTGAGTTTTGATATGGTATCATGTGTTATTCTCCTTGAGTTACTAAATGCTGCTGAAACAATGTAACCCTACAGAATGAGTATGGGTATAGTAATGTATGTATATAAATAATTGTATAACTCTGGAACTACATTTGCAAATATTTTCCCCCCATTAATAAATGAAATGAATTGAGGTCTAACATCCTACATGTTGAAACCACGCCAGAAAATCTAGATGAACTTTCTCGGCCAATGCAGGGATCGAACACCCGACCTCCAGGCTAGCGAGCCAGGTCTAACCACTTAGCCACATGATTCCCCCCCCCCCCTGCATTTATAACTGTTGCCTTTAGTACAAGTATGTACATAAAAACATATTTAACTTAAAAGAAAAACAGTGTGTTAGCTTTATTTGTAGAGTATATATATCGTGCTAATAACAGTAAACATATGAAACTGTCAATTCTCTAGTCTCCAGGCCATATTAAGCATAATTAAAAACATTCAAACGCACCTGTCTTTGAGTTGGTTTGCCTTTGAAGAATGGGGAATTTTTATTATTTAAAGGAGGAATGAATTTTGGATTTATATAGACAGCACCATTGGCTATAGCTTCTAATGGTGCTGGACCTTCGAACGGGAAACCAAGACCTATAAATATCTGAAATAAAGTAATCAGAATGTTTATTGATTAACAGCTCAGATTTCCTACTCTTTGTCATTAGGAAATACACAATATTGATTAATTTACTTGATAAAGGATTATAAAAAATCACAAAAGCTTTCTCCTTATAAAATATTAATTGATAAGAATTTTTCAAAGTTGGTTTAAAGGCCAGCTTTGCTGCACCGACTAAGGTTATGAAGAAGGGCATACACCATACATTGTGCTATGAAGGGAATTTTGTAGGGACAGCAGCGCTACCACCTACTTTTTTTAAAATTCCAACCCTAAAGGCCACTTGACATGCAGTCTTGTACGCCAATGTGTACACCAGACCTAGGTTTTTGTCCCACAGCGGAAAATCCTGAGGAATTCTCTCAGTCAACACCAGGAGCAAACTTGAGATCTGCCAGGTTACCGAGCCAGCACCTTCCTCACTGAGCCACCACGACTCCCTACTAACGTTATAATATTGTGAATCTTAAGGGCCATATGTATATAAATAGAATATTTCAACAAATAATACATATAATATGGTGGAATATGAACTAAACACATTTATGTGTACAAAATAAAAAAACAAAACACACATAATACAAGTACACAGAAACTCTGATGTATACATATAAATTATAATTAGATATATCGTTTGATTCATGTAATATAAGTATATAACAGATTCATGTCACCCGATAGTATTATGGACATGTGGGTACATGTAATTTTGAAATGAGTTAAAGAGTTTAATAGTTTAGTCTTACTAGGCCCCCCCCCCCCAATAAAAATACATGTGTTTCTGATTACTCCACCAACCATATTTTTTTAAAAGATAAATCTATGAACACAAACGTTTTTATCTCATTTCCCGATACTCCTTTGTCTCCAGACAAATTTGGTATTTTTTTCAAGAACCTTTTTCATTATTTAATACAAACCCAAACAGGAAGGAAATTAGATATAATTCCTTATCGACCAACCCTATTGTTTGGGGTAAAGCATCGGTGAACACAGGTATGTGTTTTCTCGACTTTATATGAATTTGAAAAGCATTATTGATTACTATGTTTATCTGGTAAATTGAAACTATTGATAAGTTTATACAGGAATATGTAGGTCATTATTCTGTACTAACCCATTAGCATATACGTAAATAGCTACTCTTTGTTTCTGGCCTACGTAACTAATAAATCATTTAAAGAGGCAGATCACTGTCATCAAGAAAACACCCCAATTAAACTGGATGTACTGTCTGACGTTTTTGCACCAATCTGCTTAATGAGAGAGACAAAACTTGGACATTTCTGATCTAATACATGGTTAAATTTTATTTCAATAATTCACATGCACGTAGTGGGGGGAAGCCGGATAACCTAGAGCAAACCAATCAGGTCAACTAGGCACACACAAGTGTGGTATCTAAACCACGCCATGTAACTCAATGACAGATCTCATGACTACTTCAACCCACTCCCAGTAGTAGTATAGGTTATTAGTTATAATGTCAACAAACCTTGGATTCTGATAATAATTTATGAAGATCAGCTCCATTTAATATTCCATGGTTTATCACATATTTAGGAACATTTTCATGTTTATCACCTGCTACTGTTCCATGGATTTCAACAAAATCTTTAATAACATTTAAATACTTCTCTTTTCCCTATAAAAATGCAGATAAATATGTAAATCTGGTGCAGCTATTGACATTACTCGATGTTGGTCATTTCCCCCATCCCCGAGAGAGAGGGAGAGGTTATTTCTGAACTAAACTTGATGAAGAACGGTCTTGTACAAAACCGACAAAATCATTGTTACTTTAATTGTTTAAACCATAAAGATTAAAGATTACGGTGCGCAATTAACAGAAACCTATGTGAAGTTTGAGGGGTCATAACTTTAATTAGAATTGCTTGATTTGCATGTTTTTTTTTAGACTATCACTGTCACTTTTGATAGCAGATGGTCTAAACTTTTATCCCTGCACAATGGAGCTTCAATATATTAGAATTAAAGATGCACTATGCAAGAGCTAAAAATCTGCCTATTTCAGGCTGTTCTCTGGTTTCAAATGTTATATTAATTATCAAATAGACATTTATTAAAATGACAAGACCAAAATCAACTCTCTTTGTCATCAGACGGCCCCAATTCTACATAGATTAGAACAATGAAGTCATTTAAGAGTTTAACGATAAAATAGATAATCGATTGTCAAGTTATTGTTGCTACAATAATCATAAATCTACATTGTCATAACTTCTAACACACATTACTTCGCACAGAAAAAAATAGTTTAAAATTTTCAATACATCATCCATTTTTGAACGTTTTGTCCATCTGCTTACAGACTACATCAGAACTAAATGAGGAAAGAAAGGGGATTAAAATAATAAACTTACTTTCCACATATAGTCATTTTTACCATAAACAACAGCTTGTTGTTTACGCTTTGTTGACTGTACATCTGTATTATTTAAATGTTGTTCAACAACAAAACCCATAAAAGAATTATCGGGACTATGAGCTGTAAAATAACGATTGTTATCAATGCATTTTAAATAAATTACACTTTTCTATAATATATTTATTATGAATTATCATACATGTTTTAAAAAAACCTTTCTTATATATGTATATAAGTAAAGAGTACTATTTTAATATACGTATCACAGTAAAGACTATTTTCCTATAATATATGGATATAAGTAAAGACTGTTTTCATAATATATGTATCGGGTATCTAAGTAAAGACATATAATACATATAATATATGTATTAAATAAAGAATAAATTTATCACACATGTATCAAAATACTTTTATAATAGATTTCTTCTTCTTCTATTTGTGTTTAATGTCTGCTTCCACCCATTGTGATATCGTCGACAAGGTTTATTTTATTATGCTTAGGTTGAGAAGGCATCCCTATCTCCAAGTCACATAATTATACGATAACACAAGGGATCGAAACCAAAACTGCAAGCCAGAAGTAACCGGCCAGCTAGAGCTTGAAGTACGACACTTTAGACCACAACTACCCTTATAACACATAATAAAGTTTAGTAACCCTATTAAGCAAATCAAGCTATCACTTCCAAACAACTCAATATTTAAGTAAAAACTTTCAAGCAAACTATTTAGGCTTCTTTTGTGGCATTAATTTGTATATTTAAAAACATTTTTATTAACTGGTATTCTGTGAAATATGCGCTTGCTTTTTAACTTTATTTAAAAAAATTGTAACAATCTGGATATTTAATAATTGTTTAACTTACGAAACATTGTAAAGAACTGTCTGGGTAATAAATCTTGTCCTCCCCATGACGTTAAGATTTTATTTTGCTTGGCAAAATTACGATGATTAAAAGCTGGTTCTGTTCCAAAACTATCCAATATTCTGAACAGGCAACTGAAGAAAAAAAACAATAAGAATTTTGCTAATTAAAGATACATTATGGGAGATAAGATAAAGAGTTGGCAGTTCTCATTATAATAGTTAAAAACTATATAGTGTAAATGTAATTTGCTGAAAATTTCTGTCAAATTGATCCAATATAGGCCGAGATCAGAGCACGTGAAATTTCTGCATAGCCTTGGACATCATTACTAAAATCATTAATATAAACAGAGTAGTCTCGATTATCCAATGTTGTGATTTAATTACAATGGCCGTTCAGCGGCATATTTGAATCTAATCCAGCTTACATCGAAGGCTAGCCTTGACATCGAGAGTTTATTATGGTCTGGATAAGTTAATTAATGTCTAATTGATAATTTAGATAACATTTCAGGCCTAAAGGAAGACATGTAATAGGCAGATTTTGCTCTTGCATAATGCAAGTTTAAACATTCATTAGGCCTTTGGCTTCAAATGCTATATAAATTATCAGACGAAATGAAATGAAAAGAAATGGAGTTTAATATCCTACTGTTTTGCTCCGAACAGGACTAATGAAGACGGGCATACGTATTCACATAATCAACACTCTAAGACATTCAGATTGCTGTGATATTGAAAGGATTAGAACAACCGTGTCACTTAATAATTTAACATAAATATGGATAATCAAGACCCTGTGCATGACAATTGAGACTATCTTGTAAAAACTTTCACTCTCACAACATAACTCAGAATAAAATAATTTGTCTGAAATTTCAATATAGTCATTTTTCATAATCTATTTTTGAACTTTTTATCTAAATCTTACATAATGGAACTTGACTTAAATTTTCAGCAAATTCCCTTAACATGATCTAGTTTTTTTATTATTATAGTGAGAACTACCAGCTCTTTATCTAAGTGTCAATAATGTATCTTTCAATGATTTTGTAGTATCTTTAATTATTTGGATCAATGTGACTGAAATTTTCGGCCAATTACCTTTACATTATTTAGTTTTTAACTATTATAGTGAGAACTGTCAGCTTTTTATCTAATTGTCCATAATGTATCTTTCAATGATTTTGTAGTATCTTTACAGGTTTTTGTAATATAAAATCAATAATATAAGTGAATCTCATTTCATATATTTTTTTGTATCTGTATGTATTTTAATAATATAAAATCAATAAACTATCGTTTTTCCTTAATTAAATTTAATATATCTTTAGTATTTTTGTGTTTTTTTGTGATGTAAAATCAATAATATTTCTGTGATTATATTTAAGAACGCGTCCGCGAGAGGACCATGCAGAAATGGAAAAAAAACGATAACCCTGGGGGTCAGCAAATATCAACCATACTTGGTCTATGGGGACTCCTAGGCGACTGAAGTCACATGATGAAGTGAAAAAATTTTGAAGTGACAACTTCCGGTATAACAGGAAATTGTTGTTTTCGGGCAAAATTTGACATATTTCGACCAGTTTTTTTCCCAAATTTCAAAACGCTCCTACCCGAAAAGTTGTGTCTTTAAATTTTTGAAATTGGTCAGGTATGATAGGCCTAGTAGTCGTCTTAAAATCCGGCAGTCGTTTGGGATTGTATGAATCGTGTGAAATTTTCTGTGCGTGATCTTAAAGTGGTCATTTTACGTACGTTGAAAACTATGCCATCCTAAAACGTATGTAGCTACTTCTTTGTAGGTCTGACATATAATTGCTTGGTGTGGTTGTGAAGGGCATTTCTCAAAGTAAATGTCAGAAGAAAAAAACTGACCGGAACGCAACCCACTAGAGTTCTGCAATAGTTCGAAAATATGTAAAAACGGTATTTTCCACAAAATTTGTATTTTCACTGATGATGGACTACTATCATCAAGAGTTCAAATGACCGTTGATTATCAACATTACTAACATATTTTGTTACTTGGACGTTCCTTGCGCCAAATATACTATCTTGGTTAAATATCATGAAGTTTTTGTGACAAAATCGGACGTTCGTGGTCATTGTAGAAAAGGGGTGTAACTGGTGTATAATTTTGCAGGGTCAGGCAACGATTATTCTAATCTGTGTTCAGTAGTTAGTAGCACAGAAGAACATGAATCCATGGGTTGGCACGGCAAGCTCTAATCTGTATTCAGTAGTTAGTTGCACAGAAGAGCATGAATCCATGGGTTGGCACGGCAAGCTTTCATATTGGCACAATTTAACCAAAGCAGCACCTTTTCAGCAATGACCAACGATTATCTTCAAATGACTATTGATCATCAACATTACTTATAATATTTCAGTATTTGAACGTGCCTCATGTCAAATAGATATTGTTTAAAATCATATTTATGTGACACAATCTGACGATCGCTTGATAGCCAAAGGGAAGGGTCATATGTCGTGTATAATTTTGCAGGAATCAGACCACTGTTATTAAAATCAGTATTCAGGAACAGATCATTGTATAGATTTATTGACTGACATGACTATCATAAACTTGATCTATTAATTTGTACACCTGTTCATGTAAAGAAACATTCAGAAGTATTCATGTAGGGACATTTAATGTTTGATATTGAAATCTCTGAAGGGGAAGATGGCATAGATCACAACAGGATTTATGGCACTCCAGGATAATGTTGACCGCATGTGCCAACCTCCTACATGTCTACGTTGGAGCAGAAGTGCTTACGTAAATGCTATCTGACCTTCCTTCAAGTTTTTGGACCAAAGAATAATGTTTTATTTTGTAATACTGTTTTTGGTCTATGTCCTCTTCTCCTTCGTGGATTTCAGTATGGAATTATCATAGCCTCCCGATCTCCAATGCCTCTCCGTGAAAATTTCTAAATGTTTCTGACCAAAATAACCTATTTGGCACAGTAACGGTGGTAGAAAAGTTGATATTCAGCGGGTGACTGGGCACGTGAGCCCACTAATCCTATGCTTGTTGTGTAGTCATCTTGCTGATCGTGTGACTATGATTTAATGTTATTGGATCATGTACAATCCCCTCGTCCTTAAAACCTGTTACAAGAGCAAACATGTATGCCTCAGAAACACTTCAAGACTTCAACCCATGGACAACTAATAGTTTATGATCACGGACTTAGTTGATGTGGCGTGGCTCTCTACCACTCAAGAATTATCGCATTTCAGGTTGTCCGGTTCTCCACAAAACATTTCCATTCACGAGAATGTACTGAAGATGCTAATTCGAACCTTCCACAGCTATCGGCAGCGTAGTGATCTTTTACCCAAGAGCTGAAATATGCTTACTATGAATGGTGTATCATATTTCACCTTTCATTACCATGTCGTATTCATATAAAATGAATTATTCTATGTAAATTGCACGAAACTTGTCCCTGGTCTACATGGGCTTTAGATCATAAGGTCAGTTATTGAGTCAAGTAGTGACACAACATGCAAGTGTGGTGTTGTTTGTCTAACCGTGTGGATTTTCTATTTTCGCACAAGCGATCATTGAAGTAAATCTGTAACATATGTTAGTCCCAAAGTGACCTAATTTGCGTCAAGTGGATCTTAAACCCCATCTCTCTCTCTTATGTCAAATTCACCCTTGCTAACGACTGAATGGAATATATATTAAGTTTGTTATGATGTCCATAGATATGCATCACCATATGTTAGTCCCAAAATGACCTCATTTGTGTTCAATGGATGCTAAATCTCATTTTACTCTGTTCCTCTCATGTCTAAATCATCCTTGATAATGACTAAATGGAATATATTAAATTTGTAAAGATGTCCATACATATACTTCATCTGGGGTATTGATAAACGGAACATTTTATCCTATTTTGGGGTGTTTTCAATTTATTTCTGATGTATTTATTATGCCCGTTCCGGTCATTTTTATTTTTTATTTTGTTAGTGGGAAGGTTGCTAGATGCGGGTAACATTCAATTTTTTTCCTAGTCCCTGCAAAGAACGAGCTATAGCATCTCAAACATTGGTTTTCATTAAATTCAATTTTCAGACAGAGTTGGGTATCATGGCAATCATGCCAGTACCAAGGTAGAATTAGCAGTAGAAACTTTAAACTCGGTGTATAGGAGGAACCTGAGTGGTCCTTCTAATGCCCAAAATTTTGTATGCCTAAACCAATTATTGTCCGAATAGCAGATCATCCGAATTTGGTTCCAAAATCGCCAATTTTTTGCTTATTTTTCTATTAAAAAATATATTTCCAATTTTTCAGGTCGGTATCAACTGAATCAATCTAATATTTTGTGGGGATGTATCTGGGTACTAACCCATCTCACAGAAAAAATTTGGCCCAAATCCCCGACCCAAGGGTTATCACCCCCTGCATGGTGCTCTCGCGGACACGCTCTTAAACACATAACAACAGTCTTTAGGTTTTGAGATATAAGTGAGCGATTTTGCTTCTTGTGAATTTATAATTAGCAGAGCCACTTATTTGCTGGTGGATAGGGGTCTTTAGCAGTGGAAAAACCACGAGGTTGGACAGGTGACCCTACTCCTTGTCACGTACAACCGAGGATTTGCTGGTGGCCTTTAGCCTCTTAATTTATCCTTCACCTGTTGTAGCCTACTTGTTTTATTTCAAACATTGATTTTATGGACGGACAGACAGGGTAACGACATAATACTCTCACATTGAATAGTGTGCATATTATAGAAAAAAAAATGGATACCTAAATTTCCCGTAACCTCCCTTCACTCGTTTTTTAAACTGCGTAAGACCAACAATATCTGTATAGATAATATGGACTGGTAGTTCTTTTCTACTTTGGCATGGTGATTTGGCAGCAGGTAGGCGAGACAATATCCTGAAATAAAAGATCATTAACCAGGTAACAGTAAATACGATACTTTAATAATAGATGGATAATTGAGAGGGAGAGAGAAATGGGGTTTAACGTCCACTCAATACGAACTAGGTCATTTCGGGACTAACATATTGTTTAATTTTATTTCATTAATTCGCTTGCACGTAGGGGTCTTTAGCAGTGGGAGGAAACCAGAGGACCCGGAGAAAACCCACAAGGTTGCCACGTACAACTGGGGATTCGAAACCATGCAAGTTGATTCAATGGCAGGCCATATGATAAAGCGCGCGCATGCTAACCATTCAACCACCCAACCCAACCAGATGGATAATTGATTAAGAACACAAAAATATAAACAATAAACTCTAAACCAGGCATTATTCTGTTTTTTATTTGAGATACATTAACTTCAATGACGCAGAATAAATCAAGCATGGAAATTTTTTTTATGGTCTGTTCACACACCATGGATTCATTGGTTTGCAGTAAATAATATTGATGGGGGCTCTATGTTTAGATTTGCATAAAATCCTATCATTGTATTAATTAATGCAAAATGCTCAAATAAACCAGATAAATTTTAATTAAATCAAATCAAAAATATGGATTACACATGAATTTTCACTCAAATTTCAACTGCTTACATCTGAATTGAAAATAAAATATAAGTCATCATGCATGTTTTGTCAACTTTATCTCCAAACACATCGCAATGTGCTACACTGTGGACTAAGAAAACCCCTTGTTCATTTTTCACAAAGTTCTACAAATATCTAATGAAGCTATTGAAATAACAACAACACTGTGTCCTCATTTTCACAACCTGGTAAGCAGTGCAAGTTAAAGATCCCTGAGATATTACCTGAAATAAATCAACGCAACATTTTCCTTCTTTAAAGAAATGAATTGAAATGTCCTACTTTTCTGAATCAACTGGGTTATTCAAGATGGGAAGCGATACTTGCGGCTGTGGTTTCGAGCCCTGGTGTGAGCGTATGTGGCATGGAGATAGGGGCGCCTTCTCAACCTCGTAGGTTTCCTCAGGGCACTCCGGTTTCCTCCCACTGCTAAAGACCCCTATCCGCAAGCGAATTATTGAAATAAAATTAAAAACCATACGTTAGTCCCGAAATGACCTAGTTGTGTCGAGTGGACGTTAAACCCCATTTCTCTCTCTCTCTCTCTTTTGAAACAATTGAAAAAATGGAAAAGCGCAAACAAATTTCTCAACCTACACCTGAAGTGAAACTGAGACATCTTCCTGGTTAGCGAGCTAACATCATACACTTAGAGTCACATCAGCTCCTTTCTTCACAGAAGTAACTGCAGAATGCTACCTTTAAAATATTAACCCCAAAAGAAAACTCTTTTATCTCTTTCATCTTATTCTTTCATTCTCAAGGCTTAGTTATTACATTAATAAGTAATCCATATTCAACAATTAATTGTCTATTAATATCTTTGATAATAAAACTATAGACTGTAAACCATTAAATGCACGGTGTTTGCTGCTGTAAATAAATTTGTATTGTTTCAACAATCAATAATATCATTAATATCATTACAAAAGAATAAATTTCAAGCAGGAAATCAAAACCTTCTAGGCTTTATGTATTGGAAAAAATGTATAGATATATAAATTTGTAAATTTGTCTAAATAGCAATGTTTATTCTGGTTTTTCATGGTCGTATCAATATTTACAGTGTCTTTTTATAAAAGTCATGTACAGTTGAGCTGGAACCCAAGAAGCTTTAATTACGTGAAAGTAAGACAACATTACGTCATTTTGGTGAAGTGATTAACACCAAACAGCATCTGTCTAATTACTTTGACAATATTAATGGCTGTTCTGGGTAGATAAACAATGTGTTAAAAAAAAATAGAAATATAATATATATTTGCCTTCTAGTCAACAAAGAAAGGTAGCCGAAATACCATTACTTTTTTGCCAATTTGCCATTTTTTTCTGTGCCTCATTTATTTGCTTTATCAGTTTTTGGGGACGTAAATTATTGTGAATGCAAATGATTGAGCTCAGATTGAGTTGAATTTATTTTGCCAAACCATATAATTATTGCTATATTTGAACAATTTCAGTTTACTGTATTCACAGATTGAATTAGTACCCGCAAAATATCTACCGATGGCGCCCTTCGCAAGTTCTGGCAACCAGCTTTGCCTGCCGTGGCCCTGAGCAATCTAATCAGGAATTTAATTGCCCACTTCATTTTTAATCACTAATGGAGTTGTATGTAATTGTACTTACTCCACTAATTGCTCCACTTCACTGGTAATTGTTAAATCGTGGCCCAATAAATACAACGTAGAAATTAAATCACTCCACTGCACTAACTCTCCTAATGGTCCACCTACAAGATCGCAAAAAGATAAAAGCTTTTTTAAAGATACGAGGAATTCTTTTCTAAAATGTTAGAAAATTTGCTTCTGAAAAAAAAACATGTTAGTATACCTTACAAACATTTCACATATATTTAATATCATTGATTTATCTATTTACACTAATAATGATGTTTACGTCATGCAACTATTTAATCCACCAGGTAACGCTCTCGGCACTAGTAAATGGGTTGGTAATGATAGTGACTAAATAACCAAGTTTTTAAGTTTTGGATTTAAAAACAGACTCAGAATCACATTGTTAGATATTTTTTCAATGTGTATTTCACACAATTGATGCAATGTATCAATATAAAAGAATAAAAGAAATTTTGTTTTTAAGATCATTAATATATGTCACATTATTTTTGGCATTGACCAAAGCATTTATTGTGTTTTATAAACCGAGCTATTGACATTTGGCTAGTGATAAAATTTAGATCCTATAAAGGAAAAAAAAAGCCAGCATTTATTACTTCTTTGAGTAATTCAACAGGATCACACTCAAAATAGCCAGCCTTTATTACTTCTTTGAGTAATTCAACAGGATCACACTAAAAATAGCTTTTCATGGAATAACCATTAAAGATGCATTATGTAAGATTTAGATAAAAAGTTGTCTGTTCTAGCTATGAAAGTTCAAAAATAGATAATGTAAAATGAATATATTGATAAATTCATTCAAATTACTTTATTCTGAACAAAGATGTTAGTCTCTGAATATTTGACAAGATTAGTGCACTTATTGTAACAACTGTACTGGTTATTGAAGGTTTAACCTCGTTTCACCATTTTTAAAATGAATCATCCGATAGCATGAAGACTTGATTACAGTCGTGTCATGTTTATAAATGTCTAATTAATAGTTTATATAATATTCAAGGACTACAGAAAGATCTGTGATAGACAGATTTAGCTATTACATAAAGCCTGTTTAATGGTTTATTAACATGCAACATTTCAACGATGATCTCACCGTCTTGATCAAGCATTGTTATTGTCTAGACCTTGTACATTTAGACATTAAAAATGCCTTTAAATTGTAGTCTTTAAAACAAATCTACTCTCTTTAAATGCCAGTGTGTTTTGGTGGAGAAGCTAGAGAGAATACTCAACTTTATACATGTAACTTTAAGTTGGTATACACAGCAACATTCACTTTCAGAAAAAGGTGAGTGTAAATTATTGATTAAAGCAAAGCTACATGTATATAGCAACTAGATCAGTTTTTGCTTTTGTGTTTTTGTGAAATAAAAATCAACTCATTTTTACAGGCAAATATGATGTAAACTACAAATCGATAAAAAATGTTGTTATATTCAGGAAGTAAGCCTATCTAAAAACAGTGGCCCAAGCGTTTGGTATATAATGCAGCTATGGATATACATTCTCTGCTTGAATAACCAGACACGTATATTGTTGATTAATTATACTACTAATCACTCACCTTTAAACTGATTTTCAGCAAATTTCCAACCAGATTGTTTTGAAAGTAGACCCAGATGTACCAAAATCTACAAACAGTAATAGAATACAGTCTACATATTCCCAACTTAATCAAACATGTCTGATATTAGGCATGATTTAAATGTTTGATATTTGGCATGATTTTAACAAAGTTTGATTCTAGGACAACTTCAAATTTTAGAGGTACTTGGCATGATTCAATGTTTGATACAAAGCATGATTCAATGTTTGATACATGGAATGATTCAATGTTTGATAAAAGGCATGATTCAATGATTGATACAAGGCATGATTCAATGTTTGATAAAAGGATTCATTCAATATTGAACACTGATTTAAATATTTGATGATGATGATGATATTATTTTCCGAGCGAACATATTTAGTACAACAGTAATTAACAAGAATTAAAAATTTTAACATTTTTTACAAAATCGATTTTATTTGAAGATAAAACATGAAGACACAGGTTTCACAGCTTGAGGTAGTGAATTTCAAAATAAAGAAGCAGTATGTGTTCCTGTCATTGCCTTTTTGTTACTTTTGGATTTGTTTATTAAACATACATTATGGGAGAGCAAAAACAGACTTTTGTCGGTCTTCCTTTGGGCCTCAGAAGTCATAGAAATTACAAATTAGATCTTTATTTAAACAACAAGCCTAAAATGAACTCTGTAGACCCACGGATGGCTTGGATTGGGCTCGGATTAAAACAGGATTTCGTTGACTGATTTAATCACTATGGCGTCGTGGGCGGGGCTTCTCCGTGACGTTGACGTCATCATACTTCCGGACTGTTTTCTATTCGTCTGCTTAGGGAGTCGCTTAGGCCTACCTGAAGTACAAAAGAGTACACGCAGGCAACGCAAGAAGTCGGCTATTTATTATAATTTATTTACAATACTGCCTCGTTGATTTGGCCCATTCCTTTCAAACTTTAATATCCTATCGCAGACTTTCTCTTCTTATCTATATATTAAAATCTTAATTCTAATTTATAGTAACAAATAAATGTAAATACGAATTGAATTGCAGTCCTGTCTCAAACTGAATACGCTATCAGTACTAGTCATTGTAAACATTACTTGATAATCGAGACTATATAGGTGGAGTTAACGCCTGTCAATCAACAATCGGCCATAATGGGAAAAGGGTGTCGATCAATTTAACTCCCATTTCTTGTAAAAAATTATAGTGGTAACAACTTTGTTCAGGATAAAGTAATTTGACTGAAATTTTCAATATATTCTTGTTTCAGCATCTATTTTTGAACTGTTATAGCAAGAATGGCTAACTCCTTGTAAAAATCTCCCATAATGTATCTTTAATTAAAGTTGACTTTCTTATCTAGATGTCATGGTAGTTTCGATCAATTTAGAATTTTCACAAAATATGTTATATAAATATGACAATTGTTCTCTTAGAATTTTGAAAGTGAGCATTTCTTGATTTTATATAATGCGTTGGTAGATTGTGAGCAAATTAAGAGATTCATATAAGGTGACAAAGATGAAGCAAGTTTTTCATCCAAAGTGCCCCTTATGATATTAGAAATTGATGTAAATGTTTGACGTTAAACAAGATTTAAATATTTGATATTGGACATGGTTCCTACCTACATGTGTATCTCTAAATTTCAATTACAAATTCATGTACAGCTGTCTAGTCATTCGGATGGTATGGAAAACCGAGGTCCCACATACATATTGGTGTGCACATAAAAGATCCCTTGGCAGTAGGAATTCGATAAAAGAGTAGGCCGTAGTGTCACTGCCCGGGCAAAATTTTCCTCATAGCACACTGTATGGCATATGCCGGTCTTCGTTAGCCCAGGTTAGGAGCAGAAGAGTAGGACATTAAACCCATATCATTTTCATTTCATTACAAATTCATGTCTTAAGCAAACATTCAAACATTGAAATATGGAAATGGTCAGTCTACATTTATTGATGAAACAGGTTTTTTTTTATCAATCACTAGACGACAGATGAAAAAACATTCTATGGACCAAATACAAACATTGCCAGCCTTTCAATATAATATTGATTTCTCTCTGCTTCTACCAAAATAACATTTTTATTCTATTAATTAATCATGATCAGTTTGTCGTTCAGCTGAAGCTTGTAAGAAAAGATGAACTAAATAAAAAGACTGGCAATAAACACATCAAATGTATTTTTTATAATGTAAGTGCCTCTTGCAGACTGGGCTTCATTACTTTAAAAAAAATTTCTTTCAAGTACAGTTTTAAAAAGCAGTTCCCATTTGGTCGATTCCTAACAATGGTTCTGAGTTCTATCATGTGTGCTATGTTCAATATGTGTTAAATTTTATGGACAAACTATGGACCCATTGTGTAACTGTCCATCCAAGGAATATGCTTTTGACAATTGGAATTGGAAATAAGAGTAGTACCATAGCACTGCTGCCTTGACAAAATTTCCCTCACAGAACACTGTATTGCATATGCCTATTAACTCAGTTGGGACAGAAAAAGTAGGATGTTAAACCATATTTCATTTCATTGCTTAATTGTCTATATTTTACAATTTAGTTGAAATTATACTGGTGCATGATGATGACATTTTAGATAACATATACAACTCAAGACAGAAATCACCTACTCATAGAATTTCTGATAAGCAGGTGGCCATTTTGAAATGATATAAAATCCTGACCTGATGACCTTAAACACTGTGTATAAATTCAAAGTCAATTGGATATTAACTTTAGCCTTAGAGCGTCCTCAAGCAGAAAAGAAACCTACGGTGCTTACCTTTTTTTTGCTCCTGTTAGCCATATAATCATGTTTACTTAATCTTGTAGCAGCTGCCGACCATCGGCTCCACATTCGTGTGATTCTCATACGTATCCAGGCATATCCCTGACGCTCGTTGGGGTCTATTAATAACTGCATTAAACTGCTTAAACTGACATTAATATTTGCCTAAAAAAATACATGTGAATATCTCTAATCAACTATATATTTAACATTAATCATTATGTTTTAAGGAAAAGAATTTTGTCATAATTAATATCATGGCACTGTTCAAAACTTAATCATTATACATCAATTATCAATTGGGTTGATTATTTTGTAACAGTGATCAAAAAATTAAACACTTTTAAATTGGAGACTCATTATCAAAAATGAACTGTTAGCTTCAAACTGGACACAAGTACAAATTAAATGATTTTTGGTGATCGATTTTTACGAATTATCTAATCTCCATAATGTATCTTTAATAATATTATAAATACTTACATTGTTAACAGGACCACCATCTTTTAACTTTAATTGTTTAGAACCACTCCAAGCTTTTTTAGGACAGAAACCTTCAACCTATTGCATCAAGATAAAATTTAATGTAATTCAAGAGCCAAATCTGCCTATTGCAGGTGGTATTTCTAGCTTTAAATTATCATTTAGCCATAATAATCAACTACCAATCTGATTTATTTAGCCATAATAATCAACTACCAATCTGATTTATTTAGCCATAATAATCAACTACCAATCTGATTTATTTAGCCATAATAATCAACTACCAATCTGATTTAAATACAGATGTATATTTCATTTCCTATAATTCACTATTGCCAGTTGAGAAATTGGTAAAAATGTCATTTTCAACTTCAAAATAAACGTTTGAAGATAGCTATTGCATGGGAGGAATAGAAAAACAAGGCTGGTAATTTTGTTATCATTTCCGGTGTGAATGATTTTTAAGAGGGGGAAATAATGCCTATGATCATATAATAGTGATCAATAAATCTCATTTAGAAACACACATTTTGGTTACTTATGATTATTTTGAAAACCTTGTAAAAACAAAAGGAAAGTACTGCTAGTATTCTTTGGCGATATTAATTTTACTAACCAAAAGAACCCACTCCTAACAGTATAGTTCATAACTCAGCAAATCAAAAAAAAAAACAAAATGAATGTAATTTTCTAATAACGAATCAGCAGGGCTCTATAAAAGTTGAGTGTGCCTGCGCACACACTTGAAAATGTACCTGCAGGGTCATACTCAAAAAGAGAGTATTCAATTGCCAGGTATAGGCCTATAGTATGATTGATTGTGGGTGGGGGGGGGGCTTACGAAAGCTTCTTGGGTTGGACTCGGCAAAAGAAGAAATTTAATTATAAATAAATTTTAGTACCTTTTTTATTGTGGTTTCTAAATTGTATTAATGTATTATAGATTACTTTAATAATAAAGATTATGTTTGATGTGCATATTGTTGTTGTTTGGGGTTGATATAAACATTGAATAGAAGACTACCGGCCGGTTCAAACAAGTTCTGTACTTTGCTCAGTATCCGACATATCAACATCTATAGCTTCGACAATGGCTGCCATTTTATCATGAGAACCGGACACCGAACGAAGGCTTAGAATCAGCAGGTTTTGAGAAAAAGAATGTCATGGACTTGTCTGTTTTTGACCGTAGGTCATTGCAGTCTTCGGCGGGGTGATTTCTCTGTATATGCACTTTATAATTTTGAAATAAAATAACATCACCACAAACTCGGCAAGAGACTTTGTTCTTTTTTTCCACATGATACTCGATAGGAAGCCATCGTTATAGAATTATCAGGTGTAAGTGTGGTTACTACACGGTACTGGTGTTTACGGGTCGCCGAGGTCACAGGTGATAGTTCATACGTAGCATGCTATTCTTTTAATCATCGACCGGCATTCGACTAGAATTGTCACTAAATTAAGCAGAGGTCACAGGTGATAGGTCATAAGTCACAGGTGGAATCGCTAACGTCGCGTGCTGATGTTTTTATCATCGACTGGCTTATTCTAGTAAATTATTACACGGTAATCAAAGTAAACAAAAAAAAAAAAAAAAAATATAGTATTCTTTATTTTACACGATTTACGTGACAGTAATAATTTGTTAAAAATGTGCCTGCAAAAAAGTTTTTTAAAGCAAATGTGCCTGCGCACGCCGTGCGCATGTGCGCGGAAATATCGATGCCTGCGAATCAGCTAAATATTATTGTTATTCAGAATCATTAACAATAAATTTGTTATAGCTTTAATAGTCGATAGATGTGTTGAAAATTTCATGTGTGGGGGGCTATCTATAGCCTCATCACAGTATTACTGCACTGTGTGACAATCCAGAAATCAGTTTGGGTTTAGTTACTGAAGCGTACACATTTGCTGTGGCCTTTTCAATTTCTAATAGAGATAATTTTGACTAATCATCTTTACTCATCTCATTTTAAATTATACCTCCAATGTAGGCTCCATATCAATTTACATAACCAGGTTGCAATTTCACCTACTAACCTCACTTAAATACATGATAAAGGAACAATCAGAACCATCTACACCATACGAAGCATAACAATTATCGGATTTCCACATTTTGCTCATCCACTGAAAATTATGAAGAAAATAAAGAAGAGATATATTGGATTCAAAGACCACTTGACACAAACCCAGTTTTACAGTAAATTCCTATTTCAAAATATGCCTGTGCAGCAGATTTTTCTCTATAAACCAGGGATTGCCATGCAACATTTGCTTACATTTTGCAAGAGATGGATAAAGAAGAAGCTAAAAAAAAACAACAACATGGTTTTTCGTACAATCAGGAGACAGAATCCCAGAAGTTATGCTCTGATATGCACAAACATGGAAAGGAACCGTGATATTTGGGATATAGACATATATTGTAAGATTGATCAAAATCAGATAAAATTGTGACAGCTAAGAGGGTCGACAACCTTGATATTACATTTCTGTTATTAGTCTGATGAGACATTAAATGGTGTTTGTCTGAAGATAAACATGGATGCAAACCAATTTCCTTCAGTTAATTTGCTTTGGGTAATTTATCATGTAGGAAGTATTCATGAGAATTCCTTGGCAATATACTGAAGATGTTAGAAAGAATTTATTAGAATTCTCTGGAAATATACTTACATGTTACAAAGAATTTATCAGGATTCTCTGAGAATATACTTACATATAAGAAAGAATTTATCAGAATTTTCTTGCAAAACATGTATACTTACATGCATTTTGGAACGACAATTGGGATACATCTTAATATCTTCTTCAGTAAGGATGCATTCTTCTTTGATTCCCATTATTAAATCTAAAATAAAACAATGTCAATAATTGTCTCTAAAGTGACTAAAGATAAAGATTGTCATATATTATTTGACTCAACTATTCAGATTTCTGAATAAAAATCCTTAAAGCCCCAATGATCCAGAAGGCTAACACAGATAATCATTTTCCAGATTTTAATTAAATGAAAATAACGACTTAAAAAGTATTTTTTATAAAGTAGTCTTAGGGATTGAAAAAATAAACACAGGTCCGATACCAGGTACAAATTTTTAAAATGACAAATTCAGTCCTTTCTGGTAGTCAAATTTTCAAAATAGATTTAATCTCTTAAGTAACATTGTAAAAGGTGACTTTGTTCTTCGAGGGGTTGCGATAAGATGCTGATTTCTGAAATGGGGTCACAACCAACAACAGGTTGGGAATTGCTGGACTAACAGTAACAGATCCAAATGACCATGTGAGATCTAAGATACATGTATAGGTGATAAAGATTTCAAATTCAAATTCTGAAGTCATTTTGTCTTGTTTGCTGGGGGTGTACCACAGTCCTTCCACTATACCCACACTATTCTTTAGTAATTTAGGAACAGCAATCAAACCTTTAGCCAATATAAAAGAAGCTTGTTTGTCTTTTGATGAAATATTTTGTGTGTTGTTAAGCATAGTCCCATTGGTCACAACATTAATGAAATTCTCCAATCGGTGTAATCTTTCCAACATACTTTCTAGGAGTACTGCCATTGTCTTTTTCAAATCTAGAGAAAAAAAAAAAATAGAAATTTTATCCACTAAAATATTTCTTATGACTTAACATCCTCTAAATAACAAAACAACAAGGTAATTTCAAAATTGGGTGGCTTTTCAGCGGCCAAGTGGTCAGATGCATTCGCCTCATATCATATTAAATTTAATTGCATCTCATATTGGGTCTGGCTAAAAAAATATCTATTTAATTTAAGGGTCTTGCAATAAAATGTCTATTTCATATTAAATTTAATTGCATCTCATATTGGGTCTTGCTAAAAAATATCTATTTAATTTAAGGGTCTTTCAATAAAATATCTTGCTAAAAAAAAGTCTATTTAATTTAAGGGTCTCGCTAAAAACAATCTATTCAATTTAGGGGACTTGCTAAAAAATCTATTCAATTTAGGTGTCTTGCTAAAAAAAATCTAATTAAAACTGTGCTCAAAAAAAATATTTAATCTAAGATTCTTTCTTTAAAAAATCCATTTAATTTAAGGGTATTTCTAAAAAAAAATACTGAAAAATAAATCTATTTAATAAAAATTCCCTTCAAAAATTGTTATATCAACTGAGGGTTTTGCTAAAAGCAATCTATTCAATTTAGGGGTCTTGCTCAAAAAAATCTATTAAATTTAGGGGTCTTGCTAA
Source organism: Patella ulyssiponensis (assembly GCA_963678685.1). Lineage (NCBI taxonomy): Eukaryota > Metazoa > Mollusca > Gastropoda > Patellidae > Patella > Patella ulyssiponensis. The sequence goes on along the minus strand of OY783225.1, from coordinate 85,242,450 downwards.
AAAAAAATCTATTTAAAACTGTGCTCAAAAAAAAAAATATTTAATCTAAGAGTCTTTCTTTAAAAAATCCATTTAAAATAAAGGTATTTCTAAAAAAAATACTGAAAAATAAATCTATTCAATAAAAATTCGTTATATCAATTTATTACCATAGGCTGTAAATCTTCCAGCATAAGGTCCATCCACCATGTTGCCATTTTCATTTGCTAAAGCTTTCACATACTCTTCACTTAGACGAATAATTTCCATCTAGAAATCCATTCAACATTATTAACACATTGATTAAATTGATAGCAATCAGCAGTAACAAATGTAAAATGATAGCAAGCAGCAGTAAGAAATAAATAAAATGATAGCAAGCAGCAAATAGCCAATGTTCAATGCGTTATTTATAGTCATACTTCTGGAGAAAAAATCCACTTTTGAGTTTTTTTTGTTTTGATTCAGAATCATATTGATTTTAATAATCAACTAAATAATTAATGACTGCCAGGTACAAGTATTGTTTATCTAAAATATGAAAACATTATTCAACCAAAGATGACACTTAAAACATAAGTCTGGATGTTTCATGGGCATTTTAGCGCTTCAATATTAAAAATATTAAATTCATCACTCTTTAATCCTTGCTAATATGTACTCAGGTAATTAAGAAAACAAATTCAAAACACCAATGCTAGCACAGGCTCTTGAAGGGATTAAAATAAAACTTCTTACTACTGCTTGAGTATATAGTATAGTTTATGTAGAAGGTATATCAGAGGCCATCTTTGTTATGACTCGTTGGCTAAATATCGTCTGCTAACATCTCACAATACTCACTAGTTCTAAGACTTTCCATCGTTTTAATTCCCAACGAGACTTTATTTGATCATTATACACCCTCCAATGTAGTTAAATTGGTCATTTTACAGCGTTATTAATTACAAATCAAACTTAAAGTGTGTTCACTTGGCTATTCATATCTTCAACCATCTTGAACGGACCGGAATTACCACGAAATCAGGTCAAAAGAAGTCGGTATCGCCCAGTCCCTTTATAAACCTATCGTTACTCCATAGGGGCCTAGGAACTGGGTGATCAAGACTCGCTCAACATCGGCATCGCTTCGTAGGTGACCTGGCACTGCCCCTGGTGGTCGGGGGAATTCACTAAAATCTTTAGGAATCATCCTTAGGGTATAAGGAATAAGTATGTAAAGTTTCAAGATGATCACTAAAGAATTGTTGCCTGTAGGTGACACACAGATACAGACACAGGCGACAGCAATATACGTCCACATTGGCCTATCAATAAAATTCCGCAAACAAATAAAATGGCAGGGCCGCATCGCAAAGCGAGCAGCATTGATCAATAAAATTTCAATTGTACATGTCTATGTAAATACTGAACAAAATTGGCCCCTTTTTGGACTGATATTTCAATTAGAGATTCTTTGTTCATAATATTGTAGTTTCAAAGTGATTTGATAGCACTAAAATGAAGCATAAGGACTTTAAAATGAGAAAGACTTTTTAGGGCTTGAATATTGAAAAATTAAAAACTTAATTCCTAAGATCTAACATTTAAACTTTTTGATAGATGAATGAAACGAAAACAGCTCATGAAATAAAATTAAATAAATTTAGATTAACATCCTACTTTTCTGTTCCAACCTTTCTTATGCAGACTAGCGTATGCCAGTGAAGGCAAATTTTGTGACTTTCTGCGTAATCATCATCTTTGAAGTGCACGCTAAACATGTACATGTACACAGGATCTGAGTTTTTCCTCACATTCAAACGACTAAACACTGTTCATTGTCTGGCTCTCCAACTAGCACCACTGACAAGAGGGAAACCACTCTAGAAAATCCTTACTCACTGAGCCATGGTGGCTCCCTAATCTAAATTTTTTTCAAACAAAAACTGAATAACCCATACCTTGAGTACTTCGCTTTCTTTCTCCGGCCTGTCATTGTAAATAAGTGTGACGTTAACAAGGGCAGCTGACCATATTACGCATATTATTACCAATAATAACCAGAAACGACGGGAAAAGCTACTGCGGCAAAACAACCTCCATAAGGCCTTTTTCATTTTTCATCCACTTCTCAACATCGTCTGTAAAACAAATGACAAGTGTTGATATAAACAACTGATCAATACAAGGAAGGTAACAATATATTGCCAGATGTGTTTATGATTGATAATATTTATTACACCAATGCAGTTTTTAACTGATATCCTATTCTTGTGTTACATGCATATTACAACAATTATACATATTCAAAACTATTGATAGATACATGTAATTTGAAGACATGATATTTTTATAATTTAGTATGCTAGTTAAAAACATAGATAGGGACTATGGCTTCCTTAATATGCCTACCAGAAGGGTCCCCACTCCAAATTAATAACTTAAACATGCTTTCTGAAATGTATTCTAAAGTATTAATTAGTCATTAATTAACTTATCCAGGCCTTAATCAACTCCGATATTGAATAGATTAAAACAATTCAGCGATACTTTGATTTAATCAAAAATGGAGGACTGAAACTTAGCTTCGATCAACCAGTACGGTGGTTGAAATTATTGTACACGTCTGTCAAACATTCAAAGGCTAATATCTTTGCTTGCAATAGAGTAATTTGAATCAAATTATTTATTTTACATTATCTACTTTCGAACTATCATAGCAAGAATGGCTAGTTCTTTATTTAAATCTTACAATGTATCTTTAAGAGGCCCTAAGAACTGAAAAGACAATAGTAAACCGTAAAACTAAATTTTATCCTTCAAAATGATACAAAAGATACGATAGGATTTACAAATTTACAGTAAGAAATTAGTGAGTTTTTATGTTGCGCAATGATTCAATCCATGTTAATATTCAAGATGCATTTAGCTCTCCATTTATCACAAGATAAAAATAGTTGATGTTAATAAGCAGACGAAAAAATTATGTCTTTAACTGCTTCTTAACACAGCCAAGGAGACTTTCAATTTTTGTGTGTTCAAGACCCTTGTCTAAAGAGTATATGTGAGAGAAAGAAAGAGAAATGTGGTTTAACATCAATTCGACACAAACAAGGTCATTTCGGGACTAACATATGGTTTAATTTCATTTCAATAATTCGCTTGCGTGTAGGGGTCTTTAGCAGTGGAAGGAAACTGGAGGTCCCAGAGTAAACTCACAAGATTGGACAGGCGACCCTACTCCTTGTCACATACAACCGGGGATTTGAAACCACGCCAGTTGACTCAATGACAAGCTTTATGATACAGCACGCACATGCTAACCATTCAGCCATCCAAACCCCTCAAAAATAATGTATTCTATAGGACATATAGGTTAGGTACAGCATATGAGAAGCATTCAGTCTATAGTTGGGTACCCCAAGACGTAGTTCATGTTGGGACCGAAAATTTCTTTGGAGGACATAAGAAACAAGCATTGAGTAGAAGTAGTCTGGTGCTTCACCTTTCTGACATTTGTAGGATATGCACAGAAGTTTGAACTTAAGTCTGCTTTCCATTGGACCAATTTAAATCATTTAACAGTGGTGTGATATAGCAATTTTTATATTAACTTTAGCTACGAGTTAGAAATGAAGGAAACTAGTAGCTTCTTGAGAGAAATCTGGGACGGCTACCCACCACTCATAGATTTCTAATTTTAACTTTAGCTAGTAGAGCGTCTACAAGTTTTTTCAAAGTGATCATGGGTCATAATTCAGGCAGTAATTATCGAAAATCGTTGAAAATCAACAGGCTTCTTCGTCTCATGACCTTAAACACTGTGTATAAATATATAAGTCAATCAGATATCAACTTTAACCTCAAGAGCGTCAGCAAGATTTTTCAAAGGGACATAACTCTGGCAGTAATTACCTGAAATCAATAAAAAACAATAGGCTTCTTCATCTCATGACCTTAAATACTGTATATCAATTTAAAGTCAATTGAATATTAACGTTAGCCTCTAGAGTGTCCACACTTTCAGAATGTTCTAATATTTTCTAAAACTTAAAATAAGCCAGCATAGATTTCTATTTACTATTTACTTATACTCATTAATTGTCCCAATATTATTTTATTATTTGTTTTCTGTATTTGTCTGATCATGTATGTTCAAAGTCTGACAATTACCAGTCACCAAAGTACTGAGTTTTCTACCTGGACACCTTAAGTTGACAAAACCAGAGTTACCTGTATAGAATGCAGCTCAGACTTTTTAGAATTCACTATTGGCTATACCTATCTCTCTCCTTGGTCTTTAAAGGAACTAAATCGCCAATATTTGAGACCTAGAAATTGCCACAAATGGGACGCAACGCATATAATAATGTAATATGAATGCATACAAACTGATTTACATTCAATCGTTTTTGTTTATACTCTAATTTCAAATCAGTTATGTTAGGCGAAATATGCCAGAAGTTTCAATCGTGTGGCTATTTCAAGTGTCTGGTTATTCCAGTCTACATACCCCGTTTGATTTGGTGCAATGTTTCTAGCCTCGTTCCTTGAGTCTCTTTGCTAGAACTGGGACTGAAACGCATTACGGTACACGATTTGTGTACCAATGGTAAAATGTTTATTTTGTTTAAAATATTGGATATCAAAAGCCCATCTTTTCCCGGTAAAATGACAACAGCGGTGTTGATTTAAATTGACAAATAATTCGTGTTTTGAATGCCGAAGACTTTGGACGATATTGAGTTAGAGACTTAGCTACCTTAACATCTGCGAACACAATAGTTTAAAAAAAAATCGGTCTTAAATAATGAGGGCTTCTACATATACTAGGTGGGAAATTCATTTCTTAAATAGCACCTAGGCGCATAAAAGCTGCATTTTCAATTTATAACATGTTGGGCATATCTTTGTTGGGCATAAATAAAGTCATTTCAATGTGGGCGTATAAAAAAGAACACAACCAACCCAAGAGTGTTAATTCACTCACAAAGAATATATTTTCTTTAAAATTCATAAATGAATTTAAACTAAAATATTGCTTTAACACTTCATTAACTTCCATGCATCGCTTACAATCAAATGAAATGAAATGATTCAAGGTTTATTACATAAATTATAAGTCAGTTTAACCACAATGCATTACTATTCCCATTTTGTTATAATGATTCTTATAGAGAATTCCGTGTACATTTGGAAAACTGCCGCCGAACCGATTTAAAATAAAAATTGATGTTCTTATTATGGTTTATTTTCTTTGCATGTTTAAACATTCTACCTCAGTTAAAAGCAGAGTTACATGTAGGTTCCAAAGTCTTGACCAATCAAATTGATATTCACTCCTTAGCCTAAGCAGAAAATTCTCATCATCAGACTAATAGTCAAGGTAATGATATAATGAATCTATATTCAGAGTTTCATTACTCTCACTTTTGAAAGTTCTGGCTCAATTAGACAGAACGTTATTGTGTCCCCAAAAGTGGGACAGGCAGACGGACAAACCCATTAGCACATACATGTATGTAACGGCATTTTTGATAAACCAGTAATAAAAACAAAACAAGCATGCTGATTCTTCATAACAGGCTCAGTAAGTTGCCTTTGTGAATCGCCACATAGAGACAAAAAGAACTTAAGGAAACGATCTTGTACAGTATGAAATTCAGGTACCAGTAGATATTAAAATAATAATTTTGCTTACAAGTTGTTAGTTAATTTAAATCTTAGTTGAATATAATCCTCAGATACAGCATTGAATACACTGAAAAACAGTCATTTTTCTGAGAGAATCTCCAATGCTGAATATCCCAATGACATGTGACATCAGTTGGAATTAGGTCAATAAACCAACCATGCCAGCTTTAGTTTTAAATAGTGTTTACTGTTTTAAAAGGCGGGGACAAAATTCTTAAAATTTAACATACTAACAGACAATACCACATCCATACCATAGTATGGCCTTAAATAGAATCAAACACTTTGGATTAAATCCTTTTCTGTCAGAACTATAAACATTAGGCATTTTTGTGAGTCGATTAGATTAGGTTTTGATTTGCTAGTACGATTTGGTTTGATTTCCATTTGATTAGCTATGGTCCACAAATGTGAAATTTGATAATTACGATTTGGTAAGTAGGCTGCCATCACAGACACCGATCAGAAAAACAAATGTCTCTGCTATTTATTGATGACTTGTTAAAGACAAATGAAGGTTATCTACGCAAAAAAGAAAAAATGGTTGCCGTTAGAAACAATCTCCTATGCCCAACAAATTCAAGTATTTTTTTGAAAACTAAAGTGACAAAACATGTAAAATGTGTCCTGGGAAAACCTACATGTAGGATCGAGGAATATAATATTGAAAAACCTGTAAATGAATACAGCCCAGAAGATTTTAGAAAGAGATTCCGAAGTGAAAAATCAACAATTGCTTATAGGTGATCTAATATTCTTGTGGACTATAAAGTTAACATTAAACACGTCAAATGCATTTTAAAAAAACATTTTTTGTGGAGAAAAACAACAGTAAGCATTAAAATTACTTAAGACATTGAACATTCTGCCATTTTGAAAACGTCAAATCTAATTGCCTAAACACCTCCTGGGACGATTATGTCGATTTGCCTAATCAGTTGAGTTAAATCGTCTCACAAATGTAACAATAAGCATAATCAACTTGGTTCACAAAATCGTATACCAATAGCTAATCAGTCTTATCTAATCGGTTCACAGAAATGCCTATTGACACTCAAAGCAATATTAAAACTATTACCTTCAATACAAGCAGTACATCCTTATTCAAAGCTAGCTAACCAACAGCTCTATATAGATCTTAGCTTGACTTCTTTATATATACAAACAGTAACTTATTTATACCCATGGAGAACTAGTGATTGTGTTGTACTACTACATCAACTTTTTAACAATTAATAAATCACTGACACTGTCAACCAATGTTAATAATGATATAATAATCACTGAAATATCCAGCTTCCAATGTATGTACATACAAAAATCCACAAAAGAAGTAGAATTTGAAAATTTGAAAATGTGGAACTAAAACATTTTGGGAAATTTAAGTTGTTTTTTTAATTAAAATATTGTAAATTTATATTGTTGTGTAATATTTGATTAATTATAAATAAACAACTATCACAGATTTGAGGAAAATTTGTTTCAGGTAATGATTCATTCATTCTGAAAATTCGGTGTGACAGAAAAAGTTTTCGGGCAAATAGCCTCAGTACAAAAAATTTGGTGTTAAATATGATACCCCATCAATGTTATATGAAACTGTTCATACAATATAATGGTATATAAAACATAATCTACAATGCACAACATACTTTAACATACATCAATTAAAATCTTAATAAAGAGTTTGACATTCTTGCTATAATAATTCAAAATAAGATGACTTAAAGATACATTAGTTAAACTTGCATTATGCAAGAGCAAAATCTGCCTATTACCTGTATAGACATTAATTAACTTATCCAGACCATAATAAACTCTCGATGTCAAGGCTAGCCTTCCATGTAAGCTGGATTAGATTCAAATATCCTGCTGAACGGCCATTGTAATTAAATCACAACATTGGATAATCGAGACTACTCTGTTTTTATTAATGATTTTAGTAATGATGACTGAGGCTATTCAGAAATTTCACGCACTCCGTTCTCGGCCTATAGTGGATCAATTTGACGGAAATTTTCAGCAAATCACATTTACACTCTATAGTTTTTGACTATTATTGTGAGAACTGCCAACTCTTTATCTTATCTACCATAATGTATCTTTAAGAGTTTAATAAAGAGTTGGTCATTCTTGCTATAATAATTCAAAAATAGATGATAAAAAAAGAAAATATGGAAAATTTTAGCCAAATTATTTAATTCTGAGACAAATTTTCACTTTTATTGTTTTGACAAGATGTGTGCATAGTGGTAACTAACGCACTGGTACATGTATATTCACAAGGTAGCTTTGTTTTCCCATCTTTAAATTAAATTTTTAAATAGCGAACCCTTCAAATCTCGTTAAAATCGTGAGTATTTGATGCAGTCAAGAGTGGATTATGGTCTTGTTTTGTTAATAAATGTGTAATTAATAGTTTTTATAACATTTCGGGCCTAAAGAAAGACCTGCAATTGGCATACTTACCTCTTGCATAATGTATGTTTAATAACTATTAATATGATGTTTATACATAACCATAAAACATGTCAGAATATGTATCATCATATAAGGTCAGCAATTCTGATCGACCATTTTTTGGCCAATATCTAAATTTCACAAATTAAAGAAATCAAAGCGATATTCTTTGAAAGCGTGAAAAGGTGTCAGCACATATTAATGATATGATGAATTCTCTGCAGAAGATATAAGTGGGATATGGAAATATGGCAAAATATTATGAGAATACAATTACATTGAATTTGTATTAAATGTCACCTAGCATAGCAAACTGAGTCACAGTGACCAACAGTACAACAAGCGGTTGCCATGCAAGATACGACCACATTTTGCAAGAGATGGACAGAGAACAAGCTAAATAAATGCAATTTTACTTACAATCAGTGGCCATAATTCAGGAAGTTAATAATGACAAGTATCGAAAGCAACCCTCAGATACAAATAGAAGGCATCACATACTTTTACACTATTTGTACACAAGGAGTGTCCATTTGGTCAGGCAGTTTCAGTCCTATTTTCATGAAATTTGATCTCTGTCTATTTTTTATTCATAATGATGTAGCATTATTATAATTAGTACCAGAAGTAGCCAGAGGAAATCCTCTCCTTTACACAGACACTTGTATGTTGGGAATTCCTCGCTTGGATATTTTACAAAGATAGGTTGCCAGGCAACGAAACATACGCCCACAGCAGCTAAATCGTTCGGGCAGTCAACAAGGGTTGTCGCATATTTTTACTTTTTTTGGTAATGAAACATTTGTAATACACTAAAATCTGATTAAGAGTAACAACTCATTATGTAATTATCTGAAAATCATTAGAATTTGTTTGCTTTTTATAAAGTTTTGCCCCACCCTAACAATTAGCATAGGAAACATTTAACATCATGGATTTAGCTGTTCAGTTATCAAAATTCATTGAAAATCAAAATACTTGTTTGTTTCAATACCTTAAACTCTGTGCATCAATCTGAAGTCAATCGGATGATAAGTTTGGCATCTATAGCGTCACAATGTTTTTTGAAGTGATCAAGAGAGATAACTCTGGAAGTAATTATTTGAAATTGCTGAAAATCAGTAGGCTTCTTCGTCTCATGACCTTAAACAGTGTGTGTAAAATTAAAGTCAATCGGATATTAACTTTGGCCTCTAGAGCGTCCACAGGATTTTTTTATGTGATCAAGGGCCATAATTCTGGCAATAATTATCAGAAATCGCTGAAAATCAATAGGCTTCTTCGTCTCATGACCTTACACTGTATATAAATTCAAAGTCAATCAGATATTAACTTTGGCCTCTAGAGCATCCACAAGATTTTTGAAGTGATCAAGGGCCACAACTCTGGCAATAATTATCACAAATCGCTGAAAATCAATAGGCTTCTTCGTCTCATGACCATAGACAATGTGTAGAAATTTGAAGTCAATCGGATATCAACTTTGGCCTCTAGAGCATCCACAAGATTTTTTGAAGTGATCAAGGGCCATAACTCTGGCACTAATTATCAGAAATCGCTGAAAATCAATTGCCTTCTTCGTCTTATGACCTTAAACACTGTGTATGAATGTAAAGTCAATCGGATATTAACTTTGGCCTCTAGAGCGTTCACAAGATTTTGTTGAAGTGATCAAGGGACATAACTCTGACACTAATTATCGGAAATTGCTGAAAATCAATAGGCTTCTTCGTCTTATGACCTTAAACACTGTGTATAAATTTAAAGTCAATCGGATATTAACTTTGGCTTTCAGAGAGTCCACAAGATTTTTTGAAGTGACCAAGGGCCATAACTCTGACACTAATTATCGGAAATCCCTGAAAATAAATCGGCTTCTTCGTCTTATGACCTTAAACACTGTGTATAAATTTAAAGCCGATCGGATATTAACTTTGGCCTCTAGAGTGTCCACAAGATTTTTTAAAGTGATCAAGGGCCATAACTCTGGTAGTTATTATCGGAAATCGCTGAAAAACAATAGGCTTCTTCGCCTCATGACCTTAAACACTGTGTATAAATTTAAAGTCAATCGGATATTAACTTTAGCCTCTAGAGCGTCCACAAGCAATTGTGGAGGACGGGGGCGACGACAATATACAACCACATTTCAATGTGGCCGTATAAAAACAGCAAGTAAATGAGCGATTGTTTTGCTTTATTCTTGGATAATAAATGACTTCTTTGCTGATTGCCTTGTACAAAATATAATTTTTGAACACTTAAAGATGTTTTTTCATGAAAATTAAACTTTTAAACAAAGAAAGAGATACTTAAGTGGCTTTTAATGAGGAAATGTCAATTTTGAAAATTTTGTACTATTTATCCATTATTGCATTGTTTTCGCAGAATCAACTAGTGCAACTTTCGATTCATTTTGCTATGCCAGGTCACAAATAGCAAATATTAATTGGTCATATTGATTTTATTTAATGCCATTATGACCAATCAATGGCCATTTTGATAAAGGTTATATGTCCGCTGGGATTAAATTTTTGGACCGTTTTGGTTTAAGGGATCTTTAACACATACATAGACAAGCCAGCACTACCTAAAATCTGTTTAATCTGATTTAATCCAAGCAGATATTATGTACAGGTTATATTTTGTTTTTTTTTAATTAATTGTTATATAAATCAATTTAAGTATATTTTACCATGGATTAAACCATGAAAACTTAAATACTGGTATCATCCAAAAAATAATGTTCTCTTAGAAGAATGTAATCATAATAAGGTAAGGTCTAACCAATTCAACTTTTAGTTCTAAGGGGTCACGAAAATTGTTTTATTTAGGATATCAAAATCTGAAAATGAGTAAACGGTGGAAATAAAAGCATTAGAGACGAGAAACCAAGTATTTTTGATTTTTAAGTCATTATTTTTTTTCCAAGAAGCCAAACACAAAATTTGAATTTGTGTGGCCTGAATGATTCATTATTGCATTCAATATTGTTAGGTGAATCCATGAATAGGACTAACAATAATTACCTTTTAACTATAATATATTTGTAATGCCTAAGTAGCTAAGCTGTTTATAGCCAATAGAATGAAAACCAAATAGCAGATTAGGTGTGAAGGGGGAACTAGTAACTAAAGGGACAATTTGATGTCAATTTCATGTCAGACCCCGCAAAAATGTTTTGTTTCTGGTAACCTAACTGACGCATCACAGAAACCTGCCTACTCTTAAAAAAAAGTTTAGTTTCAAGAGAAATACAAACAAAAATTTTCTTTACCAATTCAGAACATTCCAAGCCTCCCTATTTGTGAAAATGTCTATATTTTTTCAATAAGATTAAAACACAGATCCTATTTTGTTCCATTTCTATAGTTAAACATTTTATTTTTCTTTTCTTTACTTCACTAGGATCTGGAAGAGTTGTTATCATTGATGTGTTCTGGATGATGTGAGGAATTTGCCAATGAAACGGTCTGCTGTGTCCTTTTAATGCACAGAACTGCAGGTAAACCACTTGAAACGTCAATGCTGATTGATTATAATCAATGTCTGACGTCATAGGGCCAAAAGACTACCTGGCACATTCTAAAAAGTTACAACCCCGCCAATTTTCATTCTAATAAATAACGGTTCACACTTAGACAAAAACAAGCTAACTCATATTTCAAAAATGTGAATGTGATCTGCTCCTTTGGTATTTAAACAAGACAAGTTAATTTTAATTTTGAAAGTTCTTTCCCTTGAACAATGTATCCACCCCCCACCCTCCCAAATATTAAAATCATAATCTAGTCTCTGATACAATTCAAATGATTATCCAAGAACTCCATCAATCAATCTATGTTTAATGTTCCGTAATAGATACTGATACTGACTCAACCAAGCGTGAAGTTAAAAATGTTTACACACAATATATTGTAGATCTAATCAATAATAATAAAATTAAATAAAAACTAGATCTGCTACTGTCCCATGCAGATATGAAAGCTTTCATATTCACAGTCACTTCCTGTCACATGTCATGGGTCATATAAATAATCCGAACAAGAAAAAATAAATCATTAAAATCGGTCACAATCTAGTGAAGTTAATGTGATATTAATATTATTTTTTACTCGTAAACAACTTTGTCGGCACGAAAAACGTCAAAGGCGAAATTCGAATTTTTGAAATAGTCAAATACCAAAAGTTCGACCTGTATCCCGGCTATCCTGAAATGTATTCATTTCAGAGATAGGAAATGCATTGAACAAACTATGCCCTACTGTGTTTGTTTAAAAGCCCATAAATGTCGATTTTTCACTATGTTTCATATATTCACTTCAAAATGGCGACCATCAGTTGACCTAAATCAAAATTCTGCTCTGAACGTTTTTTAGGCTTTCCTTCAAGGATTCAGAAAATATAACTCCCGTGTCTGTAAGTACAATATCGCCAAAGTTCTATTGATTTTTTACGTTTCAAGATGGTGACACTTCCGGTTCGATCGACAAACTCCATATTTTGTGTACGAATCAGTAATTACTTGTCTAGTATCGGAAAATTTTTTTAGGTCATTCTGATCTATATTTCGACGATTTTTTTGAAAACTTTGATCCTTAACTTTACCAAGGGGAGATAATTTAGAAAATTTTTAAAGTCATTTTTCAAGTCGCATCGGTAAGGGTACTTAAATACTAAATTTCATGAAAACCGTACAACTATCAAAGAAGTTGTCAAATTGGTCTAAACTTCCGGTTCGAAATCACAGCGACGAATTTTCGAAATTCGAAAATAAGAAACTGCAGATGAAAATGATTTTTTTCAAGGTATTCAAAGAAAAAAGAATTAGTAAAATCGGTCAAAAAATAACAAAGTTACAACTATGCATTGTCAGTTTTTTCGTTCGTAAAATTCAGTGATTTCAGTTTGGTAAAACGTTTTGAAAATATATTTAAACAACGTTCGCACCCCATTTTTGGGGGGGTACGTCAAAGTTTCAGAAAGATCCCATGGTTAGATTCTGAGAAATCCGATTTGCAGAAAATACACAAAAAAATTATAATAATAATCTTAAAGCCCCAATAACACTCTTGTTGTAATCGAATAATTTATAATATGTCCCAATCTTTATTCTGGTCAACAAATTGTATTATTTTACAATATTCAAAAAAATTGATTATACAAATTTCATCGTAACACACCTAATTTAAAAAATTGGAAAAATTCAACTACATGATTTGAAAAGGTTAACGTAAACCTTTTCAAATGTGACTTGGATTTTAAAATATTTTCGAACCCTCTGGACAAGTAAAATATGATGTAATGGATAATTTACACAACAGGTAGGATACATAAACATCTAGTACTTAGAATAAGACTATTATTTATTTTCTAGAGCTGCCAAGCCAGCAAGAGTGTTATTGTCCCTTTAACAGAAACAACAACAACTCCTCTTACTACCGACCCTACTCTTGTATTTTCCATCTATAACATGTACATGTACCTGAACAAGTGGAACAACACTTCTCTTTTCTTTTTTTTTTTGCCTCAGAGAATATTTCCAGTACAGATTTTATATCAAGTGTAGTTTAAAATATCGGAATATTTTGTTTAAGATAAATGATGCTTTACATTGAAAGTAGCCAAGTCTCAATATCATCAAAAGTATTCTACAATGAAAAGACAAATTATTTGTCAATTTAAATCAACATTAGTCTTGTGATCTTACTAGGTAAAGATGAGCTTCTGATATATATAATATTTAAGACAAAAAAAAAATTATCATTGGAACACAAATCGTGTACCATAATTATTTTCAGTAACATTTGTAACAAGTGACTCGAAGAACAAAGCTAGACATATTCCAAAAGTCATGTCAAACAGTGACAACACATTTCTATTTGGAAAGCATGCGCAATAAATACTATCATTGTAGACTGGAATAACCAGACGCTATAATAGAGATTCCCATTCTATTGAGGCTTCTGGATTATTTCGCCGAACATACATGTAACTGATTTGAAATTAGTGGAAAAACGGTAACGATTCAATCTAATTCATTTTTATACATTCATATCACATTATTATATGCGTTGCTACCCATTTGTGTCTATTTCTACGTCCCAATTATTAGCGATATAGCGCCTTTAAATACATCTGTCATAGTCTATCAAGATTATTCTGCTAGAGCTCTGAAAAAAATACTGTACTCTGTACAAACACATTTAGAGCTTTATAATGTAAAGTAGTGAATACTATGAAGACACTGCCGATTTTTTGTCCAATTGATATGTAATACAGTATAATCTTTAGGCCACTTGCTAAAAATTAGTTACCTAATCATTCCCCAAAACAGTGTTGGCCAAGAAAATTTCTCTATATTTTCCAGCCTGCTTACTTCTCGTCATTACTGATGGTCTTTGTAGGAAATTGAATAGTGTGCACTGCGCAGGATATCACTTGACTCTAAACGCTATATACTTTGGATATTCAAATGCAAATCCATGTGCATTCATATCTATGATTTATTATATTCACCATCTCTATACACCTAGTTCTATTCACTGGGAAAGTCAATTTTGTGTGGTGATAACAACTTACATCATTTTTTCTTACTAAGGAGCAATTTCATGCAGGTGACCTGTCGTGCAACCCATATCTTTGGAGGGCTACTGTGCTGTGTACAGAAATGAAATGGGGTTTAACAATAACATCCTACTTTTCGGCTCTGACCGGGAATTAGCCATGAGGGAAATGTTTCCCAGTTGAATATGCATGACCCTTCTACAGCACTGACAAGGGAATCCTGATGAATTTTCATGGCCAATACTTGGATCAAACACGGCACTGCCAGGTTAGCGAGCCAATGTTCTACTCACTGATCCACCGTGGCCATGTTATACAGTGGTTCATGCGATCTAGCGATCAAGGTTGTATATGCAGTGCTCAATCAGGATTCTATTTTTTGCCTTCAACAAATTTTGATTCTAATCATATTTATATTCATGCAAAATATTAACTTAGCCTCTATAGATAGAGCATCCACAAGATTTATCAAAGTGCTCAAATGCCATAACTATGTCGGTAATTATTGGAAATCGGTGAAAATCAACAGGCTTCTTCAACTCATAACCTGAAACACTGTGTATAAATTTAAAGTTAATCGGGTATTAAAGCTGCAATTTCATATTTTTAAGTTATATTTTTAAAATGTATTAAAATAAAGCCTTAAAATAGATGTTATCTATAAACAGTTCTACCTTAATAAAGAAAAATCCTATTAATCCAATGATTCACTATTGGCAGTTGAGAAATTGGCAAATATATCATTTTGAATTTCAAATTCAAACGTTTGAAGATAGCTATAATACCATGGGGGGAATGGAAAAACAAGGGATGTAATTGTGTTATTATTTCCCGTGTCAATGGTTTATTAGTGTGGGGAATAATGCCTATGATCGTATAATAGTGAGTTGACAACCTGTTGAGCAAAAGACATAGAAATGATTATGTTTTGACTTTCTTTGAAAATATCAAATTATCGCGGGGGTTGGGATGGCCTAGTGGTCTAGAGTGCCCGCTTCGACCTCTAGCTGGCCGGTCACCTCTGGCTTGCGGCTGTGGTTTCGAGCCCTGGTGTGAGCGTATGTGGCATGGAGATAGGGGCGCCTTCTCAACCTCGTGGGTTTCCTCCGGGCACTCCGGTTTCCTCCCACTGCTAAAGACCCCTACGCGCAAGCGAATTATTGAAATAAAATTAAACCATATGTTAGTCCCGAAATGACCTAGTTGTGTCGAGTGGACGTTAAACCCCATTTCTCTCTCTCTCTCTCTCTCTCAAATTATCGCTTTAACTTTAGCATCTAGAGCATCCATAAGCAATTGTGGACACCGGACAACTGACGGGGGCGACGACAATATGTGGGCGTATAAAACAATATGTTGGCGTATAAAAACAATATGATATATCTTAAGGTCTTGGGCTTCAGTCTACCAAAATAAATATAGCATGTTTTTTTTTTCCATTGAAACCGTCAGTTTCGATTTTATATAGAAACCTTCAAAGCTGTTGATTTGTATCTAAAGACAAAATCATTTGTTTCTTGATTAATTTACCACTATAAATATTTATCACCATTAAACCAACATGGATTAATAGACAATAGATAGAGTGTTAGAGCCTATTATTCATATCTGATTGATTGATAATTGACTGAGCTATGCTATGAAATGGAACACAAAACACTGTGAAAATAAAAAAATTGTCACAGATAAAGATGAATTGCTATACAGGAAAAGCAGATTAATGTCGATAATTGTTTAGTATACATGTAAAATACTTGAAGCGAAAAAAAAAGACCCACAAAAGGCACATTTATATTGCTTGTTAACGCCTCGTTAGAACACATGTAAATTATTCATCGTGTTTTAATGTAAAAGAAATAAAAAGACAGGATTTCCGAGAGATTATTTTCAATAAAGATTATGTGTATATCATGTTTTCATTATAAAACCTCCAATGTCACACTTACATAAGCAAACAAAATCTCAAGGATTCGGGTTCACCATTGTGCCTGTAATATCATATGGGCTGGTTTGAAGCAACTATTTTGAAAATAGTCACTATTTCACAAACTTTTAGTTTCAGATAGATCAATTTTTGTGTCTCCTTTAAAATTTATGCTTTGGGCGATGTCAGGTTTGGCGATCCAAGTATTGAAATGCAGCCATGATTATCCAGGCCATTTCATATGCTACACTAGGGTTCTTTTGCCTGTAGCTTTTGCAAGAGATAATATTTTTTGAAAACATATTTTACAGGGAAGTGTAAAATCAAGTGAAATATCTCAAGACAGATTTGGCTTTTCAAACCGCAAAAAGTCAATAGACTAAAACCAGATTTAAGTTTGAAGTATTCGCCTTATAGTTGTATACAGGAACCGTATATTGGTATTTCATTGATATACACATGTAAATACATGTATAGGCCTACATGTACATACATACATGTACATGTAGTGAATGCCATTCTTTTTTATACCACCCACGTCCCCACTCACCCAAAATTGCCTCATTGGGGCTAAATTTCCTCACCTTCAGACTTTAAATTCTTCCTCTAAGAACTGAGTGCCTCCTGGGATTCACTGCAAGTTATGGGTATTTTTTGCAATGCATACCACATTATAATGTGGCAATTCAGCAGACACGAACATAATATATCTGGCTCCTGGATTAATTATTTATTAGGCCATTAATGCCAGCTTTAATCATCACGACATCGGCTGAGCTTTCATTATCTCATACTCTTTATATTAAATCAATTGACTAGATCTTATTATAAATTATTTATACAAAATATACTTGTATGTACAACAGATATCCCCCTGTGTACATGTACGTTATCACACCACTATACAAGTTCATCAAATAAAGATAATACAATTATTTGAACAGAGTCTGAAAAGGTTCACAAATAAGGGTGTTGAATTTATCTTAATCATGAAATCTTTCAATGATGCAGCCTCTATTGGTTAAAGTAACTGTGCATGATTTCCATTTATGGAAAATATCAAATTTCTGATCGCTTAATCCACACTAATTATATGCTACTCAGATTGATAATCTAAAAATCAATCATGAAAACAATATCAAAATATCAATGATTGATAATCTCCATGGCTTGGATTCTATCTGATCAAAAAAAGGCACATCAATCAGATTCAGAGAATGTATGTGTACATACAATAAAATGTATGTCTAAATACATGACATATGATAAGAAACTGACATGAACTCACGAGCATTGTAGATTGCAAAATGACATAATAAAGTTTAATTACAAACTTGTGTTGTTTACAGATTATGTCAAGTCAAGAATATGTCAAAAACTGTAGCCTCTATCTTGTTCAATTGTTGAAGAATGGACCAATGGACATAGCGACGAAATAATATGCCCACGCTGAAATGTTGGTGTGCAATATGCCAATATGTATAGTAAAGCAAAAGTAAAACTTCTTTGAATACAGCTTAGCCAGGGTTAACAAAAGATAGACTTGTGATTGTGATAGTTGTGTTTTTATATTTTGTCTGCGGTTTTGCTTGCCATGCCCTTGCTCTTCAACTGCTGAAAAGGGGACACCAGGCAGAAAACATTTCTCCACCAACACCTACCTAAATAAAACTCAGGACCTCCCAGTTACCATACTCAACAAATTACAGAGCTGGTATAATTATTGGGCCCTGGGAAACAACCCTATACCAATTTTACTGTCCCCGGCCATTCGGAAAAAGCTTAAGACTACTGAAATGGATTCCTCTAGCTGTCACACCTTTTGCATACATGTAACTCTACTTTTAATTGTATGAAGAATGTTCAAACAAGATAAGCATGATACATGTAGATAATAACTCTGCTTATTTGTGATAAGTTAATTAATGCTTAATTAATAATTCAGATAACACCTGCAATAGGCAGATTTAGCACTTGTATAATGTATGTTTAGTTATGAATAAATTATTAAAAGAGAGAAAACACAAACGGTAACACAAAACTGTAAAATTTATAACCATACATGTATTCTATGATTAAATAGCCTACAAATTTTTACTGTTGTACAGTACACAATTGACCATTGAGCAATAACACCACAAAATACAAGTTTTATTGAAAACAGAACTGCTACTGAACTTAAATACATATAGAATAACATGTGCATGATATTTCCATATGTAAACTGTCTCTATTTATCTACATAGCAAAACCTATTTGTTTCAGAAGTTTCAAAAATTTTGGTAAATTTTGTAAAACATATGCGACACAAGAACAAACCATGAGATATATACCATTGTCTGGTTGTCGGAAAGAATTAAACACACACTTGTGATTTCAAATTGACACATGCTACAATGTACATTACACTTTCACTAAAAAAGATTTCTAGTTGTCTGAAATAAAGTATGAAATCTAGATCTACATTGTAAAGAACAGCATTTCAATGAAACAATAATTTCCATATTCGTGACAACATTGGATTTTACAAATACCAGTAATCGAAATCCCAATGTAACCTACAGTTCCTCTCAAATTTTTGAATCTCAAAATGTTTAAACAGCCAAGAAAAAAACACTGTTGAATTAAGATTAACTCGTTAGGAATTCAAAGCGATATTTCGCTACAATTTACTAGCAATTTTAATCAATGGTGATGTTCAGTACTGGCAGTGTAACCATTTCAAATATTCGTATTTTTATCAAACGTTTGGATGTTTTATGATCTACATGTGCGGACAGATTCAATTTGTTGGAAGAGGAAGAAGACAAAGAGCAGCATCGGGAGAATCTTGAAGCCACAATCCTGTGTATTGCTCAATGCTACTTGGGCAGTGTGACTGTGAACTGGAGCATTATCTTAATTACTGGAAGTTACACAATCTGATTAAAACACAGATCCTATTTCGTTTCGTTTTCATAGTTCAAAATTTCGCTTTACTTTTCTTTACTACATTAAGATCTGAAAGACTTATTTAACTCGTGTTCTGATTGAAATGTGAGTAGGTAGGCATTATCAGCGATAGAAATCAAAACAAAGCCACAACGATTCTGATTGGTTAATCGCATGACTGAGTTTATAGGGTCATATGTCGCGTGCTGGACATCTGAACTGGTTGAATGTGACCTCCGGCTATAACTTGTTAGATCTACATGTAGTGTATAGGCCATCGAAATTATAAAAACCGAAATAAAATATAGAACTGAATTTCAATTAGATTGGGAAGTTACATGACAAATTATAACAATTCAAGTACATGCAATTTACATCACACGTACAGCAAAGTGTATGATCTGCGTACCTGTATTCACCTAAACATAAGTAGTACATATGTACCTGGTGCTAGGGCTGAAACGATTCATCGGTGAATCGGTGTACCGAGATTTTTTTAACTGTCACGTACGACATACGATATTTTTATAGTGAAAACCGGTATATCTAGATTTATTTTTTTCTTACGATTACCGATATAATTTAGTATAAAGCACAATACATTAGTTTAAAAATAAAGTGATTTGCATAACAGTGTGGTTTCTTTCAATTAAAACTTGTTTTAAATCGCTGATGGAAGCTAGTTTTCGTGGTTTACAAACACATCGGACAGAGTTTACACTATCATCCAGACAGTGTATACAACCTAACAGACCGGTACATGTCCTAAAAATCGAATACTACGTTTATTGTAAGAACGCGTTTTATTGGTTAAATAGTTAAGTCTAACAATTCATCCAATCAGATTTAATATAACATAAATATTCGTCTGCTAAGAAACCCGCACATGGTATTGTGCTCACTGCTCAGAGATTGAAAACAGAGAAGTCAAGACTGAATGAGAATCAGAATTACCGAAAAATTTAGAATTTTAATTTTGTTTTTACATGAGGGTACAGCTAATAAACACCATTCTATTACTACTATTAGGCTTAGTAAGTCCTATGTCAGGTTCAAGTACTGCCACATTGGGTGATTTGGAAATCGAAAAGCCCCCAGCCCAGTATAAATCGAAAGTGGGAATATTTTGGTTTACCCGTCAGTACAGAAATGGAAATAGAAAGGTTAACAGAGATGTTTCAGTTTGTCGGTCCTGCCATGCTCAGATACGTTACACAGGAAATACGACAAATATGGCATGTCGGTCCTGCCATGCTCAGATACGTTACACAGGAAATACGACAAATATGAGCATAATGTTTAGTTGTTATTTTTGACACAATTAATCAAACTGCGTATTATTTAGCATATATAAGAATGACCAGACAATACTTGTTGCTTTATCTACATGTATATAAATTGACATTTATCCAATTACCGCTATACTAGCCAATGCTGGTTTTAAGTGCCAAAAGCAATGGTTATATTTTTATTTATTTATTATGTATGTGTATCTACTAAATGAATAATAAAGTAAATTAACAAATTTTAGTTTTTTATTAAGTTTAATTAGATCCTAATCCAATTTTATAGAAAAAAGATGTGTATCGTGATGCATTCGCATCGTAAGGTGGTTTAAAGATAGGCTGGCACTGCCAGGCAGGATACGCCCACATTTTCGAGAGATGGATAGAGAACAAGCAATACCGAAAGTGATTTTTCCTATGTGCAAATATCGAAATGAATTAAGATCTTTGGGTTATAAAGGTTCATTTCAGTAGGCTTCAAATTCGACTGGGGATCATGTTGCTAAGTGGGTAAGATGCTGGCTCGGTAGCCTTGAGGTTAGGTGTTTGATCCCTGCATTGGGTGAGAAAGTTCATCTAGATTTTCTGGCGTGGTTTCCCCTTGTTAGTGATGAAGGATGGATGGCCTGACAAGAACAGCTGTCAATTTTGGTCCGATTTTCACGAAATTCGACCTCAACCTTCATTACGATGTAACGGTGATATAATCAAACGTTTTTTTAAATGGGATAATAATTCTGACCCCAGAGGGGCCAAAAGCTAAAAAAAAAAGGTCATTTTTCGTACAATCAGGGGCCATAATTCAGGAAGTTACAATCCGATATGCACAAATATCGAAAGGAACCAAGATCTTTGGGTTATAAACATGCATGTCAAGTTTCATCAAAATCGGTTCAAAATTGTGACCTCTATAGGGTCCACAACCTTAATATAACGTATTTTCACACTAATCGCGTACAAACGGCGGCCATTTTGTCTGTCAATTTTGGTCGGATTTTCACAAAATTTTACCTCAATCTTCATTACCATGTAACGGTGATATAATCAAACGTTTTTTTAAATCGGATAATAATTTTGACCTCCAGTGGGACCACAAGCTAAAAAGGGTGATTTTTCGTACAATCAGGGGCCATAATTCAGGAAGTTACGAATCAATGAGCGCAAATATCGAAAGGAACCAAGATCTTCGGGTTATAAACATGCATGTCAAGTTTCATCAAAATCAGTTCAAAATTGTGACCTCTATAGGGTCCACAACCTTGATATAACATATTTTCACACTATTCGCGTACAAACGGCGGCCATTTTGTCCGTCAATTTTGGTTTGATTTTCACGAAATTCGAACAGAGCCTTCATTACCATGTAACGGTGATATAATCAAACGGTTTTTTAAATCGGATAATAATTTTGACCTCCAGAGGGACCACAAGCTAAAAAGGGCAATTTTTCGGACAATCAGGGGCCATAATTCAGGAAGTTACGATCCGATGGGTGCAAATATCGAAAGGGACCAAGATCTTTGGGTTATAAACATACATGTCAAGTTTCATCAAAATCGGTTCAAAATTGTGACCTCTATAGGGTCCACAACCTTGATATACAGTACACTTCAGGGCTAAGTATGAAAATCCTCCGTGGTCCGACCTGGGCGGAATTGAAAAATCGCGGACTACAGGCTATTAATCCGCTCAGGTCCCGCTGTAAAATCCGCGCTAAATTTCCGCCGCGAATTTGAGTAAACCGCCGACCACCGCGGATTTGTTAAACCACCGACTGCCGCGGAATTGTTAAACCACCGACCCCAGCGCGAAATTTAATTTTATGAAATTATTGTTACACGTATGCTTTACATTGTATTCGTATCCATAATTCAGTAGTCCAATCCCGAAAACAGCATTATCGGCATGCTTTTAAAACTTTGAAATAAAATATATGCATATATTATCGATGTATAATTTACAACATCGCATACTCGTTTGTTACATGTACGGCATATATAACAAACCTTACAAATAATCATATGGACGAACTGTCCATTTATGACTTATACATTTAACCATGTACGTTCACATGTAGTCTGTATTCTGTTACTATGTTTTTGTTTTGGATTTTTAAAACAACAATGTGCTACGAAGCCGTTTACCTTTTATGTATGTCGGCAAAGAATAAAGAAAAGTGAGTAATCTCATTGTTACAAAGCCGTGGTTTCAATCCGAAACGTGTTGAGCATGTTATTACAAGTGGTTCTAGAGCCTCTATTCAAATAATTAAAAAAAGTGAGCACACTCATAGTTTTAAAGCCGTGGTTTCAATCCGCAACGCGTTGGCATGGTAATTGTAAGTGTTTATACTATTAAAGTATTGTTTTATTAGACTTAACAATAAATCACAAAAATGGAATATTAAAAACAGGCGAATATGGGTCAGTTCATCCCACGATCGTTTCACCCTATATCGATATATTACTTCATTAATATGTTCGATATTTTTAAAACTTGAATCGTTCGACTATTTCAAACTCATTCAAATTAGGAAAATTTCAAAATTTACACACATAAATGCTGGCCTTACCTTGGGCGAAAGTGTTGTACATTAAAATAGCCATTTCCATTCTGACAAATAAGTTACAAAATTCACACCTCAAGTAATATATTCTGATTTAATTCCCAAATGAATGAATGCCTTCATCTCCTGTTTTTAAGCACACATTGCCAAAATTCACTGTCAACCTTACTGAACACATGTACATTAAAACTATCAGTCGGAAAATACCGTGATGACCTTTTCATTTAGGCACCAAGGAGTCTGAGTCAATGCATACTGTCAATCAACTTTCCAAATTAGGTGAATTCACACGTGCCATCAAAAGGAATTGATAATTGACTAAAATACAAACCCCTTTAACACAGACATGGCTAAATGACGAACGGGCTACGATGAATAGCACCTCCCCACCTCCTACAATTTACATCACGTATTACCAGTAGGTTGCATAAGATTCTATTAATTTTATTAACGATAACATAAAACTCGGGCTTTAAAAATTATGGATATTAAAATAAGAGATAATTTAATTTTATGAATCGGTACAGACTTGAAGGTTGGCGCATGCAAGTTATGAAATCAATACTTAATTCGCAGTTGACATATTCTGTCAATAGAATTATTCCTTTAACCGGTGGTAATAAGGGGAATGCTCACTAGCCCGGGGGTTCTATAATATATTATTAGGGTTAGGGTTTATTAGTCCACCGATATCTGTTATTAGGGTTAGGGTTAGGGTTGTGTTAGGGTAGGGTTAGGGTTCATTGGTCCACCGATATCTGTTATTTGGGTTAGGGTAGGGTTAGGCTTTATTGATATCCACATTTATAGTACATGTATTTCTTACAGCGACAGACTAGGCAGTAGAGCACCCGCGGACTAGTGAGCCCCTTTCAGTGTATTTTTAATTTGGCACAAAATTCATCCCTTATATCACGCCAAGCCGCTTTAACTAATACATGCTTTTGTTGTTAAGCATTTTCCTTTGTCCTCTTTGGTGCGACAATTAAATCCTATAAATCTAAGTTCCGTCCGCACAAGATTCGATTCATATGGTCTGGTTGTTAGGTGTTTTATTGAAAGCTTCATCAATATGTTCACTGGAAAAATGAAATTTAATATTTGTTTCTGTGATAATTATTGGAAAGAAACCGAACCGGATTATTATCTAGGATATTTATCGTCAACTGTATAAATACGGTAAGCAGTTTGTGTGTTGCATTTATAAGTTAAAGCATAAAATAATATATCTATGAAGCGACCATTTGAGACATGATACTTTTAAGTACTATAGCGCTATCTGAAATCTGAAACGATTTGACATGTTGATCTGTATTGAAATGTGGGGAATAGGGACTCTGTATCTTAAAGTCAAATACGAAACTGAAATAAGTAAAGAATCTTTCAGCTTCTATACATTACATGATATTTGATTCTCGGGACATAAAGTATTATTTGAACGTTGGGAGCCCAATCGTCATTTTAATTGAATTACCGTTAAATTTAATATCGGGGAGAAAATATACCTTCCAAGAATTAATGCTAATTTGTCTATTTCTACGATTGTCATTAAATTCTTCTTCATATTTAAAATCGATAATAAATCAGTATATAAAAAATCGACAGCATATTTTAAGACGCCCACGTGCAAATCGCTAGATATTATGTTTATTGTCATCCATTTTCAGACAATGTTATCAGAATTCACGAAACATGGTTTCATTGTCTGCTTGTCGGATGAACTAATGGCATAGAAAATTGATATGTGTATGCACTTTGTGGTGCGATTTACGAATTGAATACCGATGTACATGTACATTATAAATGAATCGAGCATAACAGATATTTTTGGATACGAATAAAATAATACTTTGGTACAATTTAGTTAATTTTCAAAAAACAATTTGAAAATAGTATTATGAATATATAAATTACAGCTTAACTAAAACGACTAATATACCCGTGATATTATTCCATTTACTATTAAATAACGCTGTGACAATATTGACTAAATTACTCAGACTATTTTGAATCACTGTGGAACATAATCCTCGGCGATTTTTATGTTTCCACCGACAATTATCCGCCGCGAATTTCAAATTTTCGCGGACAATAATCCTCCGCGAATTTTATCTTTTCGCGGACTTTTTTCCGCCCAGAACGTCGCTAATTCCGCGGAGTGGACATGAGAAAAACACCGCGATTTTTGAGTGGAAAAAACACCCACAGGGAGGAATTTCATACTTAGCCCTGAAGTGTACTGTAACATATTTTCACACCATTCGCGTACAAAACGGCGGCCATTTTGTTTGTCAATTTTGGTCCGATTTTCACGAAATTTGAACTCAACCTTCATTACCATGTAACGGTGATATAATCGAACGTTTTTTTAAATCGGATAATAATTTTGACCTCCAGAGGGACCACAAGCTAAAAAGGGCGATTTTTCGGACAATCAGGGGCCATAATTCAGGAAGTTACGATCCGATGGCCGCAAATATCGTAAGGAACCAAGATTTTGGGGTTATAAACATGCATGTCAAGTTTCATCACAATCGGTTCAAAATTGTGACCTCTATAGGGTCCACAAGCTAAAAACATGATATTTCGTACAATCAGGGGCCATAATCCATGAAGTTCCGATCCGATACATGCCAATATCGAAAGGAACCGAGATCTTATGGGGATAAACCTATATTTCAAGTTTCGTCAAAATCAGATAAGAATTGTGACCTGTAGAGAGTCCACAAACAAATTGTGGACGGACGGACAGGGGCGACGACATAATACGTCCACATGAAAATGTGGGCGTATAAAAACAGTGTATCGTATCGTGGCTTAGCGTATCGTTTCAGCCCTACCTGGTGCAATATATCTTTGAATCAATGTATTGCCATTCACCTTCTCACAAGATGCTGAATTAATATATTGTGATTCTTTTTTATGTTTTTTTTGTCGTTTCATTTAGTAACCTATCACTCTTTAATTATTCAAGTCACACATTATCCATAGGTACATGCACACAAACACTATTAAATTGTATTGATCGTTATTTTGATACACATCAATATTGTGATATATTTCTTTGGCATTGGCAGGACTAAAAATATCAATTATTCATTTATCCTGTTGTATTCTCGGTAAATATTGACCTACATGTAGTTATGAATGGTGATACAAATTGTATCGTAGCACCTAAATCGCAATACCTTTATCGTATGATTGCAGTGACCATACCCAACACTATAAGTTGACCACATGGCTCTATAATGGTGATATCACACACAACTGTCCATCATAATATGTACATCTTTTTTAATTCTATTAAAGATACATTAAGGGATATTAGATAACGAGTTGCAGTCCTTCACGTTTAAGGGGAGCTTTTGCTCCTGCTCCTCTCGACGCACCTCGACTTTCCTTCGCGGGAGTCATGAAAGACTCCTGCAAATTAGCTAAATCGCTCTCTTAAATATTGAGATTAACAAACTACTTTCAGTTTTTATTTATTTTTATACTGCATACATTCAATCATCTTGATCATACTGAAGCTACCATATTCACCAAACATATTCACAAAATATTAAACAAGACTAAAGTTTAAATACAATTTGGCTGTCTTTAATTCAAGAGAATGTAGCATATTCCTAATTACTTGCAATATGATCAGAAGAGTTTTTCTGCAGGTTTTTTCCTCATTTCTGAAATTGGCAGGAGCTTTTTATGGCTCCTGCACTATTTTATAAACGCGAAGGACTGGAGTTGGCAGTTCTCACCACAATATTTAAAGATAGGTTGCCAGGCAACGAAACATACGCCCACAGCAGCTAAATCGTCCGGGCAGTCAACAAGGGTTGTCGCATATTTTTACTTTTTTTTGGTAATAAAACATTTGTAATACACTAAAATCTGAGTAACAACTCATTATGTAATTATCTGAGAATCATTAGAATTTGTTTGCTTTTTATAAAGTTTTGCCCCAAGCTAACAATTAGTATAGGAAACATTTAACATCATGGATTTAGCTGTTCAGTTATCAAAATTCATTGAAAATCAAAATACTTGTTCGTTTCAACACCTTAAACTCTGTGTATCAATCTGAAGTCAATCGGATGATTTATAAGTTTGGCATCTACAGCGCCACAAGGTTTTTCGAAGTGATCAAGGGAGATAACTCTGGAAGTAATTATTTGAAATCGATGAAAATCAGTAGGCTTTTTCGTCTCAGGACCTTAAACAGTGTGTGTAAATTTAAAGTCAATCGGATATTAACTTTGGCCTCTAGAGCATCCACAGGATTTTTTGATCTGATCAAGGGCCATAACTCTGGCACTAATTATCGGAAATTGATGCAAATCAATAGGCTTCTTCGTCTTATGACCTTAAACAATGTGTACAAATTTAAAGTCAATCGGATATTAACTTTGGCTTTTAGAGCGTCCACTAGATTTTTTGAAGTGATCAAGGGAGATAACTTTGGCACTAATTATCGGAAATCGCTGAAAATCAATAGGCTTCTTCGTCTTATGACCTTAAACACTGCGTATAAATTTAAAGTCAATCGGATATTAACTTTGGCTTTTAGGGCGTTCACAAGATTTTTTGAAGTGATCAAGGGCCATAACTCTGGCACTAATTATCGGAAATTGCTGAAAATCAATAGGCTTCTTCGTCTTATGACCTTAAACACTGTGTATAAATCTAAAGTCAATCGGATATTAACTTTGGCTTTTAGAGCGTCCACAAGATTTTTTGAAGTGATCAAGGGCCATAACTCTGGCACTAATTATCGGAAATCGCTGAAAATCGATAGGCTTCTTCGTCTTATGACCTTAAACACTGTGTATAAATTTAAAGTCAATCGGATATTAACTTTGGCTTTTAGGGCGTTCACAAGATTTTTTGAAGTGATCAAGGGCCATAACTCTGGCACTAATTATCGGAAATTGCTGAAAATCAATAGGCTTCTTTGTCTTATGAACTTAAACACTGTGTATAAATCTAAAGTCAATCGGATATTAACTTTGGCTTTTAGAGCGTCCACAAGATTTTTTGAAGTGATCAAGGGAGATAACTTTGGCAATAATTATCGGAAATCTCTGAAAATCAATAGGCTTCTTTGTCTTATGACTTTAAACACTGTGTATAAATTTAAAGTCAATCGGATATTAACTTTGGCTTTTAGGGCGTTCACAAGATTTTTTGAAGTGATCAAGGGCCATAACTCTGGCACTAATTATCGGAAATTGCTGAAAATCAATAGGCTTCTTCGTCTTATGACCTTAAACACCGTGTATAAATCTAAAGTCAATCGGATATTAACTTTGGCTTTTAGAGCGTCCACAAGATTTTTTGAAGTGATCAAGGGCCATAACTCTGGCACTAATTATCGGAAATCGCTGAAAATCGATAGGCTTCTTCGTCTTATGACCTTAAACACTGTATATAAATTTAAAGTCAATCGGATATTAACTTTGGCTTTTAGGGCGTTCACAAGATTTTTTGAAGTGATCAAGGGCCATAAGTCTGGCACTAATTATCGGAAATTGCTGAAAATCAATAGGCGTCTTCGTCTTATGACCTTAAACACTGTGTATAAATCTAAAGTCAATCGGATATTAACTTTGGCTTTTAGAGCGTCCACAAGATTTTTTGAAGTGATCAAGGGCCATAACTCTGGCACTAATTATCGGAAATCGCTGAAAATCGATAGGCTTCTTCGTCTTATGACCTTAAACACTGTGTATAAATTTAAAGCCAATCGGATATTAACTTTGGCCTCTAGAGCGTCCACAAGATTTTTTGAAGTCGTCAAGGGCCATAACTCTGGTAGTTATTATCGGAAATCGCTGAAAAACAATAGGCGTCTTCGTCTCATGACCTTAAACACTGTGTATAAATTTAAAGTCAATCGGATATTAACTTTAGCCTCTAGAGCGTCCACAAGCAATTGTGGACGCCGGACGGACGGACGGACGGACGGACCGACGGACGGACCGACGGACGGACGGGGGCGACGACAATATACGACCACATTTCAATGTGGGCGTATAAAAACTAGCTAATGTAAAGGCAATTTGCTGAAAATTTCAGTCAAAATGATCTATTATTAACTTAGAACTAAGCGAATGAAAGTTCTGCTTAGCCTAGGTCATCATTAATTAAGCCGGTAAGACAAAACCAATAGTCTCGGTTATCCATTTTTATTGGTAAATCACGAAGGAAAATATTTCAGCAAAACGAACTATACAATCCATCAAACATGTCATGCTAGCCTCGACATTGAGAGTTGATTATGGTCTGAATAAGTAGATTAATGTCTAATTAATAGTTTTTATAACATTTCAGGCCTAAAGAAAAAACCACAATAGGCAGATTTAGCTCTTGCATAATGTATGTTTAATTAATGGATTAATCTCAAGAGTCGACATCTAAATCAATTCTATGCAGGATTCAAAGATATGACTAATATAAGCAATAAAAAGTTAAAAATTTAATTAACAAGCTAATCTCTTGAAATGACTTAATAATAAACAATAAAAAGTTATCCATTTAATTAACAAACTAATCTCTAGAATGACATGAGTCATGACCCATTGATTAATAATGTGACCTGGTCATACAAATTTAAGAAAATGACATTCTTTTGATTATCTTGACGGTGTTTTAATAATTTCAAACTAAGATTAACAATCTTCGACACACTCGGGGATTGGGAGTAATATGTATTCTGTTTCTGTTCGAAAGACATTATTATATGAAATATGTTACAATTACTGTTTATTACTGGGACATGTTTAGAGAGAGGCTCAAGATCACGTATCTTTTTGGCACAGTTGTTTAGAGTTAAGATAACATGTACATTGTATTTGGACGGTTGGATTAGATTGATACATCTAACATTAAAGACACAGACGTTCAGAAATGGTTGCTGGTTATGTCTTTAAGTAAATTAAAGTTATCCTCTCACAGGAATTTGTGCCATATAAATACAAACGTACATCCCAGCAAACACAAAACATTTAAAAAACGTTTTTTCTTGGTTTCTAAAAGGTTAGGTAAAAAAATATGTTTATTAAACGTTTTTTAAACGTTTGAAGTGAAAGTTTTTACGAAATTTTCGATAAACATTGATAAAAACGTTTAATATATGTTTAATCAACGTTGATAATTAACGTTTTCTTACAAAACATTTTTTTAACGTTTGCACTGAAACGTTGTAAATATGACCTTATTTAACGTTTATGAAACGTTTATAAAGTCCCAATAAATAGGTATAAATTACCCTACACGTCATATGAAAAAAATAAATTTTAAAAACATTTATTAAACGTTTAACACACGTTTATAACTTACGTTGCCTGACAAACATTACTTTAACGTTTACGTGAAACGTAATAAATATGTATTTTTTTTATGTTTTAGAAACGTTTATAATAAATGATAATATAAACGTTTTTTTAATGTTTCTTTAAGGTTTTTATATATTTACCAAAAAGAATAACTGTAACTATAAAGATCGATAAAAACGTTTTTGTTTTTGCAAAATAGGCGTACCTACTATATTTAATGAATATAAAAAACCAATAAGGGTCCAGATTACTTTATCTTATAAATATTTTTTAAAACACCCCCAATGTTGACAGTTGACCCAAATTTAAGCATCTTTCCGCCATAGAAGGAATGCCAGCCAAACTTGATGTCTGTACTTTTATAGCTGTGGTAAATTATCAAGTTTAAGAGGTTGTTGCAGGGTGTAGTAGTTGACAATTTGGTATGTTATTAATTAATATTTTGTGTCCATTAAGAAATAATTATTATTTATAACAATTAATTGTGTCGATAATTATATAGATTATTTTCGACTCGTACCCTTTCCACTTGGCGTAGCCAAAATTCTATTGTCATTTTATTATAGAGCCCTCCTTGCAAAGTAAATTGACTATTTTAGGTTTTATTACATCCTAATTGATTGATATAATGAATGCATTTGTCTTCCACATATATATGTTTTACTTTAGTCCAGAAACTTTAGTGTTTTTATTTTATAATTATAATGCATTTGAATCATTTAGTTTTGGGTTAATTGTTATGTCTGGAACTGGAAGAGTCTATTTCAATTGTAGTATTGTATAATGGACGGTTCTATTATCTATCATATTTAAATTGATAGGGTTTCAAATTTCATGTATTGTTCAGAGAAGTTAATTTCCCTTAGTTTCCACATAGGCCTACTGTATAATTTACGATTTGTATTTTATCTATTTTTACAGTTAATCCATGATCATCCCAACTGATTGTTTAAGGACAGAATAGTTACCTATTATAGAACGTTTTAGTCTTCTTTTATCATTTAGCGATTACAGTTATTCTAAGAGGTCGACTGAATTGTGTACTGTTTTAAAAACTTTCATCTGTTTAGTGGAGTCGTATTGGCAAACGCCTACTTATCATAAAATGATAACACTCGAAATTTATTATAGGCTAGAGTTTACGTCGGTGTTTTAGTTGAATTTGAAGCCGAGAAATGCCAAATTGGAGGAATTATTGGCTTTTTAATAATATTTAGGAAATAAAATTTTTACCTGCGCAAATGGATTTGTGAAGAAGATTATGTTTTCTACCAATTACACAAAAAACATTCTAGAATATTAATAAATAATACAGAAGAAGATTGTGCAAAATATCGCAAGTTTTCAAATATGGCAATGCAGAACTCGTTTTAATACAACTTAATGGAAATTGGAGCCGTTGTAAGCTATATAGTCATATTCATACAGTGTATTCATGTATGTCTGTCTACAGTTAAAAAAGACAAACGTCTGGATCAGTGACAGTGGTGGTCTACTTCAATGACTGTTGAGTGTTGTCGTAATGTGTTATAGACTATTAGCCCTAGTTTGATTTATCCAAATGCAATTAAAATAAATATATGTTACAATATTTATTTATTTTCTTTTTAGCTACCAGCTTTAGATTTTTTTATGGTCAGTCTTGTAGGTCAAATATTGCAGTTGGTAGATATTTAATTTATTTCAGTGATGGGATGGAGTGGGTGGATGGTTGAATGGTCATTGAGTCAACTGACGTGGTTTTGATTCCCCGGTTGTATGTGACAAGGAGTAGGGTTGCATATCCAACCTCGTGGGTTTTCTCCGGGTCTCCCCATTGCTAAAGACCCCTACCAACTTTTAAATTTTTAGTTCATATTTTATGACTCACATAAATCTGAGGATTCCTCTGGTGTCACTTGTTTGAATCAATATGGGTAACGGAATGAAAATATAATGAATACAGAGGTGTTTCTATTACCTAATGACATCAACATTTACAGTCAACACAAACGCTAAAGTAATGTACAAACAAAAATATATGACTGAGGAAGAAACTATTTTAAAGGACCAAAAAAAAACGTTTTTTATATTAAATTAAAAAACGTTGATAAAACGTTCAAATTAACATGTCCAAGAACGTTTTTAAGACGTTTATTTTATGTTTTTTCAAATGTTTTTTTCGACGTTGTTTTAATGTTTCTATTACGTAAGAAAAAACGTTAACCAAAACGTTTTAGAAACGTTAAAAAGAGTCCACAATTTGAGGTTTTTTAAACTTTGAAAATAAACGTTTTGGAAACCTAACTAAAACGTTTTTAATACGTTTAAAAGATGTTTAATTGTTTGCTGGGATGTTCAAGGCTTTTGCTTAAAAAAAATTGACCAGAAAAAATGGAAAAAAAAATAAATAAAAACTTTTAGAGGGAGCTACCATCTTTCAAACTTCAAACAAAATGTGACTCTTTTCAATATTTTAATTTTTATGGAAGTTGAATTCTTTATTTATTTATTCTTTTCTCATCAGTTTCAAAATAAATTCAAGGTACAGGTAGCCCATTAACTTTTCAAAAGTTTGCAAAATAAAGACCACCTTATTTACATGTACATATATTTTGCTTACCATAGATTAGCAAAATATTTTTTTCCAAATGCATGTATCTGACAATTTTTATAACATCCCGGTTATAATACATGTATATCTCAATTATTCATACAAGATCCTCATTATTGATAGTTCTTTATCACCCAATATCTTATTTGACAGTAGATATCGCTTGTATGATAAATTACATAATCTACTGCGATATCTCCTTAGGAGATATCGCTTTACATGAATTTGATTGGTCAATCAAAAAGGAACTACTTTCTTTTATTTTAAAGAAACCACTTATTTTAAATAAAAAGTGCCTTTTTTTTGTTAAAAAGAAACTGTTTTTATTTAATTGACTTTGAAGGAAATACTGGGTCAATATATAGGACTTTGCAATAGCTAAACTGCAGTCAAAAAACTGATGTATCACTACGCAGTAATGAAATTAGGTCCAGTAAAGGTGAAATCTATACCAAAGAATTATATTTATTTATTTCTGCATGTCAGAAAGGATTGGGTGATAAACAAAATCTCCAACTCGTGTTTTTTGATATCAAAAAATATCAACACTTGTTGATAAAGTAAAAAAAACTCGGCAGAGTCTCGTTTTTTTTACATTATCAACTTGTGTTGATATATTTTGATATCAAAAAACACTTGTAGGAGATTCTCTATATATTATTGTTTACATGTACTACATTGTATATAAATTTGTATCGCATCACTTTTTATAATTGTACATGCATCATTGACTTGATAATGGCACGATAATGGTATCAGCAATTGTCAATTAGTAACAAACAGAACAGTTATTGCATTCCATAAAAATCTGTAAGCTCCCATATATTGAGTTCAATTAATATTTGCCACTAAAACATGCATAGTTTGTATGAGGTGAACCAGAACCAACTCAATTATCACAGTAAATTGATTCACCTATAATCACCAATCCAATTATTGATCATCTTTTTTGTAGAGCAAGAATTATACAAGTTTTTAATCCAAGTGAAATGAAATGAAATGGGGTTTAACGTCCTACTGCTCTGCTACGATTTGGGCTAATGAAGACGGGCATACACCATACAATACCCTATGAGGGAAATTTTGTCCGAACAGTGACACCAAGGCCAACTCATATATCGAATTCCAACTGTCAAGGAATCTTGAACGTACATGCCAATGTGTACACAGGACTTTGGTTTTTTGTCCAACTTGAATGACTATAGACAGCTGCCCTTGTCAGGCCCTCCGTCCTGCATCACTGACAAGAGGGAACCACACCTGGACATCTTATAAAACTTTTTCGGCCAATGCAGGGATCTTTTTCGGCCAATGCAGGGATCAAACACCCGACATTCAGGCTAGCGAGCCAATCTAATTAAAATACAGATATTTTGTTTCGTTTTTTAAACTTTTGATGGCCTACACCACACAAGTAAAACAAAATTTTGAACTATAAAAAGAAATGAAATAGGATTTGTGTTTTAATCAGATTGGGATCAAACACCCGATGTTCAGGCTAGCGAGCCAGCGTCATTTCCACTTTGCCACCGTGATTCCCTGTAATCCAAGTGGTAGAATACACTTAGCTACATACATGTACAGGTACATGTACCTTACAACCTCATGTTCATATGACACTAATAGTACAGAGTGAGAGAGAGTGAGTTTAATGTCCACTGGACGCAAACTAGGTCATTTCAGGACCACTAACAAATGGTTAAATTATATTTCAATAATTTGCTTGCATGTAGAACTTTACATTGTATGAAACCATTGTATAGGGTCTTTAGCAGTGGGAGGAAAACCAGAGGACCCAGAGAAAACCCACGAGGTTGGACAGGCAACCCTACTCCTTGTCACGTACAACAGCGGAATTGAAACCACGCCAGCAGACTTACATGTAATGACAGACCTTATATTATAATGCAATGCACACACGCTAACCATTTGGCTATCCAACCTTCATTTCATTTGTGTTTGTATTTTTAGCCTTCTAATCTTGCTTGTCTTTTGAAATATTATTTGAACATATAAGAAAACAGACAAGAGTTCACTATTCAAGTATTAATCTAACTCCATGCCTGATTTCGAATTTACATGTATATATGTGGACTTGTTTTGCAATATGACCTTGACAATCTAATGACATTTTAGACCATATCTAATTCTGATGAAGCAAGTGTCGGAGTATAACACTTTGTATTCCAGTGTCGACACAGGAAGCAAAAAATAAAAATTGTTGAGCTTGTCCCATAAATAGTTTAAATAAAATATCGGTTTAACCAAATTTTACTAAAATCAAAGAGGTTTATCTCCTTGAAATACATGTACATTATACATGTAGGCCTGTAATTTGCTACACACCGGAGGCTACATGTATAAGTACATGTACCAATCTCGTTCATGATTTTGCAAGGTACATGTTGTGATGAATACGTAGTCATATACTGTGTGCACCTATACACATGCAGTTTGCCTTGGGTAGCAATCCATTGTTTGGCAAGGTACCGGTACATGTTATGATGTACAGAACGAGACCCTTGCCACATTAATAAATGAATATAATCTATACATATACAATATAAAAACAGCTTACCGTAAATAGCCTTATTAAGAATTGAAAATAATGTTTTTGTCTGTTGGTAGCCAAAAGTAAATTGTTAGCCTACATCCTGTAGCCTATAGCCCAAACTGTTTAGCCTATATGTACTTCCTGTATTTTTAGACAACACCTGACATGATTATTATAAAAGACTTATTTCTAGCAATGTTTCGATGAAGGTTTTCTCGTCTTTATCAAGCAAAGAAAGACTGTTAGAATGTGTATTTCAGTTCTTATAATAAGCTGCCCAAGCAAAATAGTCTTTTTTCCAGTGTCCCATTTACCAGAATGGCTCAGTAGGGCCTACATATGTACATGTACGTGACTTGCTTGGATAAAATTTTGTCATATGTATCAATATTCGGTAAAACAATAATAAGATAAAATGCAGTGTTTAAAACTGATAGGCCTACAGTAGGCTACCACAATGAATCAAATGTTAAGCATACTACTGGTAATGTTGCTAGAAAATTTGCTTGATTGCTTGCAACATGTATGACTTATATTGCACCCTTTTCAATACACCTCAGGCCTCTGGGGATGGGATTGGGAAAACATTGAATGAACATAGCATTTACACCAGGATTATGAAGAATTTCGACTCCCTTCTTGCCTTCTAGTTCTATGGTAATATATACATGTAATTTATCGTCTGCTTGTAACACGTGCTCTTCAAACAATACTATAACTGTCAATGTGTTATTAACGTATTCATAAGAACAGCTGACTGCAGTCAAGCATGAATTATCAACATAACTGTAAACTGTCAGTAGCAATTGTGAATATATGATGAATATGACAATTCTCATTAGGAAATGATGAATGAAAATGTCCCAAGATACTTACCCCCCTCTCTTGAATTATTGTGGTCTGTGAAATGATTCCACCGTACACTTTTTCGTTGTCCAACACATAGAGACACTATGTCATTCTGTAGTCCAAAGAAATGCTTTTCAACGACAGTTATGCATAAAACACGCCCTTTCAATCCAATCAATGCTTTATGGTTCCACAACACCAATTCCGGAAGCCACATCTATTTACTTAAAAATCGAAAGGGACGTTGTGATTGGGGTTCATTTGGCATTGCTGGGCGAAAAGGTGTTGATTATTTTATTCATCAACAAATCAGTTTCATTTGACTTACGATAGGTATTTCCCATTCTTCCTTACCAGCGAATTTATTGGTAAAAAACGTTGGAAATCGTAATCCAATGGACACCTGTTATCCGTACGAACCAGAAAAATATGACGTCACAAAATGGAGGCGATAGTTGATGATGTTAAAGTGTAAGATCTTTTAAACTGTCAATAATTAATGATTATTGATGCCCCACGTTAGTTTGTTAACTCATCCAATAGATACCTCAATGGCATATTTAATTTTATTAGCCGTGTGGTTATATTTAAGGCTTTAATAACTTTTAACACAGTCAGAACATGAGATTGTTGAAATTTTTGCCGTTACCTCTGTCTGTCGCCTGTTTCTCTCTGTAAATTGGTCAACGCGTCATGGTTGCGTGTGCTTAATAGCGAATACAAACTTTATTAAATGATAATAGATGCAATAATTGAATACATTTTCAGAAATGATGAAATTGTATGTTTTGAACACTGTGCTTCCGGTACCAAAAATTGAAAATGCATGAAAACAATCTCAGACTCAGGAGTCTGAGGAGATTTACTGATCCTGTCTTGCTAAAATGTGTAACCCCAAAAATACCTTTACCCATATCATATAACCAGGAATAACTGCATTGAAATAAATCTTTCAGGTATCTTGGAATTCAGTGTCCCACGACAGGAACCTGCAGATTATTTCATCGCTGTTACCATAAAAGTGATACCGGTACCATTTCAATTGTGTTAATTATGCAAATTAATATATATGTTTGACTAAATAACTACTTGCCCCCAAACTGCCGTTTAAAATTTCTCTCAAACATTCATAATTAAAACAGAAATCGTGTTAATCACAGCATATTATATACATGTAAATGGAGCCTATATCGCAAATATAATTGATTTAAAGTACAGTACCGGTATTGATGTTAGTGGAGTTTACCACCAGCTTCCACTGAGGGTGATACCACAGACAAGTTGTGTCATTTTTACTATCTTAGTGCATGCACAGGGGACTTTCCTGTGGGAAGAAACTGGAGTACCCAAAGTAAACCCACAAAGTTGAGAAAACACCCCTATCTCCAAGCCATGACCAGGTAGGGCTGGACGATATTTGAAAATTTCAATATTGCGATATTTTTTCAAAAATCCTCAATATATTGTCAGTATTGCGATATTTTGGTGCACCAAGCAAGTGTTGCCGAAAAGCCTTAGAAAAGGGGGTGCTAATCCTCTCCAACAGCAATGAGGCACCCTTTGAGTTTATTACCTTACTGGTAGTTTTATTAATCATCCCGCATCACACCAAATATATTTTATTTAACTAGAACCATGTCATGTTCAGTTCAGAGTTCAGAAAAAACAGTTGATCATATTACAGCCAATTAGGCCCACTTCTACAGAAACAAAACACTTTTTATTTTATAATCAGCACTGAAATTTTGTTACAATAACATTTATCAATCATTCATCCACAGTACAGTTATTTTCAGTTTTGTATCACCAAACAATTACTGGTATACAAAAAATTAAACAAAACACGACTGCAGTTGGAGGGTTTTAAAATAAAATTAAATTCCACCTTCAATTAAATCATTTTAAAGGTTTATAAAAAAAAACATTTACAGTTTAGTAATGCACTCAGTTTAAGAACCACACTTGTTAATCTTAGATTTTAAACTGAAATAACATAAGACATAAGACGTGATTAATTACCGGTGTATGTCTTCAAAATATTAAAACCTGAAGTTGTCCCTTCTACTTCAACTACGTCGTCTGCCATTTTGTAAATCTACCGATGGCTATAGACATCAACGACCAGCCGCAACTTTACAAATTAAAATTGAACATTGTTAATCAAGAATAGATAAATGCAGAAAATAGCAACGTTTTTTCCGGGTTTTTTTATTTTCACTTTCGACTTTTTTGTAGTCTCAGCGTATCAGCCACGAGATCTCATTGTATATTGTGTGACTGGACATCGACTGCTCCGGGTTATATTTACCAGATAAATATGTATATTTCTCAATTAGTCCTCCATTAACATTAGTTATTCGGTGTTTCTAGAGAAAGTTCTGAACTAAATTCAGAGAATATTGCAGTGCATACCGCGGTATATGACGTCAAACGATATATTGGAATATTGCAGTTTTTCTGAGGGTCTTAAAATTACCGTCAATATAATTTCCAAACCGCGATATATTGATTTATCGAAATTACTGTCCAGCCCTATGACCAGGGATCAATACCATGACTAAAAACCAGCTAGGTAGAGTGCAAAGCGCTAGACATTCCATCACCCCACAATATCAAAACCCTGATCTGTAAATAATCAGTGAATATAAAAACCAACAGCGCCTTAGAAACTGATTTCTTCAGTATTAACGCGCTTTATAAATGCCAATATTAATATTACATGTATTTGATAATGATAAAGTGCATTTATAGAGCATTTAATCCATCCAATTCCATAGGTAGGACTCCTATGTGCTTTTTAAATTAAAATAACTTAGTGATGTTGTGCATGAAACATCATGAAGATGTATGTCTTCAGTTCAGATTTAAAATCAGCAGTTGTCTCTGAAAACTTTATTGTACCGTACATGTACATATAGCTGGTATTATACATGAAGGCCTACATGTAGTTCATTCAGGCTTATATTTAAACTAGTTACGATGAATGTGCTGGTCTGTGTCATTAACTTTATCAAAGTTTTCAGACTGAGCAAATATGGAGAATGGAACCCTTTCCTGAGTTTATTGATTCAAATGCTCAACTGTTAACATCCACTTTAAAAGGTGATTAATCAAATCTTAATGTAGACATTATAAACAGCTTCCAAAACTCCTATAGACAAAGGGAAATAAATGAAATTGCGATTCTGTTAATGAAGACTGGAAGAGAGAGAGAGAGAAATGAGGTTTCAGATCCACTCAACACAAACTAGGTCATTTCGGTACCTGAAAAAACCCATGAGGTTGGACAGGCGACCCTACTGCTTGTCACGTACAACTGAGGAATGATATCCGTTGTAGGATGAAGAAATTTTATTTCAGGGTTAAAGAGATTTTTTTTATGTCATGTACCTTTTCTACCTCGCTCTGTACCTTTTTACCCTCAATATTTATTACCGGTACCGCAAATTGATTTAGTTGTTATATCATCTACAATACATGTACCTGAGATTTTCGGCAGATAGATAACATTTTATTTAATGTAAAAAAAATATAAACTATTTTGTTTTATATCATAATTGTGATCCATTTTGGCGGGAAAAAAATTGAAAGCCAGTATTAGCCTGGAATGTAACCCATTTAAAAAAAAAAACCCAAAAAACCTGGATAATGACATAAGTAGACATAACTATTTTTTTAAACATCCTTTTTCACACTTCAGGTAATACATTTGATATTATGATATACATGTATACTGAGTTAGGCTGTGTATTGCACATCTTGCGTAAAATCAAAATCAAAATCTTTTTTGTCAAGAGAGCTGAAGTTGAAAGAATTATGGCCAATCAGATTGCAGTGAAATACACTGTTACTGTGTACGTAATTAAAAAGGCCTCAGATGAAAATCAGAGACTTGTTATTAATTTTGAGCTTTTAAAAATGTGCCCCCCTCCGCTACATTTTGCCAAATACATGAAAGTGATAATCGTTTGGTACAAATATTTTCTGAACTCAGAGGTGGAAAGTCTTGAGACAGTAGGGGTTTTTTAATACTGAATACTTCTCGTTTTTTCTTCAGGTTTTGAAGGTTTAGTGATGAAATTCTGGTACTTTATACAAAATGAGTAAGGTGCCTGAGACACCTAATTATAATCACAGGTAAGTCAAGTACTAGATTTACAGACATGGAATAAAGTTGAGGTGTCAAGACATCTAACCCACATTAACACGGTCATTCATGGGGGACTAAAATGGCATATTAATACATTGCTTACCAAGGGGAAAACTAGAGTATCCAGAGAAAACCCACAAGGAAAGGGAAGCAACCTCTCTCTTTATCATATACATTATTGAGATTGAACTTGTGAGTGTCATCACTAGACACTATCAAGTAGAGAAATTGCCTGGTCTTTCTGTCTGTAAACACTCAACAGAAAACATTGATCATCCAATCTTTATACACATGTTTTTTACATCAAGTCAAAGGGTATTGAATTTCAGCAACTTCTGATAATATCAATTAGAGTTATTAGTCCTGATCAATTTTCAAAATCTTGTGAACACTTTAATGATATGATAATAATTATATACATCATACTTATTTAACTAAAGTTTCTCAGTGCAACAAGGTTTAAGAACTGCTTGGATG
This sequence comes from Patella ulyssiponensis, assembly GCA_963678685.1. Classification (NCBI taxonomy): domain Eukaryota; kingdom Metazoa; phylum Mollusca; class Gastropoda; family Patellidae; genus Patella; species Patella ulyssiponensis. The sequence continues at coordinate 85,201,107 of OY783225.1, read as the reverse complement.
ACTTTGCTTATATGTTTAATTCATTGCCTGGCAACCTATTTTCTGTGTCAGTCTTTCCACTTGTTCATATAATATGAAATAAAGGGTAAATTTGGTGTAGGTAGTGAAAAGAATGCCCATTTGGTACAGCGTAGGCCCTATGTACATGTATTGTATCAAGTAAAACGTTTAGAAAGAAGAAATTTTTGTGGATTTTTAAAGATCTACCAAGATGATTAGTTTCTTGTATCAAATTATACGTTTAGAAAGAGGACAAGTTTGTGACTTTTTAAAAAATCTACCAAGATGATAAGTTTCTTGGTAAATGTACATATCTTACATCTACCACATAAATATTGTAAAGTTGGCTTTGAACAAAGCGTATTTATCGGATTAAATTTACTGATTGGGGAATATATATGTGTGGGTTTATTGATTAACTTCAGAGAAGTTTAAATATTTTAGAGACAGGATCAAATATTCTATGACCTGACCTTGAGTCAGTTAAGAATAGTGTACATGTATGTGTCCTTGGCCAGGATTTGACATCATGAGAATACTCCCAGGGTTTTAAAGAGGCATTGCCAACTTTGGTGAACTTCAAATATTTGACTACAGACCATCCTAATGGTGAAAATTGGGACTCAAAATATTATAGCATGGGAGTATTTAATGGGTAGTTATTTCCAATAATTGTATTGCAATTTTGGTGAATATTGAAAGCAGAGACTCCCAATCTAATTAGAAAAAAAACAGATTCCTAAAAAAAACACCACATGGGGCACGTACAAGACAAGAATGTATTTCAAAAAGGCAGTATGTCTCCTTGAATGATCTAAGAAGTGCTTCGTGATCTGATGACTATTGAAGGAATACATGTTATTCATTGATCATCTTCACAAACTTTTGGTGATATTGCAGAAAATTTTTGGTTGGTCTCTGTTCATTGACGATTTGAATGACTTAATCACTATCCAAGTCTGACTAATCATGATTGAGAAGTCAGTGTACTTTTTCTCAATTTTAATTTGGAATACTGATTGACAATAGGATGAAAATAGGACTGTATGATATTCTCGATATAGTCATTTATCGCGATATGGTATTTTCAGACCCAACTACGATATCATGTGGCCATAAATCGTCGATATAGTGGTTTGTCGAATATCGCCAAAAACATCAAATATATCAAAAAAAATTATCATAAAAATAGATAATGAATACACTATATAGCAGTAGAAATTAGCCGACGGCAATAAACTATAATAAAACTAATGTTTTGAGAATCGTTAAATGTTAAAACACTTGCACACTGTCCGCAGCCGTTTTTCACTGCATCGTGTATGCGTAACTTTTACTTTGTTTTAGTCGACAATAAATTGTCAGTTGTTACTACATGTAAAGCTTAGGCCTACTAAACGCCTGAAATTTCCCACTACCGTGGCTAATTACCAGGCTATAAATAGGTTGTCATATTTTTTAAAAACGAACATTTTTAGAAAACTTTACGAAAATTAATTTCTGCAATCAAGAACAAAACGATCTATTAATAGATTACTACTGTCACTGTTAGGCCAATCGAATGCTTGAATGGAAGATAGTCCGAATCATTTAGTATTTGTTAAACTGTTTGAACTTACTATGTGACATGTGATATTTGAGAATTTTCTTACACAGGGTCACAAGCAGACGCTTTTTAAACATCAGCAGTTGTATTAAATTTAATTATGGAAAACGTAGCTAGTACTAGCAGGACTAGTTGACCCACACGGGAAATGATGGAAGTGGAGGGCCCAGTTGAAAAAACGAAAATGTGTTTTGTTCATTTTAATAAATCTATATTTTAAAAAAGCTAAATTTAAAGTGTATAAATAAAGCAATTCTTACCCACAATTCTTACTCACACTGTAGTCCGCTTTAATGCATTTATATTTAATTTATTTAATAGCAAAGTGACATTATTATTAAATATCGCGATATCTAACTATATCGTTGAAAAAAATGGCAATATCGATATCATCCCTTTTTGCAATGTCGTACAGCCCTAGATGAAAATGATATTTTTATTTGAATTAGAGATGTAATTGGTATGGAGTCGAGGTGTAATGATCAGAGAGATCGATGTTTAGATTAATCAAGTCATCTTATTTATAATTTATGAACTGATCTTGATACCATCAGGAAAGACATATTCAACTAATTTACTTAAGAGTCTGGGAGGTCTGATAACGGAGATTGAGATGGGTTTTTTACTGCACATTATTACGTGATGACTTCCTGTTGGCTGTCATGTGATTAAAAAATGGGCTCAATTTTTTCTCTCAATATATTTTAAAGTGGCAGGTCATAAACCATACTGTATTAGTCCTACTATAAGTCAGTACTACGATAATAGATCCCACCTAAAAACAATGTCTATGGTCCGTAGATGTGTCAGTGTGGTGTTGATCCCTCAGTAATTAAGTACTGTTAAATAGCCACTGAGATTTTGTCCATCCGAAAGAAAATTATTTCCAATTTGCCAGAATTTTATTGACTTGAAATATACGTTCATTATCACAGTCATTAATTTATACATGTACTTACAAGTACAAGTGTTATATGCTTCGTTACAGTAACTGTTTGAAATTAAACATTCAATCCCATGCACAGCATGTGTAATTTTGAATATCAATGTCATCCATGCATGTGTGATATGTATGCATCCTTGCTTGTGTGATATGTATTCATCCATGCTGTAATAAAAGTTTAATAAAGAGTTGGTTATTCTTGCGATAATGATTCAAAAATAGTTGATAAAAAGAGAGAATATGAAAAAGTTCAGTCAAATTACTTCATGCTTAGCACTGGTATATATGCGACTTAGCCTCGCTTTCCCATTTTTAAATTAAATGTTTAAACTGCTAGAAACATAGGAGCCATCTTTGACTCACATTTTACAATGGAAAATCACGTTAATAATATTTGTAAGAATGGCTATTATAATCTCCGCAATATCAGTAGAATACGTAAATATTTATCTGTTGATGCCACTAGAACTTTAATTCAGTCTCTTGTTATTTCACGTCTTGATTGTTTGAACTCCCTGTTAACTGGTCTACCGATTAAGCTAATTTCTAAACTACAAAAACTGCAGAATTCTGCAGCACGTCTGGTTACTGGTGTGGGTTATCATGAGCACATAACTCCAATTCTTTACACCCTTCATTGGCTTCCTGTATCATTCAGAATTGATTTTAAAATATTGTTAATCACATATAAATGTCTTAATGGTTTCGCACCTCCATACTTATCTGAACTGATACAAATCCGCACTTCAGTGAGAAACACAAGGTCTTCTAGGGATGATCTACTGTTGGTACAACCTCGAGTCAGACTAGCATCCTATGGCGAGCGGGCGTTTTCATTTTATGCACCATTACTTTGGAATAAATTACCTTATTTTATTCGAAAATCACCCTCCATCATTACATTTAAATCGCACTTGAAAACTCATTTATTTAAACAGGCATTTTATTGATTTTATACATTTTACTTTTTTATGTTTTCTGATTTTACACATTTGACTGTTTTTAGTTTTTATATCTTTTTCACATCAGGAACTGTTTTATGAACTTCTTTTTTATTATAAATTGTATTTTTAGGAACTGTTTTTTATGAACTTCTTTCTTATGATAAATTGTATTTTTACTTTGTTATTGTTAAGCGCATCTGAACACTTCGGTGAAAGATGCGCTATATAAATTTAATAAATAATATAATAAAATATGGCGAACCATTCTAATCTAGTTAAAATCTTGAGTATCCGATCCATTGAGAGATGATAATGGCCTTGTTTGGTTAATAAATATCTAATTAATAGTTTATATATAACATTTCAGTCCTTGAATAATGTATGTTTAAATTGATAAATTGAAAGGCATTAAAGTTGGTTTCCCGGATACAAATTGGGTGATTTGATGATATATTAGAATTAAAAACATATTCAAACTAATTATTTTATCATAATTTTGCTTCAAATAGTTCTCAAAACATTGTAATTGTCAAGTATAGCCTGCTATGAAAATCTATCAAAAGAGGCCATGTTTGCATCAGACGATGACCCTCTTCGTAACCAATGGCAACGGCGGCAGAGGACAGGGGAGAATGCATTGCATACACAAGACGATGTTGTCTGTAAGCACTGACTATTTACTACAAATATCGAATTGTAATTAAATTCTCGAATTATCCACTGCCCGCGTCTTTTTCCGTGATTTTTACCCCAGAAATTGTTGTATGTCTAACTCTTCATAAAGTTTTTCAACATGTACACAAATCACTCAAGTTCGCGTGCAGCCTTCAACGCCATGCGTGCAGGTACCCTTATTCGTCGGGTTGACTATTACGGGAACCCCTTACATTTTTGTCCTGTTTACGCTCCTTGAGTGTTTTTCAGGGAATCCAGTATTTTTCTAGTAAGATTGGGTATCTCTTCTTTCCATATATACCAAAATTGTCATACTTTTATAGGCAATAACCACCCGATAAATACTTATCTGGGAAGCCAACTTTAATGCATATAGCCTACTTCAGATCTCCCGGTCTGGCATTAACTGGTGTGGTTTCAATCCTAAGCTTGTATGTGGCAAAGAGCAGGTCCAACCTTGTGACTTTTCTTTGGATCCTCCTGTATCTTCCCACAGATAAAGGAGTTGAGTTGCTTGCTGAACCTCATGAGTTTTTTTTGATGTTTTTTTGTTTTGTTCCACAGTTAAATATTGAAAATTGTCAATGTATTGTTACTGAAATGATCTAGTTTGTGTTTTAGTGGGTGTCAAAAGACTATTTAATGTAGGTGAAAAATAGTGATTCAAAATAATTTTATTCTTTACTTTCTTTTTGACAGATATGCAGAGGAAAAAAGACATGGGGCCAGAACTAAATCCAAACATTCAAGAAAAAAAGAAAGAACAGAACATCAAAAGGTAGTTATGTCCCTTTAGTTCAATATCAACTGACTTGAAATCTATACAGGGTTTTTATCAAGATGTGGGTTTGGGTGGACCAATGGTCCAACACATGTACTTAAGACTATAAGATCTGTCATTGAGTCAAGTGGCGTTATTTCAGTTCCCTGCTTGTACTTGACAAAGAAATGTGTCCCCTCAGGTTTCCTCCCACTGCTAAAGATCCCTTCCCACAAGCGAGTCATTGAAATAAATTATATCATATGTTAGTCCCAAAATGATGTAGTTTGTTCAAATGATTGTTAAACCACATTTATCTCTCTTTTATTGTCATCTGAAGCCTATTTAAATCCTTAGGGCACTCATCAGGAGGGTAAAGTTAATGTTTGATGTACTTGAAATTTCCTACATGCACTGTTCTAAACAACCCTTCAGTATAATCTTTAAGTGGCATTTAGCGATCGGTAAACACATTAACAGAACACAGTTTTTATGGGTTACAATCACTAGTTTTTATTCTAAAAGCACGACATTTCGACAATCAGTAATTTCCTTTGTACTAGTCTTGAGGCTCAGGGATTGGGAGTGGCCCCACAAGTGAAATAGGCTGGGGCCTCTCTTCATCTTAATCTGGCCCTTCTTTCGATGCTGAAGCAATTTTAGAATATCCACTTTAATTACATTTAATTAAAAATTTATGATGATATTCATTTGAAAAGAAATACAGTTTTTGTCACAATTATGATGTTATTTCTGATGCCAATGAAAATTTTAATATTAATTTGGCATTATGGATATTTACATAAATCATCAAATTATGACAATTTTAGGAGAATCAAAAAATAATTTATCCATGTATGGACAAGATAGCTTGGAAAGTGATTCAAACATAAAGACACCATTATATCTTTCTACTTCTATGTCACTAATATAATAGGCACTCCTTGATATGAGGCCAATCCATTTTTGTACTCTGATAATCAACATATGCAGTTATACATTTAAACCTGATGGTTCAACAATTCACTTTACATTTTTACAAGTGATCTATACACTGTAAATAAATCTGCTTTTGAAAGTTGGAGAAATGTGTAGCAGTTTGGGAGGTTAATAAGAGTTGCCTCCCTTATGTAGATAACTTAGTGTGCATAATACAGATAATAATGCTTGGTTTCAAAGATTAACTAGAAATAGGATAGTATTATTTAGTTGACCACCGGCTGATTTTTTTGTCATTCATATTGGTCATAAAAAATGAATCCTGTGTTGATGTTTTTTAATATCATGTATCAGATTATAATTCAGGTTTCTGGTTTATCATTATATGCACCACCATAATGTGCTGTAAAACATTATTGTATGTTAAATGCCATGTAAATATATTGTTTGATTAGAAATGTTCCCTTCTGGTTTTGAAATGTTAGTTTATTTTCCATGGGTGTACATGTATATTGAATGTGTTTACTTAATTTTTTGGTCAAATGCTCGCAGGAAGTGGTCAAAACAATCTGACCACTTACCAGGTATCTCAAAATTAGGGTGTTGCTGTGGTAGAGTAGACTAGGATGCACGCTTTAGATAATAAGGTCTGTCATTGAGTCTCAAGTCAAATGGTGTGGATTTCAATCCCTCCTACTTGTTAAAACCATTTTTATCTCCCCCAATGTTAAGAAAACAATAGTCTGTAGTACAGATATCAGCTAAAAGTAAATAGTTTGGATCTTTGTTTATTTGGCTACAACTGGATTACACTCTATTTCTAATGAACTTTATAATTTATATGACGGGAAATTGTTATAGATTATTTTATTGAAGGGAAATTGTTGTAGATTATTTTTTGCAAAAAGCGGGTTTAACATTAAATAGTGAAGGATCTAACTATTGAAGTTACTAGATCACAGTGTACATATAGATGGTAATTTGAAAATGTGTGATGCTTTTCAGATCTCCCGATTTCTTTTTCTTAATTTCACCCTCTGATATTTGTTTGTTGGACACACAGCTAAGATGCTACAAAAAATTGTTGTAATGTGTTCATGCTGGACTGGAATTTAGCTTTTGTAGGGGAATTTTGTTAATCAAGGAGTTAATGAACTCTTTGACTAGAGGGGGGTTGGATGGCATGCTGTATCATAAAACCTGTCATTGCATTGAGTCAACTTGCCTGGTTTTCAAATCCCTGGTTGTATGTGACAAGGAATAGGGTCGCCTGTCCAACCTCTTGGGTTTTCTCCGGGTCCTCTGGTTTCCTCCCACTTATAAAGACCCCTACACTCAAGCAAATTATTGAAATAAAATTAAACCGTATGTTAGTCCCAAAATTACCTAGTTTGTGTTGAGTGGGTGTTAAACCCCATTTCTAGCTATTTATCAATCTTTAACAAGACTGTTTTGTGATTAATTAAATCCTGGATTAGGCTATCAAGAAAACAACAAACTGTTGAAATGGGTTCTGCTGCTAATTGAGGTAGAATGTTCAAACTTGGTTTAGATTTTCATTACGTGAATGTCTTGACGGAGTGTGATGATAAGCAATTTGATCGATCCTGACATTTGAACACAATAACTCTGCCCCCAATGTTCAAACTGAGTGAATGTCTAAGTTTGATCATGAGCATTTTCTGCTTAGGCTAAGCAGAGTGATGAGCAATTTGATTGCTTGATGCCTTACAAAAAGATAAATGTCCTCAGTATCATCTACCAATATTGTAGGGGGATTAAGGTATCACCTTCTATGGGAATTTGCTATTTTTAGTAGGATATATATGCCTGTGTAATAAAGGGGGCTGTCAGAACAGTTCAGTTGGTATCATTATATAGTCCAAGTGAATTGGACATGCTGCTGGGGTAAAAATGCCAGTGATTTAAAACTATTGGCAGAGAAATTTCATCAGGGTTTTCCAACGTGGTTTCCCCTTGTTAGTGGTTCAGGACAGAGGGCTGAAAATGACAGCTAAGGTCCTGTGTATACATTGGCATGCATGTAAAAGATCCCCTGGCAGTTTTGATTTGATACAAGAGTAGACCATAGTGCCGCTGCCCATGCAAAATTTCCCTCACAACACACTGTATGGCATATGCCTGTCTTCATTAACCCAGTCAGAGCAGAACAGTAGGATGTTGAAGCCCCATTTCATTTGTTTTAAAACTAGCTTATATATAATATGGCCATCTGAGTGGCATATTATATTATCTAGTTTCTTGTATTTCTGGTATTACGGTATACAATATAGATCTGTGAGAGAATGATGACTCATAAGGCTTCCAATAAAAGTGTTGGTTGAGTAGGTCTAACTGGCAGGTTTACACACCTGGCTGTATTTGATACTGACACTTCTATCAATATATATCACAATGTCAAACATTACATTACACGGTGCCAGTCAATTATTACAAATGCTATTGTTATGATACACTAATATCTCATCACTTATCTTTAATATTATGGACCCCCCCCCATTAGAAAAATTAACTCATCCTACGTCAAGCTATTGCATATGGGCAATGCATGTTGAGGATTAGTTCATCCAGATATTTAGGTGGGTTTAGAATTATTGCTAAGATATGTTTAGATCTTAATTTAGCTCCAAAAGGTTGCAACATGGGTAATTGTTTACCACATTCTGTCGGCATATAAAAATTTGATACATTAATGTAGCATTAAAGATCGCATTGAAGATGGAGGAACTTTAAGAATGTTGGACACATGGTTACGAACTCAAAGGTTTCGATTTTGGGCACCTTTTTGCAGAGTAATATTTAAATCACTTTGCATTATTCTAGTACAGAACTGACACTTGCTGAATCCCCACCCCACCCCATTTATAAACTTACAAATATGTTATTTATTTCATTGGAATTGTGTAATATTATCGAAATTCGAACTTCTGCAAAGTTGTATTAAGGCTGTTTAAGAATTTGCACCGAGAGATGTTGGCATAATAATGGTAAGTGAATACACATGGCATTAGAATTCTTTGTTAGGATAAAGAGAAGATTACATAAGTATGCTAATATCGGAAGATTACCTGCCTGTTTTGGTTTTTTATCGTGGAACAGCGATATAATTTGTAAAGCAAGGCCATTGAGGTGTGGTAAATGCCAGAACTTTGTATATGATTATAAACACAAGAAATGCTAAGTTTAGAGGAATGTGAACTGAGTATGGGGTGAAGCCATGTGGTCAAATAAAACACTATACCAGAATACCTATATCAAAATATACAAACAGACTTCCATAACTTGGAGGCTTGTGGCTATTTATAGTAACCAGAAGCAGTAAGTGTCAGGGATTTCTTGAGAACAGGCATGGTGTAAATGTGTGGCCGATTTATCTTGTAGAATCTTATCATCTCTGAGATGAAGTTAAGAGTTTTTATAAAACGGTTTTAATTTAATGAAGATCATGTGATGTGATAACTTCAAGATATTTGATAAGATTATTGACAGTTTTCTGTGAGTATTATTAGTGTTATTACATTACAAACATTGCCAATTTTTGTTTTATACCAGTGTGCATTTTATAAAGGTATTAAATAATGCTTTGTCACAAATTTCTCATTGATGAATTTTGAAACAACAAGAGAATTATTTTAGAAAAGTAGCTCTGATTAATAATACAGTTATTATTTTCCCTAGAAGGGTTGTCTTTATTTTAATGATATTCATTTCTATGCTGTTGATTGAGATAGATCCTATTTTCGTTTGTTTGGGTTTTTTTTTTTTAGATTTTTCACCTTATAAACTTGCTGTAGTTAAGAAAATAATATTACAATATTAGCTTCTATGTACGCCCTTTTGTAGAAGAGTGTGGACAGCAGTAAGTGTTACCAATCATTCCGTCTGTTCAAATTGTGTTTTTCAAATAAAATTATAGCTTTAGTCTACAGTTTAGTTATTTTCGTAGTATGTTTTTGTTTTGCCATGTGATAGTTTATTACAAAGCCATCAAGATACAACTCTGAGATACTGTTTAATATTCAGATTTGATTGTTTTTGTACAAGTGCATATATTGCTTGCAGTTTGATATACTTTTTGATCTATGAGATATATATTTTGAATTGTTTCAAGGTGTTTAGTTATAGAACAGGATACAATCCTATGGAATACAATAACAGTTTATTAATGTGTGATATTTCCATTAGGCTTCTAGTCTTTATTAAGTAGTGATAAAAAAGTAAGTGTATACCATGTCTTATGTCTAGTGTGGCTCTAGTACTCATGCCCTTATAAATTAACACAAATGGGGGTTCTCTGTGTTCATGTGTTAATCTAGGCATATTGCATCTTCCACAGGCCTGTAGACATTTTATACTGACCCTAGCATTTTAATATCAAAAGGAACATTATGGTCTGTGGTGCATTGATCATGAAAAGATCATTCATCATACTCACATAATTGTCATGGTTATCTGATGTTGTTTCATTCAGAATTGCAAGATTTAAGTAAATCTCTCAAATGAGATTTGCTATTATCCACTTATAAAAGTGGTGTGTTTTATTGCAGGACTGAACACTTGTGTGCTTATTTACCTGATTGAACTTTATGTCAGGGACCAATTTTCCTTTTATTTAAGGTGTGTTAATATTGATATTTATAATGTAAGTCTGACACAAAATGTCAAGTACAACTAAAAAATTCATTTCCAGCCCTGTTCAACAGAAATTGAATACAAATATCTGTGATCACCAAGTCAAGTTTTGTCAACACCTATATGGTTACCGTTATGTACTCACAATGACTTTTATCGACAAAACTGATTGGCCGAATGCAACGTTACTAGTGTAACAAGAGTTACTTCCCATATAAATAAACGATTTTCACTTGTTTGTTTACTTCCTGTTTGACATTTTGACTGAAAAATTGTACTGTTTTTCATGAAAACTTAATAAAACAGTAATTTTGTCTACCGACACAAAAATATCCTCCCAATCACAGATTATCATTATTTCGTGGTTTTTATGACGTTAGTGTCAAACCTCTGGATCACTTAATCTGAAAATAGTCTTGTCTTGGATAATCTAATATAATGACAAGCATGTGCCACGAATTTGCTAATATGAAGTTGGAAATAGAGAAATAAATTGATGGTTCACAGTTTAATTTCAGTTGACATCAGGTGTTTTTAGTTGTTGCTATATGATGCTTAACTAGTATTTCCAAACATTATATGATTCATTTGCATATAAAAGTAAAGTACATGTACTCATAAATTTCTCGTGAATGTTCAAATGGAACTAAAAACAGCTCACAAATTTGTTCCAAAATATTTGTTCAAACATGAAATATAATCAACATAATCTCACCTCAACAACTCATTCTCAAATTGTCTTTGCTTCGAAAATTGGTGTCTCTTAACATGTTAAGTGCCTCTAGTTAACAATGCATTTTGCTTAATTGCAACACAAGGTGCAGTTCGTACTTCCTCCTTAGCTGTCGTCAGTTTTAAGTTTCTGACCTTTGACGTAGACAATGGTTGATAATTTGTCTTGACTAGTATTTATTATTGTTGAAGGGAAGAGAGTGCATCAAACATATAATAATGAAAAAGTTGTCCAATATGTGAGAACTTGAACTTTTCCATATTCAATCTGATCTTGTATATCAATGTTATTGGGTATTTAAGGTATGGTAACAAGAAACTTACATGTTGTGTATTTTAGAACCACACTGTCAGTGTAAAAATACAGTGTATATTTTTTTCAACAGTAGCTAAATTTACGTTACTCTTACATAATTCCTTGGAAAATACGTATATATGTAGTTTATAATATACCACACTAAAAAAATAGGCATTGAGTCGAGCTAGTAATGTGAATGACGCTTGACACCTAATGAATTTTGAAACATCTATAGATATGTCTCAAATTGTGCATACAAACAATCGATTTGAACACATCAGAAGTAACTGAATAGTTAATTAACTATAAATCAACCGTTTTTTACCAATCATCAAAAATCTTCCAAATCATTAATGCTGTATTAAACTGCCAAATGTTGATAGTTTCACATTTCACAAAACCAATCAACACAACATATTTATTTAAATCAACATCTTCATTTTTCTCCCAAATCAAAGATAACTTGTCAAAATGTGATTTGCACTTCGTCTGGCACAAACTTAGATCCACAATTTTATCTTGATATTAGATCTAAAAATTTGCATTGTTTTGCAAGTAAATGCAGCTGTAAAGAATTCCATGACAGATGGTGCGTTGTTTACTTTTCTCTCAAAAATGAGTCCATAGACAGGAATTTAACATTTGAAGGAAGAGAATGTGTACCTTTACCTATGATTGAGTTGAACAAGTGAGAGTAGCTATACGTGTTAACAGTTAAAAGGAGATGATGCAATTGACTTGATAAGAGAACTTATCTTTCAAACATCCTATAGACAGATGGTCTAGAAATAAAGATCTTGTTTCACATACACACTGTTATATATTGTATCACTTACTTCAATCAAATGCTGAGAGTTTTTAAAGAAGAAAATATATAGATACTTTAATTGAATAGCATACTTATTTAATCTGTCTGTTAACAAGAGATGTACCATGTTCCTTAAGCAACGTTCGCGAGTTATACAACATCTCTCCGTTGCTTGAATACTCAGCAATTCCCCGAACTTTGCGCTTGTTGTTTTTAGAAGTGACTAATTAGCATTGTCCAATCAGAGTTCGTGGCACCAAACACACTATAAACAAACAGGGTTTTTTAAATTGAGAAACTCTTGGGAAAACAGCAACCGTGACATTGATCGATCTTTGAACTTTGCAACTCGATTGTCACATGTAGGCATTTAAGCTATAAAGCACGAGACTTGGTATGAATCTGATAGGTTCCCAAGCTGGGCTTGTGACAATCGAACTTAGTGGCGAAATATACAGGGTATTACGTGAAGGGCTTGATAAGATGTATGTAGCGAGATCAAGCCTTCTATTGAAGATGGAGATGTACCTGCTGTTATCAATATATTTATAGATGCATTCCCATGAACATATTTATTGGGTTGTTATTTCCAATAAAAGTATGGGATATCCGGGTATATATGGAGTGTAGAAACTTTCAATCTTACTAGAAAATACTGGTTTCTCTGATAAACACTGAGAGGATCTGCATAGGGCAAAAATGTAAAGGTATCACTAACTGGCAGCCTGTCTCCTTGAGTGTCATAAGAAGCACTTCTTGGATGTATGTGTTCTACTGGTTGTGAGAACATTGAGGGATTTAAACGTCCATTAGATTCCTCGATTAATCAAGGTTTCTTAAAATAGATTCTTGACATGCTTGATAAAGATACCTGTAAGAGTATTAAAGGGTTGTATTTGAATATAGTTTTGGTCCAAATATATCAGCAAATAACACAGATTGTATTCCAGAAGGAAGCTTTAACAGCTTCCATTTATAGGATGTAATTCTGAGACATGCAAAAGGGTGATGAAGAACTCTTCTTTATATTAAACCATTGAATATAGGAACTGAAATGTGCATATAACTGTTCAGAAAACAAAACTTGAATAGAAGATATTGAATTTATACCTTGCAATCATTTTGTCTTTATTATTGGGAATGAGACCTGAAGAATTAGAAGAAGGCTATATAACATAGCGAATGTTTAAAGAAAAGGATTAAGCCCCTTTTGTCTCTTGTATTAAAATATAATAAATGTGAATATATGACATTGAATTTTGATAAAAATGAAAGTAAGTTGAATCTATGGACATAACCGATTACTGAGTTTATTTATCTGTTAGTTTATTGTTGACCTTGAGTTCATCATTTTATGGGACCTCTTTAACATACTGTATCTCGTCTTCAATCAAGTGTTGACAACTTAAATACGGAGATGTACAAGATGGAGTCTTCATTGCGTCTGCTGATTGTTTGTCTGGATATTCTCTGTGCACCTGAAAACTACTGCTATCAATATATCACTTTTCTTTGATAAAATGCGGAAGGGAGTTTGAAGTATTTATGAGGATGAAAAAGATTTGTGGAGATAGATAACAGGGATGACGAGCTCTTTATCAGCCTTCACATGAAACTTAAAAAGACGGTGAATCTCGTTTTCTGTCTGCGACTGTTTTGGGAGTTTCTTAATGGAGGTGAAATCTTTGGCTGAAGTCTGTTTTTGTCTGAAGGTGTTAATTTATTTTTTTCTCCCACCTGTTTTTTACCGTGGGCCGTTATCGGTCTCAACAAGCGATAATTGGGTTCATCCTAGGTAGAGATCAGATAAATAAATAAAACATATGTACAAACATACCGCTATATACACCATTAAACAAGTACCACTATAACAACCATCTTATAACCTCTCTCACACAGTTCAACTCGTTCAAAATATGTTTTCATTTGAGGTATTTTTTGATCTATATTTTTATAGAAATGCTGATGTACATAATTCTATCTTGTATTATTTGACAAGCGGGCGATAGACCATTCGACACTTCTTTTGTTGTTTAATTAGGATTTAGTTTTATCGATGAGGAATGCCGTTCTTGTACTGACCGCTTTCATGCTACATTTTCAAACATAGGTATCACATCTTTTCAGAATCTGTAGCACAGATGTCTAGTTTGTCAGATAACATTATGATTGCGTATGCTAGATGATTGAGACGAACTATTAATCACATTGTCCAGTCCAATCAGAATGCTGGAAGTCTTTATGAACTGCTGTTGATTGGCTAAATACTAGCACAATTCCTAATTTTCATTTGAAAGAACCACTCAAAAAAGGGGAAGTGAGCATCAAGAATGAATATCCAGGCCTAGAAGCAACAGTTTTATAAGAGTTTGTAGTTTTAAACCGATGGATAGGAAAATAAGGGAATACTTTTCATCTTTCCTGACAAGGAACATTGTCTAGTCATTCGGATTGCACAAAAAACTGAGGTCTTGAATTCATAATGGCATGCACTGAAAACTGGAATTCAAAATAGGGGTAGGCTGTACTGCCCAGGCGATATTACATCATCATAGGGCACTTCATGGTGTATAGATCTATCTTTATTATCCTGGTTGAAGCAGAAAAGTAGGATGTTACACCCAATGATTTTTGATGTCTTTCTGTCTTTGACACACTTATAACTGTCACATGATACTACTTTTTCAACGGGACGCCAGCTTCTTTTTTTTTTTCATTGTAATGTACATGTACTATTACACTTAAATTTATAATTACCTATTTAGGAATATAATTGTAGCTTTGGTTCAGTCACAGTGGTGTAATATTTTAATTTGTCAGCAGTGTAGCTAATGGTGAAGATCATGTTTTCTTTTCTTGACTCAAAATGATACGAAAATAAACAATCTACTCTCAAGGTCGTTTAATGAACTATTTGTCCACAAAAGAACTGTTATTTTTAATTTAAATACATCAAAGATTAAGTCAGATATATATCTAGCTTCCTTTTATTAACTGTTATTCTTTCATTTCCTCAGGCTAATATTTAGCCATTTCCACTCAATCCACCTTAATCATAGTAGATTACCTTTAATTATCCCTTCCTTCAACTGACCTCTTGCAAAATTCTTTGTTTTCTGTCATTTTACTGATTAATGTAAATTGTGCCTAAAGGCCATTGGGCCTTTTGTTTTCTTATTTGAAGTTATGTATTGTGATATGAGTAGTACATTAATACACTCACTACTGTACAACATATATGTTTATCTGTCAAAAGTTTATATATGTAGGTAAAATATAGGTGTATATCAGCTGCCCAGATAATCTGTTATACTTAAGTGACTTCTCCATGTTGTATATACATGTATGAAACAGGAGTTTTATATATATAATACCTACTAGAGTTATATATGTGTTACTGTGACTTACTTCACGGCCATGCTAATGATATACTTAAAGATAGGATTATTATTGGGAATGTGATTTACTTTAAAGGTTTAGTGTAGTGTGACCGTCTTTTAATGTAACCACTACTTTCAGTGGACTGATGAACTTTTTACTTACTAGATGACATTTATGTGGCTGTGCTGGAATATTTTCATAAATAGCATTGATATTTATCAACAGATGGAATTATTTTAAATTTGACAAATTCAGTTTGTACTTACACGTGTGTAACTCTAAAGCCTGGATATCACATCATTTGTCCGACTGTATATATTGTTCCAGCTGATAAGTGTAGATTTCTTTTGATTAAATTAGACATGTATCAAGTAGATACTACACTTATGTCATTAACATGCACTTGTAGGTTATAATTAGAAGGTGTAGATTTCAGAGGATTAGTTTATTTGTATGTGGTGTTTGTAATTTTGTACATGAAAACTGAATAAGATTTTTTGTTGACAATATTTATGGACAGATGTGAAGTTTTTATCACCAAGAAGAAGTGTAGAAAATTATTCTGTGTCTTGGCAATGATATGTTAATTATGGATTATCATAGATTAGATTATTTCTAATATGATTGAATAAATGGGAGCAGTGTTTTTACCCACCTACGATATTGGAGACTGGATTAGTAGGATTTTTCGTACAGGTGAAATTACGTTATGGACAGTCCTTCACTTATTTTACTTTATAGCTTTCAAGTAGTGTAGATATACATGTGTACATATAATAGATATGTATATATTTATAGTCAGTACTATTTATCTACATACAAATAGCATGGAGTATATGAATAAATAGTTTGTGAGACCTGCCCGATCTCTAGTTTAATGGGTACTCGATCATATATGTGTAGGCCTACAGTTGTCTAGAAATTGAGTCTCTCGATAGAGATGTTTTTTGATAAAGAACAACTTATCTGATTTGCGATTTATGGATTCTTGCAAGAACTATTTGTAAATTCACTGATGGAGACAGACCTAGACTTTGAAGTATATTTACACCTATTGTTATGACTTGAAGTATTAATAAAACTACTATAGTTTACTAAATAAGTAGACCATGTAATAGCAAATAAAAAGAAAGTTAGTAGGTAGACACAAGAATGTTGATCAAGGACTCCAGGGCATGAACAAGTTTCGATTCGAGGAAAAGGATGTACTAATATCAAAGATTATGAGCCTAATATACCTTGGTGTACTAATGTCAAGAATTTTAACATGTGTTTTTTTCTTGAGAAAAGATTTGTATATGATTATACATTATTCATGCTAACTAGGCTATAACTTGAGTATATAAATATAAGATTTTAAGCTATTATACATGCGCTTTTGTATATAAATAAGATTAAATAGTATACAGTGAAGTAATTTAACTCTGTTTGGAAGTTAACGTCTTATTTCATGGGTCTCCAAGTCCAAGTCATATTTCACATCTACTTAACCTTGGAGATGGTGAAATTAAAGTGAGGATGATTGGGTTTAAAAGCAAGAACAGTTTATATTAAAAGGAAAAGTGTTTGAATTAAGCAAAGTTTATTTCTAATATTTATTCCTCAAATTTTGATTTATGGATTTAAAAGTGTCAAGGCTTATTATGCTCTGAGGGAATCCGTTTTCTTCATGGAATTGATATTTGAGATAAAAATATCTATGGACATGGGATAGATATACGTGAAATATATAAACAATGGATTTAGAGGAATTAGATCAGTTAGATAATGACACTGATGTGTGGCCATTGTTTATGTCCAAGGTAAGTCTGAATTCTTTGATCTTTAAAAGATGGTGGTTTATTGAGACATAATTGGGTTTATTGGAGCTGTGCAGATGCTGTGTACTGTACCAAGGAGAGTGCGTACTGTTTCTAGCAAAACACCTGGTACCACTTCTTGAACACAGTTAACAAGTTCTATTTTAAAGATTAGTACATAACAAAAGGCTTAATTCACTAAATGACAATACCAAAACTAAGTGACGAGTATTTCCATTTTACCAGTAAAGACAAAAGGACTAAGGCATGCATTTTAGATCATAAGATCTAACATTGAGTCAGGTTCAATACTTCTAGTATTATAGATTTCAGATATTATTACTACCATTTCTTCTAAAATGTTCTATGTATGAGACCAAAAATTTGGGAATTCTTGAAAAAATAAAATTCAAATTATTTTCACATATTTATCAGAAAGGGATCATGTTCATAAACTCAGATGCGAGCCAAAACTAATTCGTAAACTCAGATGCAAGCCAAAACTAATGTTTAATTTCAATTAGTTGATTCCAGAACTGATGACTGTAATCAGTGTGAGTGACATATTTAACGTTATTATTAGATAACATACTTAATGTCTGGACGACACTGACAAATTATTGACATTTATCATGACTCAAATGTTATATCAACCAACTTTATATACCAGATAGATAAATGACAATTCTACCTGACATCTGACATTAAGTATTTTATTCGTAGAAACTCAATCAGTATTATAGGGATTAAGATAAGTAATCTAATAATCTTGTTTAGATTATACGGAGTTAAAAGTCATGAAACATCTGTCCTGACCCTCATACACCCACACACCTAATCCAATAAATTAATTTGTCTATCATCACTGCTAACTTTACCAAGCAAAATATAAAACTGCTTAGATTGCTTGAAATGAATGGAATATATTGTTTGAGATTAATGGACAGGTTTATGTTTTACATTATATTGTATAAATGATTTAAAGTGTGATAATAATTATGTCAGTTATATGAACTACCTAACTTAATGAAAAATGATATATTTATTCAATGAAACGGTCTGTTATGGCAAGTTCTTGGAATTGTGGATAAAGCCCTATAGTAATGTCAATGCTGTTTGATTAATTAGCGTCTGCCATCATAGGGTCTAAAGCCGTTCGTATGACCCCTTGTTCGACCTCCCAGTGCAACTGGTCAGATCTTCGTGTAGTGTAGGCCATCAAAAGTATAAATAAAACGAAACACAATGTAGATTTGTATTTTAATCGGATTGATTCGCCATATTCATCAAATAACTAACGGGATCGATGATTTGGACCTTATAAAGAGTAACCCCAAAACAGAGAGGGAGATTTCATGACATCTGGAATTTGAAAACTGAAGTAGAAATCCTCATTACCAGTAATCCACACTTTAATAAGATTAGATAGAGTGGTATAGGTATCACTTGATCACTTCAGTTTAATTCTTGCTTGCGGTAATTTGGCTATTTGAATCAATGTTGCACTTTATAAGGTCACTATTAATACTAATTGAACAAACAGAGGTAAAAAAAAATTAAGGATGCGACACGATTTCACCATAATACTTCCACCAAATTAAAGTGTACACAAAATTTGAGACAAATCTGCTAAAAGCCGTCAGTTGATTTTCAAACATTCAAAAATACCTTACCCCACGAAATAGAGTGCTTGAATTTTCGGTAATTAGGTGTGCCTTGGGTTATTTTGAATATGACACTTAGAATTAATTGCATTTATTTCTTGATGAGAGTGACTATAATATGTAGTAAAGTTGTGTAAATGTTATATTTCTACATGTTGGTATGTAATATTTATCTATGTAACAGTGTTGTTTTGTCAGATTATGATGTCTGGAGGTCATTCATTCTGCACCAGCTTTGCTCCAAATCCATGAATTAAACCTAACTTCACTATTTACGCAACTAGAAAAGACAAATTATGCGTACTTGAGTGAAACCATTGTCAACATTAAGGTGAATAATCGACAGGGATTGTTTAAATGTGGCACAAAGGGGCTCGATGAGTATAATGGTTATATGGGTTGTCAGATTATGGAGTTTTGACACAAAATAACAAATTTGGATTAAAGGGACACAACAATCAATGTACACGCCCTGATAATTTATTTGTAAAATTATTTTAGCTTACATATTTTTTTTTAATTGAAAAATTTGTAATGACCTGTATATACCCCTGTGCCTAATAGCACTATATCCACTTAGGATTTGGATTGGGTTGTCATTAAATTATGTTAATGTGTGAATATGAAAAGTTAACGCAAGACCATAAAAAATTTCTATTAAAACTAAGACCATAAACATGAAGCCCCAGTATTCCAGACTAAAAGGCATATATAAAACTTTTAGACCATAAACAAAAGATATAGATTTTGTAAAAAGATTATTAAAATTGATCAATCTCAACAAAGGTTATGACCATCTAAATTTCACATTCTATTGATTTTACGCTGCCATCTTTATCATTAGTGAACGCCTGAAGGATATTTCATTCCTATTCATGAACATTAAACTCACGATTACCAGTACATCTAGCCTACCTTTTTAGGTTAGTCATGTAGATTTAATCTAAAGAAGACTTTTCGGCCTATATTTTAGTTAACGGTAAATTTAAGTAAGGAAAATAATCATTGGCATTCCGGTTCATTGAGGCTTGAAGATAATAGGCTTATAAACATAATTGAATATACAAATGTAATTATAGCTAGATAACTCTTCTGTTCTCACATTAACTGTATTGCACGTTCATGGAACAAATGTTAGGGATAAATTTTAAAATGTTAGGACAGTTAGTACAGATTCTGAAATAGTTCCTTGCAGAACTTACCTGCAGAGCTTACTTGTAGTAGTATGTAAAACAGTTTATTGAATTAAAGGAATCAAGGCTGATAGGTCGAAGGTTCAATTCTTATGTTTTCTGAGATAGTTCCTCAGGATTTTCTTGTCTTGTTTCATTGGTGCAGGATGGAAGGTCTAGCTCAGGGGCGGATCCAGGATTTTCAGAAAGAGTGGGCATGCTGCACTCACTTGGGAGTACGAAGCCCGGCCCGTGATTTTTGAGTCGACAAAAATGCCCACAAGGACTAGTTCCATACCAGTGCTGTAAATTACGATTTCCAACCTAACCTAGTTTTGTTCTCCTTTCCCTCGAGAATTTATGGAGCTTAAAATTTTTTGCCACCGTAAAAAATAGCGGGGGCGTGCGCCGGGTGCGCCCCCCTCTTGATCCACGCCTGTAACTAACAAGGAAAAGAGTCTAAAGTCATTTAAATGGTACAAAAAATGCTATACCATTGGTAGCTGGCATTTGGAACTTGAAATATACTATTTTCATCACAGCACACTGCATGGTGTAAACCCATCTCATTAGCTTGTGGGTATAGAATTGTAAGATGTTAATCCCGACTTCAATAATGAATGAAGCTGTTGTGTGAATACCATTTCACTTATAATAAAAGATTTAGTGGTTGACTAGCTTCAAATGTTATGCCTCAGTTGTGTGAACACCATCAAGAATATCTCGATCTTCATTGACCAAGATGATAATGTACCTCTTTACAAGAGAGTGTTAATCCCTGTTTTAATTAATAATTAATTAATCTACCTGTGAACAACAAACAGTGTCATGCATTGTAATTAAATGATTTATTGGTATGAATGAACACGAACCAGCTGGTTGTTTACGCCAGAGCCTTAATCAAGATATCTTAAATTAAAATATGTTATAAGGATGCAGAATTTTATTGGTCAGGAGCTCAAATTTGTTGTGCGATTTCTTCTTTTAGCTAATTAAAAGGCCACATTCTTAACATATTTTAGTGTAAGTTTTCATGAAAAAAGCCCCAGTGGTACTTAATTGCACAACTTGAAATTCTTTATTTGCAAATTTATAATGATCAAGGCCTTTCAATGTACTTAAGTAATGTTTTTTCATTTGTCCATTTCTTCATTCAAATCTGTCAAATTTTTCAGAAATTATTAGTAGAAGAAATTTAAGTTCACTAGAAAAGTTTTCCCATAAATAGTGATAGGATTCTTGAAAGACTAAAGCCATCCAGACTTCAACTCTCTGAAAATATCTTTTATCTGTAAAAAGAATTGATGTTATTGCCATTGAATCTCTACAAGAAAATAGATTTAATTTCAAATATACGTAAATTATCTGTAAAAAAGTGAAGATTTCGATGGTAGCTTTAAAATGAAATATTTCTCGATTTTGATTCTAACCTTGCGGAATTGTTTGCTTTGATCTTATAGTTGAGGTTTTATTTTTTACCTCCTGTAATGGTATATATGGCCAGCATGAAGGAAAAGGATCGCGGCAATAAAACTCCTGAACTGGATCAGATGTCTCTTAATCTGATTTTTTTTCTTGCTCGTCTATAATACTCTTAACTTGAGGAAAGAAAATACAACTTAATCTAAGAAAGTGATATCAATGGAAAAGCAACCTAGCTTATTACGGAATAGAGTACATTGTACTGTAATATTGAACTTTGTCCTTTTATAACAGCTAATGGAAGAGATGTTTATTTCAGAACAGGGCTTTTACTTTATAATTTTTGCAAGCTGGTAACATTTTTGACAGATTATTGCGAGATAGTTTTCAAAGTAACATAATGATTTTTGAACTCAATCCCAATGTTTAAATATGTTTTTAAATATTTTACATATTGAAACAAAAAATTTGTTTTTGTTTGTGTTTTAAACTTTAATTGTATTAAATACTTTGTTATTCTAATAACAAATTGACTGACAGATAAGTCTCCAGTTAGTCAATTTCACTTCCAGTCAGTCAAGACTGACCAAGATCACTCAAATTAAATGCATCATGAAAGGGAATATGGTTTAAAATCCTACTGTTCTGCTCCAACTAGGCTAATGAAGATGGCAAATGCATTATTGAATTGTTTGACTGAGAAATTAAACTGTATATATATAAGCATTACATATGTGAGTGTTTAATAAACATTTCACGCAAGCAATTTTTGTTATATTATTACCGGTAAACAAAGGGAATTTATTTTCTAGTTATTTGAACAGATTTTTTTTGTGGTTTTAATCAGATCCTTGTAACAGATGTGACCTGATTTGTGGGATTAAAATATAGATTGACACCAACACAAACAAAACAAAGAATGCGGTCACATATCTGAGAAATAATTACAATAGAATATATATATTTTTATTTAATATTACTTGTAATTCTTTGATCAATGGTTTTATTCAAATTGACCAGGTCAGCACATATGATTAAAGGTCGTTGATCATCGTTCAACCAAATCTATTTCTAAGTCAATTCATCTCAAATATATAAAAATAGCAAAGTGATAACTAGATAATATTTAGACAATCACATGTAAGTACAAAGTTAAAC
Source organism: Patella ulyssiponensis (assembly GCA_963678685.1). Taxonomy (NCBI): domain Eukaryota; kingdom Metazoa; phylum Mollusca; class Gastropoda; family Patellidae; genus Patella; species Patella ulyssiponensis. The sequence goes on along the minus strand of OY783225.1, from coordinate 85,178,153 downwards.
CTTTATAGTTATACAATATGTCTCACATGTTCATATAAAATTGGGCACTACATACCCTGCCTTGTGTACTAAACATGTAACCACTAATAGATAACCCTAAGGGCATACGATTACATCATGTGTACCTACTTCAAGAATACACATGATGGCAAATGGCCGCCATTTAAAATACTACGCCCGCCTCTTAGAGACGATAACTTAACTCGCTATAAATTGTAAAAAAATTTACTTCGGCTAGAATTAAAAAACACCTAAGATTAACATTTGCTAAAAATTTCTAAAAAACAACCTAAATTTATGGAAATGGGGCCAAATCAAATCAGGCAAATTACATCAAATAGTCCATGTTAAACGTATAGCAAAAATTTTAAACTAACGCGAGCACGCGCGTTTCTAGACAACGCCATAGCGGGTCATAGCAACCAGTGAGTATAAATTGGAAATCCCCAATGACGTAGATATTATAAATTGGAAAGCCGAGTCTGTCTTAAAATAAGTAGTACCGTCAGTAAACAAGATGGAAGCCATCTGCTATCGTGTTTGATCATGGAGTAGGCAAGCACAGGTGTGTCGTATGCCCTAAGGGGTTACAAATGGGAAATGTAAGGGTACATACTAAGTATACCATGCCTCATGCATACAATGTCACAATTCATTATAACGTTAGATTGTATCAAGTTTCCAAGAATGTATATATAAGCATATCCGGATTGAGAATAATTAAAAATAAATTGGGGACAAGATTGACTTAATGACTAGTTTTAACATGTCAAAATACAAATGGATGGAACAGTTGTGTATTTGGTACAGGGGCCTGTTTCATAAACATAAGTATACACATCTTTGGTACAGGGGCCTGTTTCATAAACATAAGTAATGTTTCATTCACATCTTTGGATATACATTAGTCTTCCAATTGTAGTAAAAACCTGATCAAGCAGGAATGTCTTTTATACATGATCCTTGCCCATGTTTGATCAATGTTTTGTAGGTTGAATAATTTCGATTCTTTTGGGCTAACTTTTAGTTAATTAGTTTGGAGGATTTTTTTACCAAAAATGAACTAATTATGTTATTACAAGCAAATCAATGACAGAATTTTTATTTAGTCTTCAAATTTTAATAGATTGACTTTTATTCTAACTAGAGAAATAAATCCACAAATTGTGCTGATGAAATAATTATCTTTATTTAGCGCACCTTTCATATTATAATATAAGTTAATCCCCACCACACCCACTCACACCTACAAATACACTTACGTTTACAATTGACACACATATATTATCTATTACATCATCAACCACCCCTATACAGGTATTGTATTTAGGTCTTGGCTGATATAGCTAACAGTGGTAAGTTGAAGTCACCCTATCTGAAAAATAAATAGTGACTTTTTGGTTTGCATTTTCGTGTCATTTGTTGACATTAACATTTTAAAGTTTTGATGAAAATCTTGCTATTGTAATAAACAATGGAGAAAATCATGGAATTTGTTACTGTACCTTGGAAGTCGATGGTAGCTTGAGGTACATACCAATCCTTTGTGCATAATGCATGGATACTCACTAAAATTAACATGTGAAAAGTTGCATTTAATATAATCTGATATTTTTTTCATTCCAGGATGGACATGACAATAAAGTTGAGGATCTACGCCATCATATGTCTGAAGAAAAATCAGCTTCGAAAAGAACCATTGCAAAATTACAGCGAGAATTGGCTAGAATGAAGAGTGAGAGGTCACAAAGTGAGGTAGGCTTATCTTAGAATATTCAATCAGATTTTCTTTTGAAATGTACAGTTTTCTTTTGAAATGTACAGTTTTCTATGAAAATATTAAATGAAGTTGCATATCAAAGCTTGCATTTGTACTTTGTTATTTATCTGAGATTGGAGGAAAAAGTAAATATAGGATTTTGAAAAAGGGATGGTCGTATTACATTTTGTATAAGGGAAGGTCGTATTAAGAGCTCAACAGTTGTTTTTTTTTTTTGCAAGATAACTTCTTTATTTGATTTACTATCAACCAGTTAATGACTATGAATTAGAACCATGTCATGACATATTTTATCACGCTTGTTCTATTTGATGAGAATAACTATAATTGTCTACCATTGGTAATTTAATTGTGATTATCAAGATGTAAATCATACTTATAATCACCATTTCATAAAAACCCACAGAATTTAGAAATAATTCGTACTTATTCAACCAAATTATTCTGTTTCTATTCTCATTAGTGTAAATTGATTCTTTGAGATAATGTTCAGTAGGAAGTTAGATTCTCATGGTTTGATGAACAAACACAATATAAAAATGTCCCGATTGTCAATAGTGGAATCAAGGAATTGTTGTTTTTTTAATTAAAGAAAAATTGGTGCCATTGTATGAAATATTTTGATTAGAGGACTGAATGAAAGATTGATCGCTCTTTGTTTTGCTTTTTTTTGTAATTAAGGTAATCACAGTCGACCAGTCACATGTCATACTTGAATAAATCAAATATTGCATGAATGGATTATTTTGGACTTAATGAAATAAAAATTTGATATTTTATGGTTTGTGTTAATAAATAAAATCTTAATAGGTCAGATACATTAAAGGGTCACTGCTATAGAGCAGTAAGGATACTGGACTAGACTAGAATATTGCAAGTTGAAATCCATCTATGGCCCAAGACCCTTTGGAATGATCAAGCCCTGTTCATATGTGGTGTTGTCTGTGTGTAGCTGACAAATGAAATGTTGTCTTTCCAAGCTCAATTCCCATTTGTCAGGAGTATCACCTGCGTAGCTGACAGATGAGGTGTGGCTAATCATTTTAAGGAGTAAAACTTTTGAATTTAATTAACTATTACTTGTTTTCAATTCTTCAAAAACTGTTTTTCAGTGTATAACCTCAGAGTAATAGTTGAATGATCTCATCATTGTTCTTATCATGATGATCAGTGTTACTATAATTAGATGATCATTAGTATCAATCATCATCATTATCCCTTTCATCTAGATTGTCATCATTGTTCAAGAGACAGATGTACTGATGAATTGACATGTTTAGGAAATGAACTGGGGTTTAAGGTCCTACTGACATGTTTAGGAAGCTGGTCATGTACCTGATATAATACAGTAAATGTCCTGACAGCATCCATAAATCTATATAATAATCTAGTTTAAATACAACTCTAATTACCTATCAATTTATTGATTGTTTATCTAAACACTTTGACCTTTCATACTGAAATCTGATTAATTAAACTATCACACATCTCACCAGGTGTGAGTCTGACCTATAGTGTATTACCAGACTAATAACAGGTAATCCAAGATGGCAGCCACTCTGAACCGAAGGCCTTTGATGTTTGTCTTTATAATGTCATTTGACTTTATTTTGACGTTTTTTGTCTAAGCTTGATGTGTTTAGTCTATTTGTGTGGTGTCATTTGGGGTAGCACACTTCTCTACCAAGTATTTTAATGTGTTTGTTGACAAATAATTGAAATATACACCATGTGACCATAATGTTAGAAGAAGGATATTTGTCAAATCTGGAACATATTTCATTGTGAATATTTATCATGTTGTGTGATATATGGTCATTTTGTGTTTCGCAAATAGTACTTTGAGTAGCTAGTAGTTTCATATCTTTGTCCCTTCAGTCATTCATTAATGAAGAGAGCCATTTTGTGGCTCAGTGGGTGAAGTGCTGACTCACTGACCATCATGTCCTGATTTTGAGCCAATTTGTTACACAGCGGCAATGGGAAAGCCTTCTTTTAACTCTATGGAAGATGACTGACATTACATGTGAAGTCCAATCAAACCGCTTCCTTAGATGCACATTGTTTAAATCGGATGTAGTAAACAAACTAATCCGAACAGAATAGATGCCTATTATCATTTGACTCCTTCAGTTACTATTCTATGTAAGGAACCCATTTACACTAAATTGGAAATATTTTTTATCCAGATATTCTTCCAGCATATTTATTTTTTGTCTTAATAATTTAAAATATTGTTTTAGAATTAATTTTCAGAAAAAAAAAGTTACTATTGAGAACTAATGAGCTCTTCTCCGATGTCATCCTTGTAAGTGATAATAATGACCAAGCGAATATTTACTGCTGATCAGTTTGGGTTCAATGCTGGTGTGAATTGGCTAGCCTGCTTTACAGTAGTGCAGGATAGAGGACCTGCCAGCAATCAATGTCTAGTCGTTTGGATGGTACAGAAATTAGATTATATTATGTGTACAATTTGGTAAAAAGAACCCTTGTCGTTGGAATTTGATGACTTAGACGTTCCAATAGTTTCATTCTTTTCTATCAATTATTGACAATCAGATTCCATGATGAAATATTTTGTAATGGTTTGTTACAAAATTGTTCTTCAGGGTATGTTTTTGTATTGCAAAACTAACTTAGACAAATAATCACGATTTCTATGGGTAAAGTGAAGCCTCAAGAAAAATAAATACTCTTCATTGTTCGGCAAGTTGATGTTATAAATTAATGATGGGTAAATCAACGTTATATTATTGGTAGTGAGACGTCATTAGATTTAATTCTAAATAGGGGTTTTGCAAAACTTAATTTGTATTAGAAAATAAATTTAGACAGTCAAAGTATACTGTTAGTAGGCCCAATGATATCAGGCATAATGCTGATAAGATTGCTTTGAGTTATATTTTCATTCGTTCATCATTTATGAATGAAGGCACAACAAACAAGACTGTTTGCATGTAGATATTTTAAAAATATGTACTAATGTGTAAAGACTGTTATAAAGACTTCATGGAGAATGTTCTGGTTTATATGAAAAAGATAGCACAATTATTATTACTGTGTTTGTCACAGAGAAATACAAAATGAAATCGGGTTTAATGTTTAATTTTTCTGCACTAGCTGCACAGCGACACTGCTGCCTACTCTTATTTCAAATTCTGTCTATGTTTTGTTATATGCGAGAGAGAGAGAGAGAGAGAAATGGGGTTTAACGTCCACTCAACACAACCAGGTCATTTTGGGACTAACATACGGTTTTAATTTTATTTCAATAGTTCGCTTGCCGAGGTTGAGAAGGCGCCCCTATCTCCATGTCACATACGCTCACACCAAGGCTCGAAACCACAGCCGCAAGCCAGAGGTGACCGGCCAGCTAGAGGTCGAAGCGCGGCACTCTAGACCACTAGGCCATCCCAACCCCCCACTCTGTTATATGCTTGCCATACGATTGTTACATACGACTTCATTTTGTTTTGTCCAATCCAAACAACTAGGAAAAACTAAGCTGGAAAATCCTGATGAACGTTCTGCACCAGCATGGAGGTGGAACCCAGGACCTCTGCGTTAATGACTCAGCACCTAACACACTGAGCCACTGCGGCTCCACATATAGGGTTAACAACGTTTAATATTAAAAATCAGCTAATGGCTTTGGTTGTTTGTATTCTTTTCTTGCCTCAATTTACAAAAAATACAAAACTAATTGCGTACAATAGGCTTTGTTCCTTTCCATGCAAAATAACATGATAATAGAAACTGCATTTATTAAGAAATGAATTTTTTGAAAACGTGCAAATATTGTTTATTGACACTGAAAACTAACACTTCACGACACAAACAGAAAACCTTTTTACCAGTGTTTTAACGGGAGGAAATCCATTTTCTTTTTATTAGTGAATTGGAATTTCCAGACAGTTAAGATTGCTGTGTGTCTGCAAGCTAACAGTTTGCACACAGCATGCAATAATTGATTTTGGTTTCATGTGAAAAAATGCATCTGACGCTGTCTAATCGCTGGACGTGGAAAAATGAACGCCATCGATTGGAAGGAATTATGTAATAATGAGAGGTGGTGTGAGGTTTTTGTTTGGAGAAAATCCATACATTAAGACAGGATCCATTATTCCATTTGTCTTCATCTTTTGTGATCACATGATTGTTGATCTGGGTAAAATATTACGCCAAGTAAACGTTTGCTTGGGTTATGTGTTATTAATAGAGCATCTCTTTTGTTTAAAAAAATATCTGTTCAAGTTTTAAAATTAAAATTGTGTCCTATGTGAACTTCCCAAATATTTGCCAAGTGGTATCTGGTGTTCTAGATGAAGTAAAACATACGCGGTGTTTGTTTATATTTTAGTTTAGTTTGTCATGGTATTCATGAAATGCTTAACATGGTAATATTTTGAGGAGTGTCATCAGTTGTTCTAGACAAACTACCCTGTCTTGTGCAGTTTATTTATTTTTTCTTTAGTTTAGTTTGTCGTGTTATGCATGTAACATGAAAGTATTACGCCATTGAATTATTGTGAAATAGCTAAAGAAAAATCCTGAAGCATCGCTAATGTATATAATTGACATCAGACCAATCTGAGTAATGACTAGGCTACTCTTCAGCCTGTCAGCCTCCAGTCATAAATTGCAATATTTACTTCTCAGTGTTTTTTTCAAGCATGCTTGTAATTATGTGTATGATTACACCTTTAGAAAAAAACTTAAGACCTTGTATTTGTGTTTTAAAGATTTTTGAATAAAGATCTCGGAATGTAATAAAAATTTCACTCTTTTAGGTAGGTTTTTCACTTGACACGATAATGTTGAATGCTGTAATGTTTGAAGTGAAAGATATAATTGTTTGTGAAAGGTTTTGTCCTGACCCTGGGGCAGTAGTTGAATCATAATGGAGAATTTAGTAAAACATAAGGCCACTTCAGATTAAATCAACATTACTTAAATAACTTCTTTAATCTCTTCACTTCTTATTAGTAGGGTTGTAAAAAGACTTAATTCAAGCTTCAGTGGTAGCATAGCGAGAAGGGGGGGGGGGGGTTATTGGGTTGTCTCTATCTCAGAAATTTAATCCCCCATACACTCAAAAAGTAAAAGCAGGAGGATCAAACCACACATGATTAAATTCCGCAAATCAGACCTGCTGGATAAGAGAGAGAGAGAAATGGGGTTTAATGTCCACTCGACACAAACTAGGTCATTTCGGGACTAACATGGTTTAATTTTATTTCAATAATTCGCTTGCGCGTAGTGGTCTTTAGCAGTGGGAGGAAACCGGAGTACCCGGAGAAAAATCACGAGGTTGGACAGGCGACCCTACTCCTTGCCACGTACACCAGGGGCTGCTGGATAAGACAAAATATACACAGACATTGCAAATAAAATAAAAACCGATATACCCAATCAAAACAATTGATTCAGGCACAATCCATCGCCTCCTACTGCACCATATAGTCCCACCCTTACCCCTACCCCCTGCTCACTATACACATAAAGCATTAATTAAAGGAAGTGAGAAATCAGAAAGAGATGCTAACATTCTTCCATTTTTCACTATACATCCATCATCTTCATCTTTATAACCACAAAGAGCCAAACATGTCACAGTTATCTGATAAAAATTTGAAAGTGGTTTGACTATCTCTCTATGCCAAGTCAAAGGAGTTGATAGGCGGTGACAATATTGTAAGTGATTTTTATAAAACATTGCTAGTTTAGCTCCTGATCTTTCTACCTTAAATCATGAATATTTGCAAAATTTCAGAAAATTTGACTAGTAATCTTTATAGGCCAAAATGAAAACAAAAAAGATTCTCCACGAACAAGAAGGAACATGGGAAAAGAACTACTTTGAAACCAGAATGAATAATTACTACTCTTATTCAATACAAATTAAATCACTAAGCTTTTGGAAATATTTATCTCATGTCTTACTGACGAATTTTGCTTATTTGAAAGTCTGTGCTACATTTTCTATAACATTGATGAACCTAGAATATCAAAAATTGAGTCATTTCCGTTTGGTGGTCAAGTGTCGGGATACTTAATTAGAATGTTTCCTACTTTTTATCTACTTTCTTTGATCGAAAGGAAAAGAGCAGGAAGTGTGGGTAGTTTGTAAGAAGTGAGCAAGCGGTGGAGACAAGTTGTAAGGGCCGTCAGAGAGATTGGTTGAAGTTAAATATGACAGATTTATTTGATAAATGGGACAATAAGATAAATAATGGGTATTGGTGTTTCATTCTATTTTAGTAGGTAGTTTATCATCTGACACAGATCACATTTATCCAGTATTATCCAGTGAATCATATATACACACAAAGCAAACTTGGCCGAGAAGGAACTTGGCCTAGTGGGTGATTTAATATTAGGTTCCAGACCCAACGTTTTTATACTTCAGAATAATCCTATCAACATAAAATGAATATAAATTTTGTATTATTTTCCAAAATCCTTAATAGGATAAACTTTTAGAGCTTTTGTTTTTCCTATGATATCTATTTTTTTTTTATCTGCCCTCACTATAATATGTATTCCTGTAGGCCCTATTTGTCTATTCACAAATTGTCTACATTTGGCTGAAAAAGATGATTTTTGGGGACAATAATTATTGCAGTTGGTCACCATGACACGAACCAAACTTCAAAGAGAACAGTCTAGCCTAACTTTACAAATTTGATTGCTGTTTTATATTTGCGTTGCATATTTTGAGAACTCTTGACAGATTGTGTTCCTTTAAAGCTTTGCAGATGTTTATGCGCAAACACTTTTTGCAATGACGGCACAGAAGAAATAAATGTGCACATTACTTAAAAAGGTCAAATAACCTGGTATTTTGGAGGCAATACGGTTTTATGAGGCATGAGAAAAAAGCTATGGCAAAATTATGTTGAAACAATTTCAATATCTTGGGCACATACTAGTGTCACAGGAAGAAAATTTGTGCATGCTGACTAATAAAAATTAGAGAGATCATTGGTTGCACTCTTATCAATATTTGATGAAAAATTAATACGAATCATATGATTCAAATAAAAAAATTGGGAATATGAGACTCTTTTAAATGACTTGCTTTCATTATATGTGTTATTGCCAGTCATTAACCCCAATTCACAAATTCCTCTAACATCAATAGGAATTAGTTATAAACTTGTGACAATTTCTTGAATACACTATTCTTAAAATCTAATTCCAGAAATAGTTAACATTCCTCTTATAGAAATTATTTTAAAATAAATTCTACAAATAATCAGGGACGTATGAATGTAAATGTAAAAATAATTGTAAAATCAATGATTTCAACTCATAAATCAAGGTGCCTTAATAAATATAGAACTGATCTGTCTCGCTTCAATCTTCTCTCATTCTTCTGTACTCAAACCTGATAACAGCCTTCATTACCAATTTATTACTAGTTATACTCCGTTTTTTTAAATTGCACCAGGAGGAAACCGTGAATTGCAAATCGAATGCATCCCCTTTATTGCTGCTCGTTATAGGTGCCATCAAGCTTTGCATAAACCAAATTGATATCACCATGAAAGCATATTGCATGTATTATTTATATTTATGGGTCTGTGTTGTTGGAAATATTTGCAATATGGCATTACTGCATTTCATTTCTGAGTCTAAACATACTAGTCATAAAAGATCATTTGGTTCTGATCAGAGAATTGTTAGAAGGAGGTGTAACTGTAAATGCATTGAGTTTTTTCAAGATCCAGTCGTAAAATCTTATTCCCTAATTCATCTCATATTCCAAATAAAAGTCAAATATTGGCATATGGCTAAACTCTCCAAAAAGATTCTGTTCTTTGAACTGACTGGTCCTCCGTAATTAACCAGCTAGTAAGGGTGCTAGTTTTTTGCCAAGACTCCTGCCTTCAAATCTCAGTATGGGTCCAGAAGAACATTTTGATTTTTCTAGTCTGATTGTTAGAGCTGCTGCCTGTTGTCTGTTCACACACTGATCAGCAGTGAGTGAATTTAATATTCGCTAGGCCGCTAATATCACTGAGACGGGTTAATATTAATTTTTTTCCTTCAGCAAAGACAATTCTATAATTTTTTTTTGAATAAGTAGATAAATAATTAAAGATGTTTGAAGTATATCTTGATAAAAAAAAATAAAAAAATTCCTATTTAGTGTAAATGAGTATATAAAATAATTAAAGGTAAAGGCACCATTCTGCCTGGACAAGCTCACCATGTGGAAACGTTGCACGAGCTATCGCGTCAATGATCGACGCTGTGTGACGTTATATTTAGAAGGAATTTGAATGTATATGAGAAGAACCTGAGGATTTTTCCAACCTGGTTTCTATGTAGACATGGTTGAGCACCTTATAGAAACCCATGAGTACTATAGTAGTTGTAAACATGATTGTCCAGTCAAAATTCTCCTCATTTGCATGGTGTGGTATTCTAAAATTGATTGTTAGAGTCTGGTGTTCAACACCATTCCTTTTGTATTTACACAATTGTCGATGCTTGTTGAGTTTTGTGTGTAAAGTAACTAACTAAATTCAGACAAAAATTCAATAATAAAAATTATGTCACTTCAAAAACATCATTTGCAAATACTATAAAAAAAAGTTAGGTGTTCAACACCATTGGATTTCATTTGTAGTTAAACAATTATCAATTAGTGTGTAAAGCAACCCATTAAATTCCAACCGAAATTCAATATAAATTACCGCTTTAAAAACATCTTTTGCAAAAACTACAAAAAAATATACATATATATTGAATTATTCATTTCATTTAGAAATTAATTTAATTAGCATGCATATTAGAACTTTGAATGTGTATAAAAATACATGATGTACACGATAAGCCTGAAGGCCATAGATTATGTAACATATTGCATGCTGACAAAATAGACTGTGAATTAATTAGTCTGCATTAAGATAGCCGGAGATTGATTAATTAATAAAGCAGAAGTTGTTAGTTTATTGTGGAAACGATCAAACTATTTTTACCAATACTAGGTCACGATTTCTGTCTAATCTTTTCTGCAAATCAAATCAAATTTTTGTTGCGGACAGGAGACTAACATGTGCCGTTATGTTACCATGGCAACCAAATGCAAGAGAATCTTTTGTCATGTGCGTGCTGATTGTAAAAAACGTTAATGATGTCATGAGAGATTTTCACGTGCGTGCTTTTGTCTATGCGCGTGGTGGAGCATTATAGTCCCAGTCATATCCGAGGACTGACTGGCTGGCTGCTTGCTATGTTGGTTGGCTCGTTCACGGTTGAGCGAGTATTTTGATGGTTTATTAGCTCTGGCCTGCCGAGTTGGTGTGATTGACGTTAAGCATGTCCACGGTGAAGTCAGGGTTGCAAGGATTTGTAGATGATAAGACTGTTATCATGTATTCTTGGAACGTTGAACAGTGGTTGTGTAATTGTGATCAGGATTAGTCGGACGCAGACAAGGTGTGATTTAAACTGAATACACACTATCTCAGGTAGGAGCTTTATTAACTATAAAGAAGACAAAGGATCTATATATAGTATCAATCATTAATCTGGGGGAAAAGAAAACATGAATGAACCTCTAGGTGGTTAGTGTGACTGATTTGTTATTTTCGTTCTGAATGCTTCAAAGATCTCACATAAGTCTGATATTTTCATATTTCATTTGGTATGAGCATCTGATGCTCATATTTCAACCCAAGACAGATTAATAAAAGATAGGATGTATTCTTTTATTAATTTGTTTTATCAATGAAGGGATTATGTTACTAGTTTACTATAATACTATGATGATAGTTTCAAATAGCAGTCTATTATTATATCAACTAAAGTACAAACTTGTAACCAAATACCCATGATTTTCAGGTTTAGGTTGAATAATTAATAGGTTGTGTAGCAGTGTGTGAAGGAATTATAAGAGTTTTTTTTTGCTTTGTGTTCAGTTATGAACAAGTGGTTGTAGTTGCCAATAGTATCATTGCTGTATACTGATGCACATAGCAATGCCCCTGGGTTTGCAAGATCTGGGCTACTGTATTGTTGAAAGCAAATTGTTACCAATCATAAATTTAAAATCAATTTAAATATTTTGCATAGTTTGCACATTTTGCAAAGATTTAGTTAGCAACTTGATGAATTTTAGCATAAATTAAACTTTTTTGATAAGATTTTTTAAAGCCATCCACACAATAAAATGGTGCAAGACTGTATACTGGTATTGAAGAATTCTAAGTTTGTAGAAAAAATAGAATTTGATTAGGGAGCCACAGTTGCTCATTGAATATGGCACTAGCACACTAACCAGGAGGGCCCCGGTTGATTCCTGGTGGTGGATTTTCCAGCCTTGATTGCCATTGTTAGAGGTGCTGGATTGAGGGTCTGCCAGGCAAAAGCATCTAGTCATTTGGATTGGTCTATATACCAAGTTCCAAACGTATAGGCCTACTCATAAATGTGTACATGAAACATCCCCTGATAGTTGGAATTAATGTCTTTGTGAAATTTTCCCAGTATGAGACTGCATGCTGTATACCCATCTACGTTTCCCCGTTCTGGTATAGAAAAGTAAGACATCATTCTACCCAATCTCATTTCATTTTAAAATTTTAAGGAAAAATTCATGAATATTTCTTACAAAGACCACAAAAATCCACACATTTAATCATATTTAATTGTTGTATCTACTATTTCATGCTGTCCATTGGAGTTTGGGCTGATTCCAGAATCTGAATATCAGGCTGACCTTAAAAATATCTTTGTTTCACCAAACCCGACCCACAATTGAGGAGAAGGGTCGGTAGGTCGGTTTTTTTTTCAGATTTTTTTTTTAAGTCAGAGAAGCCCGAACAGAAAATGGATAACTTACTTATAAGCTGTAAACAAATCAATATTGAATGACATCGCATCAGGATTTTAAATTTTAGTGATGCACGACTCGCACACGATTTGCTCCGAACTTGAAGTGTGAATTTTCTTCAACACGTTTTTAACGATCGTTCGGGTTGTGCCTTCATTTTTCTCTAACGGATATTGAAAATGTCGTCGTCGTCAAGTTTAAAACGACGCTCCACAGACAAAGGCAGAATCATTTCGTAGGGATGGACATGCTTTCGTCTGCAACCATTTTGTTGAGAAGCGACACCTATGACGCTTTCGTCTTGATCAACAAGTTTCAATACTGAATCAAACGCATCAAACCATAGCCATAGTAAAGGGAAATAACTCCCGTGATATATTTCAGGTTGACACACAAAATAAAATAAAAAGATCGCGGAAAAGTGCAATAAAATAATTTGGGTCGGGGGTGGTTTTAGTTAGTCGGTCGGGTTAGGCGAAACAAAGATATTTTTAAGGTCAGTCTCATAAGACCTTGAACAAAAGGTGATACTCGATAAATGTGGGGTCACATCCAACCTTAGGTATATATTTGTATAGTTAGACCCTCTCACTTGACTGGTTCAAGATCAACATTAGATATTGATACTATGTTCCATTGACAACTGAAATACACAACCACGATGTTATCAAACCCCTAAATTTAAAAGATGACCCAAGATAACCCCCCCAAATTAGTAATTTGATATCCAACCCTTTCTTGCCAACCCTATCATTAAAAGCTACTGACAAGAGAGCAGTCGATAAAAAGCACTGCACTTTGTTCAAACACTGTCAACTATATCCCCTGCATAATTAGATATTTGAGGCCATTATTTGACAATTTAAATTAAATTGTAAAGAAATTGGCAGTAGTCTTATTAAATTGTTTTTAAGTAGGTGAGATGTTGTCTGTTGACAACATGTTTTACAGCATGGAAATCTTGTGGACCACGTAATTGGAGAAAATGGTCTCCTTTATTCTTTAGCGCTATGTTTGAATAAACATCTTCATGCAGTGAATGTTGACCGTGCTCAGTGCACGCATGTCTGAAGTTCATGTCGTTTCTACATGTCTCCAACTGAGAGTGTTGACTTGTATCAGGAAAAAAACAGACTTTAATTAAACCTTGTCACTTTTTTCAAGAGGAATTTGATCGGAAGAACTGTGATGATAAACAAAGATGGCTCCAGCTATTTTAGGCAATCTTTGCTAAGACTCTTCATTTTCTGATTTTGGCAGTAAGATACTTTCAGTCTCTTCTGGTGAATAATATTTTATTGATATCAATTATATGTCTATCCGTTTACGATTTTAAGCCATCAATTTAGCCAAGATGGAAGAAAATGAAAGTAATTTAGGTCGAGGAGGATCGGTCTGAGATAGCCTGATAATGTTTTATTTCATCCTAGTGCGATTAGTCGGAAAACCTCTTAAAGAGGCAAACTCCAGACAAATGTCAATATTATCTTGTTGATCGTTGACTTATCAGGGAAAAGAGCAGTCAATCTTTAAACTTGCAAAATGTTTGTTGCAGACGACAGTATGTCTGCCATAAGTGTATAATTTTGAAATGGAGTATTAAGGTACAAATATTACGATAAAAACTCAAAACGTGAATTGAAACTATAAGATAAAGAATTTTAATGTAGACATGTCATACAGTCTCAATGCAGAAGTGGTTTATGACAAGTCATTATTTATATAGCAGTAAACGAATGCAAAAACCTTTCCAGCTTCTTTTTATCATTGTAATAAAAAAAATATTTTAAAAATTATGAATGCTTGTAATGGGTTAAAGATGGAGACATATAATTTGTATGAAATGAAACTTAAGGTTTTCTGACCAGGACATATAACTTGTATGAAATGAAACTAAAGGTTTTCTGACCAGGAGAGTGTATCTATTTATATGGGTGCCATGCAGGAGGCAGGGCATGCTCACTCTTTCTTGACCTCCTTATACCACTTCTAACAACATTAGAAGTACTGTTAAGTTACGTAACTTTTTGATATAGTAAGATTTCTGAATCTGATGTTTCTAGAATTGATTAAATGATTACAATTTGTTGTGTTTCGGATCATTAGAACTCGATTTCACAATCCAATATTTTAATTCATGTTTGTAAGCTAACGATGCAGGTAGTAAAGTTAGGTCGATAATGACATCCTAATGACATTTTTGCCTGTAATTGCACATTGTTTCTATGTTACAGGTTTTTACGGGCGATCATTGTGTGACCATAAATCCCATTATGTGAACTGTGTACAAGTAAAGCATGAGTGACGTACTTAATGCTACTTGAGATAGTTAGGGTAAGATGGGAGATACTATAGAATTCTAGTTTCAATCTCGATCAATACCAATCATAGGAGGCTAGAAATTAGATAGATAGTTTGATTTAATTACATTCATCTATTGTAAATAATCCTATAGTGACATGTAATTACATGCCTGTAGACTTTATTTATATCCTCTAGTTTATCCTAAAGGAGGTGTTATATTTATACTGTTAGAAACCTTTTCTCTTAAACCACAATTACATTAAGAACAAGCTTAAAATCCATTGCATTGCATTACAAACCTTTTCTCTTAAACAGTTACATTGAGAACAGTCGCAGATGCATTGCATTAGCATATAGTACCAGCAAAGGGTATTCAAATTTAAAGTTCATGAATGCAATGAAATGGGGTTTAAAGTCTTACTCCTTTGCACTGACTGGGCTAATGGAGATGGAAGTTCATAAACACAACAAAAGAAAAACAAAACAAAGTATCTTGACAAAGTATCTGACATCGTATCGGACATTAACATGGCAAAGTACTATCAGTGGTTGTAATTGCTGTTAGCCAGATTTTTCTTAATAAAAAGTATTTTTGACTGTGTATGCCATGGACTTAAACAATATTATTTTACCATTTGATATGCGTTATAACATGCTGGGATTGTAATTTATGGTAAATGCGTATGAAACCTAATAAACCGACATTAATTGTAAACAAACTTGCTGATTTATCACCTACTTACCATTTACGCAATAAAAATAGATCTCTGTTGAATAGAAAATAATATTAACTAAAGATGAAATAATACCCGAGAGTTTACTGTCTTAATCAAATATTGTAGTCTGAAGTAAGCATTAATGATACTCGTTAAAATCGTGCTGGAGACAAAAAAAAAAAATCCCCAGGTGTAGTAGAACTGTACTCGATGAGGTAATATTTAAATAAAAACTTGGATAACTGTTGAATATACAAACAGTGTTATTGATATATCTTATAATATAGGTTTCTAAAGCCATCTGCATTTTAACAACACCTTTATTAATATACCCTAAAGAGACATTCAAACAGTTCATTCATTATTCCAGTATCCCAGAAAACTGGCTAAATATAGTCAATAGTTAGTTGTTATTTTCACATAATATCTACATGTATATTTTGTTACATGCTTGACAGTTGGATTTGATTGGGAGTAGTTTGAAACACCACCACTTCCCTCATAGCACATTGTATAGTATTTGCCCGTCTTCATGGACGTGTTTGGCGGATAAAAGTAAGACGTTAAAGCTCATTTCATTAATTCTGTAGAGTCATTGCCAATAAATTTTTCCACACTTGTCACAATGTCTCTTTAACTAGCATTTTCTAGTATACATTATGTATTTTGGTCCGTGAACCACCGCCCAGGTGTGAAAATGTCTGTCAATATTTGTCCTCATTACATCAAAAGCAGACGGGCACCTATATTAATGGGAGGTAAGAAAGAAGTTTACATAATGTTATTTACACTTTTGTGATAAAGTTTTAACCAAATGTTCGATAAGTGTTGAAACAAACTGATAATAAATGCCTTCATCGGTTAACTCAATTTCCATTATCACATATTTTACCACTATTTATCAAACATTCAATGTGTTTTATGCAAGTAATGTGGATGCTCAGTATTTTGCAGTCAATGAAATGATTAGAAAATATCTTTTGTAATTAAAGAAGCACCATCACACAATAATCTTAGACTGACTTGTTTATCAAAAATCGGACTAAAAATCTACTACGAATAAAGTATCATTCACAAGTATTCGTTGAATAATGTTTATTTGTATGTGTCGTCAATTTAATGTTAAAATGCTTACTCTCATAGATGGCTTGGCTGATTTGTGGTAGACTTTGCATATATCCCAATTTGAACATCTCCGATGTGAATGTATAGACCTATAGTTAGATCACATCAACAGGAAATGTTCTTGTATCTACCAGTGAAGACCACCAAAGTGCTAATGCCTCTTTAAGCTAATTAAATGGATAAAAGGTTATTTTGAGAAAGAAGTACTAGTACTTGAAGTCATGGCTGATAATGGTGAGAATAATAACATCTCCAATCTTGTAATGAATGCCTTGAGCATTTAAGATTTATATCAATAATTAATTTTACCTAATATATTATTTCTAGCTTTGTTTGGTTCAAATCTTAAGTCTTTCGAGAAAGCAAAAGTATAGCAAAACATCTGTAAGCTAATTGAACTCATCAAATGAAAAGTGTTATCAAGTGTTAGCATAATGTACTGGTACCTACTTGTTTATGGTTTGGATCTGGGTGTCAGAATCCAAAGCTATTGACTTTCAATATAAGAAAGACCATCAGCAGAATCACTTGTCCATTGATTTAAACACAGAAGTGCCACATTTATTATATATGTTAATGTGAATGCCTCAAAAGTGGTATCAGGTGTTCTAGAAAGAGTATGCATACCTTGGCTTGTGCATGATACCAACCAATCAATAGCTAAATTATAAGAAGACTGACATCTCACAAAATAAACAATTTATTAAAGAGCTCATTCAAAATTTATCAAAGTTCAGTATAAGATTCACCAATCCATGTGACCGCTAAATTAGCCTTGAATGATAATTTGAACTTTTGAGAACTTGGATAATGGCCCACCCAGTTCTGGTTTGTCATCCATGATAAGCTGTTGTAAGTATTACGTTAATTAAGCATATCTCATTAGGATATTGGATTAACACTAAATTTTTTCACATGGGTAGTTAGCAAGCTCGTCAAGACCTCGTTAGACTCGCATTAAAAATTGATGGTTCTATTAGTGCTTACTTATCATTCCATGTTCGCTATTTTATTGTGGCTGCGGGCCCGTCATTTTTACACGATTCCTCTCTCAAGTACACTCTATCGATATATTGATTGGTGAATTGTGGGTAATTGCTTGGTGATATTGAAAGTAACGCTTGTTGGCTGATTACTCTACTGTAGCAGGAAATGGCTGGGAGGGATTATTAAAGATACTGCTGGGAGAGTTTTGAATTTTTGTAAATTAAACATAGCTTTCATGCAGCGTGATAGTGATTAAGCCGATTGACTGAAGAAGTCAAACTGATTACTACAGGGAAAAACTTTTTGAAATCGTAAAGTCCATTTTAAGCCTTGCACAGTTAGTTGAAGACTGTGTTCTTGTAGACATAGTGTTATCAATTTTTGGCTTGCTATGGACATAGTTTACAAAAGGAGTGATAAATTATACTAAATAAAATACTTCCACAAATCTTTGTATAATGTATGCAGACACTGACTGTCCATGGTCATCTTTTAGAAGTGGCTTTTGAGTATGGTCCTCTATTTGTTAATGGTGCATGTTTAACTGGACCAGGCAGGTTGGGTGGTAAAATGATTTTATGTGTGCACCTTAGAGCATAAGACCTGAAATTGAGTCAAGTGGCTTGAATTCAATTCCACAGGTCCTCTGGTTTCCTCCCTCTGCTAAAGACCCCTATGCTGTGCAAGTAAATTGTTGAATGAAATTGATCCAAAATGAACTAGTTTGGGTTGAGTTGCCGTTAAGTCCCATTGGACCTGGTGCTAGACAGTAGTACTAAGATCATTTGTTACTGGTGGCTATAATTTGTCATTTTTTAAAGAATCACAAGGTTGCCTTCTACCATTAGTAGTCAAGTTGCAAGAGCTATTTACTTTCTTTCATCTAGATATTTCCAGATTTTATTTCCAGTCTGTGGGAAACTCATGATTTTTAAACCATAATTTCCATTTATCGCAAGTGGTGCGTTTGGGATTTGTCAATATTTTGATGCCTAATTGTTCAGATGGAATGAAAAACCCGAGTCCATCTATGTCCAGAATCTGTTCATGTAAAAAAAAGAACCCATGTTAATGGGTGGAAACACAACTGTTCAGTAAATGAACATAGAAAAAAATAACTGTGTATGTCTCCAGATGATGGAAGTATTTGGTTGTGATGTTAAAATCCATTGCTTTGATGCCCTTTCTACCACTAACCAGATAGCTTTTGCTTCTGAAATCCAGGTCCAAACTAAAATATTGTTCTGTTAATGAATGGTGCCATTTCATTTATGCAGCTGTGATTTGATGTTCTTGCTTAACATTTATGAAAACATAGCTGCTCAAATGATGTCTATTATATTAGTACATTGAACCTGCGTACAAATATTATATAAAAGACGAAAAGCCAAGGAAGTCATTGAACAAAAAACAAATGCTAGTTATGTATGTTTTATAACTCGTCCCAACTTGAAATAGACTATTTAATTGACTTATAACATGTTATTTTGATTTATCTATAAAAGATACACCTGAATGACCTATATATATACATAGTAAATCTGTTACACTTGGTCGATGTAACTCTATAGATTTAACCCAGCCCATCTTGTCTGTATGCTTCAACGACCATAAATAACATATTCTGGGACATTTTTTTGATAAATGCTACCTTTCATGTTATATATGGAAGTCAAGTGATCTTTTCAATGTTTTCGTAACCCTCAAACAAGACACAAATCATGTGAATACATTCTCATCTTACATCCCTTTAAGCATTTTCAATAAACACTATTTATTGGTCGATAAAAAAGAATATACAGTTAGGATACAGAAGAGTTTAAGTCGTATTGTAAATTATTTTGTGGGAAAAGGGTGGTTGTGGTTAATTAAGCGGAGACCTGTAAGGACTAGCTCCATTTGGGAGGTGTCCCTCTTCCTACATCTTGACAGATCTTTTTATTCTGTTAAAGGTGATTATAGGTCTCTCGTTTGTAAAATTTCTCACAGGATGTTGAGTATCTGTTGTTGATCTCATCAGGGAGTGTGAAGATTTGGGTCGAAGCCAATCCTTCATACAGACATAATGATATATTTTTTTCTTTTAAAGATATATTCAATCGAGCATAATTAGGTCATCTGGTTGACCCACTAAACTTTTTTTGCTAATATTTCTAATGATCAGAAAAACAATTTTAACATAAATTTGATATTAGTCACCTAAATGTAAGCAAATGTTATTTTGGTTGGTCGATGATTTAAGGACAGAGTTTTCAGACTTTCTATTTGGGGATTGTGGAGGTTTTAAAGATTCAAGAAGTTGGCCATAATATAGTATTTGTTAACTCTGGTTAACTCCATGCAAAGATTAGACATGGTTTGTTCTTATTGGTGGTGGAGGGGGGAAGTAAATTACGGAATGGCTGGCGCGTTGTATCAAGGTCAACTGGCGATTCCCCAGTTGTATGTGACAAGGAGTAGGGTCGCCTGTTCAACCTCGTGGGTTTTCTCCGGGTCTTCCGGTTTCCTCCCACGGCTAAAAAATCCCTACGGTCAAGCTAATTATTGAAATAAAATTGAACCCTATGTTATTCCTGGAGCGACCTTTTTGTGTCGAGTGGACAAAGCCCATTGCTGTCTCTCTATCTTTGTTCTTATAAATATGATAAAGAATTCACATTGGAAACCCGATGGATGGTTGTGCAATTTGGGCTTTCAGTAATGTACATTGTGACCCAGTACATATACCGAACATATAATCCAAAATGTCTTATGAAATAAATGTACACCATGAACAACATTTTGTTAGGACAAATAATTGGCTGGATCAAAGACTGGTAGGATTAAGGTGCATCTTTAGTTTACAATCTTCATATAGAGCTAGAGCTTTTATTTGATTTAGTTGATCTTAATGGCAATTGAAGACCAGGCAAAGATTACTGGTATAAAATCCGTCTCCTGAAGGCTTTGTCCTTGTCAGTATCTAGAAATAATCTGGCTGATGTCTCTATTATCATATACCCTAAATTAGATAGTCATATAGTCTTTCCACAATATACCAAATACACTGCCCCATGGCTATTGTTCAGGTTATAAATACACCATATTATTGGTGTAAACGATGACCTTATAACCTAACCACACACCAAAAGTCAAAAGAATAGCCCATGTAAGAATACAATAAAGCTCATATCTTGTCTCCATATTACTAAAAATACCAATAAAAACCGTGAAGCCTTTCAGCTATTCTCATATCATCACTTTTGTCACAATCTAGATAGTAAAAATTAGATTATCACTTATCCTACTGTTGTGAGGACCTTTATTCACTCACCCATTATTCTCACCAGTGAATGACAGCAAATGATTTCATTGATAAACATGTACATATTTAATATATTGTCATTATGATATCCTTCAGCTATTTCTCAAAGTCTATTCGGTCTCAAACTAATCTCACTGCGGTAGGTTTTACTTATATCCTAGACCATCATACTTATGTTTGTAGACTTTTTCATTTAATTGTTTATATATTGTTTACCTACCTTTGATGTCTGTACAAGATAATAGGCAAGTTTCTGTTCTACCTTTATAAGTCAGTCTCTTAATTGATGAGGTCGGATTACATTAAGAAAATAAACTCGAGATTGCAAAAAGACTGTGGCTTAAGGTTTTTAACATTCTTAGTAGGTGGCTCCAGTTCTGATGATTTTGTTTTGACATCTTGTGATCCAGCAGTCAATAATAGAATTTAGACCCATATACTGTATCATGACACTTACTAAGACTATAAGAAGTGACTACTTAAGAACTGATTCCGATTGCCCATACAAAAGCAAAGCAAAAATTGCTTTGAGAATATGAGAAAAGTGTCAATTTCCTGCCTTTAACTTACTGGCATCATACGTAACCAAAAGCCCAATGAAGCGGTTACTCAAACTTGGATTTCAGGAACCTCAAGCCATTGATGGTAGAACATAAAAGTTTGATGGGATATTCAGTGATTTGTAAAGTTAATAAATGTGTTTTACGGGCTGCAACTAAAAGAAGAATAACATTTAGTGTTCGAAATCCAGTTTATTTTTATGCCATAAAGATAAAAATGGAACTGACTAAAAGTTTTTCTGCAATTTATGATTTCAAGATGATAGCCGAAGTCTCTTTCTCTACATGGAACCAATAAATTCATTTAAGCGCAACTATAAATAGCAACTTTTAATTCCACATCTTTGCATTATGATTTGATGATGATTTTATTTTTAACTTCACGTACAAGGAAAGATCAAGAGATATGGACAACCAACAGAGTGATAAAAGGATAAAACGAGTCCGTAATCGCCATCCACTAAACTCTTCACAACCATAAGTGTATGACAGATGAATGGGTTTATTCCACAAAAACTTTTGTTAGATGAAGTAACGTTTTCTTTTCTGCAGGATTTAATTTTAGCTCAGAATGATGTGATCATTGAATATTTTACTTCTAAAAGCTAAAAGAGTTTTTTTTAGTAGTTTATATTTTGTGCTTTAGTAAAAGAGTTGCGAAGATTCAATGATTTTATGTCGAAGATTACAGTATACGTCAGGCGGGTGTTTTCATTGGATATTAGTTTCCTGATTAAAGTTTGTTTAATTACGCGTCTGTGAAAAGATGAACGGTATATAAAGGTTTGAGGATATTGCATGTATTCACAGCATCTTTTCTTTGATGTTTAAAGATAGTATTAAAGATCTTGAACCCCTATTGTGGTCTTATCTCGTCTTGCGTCTATTTATGAAGCCTATATGGATTTTTGTCAATGTGAGGTAAGTTTGGAATTTATGTGTTTTGTTGATATTATATCATATCGCTGTTAATTAAGATCTAATCTCTTGAATATTGTGAATCCTTTATGTCCATCGTAAATCTTTTGCTAATCTGTCATAATAGAAATCTAGGGGGAAAAATGTCATTAACATACATGGTCTGGTTATAAAAAAGGCAATGAGTAAACTGTTACCCTCTACCTCTTAAACCATACTGTATCGCTCCAGTTAGTTATAAGGACTGATGGGTGTCATGCATGAAGCTGGTTATTCAAATGTCTACAGTTTCTAGAACACCTGATGTAACTTCTGATCATGTGAGGACTTTACATAGCTAACAATTATTCCTGACCTTCTATTAAGCTATAAATTATCAAATGACTATTTAGTTATCGGTATTAATTAGTTCATACGCCTCAGTGCCTCACCTGCTGCGACTCAGCGCATGTACTCGAAACAATTATCTATCTGTATTAATATTTTATTTAAGTTAAATACGTCTTTTATTGTCATACACATGCTGTTAATTGATTCAGAAAGTGTTGAGAAAGAACTGCATCGCCAAGCAGACGACATCCTGATTGTATTTGATCACAACTGGAGTCCGAATCCTACGTCATAATTGTCATTGAGTTTATGTAAGAAAGCAGAGTTGTATTATGTAAATGTTAGATAATACAGCTGATCCACAATCAATTAACTATAATGAGATAAGAAAGTGATGAGTTTGTTGTGGATTAAGTTGGTATGTGTTGTACCATTGTATGTAAACAGTGCTCACTCTGTGTTCAATTTTTCTTCCGCCAATTTTTCATTTTAATTTATTAGCCATAATATTTTTTCCGCCAAAAAAAAAGAACGAATCTCTATTCTATTATATTATTATATTTTATTTACATATAATATTACAATTTACAAAATTCTTCACTGCTTTGCAGAAGCCCATTTTTTAGAGCTTTTTCAACATCTGGGGTAACCACACAGTGTATTTGTTTTTAATGAATATTTTTCTTTATAACAGAAATTGTGACCAAGCACTTACTGATATATCAAGAATTTGAAAATATTCATTCATCCTTAAGAGATCTACATTTTTCAAATGCACAAACATACATTATGTAAGGACTAAGAGTTGAATCTTCCTTTAGTGATGATGATCGAGGCTGGGCCTTATATCAAACGCTAATAATCTCGGTTCAAAGGAAACAAATTGACTCAAATTTTCAGCATATTCCATTTACGTTATCTATTTCTTAACTATTATATAGTCAGTTCGGGAGTATTTTGGTGGTGAAATACAAAAAAAATAAGTTTGAAATTCTTCTATCGGACGTTGACAAAGGCTGTTCAAGTTTTCGCTTACGGCCCATTATTATTAATGGCATGTGATTAGAAAATAACTGACTTTCGTTCGTTTCTGGCGTTTAATATCGACTTCCATATAAACTTTAACAATAAACCTGGCTTCATTTATTAACGATACGTGCAACAGGAGTAGGAAAAGGATAAAACAGACGTCATAGTCCAATAATCTCACACAAATCGATCGAGTATAATTCACAGTGTCCACCATTTTGAATATATAGAAACCGTCAAAAAAAGCCACCGATTCGTATTTGGAGACAAACAATTAAATCGTCTGTCTCTTGATTAGTTTATTATTACTGTTACTGTATATACTAATCAGCGCTAATCCGAGATTGATCAAGAGACAAAGGATTAGTACCTGATTGATTGATAAATGACTCAGCCAAGCGTGATAGATTGTAACGTGTGTGCACGGCGTGGAAATCAAAAACTTTGTGGCAAGAAATTTTTTTAGCCATGGTTAAAAAAGAATCGCCAAAAATTTCGCCAGATTGAATATTTTAACGCCAAAATTATATTTTAATCGCAATTGGCGGAAATGGCGATCGACAGCGTGAGCGCTGTATGTAAACCATTTTTAAGCTCGGCTCAATTAGGCGCAATTTAGCTAATGGTTACATACCTATGTATTTTAGTTCCAACTATAATGAGATAAGAAAGTGATGAGTTTGTTGTGGATTAAGTTGGTATGTGGTGTACCATTGTATGTAAACCATTTTTAAGCTCGGCTCAATTAGGCGCAATTTAGCTAATGGTTACATACCTATGTATTTTAGTTCCAAATTTTAAATCGCAAAAATTTATTTGTTTATAAACTATGACAATGAATTTGAAATATGTTATAATCAAAGGTCTGTAAATGCACATTGTTGTGTCACAATATATAAGCTTACATATATATACAGCTTGTGTCTAAATGTGAATAACCCTTTCGATTTCTTGTAAGTCAACATCTGCTGTTTGTAAATATTTACATGTTAAAATGTTGAACTCCATTGTGTCAAGGTGGTATATTTGATTGAAGGTAGTTGTTGAGACAGTCGTTGACAGTGTTTGATGGTGAAGAATTCAGTTTTTGACACCTTTTGTCTCATTTAAGATCAACATCAGCAGTTCTTCTTTAGCGCGTCTGTCATTCGTATACAGGCCACACTTCACCTTATGCAGATTGTCAGGTAACTCATAATTTGTTTAAAAAAATCAAGTGTAGTTGATAAAGACTAAAGATGTCATTCGAGAACAAGCTACGAATATGTCCTAGATGACTCACAAAGGTGATTTAACTGGCGGTGGTTTTTCAGGTAATTCACAGTACCCCGAAAAAATTAGTATTGTGTTGGACGACTGATCCTCAAGTCGTGTATGTGAATTGTGCATTTTATTGTATCTGCAAAAATGACATCTTTTATGCAATCAGACAGATGGATGGAAAATAGACAGATTTCCTGTTAAAGATTTAGCGATAAAATATCAGATAAAAAGTATATCATTGTATAATGGAATCGATTGTGACTGATATGTAGTGGAGTTAACACATGTATTTGGGACTAATATTAACGGCTTACCAAACATCTGTTTGAAAAATAATTTCTGTTTTTTCACACCAAACTTTTGTTGAATTGGATACGTCGATCTTTGTTTATTTTTTTAATTTATTTTTTTAACGAAGATTTATGGGATTGACATGTATTATTAATACGATGATATATCGCGGATAATGTATCCACTATTATCATCACAATATTTGCGTGCATTGTGGGGATAATTTTGTCACCCAGATCCTTTATGGGGCCAATGAATAAACTTCTAACAATCATGAATGGTTGAGTTAAACTGGTTAATAGAAGGGTAGTCATCATTCATGCAGAACCGTGTGTACAAGGTGTGACATATTATTACCTATGTGGGAGATAAGCATCTTGAATGTGTACTCTGTGTGTTCTAGTTGATATATTCAGTAATCGGAGATACAACTTGACAAATATTATACTTATATCTTATTCCGAGGTGAAAGAGACATGGGATTTATCTCAGATTTGAACTGTGAAACTGTGAGATTGATGATCATTGTGGATTGATGGGCTTTCGTTTAGAGATAGGACCAGATCTCACAGAAATTTACTCACAGTCACTTTTAAGAGGTAATTTTTTTTCCGATATGTATCACATGTTGTTTTACTGATAAATGGTCGATTATTTTTATATTTAGAATATTTACAATCAGACTATGGGATCCAGTGCGTTCAATTTATAAAAAATTTCTTGGCTACAGGTTGAAAGAATATTACAACTGCAGATGGCCACTGGAGTTGATGTTTGCACTTGCGCACCTTGTTAATGGTTTGTAAATATTTTGTATATGGTTACTTACACCATTGATATAGATACAACCCCTCTCATTAAAAGTGAACTTACTTTAACTTGAGCATCTGTGTGTATACATTATTGATATTAGAAGATTCCACTGTTCGAAAATAGGGGATCACAATAGTTGAGCGATAAGGTTGAGGATGTCCCACATTCAAATTTCTGTGTGGGATCAGAAAAATCTCAAGGTTTTGGTTGCCTGATTTCTACTTGACATAACGCCTACAGGACTAACAAATAAATTGTTACCTTGTTGTTTGGATTGAAAAAAAAGTGAGGTCCACATCTATGCTCACGTGGATGTAGAAAGAAGAGTGGGTAAAACTCTCCTCTAACATTACATGTGACAGTATAAAAGAATAAACGTTTATGCCATGTCCTCAGAGCTTTGACATTAACGTGAAAGAAGTATTATGCCACATCATATACCTCTTTATGCTTATTGGCTTTTTCTTGCAATTGAATAAATTTGAGAGGTTGTCTAGTGAACACAATCCCTTTGGATCAGCCGTTGCATAAGTTTTAGATATACATGTATATGAACATGTGATTATGTATTGTACATGTTACATGTCAACAATATTGGTCGTATTATATTGTGTACATACACGTACTTGCAGGTATACTAACTGGCTCGGAGTCTTACTCAAGTATCAGTTAAATATTATTGAAACAGGTGTGACACTGAATAAGACAGCTGATCATGTTATTCTAACCTCCACCAAATCTCTTTCATCCTCGGACAACCGCTGGGGTTTAAAGCCACATCATACTGTTTGAATTCTCATCTATTGAATGGTTATCGGTAGGGGGGTCACGGACCACAAACCCGACCTGAATCAACCTAGTCATAAAAGTGTGACCATTTTAAGAGTCACATGAGTTCAAGATCAATATATTGAATGCTTTGTGAATCTACCAAAGAATGGATGGATGTATAGCTATGAGCTTTACGCCTTTAATGGTGGTCCAACCACGTTTTTACACTGATTTATGTTTAAACTAAAAGGAAAACTTACTGCATGTGTGATATGTTTTCAATTATTTAAGCCTAATAAGCCTAATGGTTATAGTATGATGAATTTATTCAGGTTGAAGATGCTCTAAATCAATTTTATTTCCAACATAGAAGTCTTTCATTTGAAGAGATCCCAGGGGGGGTGGTTGGTTAAATTCTGTTATACAATGTAACACCATGCAATACATTAAAAAAAAGTTATGGATTCAAAATTCCCATAGTAAATTATGTTCACTATATGTAAGAGCTATTCATGGCAGTTCACTTATCAGCTGTTATAATTTGTATTTGATGATAGACTACTGAAAGTTACAAACACTCCAGTCATGTTCAAAAACAATTATTCACAAAATAATTTTTTGTTCATCTTCTCATTTATGTAAACTCACACCTGTTTAGAAGTGCATCATTTTCTATCTATCGGTAAATGAAAATAATTTCAAAATTATTGAAATATCTGTCTGTTTTATTTGATTGTAAACTGCGTACAATGATGTCTTTTATATATAGTTAAATTTGTTTTTTTAATGAGGGAGAAGGGGGGGCTAGTGCAACAATGGATCTTATGAACATTTGAAAAGGCATCTCGGTTTTTAGTTAAAGATATGTACTGTTGGTTTAATTTGTTTTTAATGAGGAAGGGTGGGCTAAGGGCATGATGGTGGTGGAGTAAATAAGTGACAATAAAAGGATTTAATTTCTGTTTCAATGAGGGAGAGGGGGGGCGGGCTGGAGGTTTGAGGGGGTTGGGGGGAGAGGAAAACAAGTGCCAAAAAATACATTATGAAAATGTATCTTGGTTTTATGTCAAAGGAATGTTAGAATGTAGATGTGAATTTGAAGATAGTTTGAATGATGAATCAGAATTTGCATTATCACATACATAAAGAAATGATGAGCTCCAATAATTTTTTCATTCATACCAAATGAACAGCTTAAGGCAGGATATCTTTAAAATTGGTTAGATGTAAATTAGGCATATAGAGGAAATGCTGTAGGCAATACTAGGCATTAATTTAAAAGGTTAACATGCCCTCGTTGTTTGCTTTCCAATATTTAAAGGTTGTAATTTATGAGTGTGTGAATGTTGCCCTCTAGGGTTATAATATACCTATTGAATAAATTTTATTGATATTTTACTTATGTTGGCTTTCTATAATATACACTGTAGATATATATATATATTGACATTTAAGCCAAACGTCATTGACCTATATGTATGTGTGTGTTGTAGTTTATGTATATTTATGTTGTGCCGACAGAAGAATTTTAATGGCTGAATTGTGGAACCTGTAGGTTAGGCCATCCGACATCTAGATTTGTAGAAATTTGAAATGATATGATAAGTGACTGATAATATTGATGTATCAAGTGAAGTTAAATAGAGTAGAGTTTGTCTTTTTACACTCCCACATTCTATAATACTATATTGTTGTCGCCCTTGTCGGTCAGTGGATGCTCAAGAGGCTAAAGTTAATATCCGATTGACTTTAAATTCATACACAGTGTTTAGGGTCATGAGACGAAGAAGCCTAATGATTTTCCGGATAATTACTGCTAGAGTTATGGCCCTTGACCTCTTTGAAATATCTTGTGGATGCTCTAGATGCTAAAGGTAATATCTGATTCGCTGTGGTACAACTTGCTGAAAACAATGGTGTCTGCAATTGCTCATTCCACAATACTATTTTTTTTAAAATGTGGTTGGTGCACCAGCAAGAAGACCAAAGGGCAATAAATGATTCTTGATGCTTATATTGACTGTTATTCTTCTGTTATTCTTCTTATCAGCCATTAATTCAAAGTTCAGATTCATATCTTATTGTTGCTCATACCATTTGATTGAAATATGAATTTGAGTACAGAAGAAGCTATTGTGACAACACGCCTTGAAAAGCCCTTCATTTCCTTTTATTAAGCCTTGATAATTCTCTATAAGTACATAAAGTGAAAGCTGTCTGCAATATTGATAAGTTGACATCTTAAATGTAGACAAGGGAATCATATGAAATGCTTGATAAAGGAGTCTAGTCATGTCTACATGTGTAACGTCTTATAACACAAATTCTTTGATGTTTTGGATGTCGGCCATCACACTGTTTGATGCCGTGTTTTACATTGTTTGGTGTTCTCTTATATACCTGGGTTCTTATAGCCCAATGTGTAAATATCCTTCACAATATATTTGTTCTGTTGTTTCCTTCAATCTCAACACTCGTAATTATTTAGTTTTCATTGTCTATGGATTGTGGGGTAAAGAAACAGAACAGTTAATACCTGTTGTACAACAATAGTACTGTAGTATGTGCGTTATGGTTAAAAGACAGTTTTTATTTTATTTCACATAGTAGATACAAAAGTACAACAAATATAATATGTTGCCTATGTGAACTCTTTATATGAGATACATGTAAAGTACCATGTGCTCAATATTCTCAAACTTCTGAAGAGAGTGGATTTGATTTAAATCTGAAGCTGGAAATAATTGTCTTTTAAGAGTTTCACAATCAAATTAATTATGATTCTAGGATACAAATTTAAACTTCAAATATTGTTGTCTTCCATTGATTTTATGTAAATTTGAATAACTTACAACAGTACGGTGTCATATATCTTGGAGAGTTCTGTTCTGGCAAAGACCTCACTGTCTTTAATATATACTTTCTAGGAATAAAGGCATACTATTTTCATGGCCTAAGAGGGTACAAACACAAGCCCCCACCCTCACCCCATGAAATGCACCTTTGGCCGTGCAGCTGTTTCATTATCAATATCTATTCTTAGTACACCTGAACCACAGGGATAACAACATCTGTCAACCTATGTTTAGAAGATAATTAATCTTACAAGCTTTTCTGCTTGATTACTTTTTGAATAAAATTGAATTTAAAAAACAAAAAGGGTAAATTAAGTGGATTTCTGTTCCCCTAATTGAAATTGTGAACCCCTGATCTGTTCGTAGCATTCAAATTATCCTCATAAAATCAGTTTAGCGCGTACGTTTTATTCTGCCTTCATTGAAATTCAGTGATTTTGAATAACAGGGGATTATTGTTGAGTTTAATGAATGTTTATTGTTCTATAATAGAGAAATAGTGTTTAGGACATTTTAGCCGTCTGTCGTGCGGAATAACATAATTATTCTAATTCACTTTGAACATGCGCTATTACCATAAATTTGTCACTTGGACTCTTTAAACCTAGGTTCTGAATATTGACGAGGGTATAAGCGACATTTCTTTTAATGTGTGTCCATTGTCTATTTCAATGTTTCAAGAAAACGTCTTTGATAATTGAGTGATTAAAATGTGTAATTGTAGATTTTTTTTATGACTTTAGATATTGTTCCAATGATGGTTGTTGATTCCAATGATCCAGAAACATTTACAAAAGGGTCTAAAGTAATTCTAAAATAGATGTTATTGTCCCAATTGATCTGGAATCGTGCTGTGTAATTGTTTACTTGGGCAAGCCTCAAAATAAGCCACCTTTCACAGACAAATTCAGGCAATGTCAGACACAATCTATCCATTCACTCTTTTTGAATTGTTTTGCTTGTGGTCTCTTAGTACAATGTAGAATTGTGTGTGGTTCAGTCCCCCTGCACTTACTATTAGTATCTTGTCATTATGTCATACATAGATTTTCTATTCTCTATGCTTTTATTGATATGTTCAACACATGTCCGACACTAATACTAGGGAGAAATTGGGTTGATATCCACTGGACCCTTAAATAAGGTGATTTCGGGACTATTATGGTTCAATTATAGTATTGGGGGGAGGAAATCCAGGTGACCTTACTCCTAGTCACTCGACGCAATGGCAGGCCTTTTACATTCTAAAATGTATTGATTAAACATTGTGCCAAATGACATCCCCTGAAATTTGAAAGCAACTAAAGAGTTTTGCTCCAGTCTGTGATACTTGTTTTTAAATAGATAACCTATTAGGTACTTAGCGTGTAATAGCTGAAATATTTGCATTCCCATATTTGGTAAAATTTATGACTTGATGGTTTTATTTGAAAAATCAGATCTTGGTAGTTTTGTTTTAGAATCAATCAAAGATATTTTATGATTGAAGCTCCCCCTTTTTTCCAGGATTAAAGAATATATTGGGATGACATATATAAATAGCTTATTAGAATCTAGTTTTAGATTTCGGGTCTATATGAGGTATATTATCAATTATAGATGTTACCTAGAAGTATTTCTATTTTTAAACTCATTATGTAGAAATCATGTCACATTGTATTGTGGCGTGGTGTGCAGTTTTATATCGAATTTTTCTATTCATCGAGTGAGTCAGCACCATTTATTATTAATCCACCAGTAAAGACTGGAAGTTTTATTTGTTGCCTCGAGAAACAACTGTTTGTTTTTCATGCGATCAGATCAAGGCATGGAATTAGTATTAAAAAAAACACATCAAAAACCAAGTTTTTATGATCTTCTGGTCTGAAATCAGGTCTCGTGTTACTGATGTCCTGGATTCAGTTAACGATTCACTTTCACTCTTTACAGTTGAAGTCTGTAATGAGGCCGTTATTATGAAATATGATACAGATAATTTGATTGGTTGTTAATAGATGTCGATTAAATATTTAATTTGTTAAACTGTCGATTTGTTTGTACAATTTTTTTGTTTCAATGAAATTTGAGTAATTAGGCCCCAGGCCATCAGCAGCCTGCTGTCAAATTAATTTAAAGAAGATTTATTATTTAAAAACAAGTTGATTGTTAATATGGTTAAACGTTAAATATCAATGCATGGCTAATTGTTTCAGCGTCAGACAATGCATTTCCGATTTTTTAAATCGATGGATAAGGGAAACTATTAGTAAAATGAATTGTCACAGATTTCAAAGATTAAACATCAAATGTAAAGCTGGCCTATTTAAATTTTAAAAAAATTTCATTATTTAAAAAAGGTTACAAATTTAAGACCTGATAAACATGACAACTACTACCCTCCTAAGGCTACGCTGGATAATCAGCTTTAATTCGTCAGACTTTCTCCTACTTTTGTCCATTCTGACTTGTAAATATTGAAGTCAAAATAGTGCTGTGGCATAGGAACAAGCCTGGTGTCGTTTAGAACAGGTGATCCAATCTATCTTATTGCATGTTCACAGGTACTACTACTCATCAGTATAAAATTGACAATTTGAAAAATCGTCACAGTACTTAATGTATTTTAATAGCCAGATTCAAATCCCAAATAATACCTTTTGAGATTATTCCAGTCCAGATGACACCTGTCATGGTTTCAACCTTATAAAATGGGTGTGTCTCAGGTTTTGGATGAAGACTGCATGAAAATGCCACTGTCTTAAAATGAGTATTGTGTTGAAGAGAAATTAAACCTCATTCTATTTTATTTACTACCACTAACAACAAGTTGAAGCACTTTACTCCCACCTTAATTACTGATATATTTCTAAATTATCAATAATTTTATACAAAGTAACATGTTACTATCAATATTCCATTATATGCTTATGTGTTTAACTCTATTAAGTGAATCAATATCAGGGTAAATAATTCCTTCTTTTCATCAGTTAATTATAATCCTTTGAACTTTACACTTTTTAATCTTCTTAGATCTTTCACTGTTGATGAATAACAATATCCCCATACATAAATAATATTTTGATCAAGTTTGTTATTAACAAAGAATAATGAATTTTCCGTATCTAAGCTAATTTGGAGTAGATATATTTTTTCATCAATTTTGATAGATGAATTTTGAATTTGTTAATACATTTTTAATTAGTTGTGATCAGCAATGACAGTAGGTTGTCTTATTGTTTGGAAATCGTTGCATGTACAGTAGACATATTGAATTTGTTCAGGTGATAATGGAATGGTATGATGACTCACCTGAGTCTGGTTTCAATTATTGATGCTGTCATCATTTGATGACTCAAGTGAAGACTATATACACGTACATGGTCTACAACATGCATGATTCTTCCATTTTAAGTTACGAGGTTGTGTGATTTCCACCATTGAATTAAGTAATAATTAAGTTGATCTTTGATTGTCTTGTCTGTTGTCAAATTCATATGTTACAAAAAATGAAGCATTGAAAATTTTGCTTCATTTTCAGCTTGCAAAAACATTTCAACAAGTAACCAATCAATCAATCAAATATTTTGGCAGTGCATGTTCAGTGCCTTGGCTAAATTCTCCTCGGACATAATTTAACCCAAATGTTTTGTCCTCATTCTATTTCAGCGCATTAGAGACTGAGTGAAGCAGATGTGGCATTAACCACCCTTTTTTTCGTTTCCTCTGTGAAATCTTTGAAATGCATTAGGTTCAGTTGTACTTGAGTTGATGGAGTAGTCTGAATCAAAGGGACAGAAGTGTGTTTTATTTATTGTCTGTTA
Source organism: Patella ulyssiponensis (assembly GCA_963678685.1). Lineage (NCBI taxonomy): Eukaryota > Metazoa > Mollusca > Gastropoda > Patellidae > Patella > Patella ulyssiponensis. The sequence continues at coordinate 85,144,458 of OY783225.1, read as the reverse complement.
AATGAATGTGCATGAATTTAACGAACCTACACTTTGTATACCTGGTATTTTAAAAGCAGAGTTTAAGATTTTGAACAAAAATCTTTTGGGACTACAAAAATACACATTTTTATATGCCATTGTTAGAATTTAGACTTCTGCTCGTGACCATCATGGCTGCCTTTGTGGTAGCATCTAATCAAATTTAGGAGAAAAAACTCTGAAAGGAAATCAAGAGAAATACAGTTAAGATCGATTTAATTTTATTTTCATTCTTCAGAACCGTATGCCGTCGACAAATTCAATAAAGTTGGACAATAAAAGCTGTAATATCAAGTTATTATCTCACTAGACTATTTCAAATCACAACAAAGAACAACGTGTGTATTATTTCTCTGCAGAATTACCACGATTCTTGTAAAAATATCAAGGGATTAAATAAAAATTGATATCAACAATATATAGTCACGTGTCGAACTTCTGACCCAGTCTGCTGAAATTATTTTCTGAGATAATATGATGGTAATTTTGCTGGCGACACAATAGTACTTCATATTGAAGCACAAACATCAATAGTTTACCGTCAGGTAAACAATGCACCTGTATTACCATAGCAACCATCAACAGCACATTTACATATTAGATAAATGAAGTGGAAAAATTATTTCAATTTTAATAAAGATGGATGATCAATCTCACGACATGTCGTGTGCTTTTGTCATGTTTTTCTCTCAATTAACTCATAACACATACAGTTGTCATGGCACGAACAATGATAAAGTTGGAATTGAATTTGAGGAAAATTAGCTTTAGTGGTTGAACCTTGTTTTTAAGACCAGAAGATGAAGATATCTTGTCTCAGATGGTCATGACGATAGACGTCTAGTTTTTCGAGGATTAGATGGCAAATTAAGGAATTTGGCCAGGTTCGTCTTTAATTACATTGGAAATTATTTATTTTCAGAGTGTTATAAATGGGGTTGTTAGTGTTTTTATATTTAATTTGTTTTTCTATGTATACATCTGCAGATTGAGTCGAATTATTAACTTACCTGACAGTATGCATTTCGACCAGGGTTCACTCACGCTGTCAGTCGCAATGAAATGTCAGCTCTGATTCCATCAATAAGAGAATGGGCCATTTTGGTGGAATGGATGTATTATTTGAATATGTTTGGTTCTTTTTTTTTTTTAATAGCTCTTCATATTTACGTTATCAATATTTTGAGAATGATTGTAAAATAGGCTCTGTTTTATCAATTAAAATGTCTTAATGTACATGTCAAATTCATTGTACGATTGTGTAGGCTTGTGTATGACAGTAATGGAAGTTAACAAAAAACTCCCTATTCACATCTCATCAGCTGATCAATGGAGTAATACGGATAAGATAACTCTGGGGATGAGTTACTAGTAATTTGTCTATTATTAATGAACTGATGGTTGAAAGTTGTTAGATCTCTGGAGATTGGTTATATTGTACTTAGACCAATAGGTATTAAGCACTAGTCACATTATATTTACTCTAATTGGTCTCTTTATTGACAGGCAATTAGCCCAAACTGCGGTCTCGCAGCAAATACTATGGTCTCGCAGCGAATTTAGAAGCAGAAATGACATAAACAATCAAAATAGTCTGTGAAAAGCTATTAAAGATATTGGTCTCCTGCGTTCCATCATTCTAAGTTTAATGATCACCATGATAGATGAAAGTTCTTCCATATATTACGGAATTGTCCATCTGTATTCTATGCTGCAAGTTTTGTAGGATGGAAATGTGTACATTGTTTGTATAATTATAAGGCCATGCTTAGTCGAGGCAGAGTACATGAAGTAGCTTGTCAATTGCATTAAAACCACTTGACAGAAATCTAAATAAATGTGTATTGAAATTACTGTCCGTAGCACAATCGAATGTACTTTCATTACTAAAACATTTTGGTCCAAACATTATTCAAATTGATTGATTCTAAGTTAAGTTATGGCCATTTAAAATTGACTTTGGTTTCTATTACCATACTGCATATTATGTGCCAAAGACCATTATCAGCATTTTCTGGCCAGACCATTCTTCAGGAAGGTTTTTTTTATGGATGTGCTAAATTACTGATAACATGAGTATTTATATTAAAATTATTATCATGATATAGGATATTGTTAGCTTTAATTGGTTCAATGTAAGTTTGTGAAATCAAAATTTTGCCTTATCAGTAAATAAGTAAACCCAAATAGATCAGGCTCCAAGTTCACAAAGCATTCTCAGACTTTAGTTGAGAATTTACTTCAAATTTTTCACCGTATTTTAACTAAAATATAGCTTGTTATAATAATTCTGTTGTTTTTTATGTATCAAATACATCATTAAGAAACTATGTGCCTAGTTTTGTGTTTCTGCATCAAAGATATTAAAAGTTGAGCAAATTCTCAACTTAAGTCTGAGAATGCTTTGTGAACTTGGGGCCAGATACAGCTAGGGTTCCAGTCGTGCTTACAACCTACTTTTTCATCTTATTCCCTACAGTACATAATGTTGATAGATCTTCTTTTATATGAAATAACATTAGAAATCTGTTAGATTTAATGTTGGTTTATGTCCAGTAACTAATCCCCTTTGGTCATTTCCTGGTATGGTCAGCTTTCTAAATTATGTTTAACTAATTTAACATGTTGACATATTGATTAGTATGGCCTACCAGGAGAAGATCCTGTCATTACAAATTCTATACTCTTATAGTAAATAAACTACAACTTGGTTGACAGATGTAGGGTAATGGAATGTAGTCTTTGATTGCTTTATTAACACGCTTTTTGAGTAGAAAAAGATATAACATTGTCATTTAGCTGTTGTAGAAGCAATGGACTATGTGATATAAGGTAAGGTTATCATCTTTAGAACACCTGATATCACTTTTCATTCAAGAAGTTCACATGTTTATTACACTTTTGCATCAAAACAACAAACGTAATCTGGACAGCTGAGGTAAGATGGTATTTGAACAGTTCTCTATGAACAACAGCTTTGAGAACAGCGCAGTTTATTTGAGTGAACAAACGTCATGATCTTCCTCATTTGTTTTCATGCTTGGAGGACTGAAATGACCTTTTCTTGTAAGAATTCTGAGAATGGTTATTATATAGAAATTCTTAAATTTGATTGCAGTCTGTAATGGTTCCAAAAACAGAATGCTTATAACGGTTAATTGTATATGCGGTGATAAAATATATCTTGTGTTTTCCTTATCCCTTGTATAAAAAAACTGATATTAAAAATTATTTAATGTGTGTAGCACACAAACCAGATCGAAATTAGTGATGCAGGAATTTTTTTTTTCTCTGTTATCTTTTAATGATTACAAGAACATCATTATTTATCTTTTCGGATTGTCGAGTCAAGGGGTATGACATAATTTCCAGAAATACTTATTCCTGCTTCTTTAGGGCAACACCAATCAGAAGTCACTCCAATCACCAATACATCATTGTAAAGAGCTCTTTATATATCGATTCAACATGTCAGCCATTTTTAATATTCCTTAATTGCCTGCAGACACACATTTCTTATGAATATTCAATAAGTATGCCAAAAGTATCAAATGGAGGTAGTACTTCTTTTCGTGGTGGTTACTGACATCAGCAGTATTTTCATACAAATTTGATGTTAAAAATGGCAGCAAATCTGTTTTCTGATTCTCCTTAACTTTAACAAGATCTGGATAAAACACATTACAGTTGACGAGTGAAAGCTACAATCATTTAAATCATCATTATTTTCATTTTGACCTAGTTCGTTGCCGGGACGCAAATGATGCACTTTAGACGTTGTTTAATTCAGTCCGATGATTTCCGTTCTGAAGCTCGAACAGGATAATAAATGGTTGTGGGCTATCTATTCGAATGTCATTATTATGATTAACAAATCATTCTAATTCTAATGACCATTTATTACATCACTCCATGCGATGTGTCTTGACCTAATTGATTCTACTTCAACGCATTTAAATTACTGCTCATCCACTCTTTGCCAGACCAAAGAAAAGAAGACATTATATGTCACCTCAAAAATGGAAACATTTGTATTTGGGTGATTTTTTTTAAAATCAGTTTTTGGTACCTTAATAAATATTTGACAGAAATCAGATGAAATGAAAATCGTCAGCTTTTTTTTTACATGTTAGCATAGCAGTGTGCAGTAGCTTGGTGATGCCTTGGGGTCAACTCCTTGACTGCATGCCCCCACCCGCACCCCAAGACTTGAGAATAGAGCCTAGTACTCTGAAATGTGAGGAAAGAAGACTTTTAATTATGTAAAAACAGATGAAGAATAAACTTTTTATTCAGATTTAGCAGGGTAGCTTTAAAACAAAGTTAACAGCAATAATTCAAAATTTCAAAAATTAATATTGATTTCACTCTTTGATTGGATGCCCTTCTTTAATGAATGCCTTCTAAAATGGATGCCCTGTTCAAATGGATGCCCGGAACATCTCCCCTCTGGGCTCTTTCTGTATGCCACTGTGTTTACAAGAAAGTATTTTATTAGCTGTTAGTAAATTATGGGTGATTAAATCAAATTCATGATCGTGTTGATTTGTATTAAATATATTGAAGAAAGATGGTTTTATTTCTGCTGTGATTCAGTGATAAGGAGATTCATCAAATCATCGTGGGTTTGACTTTTGTAAAAGAAACCGTATTACACCATCAATTTCTTGTCGTATTCTTCCCTTTACATGTCCTATTGATCGTAAAATTACGCTGGCATTAACTGACAAAACCCAACAATATTTCATCAACTAACACCAGAATATAATCCGCACCAGTTCAGTTGGAGCCAGAATTCATCGACCGTTTTCCCCCACTTACATTTTTTCCACTCTATTTTCTCGACATAGTTATGATATTTCACCTCCAATCTATTTAAAGACGACACCAAATTAATCGTTAATACGCCGACAAATAAATCATCAAGAATGCAACAGTTGTTCCGATTGGATAAGACAGCTTTAAACTTCTCAATGTTTTTTCTTCGTCCTCGAAGAAAGTATTTTTTGAGCGGAAGTAATGTGATTGTGTATATGTTGTGATCAATAATGTAAATGACTTACATATTTATTTATTTTCTATCGTTGTCAATAATGCATCTTCCATTGTCTGTCGTTTGACAAATTGACCAGCTTCTGTTACAGTTTGATCAATAAGCAGATACTTAAAACCTGTAAAGAGCTTAAGTCCAAAGATTCCTTTAATAGCTGTTTCTGATATTTGATGATCGCGGGGTGGGTTATAAAGCAAGGTTGACAAGCTGTTAGCTATATATATGAAGACAAACGGTCTAAGAGATCTATTAGAAATAAATTTACCGCTATTATACCTTCTTAACTTAATGATCTATAGCAGCACAGGTTGAACAGATATCGTGCCTAGCATTCCTCACATGCCGTACCTAGAAAATAGACTCTTTACCTGAAAAGCATCTTATATCATTAAACTATTTAGAATGGCGCTGTCTGTTTTAGAAAGTGCAGTCATTTAGAATACCCTTTTATAAAGAAGTTTAACGAAGATTTTGAGTTCTGTGGGAAATCTTCCTAAATGATTTAAAAGTGGTATCAGATGTTCTGGAAAGATTAAGCATTCTTACATAGATTTCATTTCTATTATAATACTATAGAGGCAAAGATCATGCTTTTTTGATTATAAGATTAAAAAAAAAGAAAAATAGATCAGTGTGAAGTAAACAAGTCTCTTATTGGAATGTTTGTATGAATTTCTAACTGGTTCTTTAAAAATCAAATATTTTTTTACGGAAACTTGAACAGCTGATTTTCTAAAATACAATGAGAAATCCGATGTGAAAAGGTATGATGCTTCAGACAGTATATTCTTATACCCAATCCACTTTATTTGGAGGGTTCACATAGTTGACAGTTTCTTGTGTTTGTAAAGTTAAATCTCAGCTTGTCCCTTTAAATATGTACATTGGAAAATAAGCCACGATCTGTATGATAAAGATGCTGTATATGATAATTTAATTTTGTTATCTTGCATTTGTGAAAAAAATCTAAAACAGCCTTATAATCTGTAACTAAATGTTGATTTTGTAGATCATTTTTCTGATTTACAAATTATATTATGTCATTGACATTTTATGCAAATTTTTCCTGAACTTAAAATGTGTACATTATAGAAAATCATTATTTAACCTAATAAAACTTCACAATTCGTTTCACAGTATAACACAAGGTGTTGTTACAGATAGAGACCAAAAAAGATCTGTCTTACTTTTTACTTTTAGTAGGTTAAACATATTGATTAATTTAAGGTTATTTATAGTATGCTAAGGGGGACCACATCACACACAACTACAAATAAACAAACAAAAACTAGAAAAAAAAATAAATAATTGTGCGGCATAAACTTAAACAAAACATGGAAATTGTGTGTAATCTATAGCCGCAACAATTGAAATGTAACGGCTCATACTGGATTCTCAGAATGTGGGGACCACGAAAAACAGTTCAAGATTTCCCAAGCTCAGACTTTACTTTGTAATTGTGGGCATGATATGGAAAACGTACCAAAATGCTGCTATATACTTTGTTGTGCATGTGAAATAACTTCCATGGACAGCTTTAGAATTACTATTAAAAGTTTTAAGAAATCTATAATTCACTTTATATAGGAAAAAAATCACACTAATATTTTTCGTGGAAATCTTTATTCTTGGTACAGGATTAAACATGAATACTAATCCATGAATTTGTTATCCAAGGTCATTTATCCAATTCACTTAAATTTATATAGAAAAAAAAATCACACTAATATTTTTCGTTGAAATCTTTATTCTTGGTAAAGGATTAAACATGAATACTAATCCATGAATTTGTTATCCAAGGTCATTTATCCAAACATCTATATGGGCCTTGGCTTCTATAAGTAATATTTACAAATTTTATGATGAATCAAATATTTTAGTCTAATATTTCAAGTGTGTTTGCTAGATCTGACATGTACAATCGAACAGTCTTGAGTGATGGACCTACAAAATGTTAACCTAAAAGTTGGACATAGCTTCCCATCAATACATATTATATTTTACATTTGTACTTTTATTATGGGCCTAAAGAACCATTCATATCTTTAAGTGGTCTACGTGTAAACCTTTTGACTTTCGTGTTTGAAATGTGACATCTGATAGGTTGGTAAATATGTATGTTTTTTTAAGAGTACTGATCCTTGTCAAAATATTTCGATAAATTGTCAAGTCTGTATGTCTTGCTGATACTCACCCATCAATTGTCTGACATACATAATAAGAAAACTAAATATTTGTCAGCAAATGTTTCATGTTGCCGATAATCAAATTTTGATTCTTCTCAAGTGTTTGGTGTTCTTGCTATTGAAGAGTTTTGAAGGGGAGAGAATTTACAATTGTTTTTGCTGGACATGAGAATGACACAGTTTTGATTGTTTGTTCTGGATACGAAAGACTTTGTCAATAGGACATGGACATTAAGTAATTTCATTGAACAAATAGTTGTCTGGATTGTAAACTAATTTAACAAAAACTCACGACAATTTTTTCCTGCGAAACTAATTGAATTTTCAAGTGTCTGTTTCTGAAATTTTGTAATCAATTTCTGATGAGAATAAAATCAATTTCTGTGTAAATAATATTAATAAAAATACCTAAGGGCAGACGGACGAATATTTGAATTAACTGAAAAAATAGAATGATTGAGGCATGATTGGATGAAAACATTTACTGCAGGACTGGTAGTTTTTGTAGAATTATGTTTCATTGTTACTTGATATCTCATCATTCTTTTTATCCCTGACAATAATATTATTGTAGACATTCTCAAACTTAATTAGAAAAAAACAATTTGTCTGAAGTTTCTTTTTGAGTTTAATCCAGTTTTAATAGTAAGAAGGGTGTTCTACTTCCTTATAATTTGTGGGTTGGAAGTCTGGTGAAATGGTATTGGGACTTCTTAGATTATATAAACCCCTACCCAGCCCTCCCACTCAACATGTTTCATTGATTACTTTGAGATGGGTGGAAGGCGGGCTCTCAGGGAAAAATGGGACTGCACATGAAAACTATACACAGCCACTTTGCGGATAAAACCTTGATGTGAGACTATATTATAATTAAATATAATGTTCCATTAAGTGTTTTATTGTATGTATAACTTGTATTTTATGATCACATAAGTACTTCATTTGTGTTATTAAGCACACCAAAAACATGCATTATTCATTGGAATTACTGTGGAAAATGGCTTATTTTGCCTCCTCTGGTAAGATCATTGATTTACCTTTACAACCTTAATTATTTCCGCTTAATGCAATCCTTGAATCCTCAGTAATCTACATTATCCTTAAAGATTTCTGTAACATTCATGTATGAATGAGATACAAGAATTGTTTAAATTTGTAAAACTTTTTGACCAATTAAATTATTGAGTATTCTATCAGAATCGTTTTTTTTCTTTAACTTTCCAGAAACGTTTTTCATAAAGTAGACTTTCATAAGAAGCGTTGAGTTTTTTTCTTTTCACTCAAAATAGTTTTAACATGCACGATTAAGAAGACATAAAAATAGCATGGCATCCATTTTTTCTAACTCGATTCTCAATATAATTACACAGCAGAGACGTGTAACTGTTGGAAATTTTAAGCTCTATTTTTTTTCTGCTCAAGGATTTGACTTCTGCTCTGCAGATGTTATTGATCTGAAAAGGTTACATCTTGTACATCTTGGAATTTTGAGCATACGTTGTAGATTCATTTCTTATACTGCTAAATTCTCCAGGAATTACCAAGTACCTTTGCAACAAAAGATATTTCGAAGAGCCCAGAATAAACGTGTTGAAGATGAGGATTTATTTTGATAAAAACCTGTCCAAGTCCATTAAGATAATCAGCTAACCATTGATGCATGACTAAAACCAATCTGTTTGTCATGTTCTGTGTATTTGTTGGCTAAAAACTTCTTCATGTTCTACCACTATATAAATATTAGTTCAAGTAGGATGGATGGGAGTGATGGCTTTTGAAATCTCTGGTTAACAAGTTGGCCCCCCAGTGGTCAAGGATTAATAAACTAGCCATTATGGACACTGGTCATCTGTGGTCAGTAGCTCACCACAACAGCTGGGGTAGTTTAGCTCTCACCAAATGATTGACACTATAATGATCTTCTGTTTAAACTGTAGCTATATAATTTGTTTTATCAATTAAACAAACTTTGCTTTATTTTTGTAAATAATTTGTACTACATGTCGTGCAGGTCAATAATTCAGTTTGTCACTCATAAATCACTTAAAATTAATTGACCTTTGACCAGTTAAGTCCTTACTGTCTGCAGTCAATCAGGATTGGAAATAACCATATTACCTTTTCTCTGGGAATAATTTAAAGAAACAGCATGGATCAGAAACTGTATCTGTATTTTCATGGAATAGAGATTGAGGGATTTATCAAAAAAAATCAACCTGATTGAAATCAGATGTTTTTCAGTTCGTTTTCTATTTCAATGTTTTCGAGTTAAATTGTTATTTTTGAACAGCAGTTTAAAATTTTGGTTTTAAATTTTATTTTATAACTTGCCAATTATGCAAAAACGTTGATGAGAAAGTCAAAACCCTTAGTGAAACTAAATATTCCACAGCAATTTGTATTTAACCAACCCTCTTTATTATGATTGAGAATATATTTATTACATCAGATGTAGGTCTAATGATTATAGGCTACAACACATACATTAAATGATTTGCACTGTTATATCTTCATCAGTATGAGATAGGTTTTGTCAAATTATCGTGTGTAAATATATACAGTTGTTGATAATCCATGACCGACCCTGAACTTTTTTCAGTTTTTCTCAGGAGAACAACACAAATGTAAGAATATAAATAATAATAATGACAATGTTTCGTATTCCAAGTAAAAGAACAGGCTTTATATACCTGTTTGTAGTGTTTTCTATTATTTTCAACATGTTAAATATGATATTTTGACTAGGAGCTTGTCTGATGTAGTAGATGAAGTGTACTTATATAAATAAACTGGCTTTTTCTCCAGAACATTTATTATTGTTATACCACACAGTGTACGTCCATCTGTAGTAATCCCATCACAATACTCAACTCCTTCATCTTTTACTCCATGTTTTCTCCCGTTTTTTCTTGGTGCCAGTCCGTCTGCCTGTAAGTTAGTATGTTTGTTGATGAACTGGTAATGTATTCTCATGATGTTTGTTTATCCAGCATTAATGACTTCTCCCTGATCGCTCCATTTAACATGTTTATTTCTCGTTACTGGTCATCAAAATCATCCAGTAGAACTCTCCAGTTGGAAGAGATAGAATTGTTAGAAGTGTTACATGACATGGAATTGATTGATTGGTTTGCTTAAAAGGGATGTTGTAAAAATATTTATCGGGGAAGAAGTGGATGATGGGATTGAACTAATATATACAATCGGCACCTGTTGGATATGGTCTGTCTCTGGATGTTTATCACCTTGTACTATGGCGTATCTTCTAACAATTAACTAAGCCTGATTAGCTTCACACATTTTAATGTATCGGAGGATAGGTACATTGTAAATGAATACTGAATTTCAGACTGAAACCTCATTTCAATCATATGCTCTCATGATTCAGATAACAGACTTATCAATGGTTGTCGGACTTGAATGGATATCTATTGAACCCTACCCTATATTATTGAACAAAGCAAGATTTTTATATCTTTTTCTTATCTTGTTACATTAAAGGAAATGAATAGAGTGGGATTTGTTATGTCCACTCTGTGAAAATAATTATGAACCGTCTTTGGGTCAACTCTTCACCATTATATTTTAAACTTACCCAAGAATAACAAAACTATAAAATATTAGACTCAAATTTTTCTGTGATAACATTTTATAGAGTTAGAAATATTTCTAGATGACTCTACTATAATAACCATTTAGCACAAAGGTATCAACTGAGGTCATTGATGATTATCCTTGGACATAACAAAAACTAGATGACCAAAATATTATTTAGATGAGTGATAGTTGCGTGGGAAGACTAACTCACCACAATAATGCTCAAGGTTTGAATGTGTTCTCGGGTGTTCCATTAGTATGGATAATGGAGGGTCAAAATATACTTGTATTATATCTATAACTAAAATCCTGTCTCAGTTGATTTTGAAACAAAATAAGTAGAATTTTGACTTTCTGAACAAGCTGTTCTCAAAATTCTTTTTGTAAGATGTTTAGTAGTACTTAAACTTCCTTTTTTGCCATATTAAAGAATTTGTCTGAGATATCACCCCAGGTGGAAGTGGACGTAAAACCCCACAAAAGAACGAACTTATTAACAAAATCAATGGCAGTGGAACCATAATAATAAACAAATGGTATCAGAGCTTCGACTGCCAAAAACTAGTGCTCCTTTAAGTCCCCCAAACCACACGAGTTATGTGATTGCTGTAGCATCGCTTCAGAACAATAGCAAATGTATACATCCTTTACAATACGAAAAGCCATTCACAAAGTCCAGGCAATTAGAGGCAGTCTAGAGAATCAGTACTTTCAGACGGTTTCTGTCTGTCCCGGGATATATATCCATTTTGTCTTCATTAACCCAGTTGGTGCAGAAAAGTAGGACTATGGGACCAGAGCAGTCAATATATACACATCAGTTGCGAAAGGGTTAATAATTTGTACCGATCAGAGACTGAAATGTAACTACTATTGTATAACCACAGTTATTCAATGTGTCTGATTGTCTGGCATGTATTCAGTAAATATACATTGTATATATTCATAGTGTGAATTTACATAATATTGATCAAATATGATTCATTGTCATTTTCCTGTTGAATAATCAAATTTATCTATTAAAAAATATTATAGTTTGAATAATTGATTTTTTTACCACATATATAAATTTAGTAGGCTTTTAGTGAGTTGAGGTTGACTGCACCACACACAACAAAAAACACTATAAGGATCGAATAAAAACAAAAATTGACATCTGAGATCAAGACAAACTATAGACATAATAAGCTATCACGAAACTATCAGTTCAGGTGAATGGGTCTGTTTGGGGGTTCTTTTGTTACACAAATGTTTTCGAAAAGATAGATTTCTTTTCAAATACTGCTGCCTTGCCAAGAAGTTCTATTTCTGAAATAAAGGAATTTAACAAATTTAATGTATATCCCTTTTGTCAGATGATTTTAAAACAAGATTAATTCCATGGAAATTTATCCTTTTTTTCTACAAGTCTGAAAGAAATAGGAGAAGTTTCATCTGACAGTTTTGATAGAAAGTTGCCTTCCTTTGATTCAATCATGGAAGATGGAGGTTCGAGAAAGCGATTACCGACTTTACAATCCGAGTTGGGGGATAGATGAGTGATTAGCTTGCCAGAAAAATGTAATCTTTGATTATAGACCCCCAGCCAAGACAACATTCCAAGTTATTAGTAAAACATGCGGTTTAAATATTAGAAGTTGGTGATAGGTTATTAAGAAGTAGCCAGATGGTAACTTTCAAAGCTATGTAATCTAAGTACTGTTCTATAGTACAACAGTAGGTAATAAAAACTGGAAGAGTCTAGTTCAGTGAGTAACAGTTCCTTCAGCTTTTCGTTTATTGTAGATCGGTCCTCACGATTTTATTTTTTCGTATTTGAAGTAATTTGATGGATACTTGGATTATTAGAACTCAAGAAACTACGGTTTCTAAAATTAAATTTTCGGATTATCATGGATATAATAGGGATTAGTTACAGGTATTGTAGTTTTTTAAAATTTTTGTTCTATTTTTTTTATTATTCATCCATGATGCAAAATATGATTACCTAGTCTTCAACATGTGATATGAGTTCTTATTTATTTGGGAATTTCAGATAATTAACAATTTGTACTGTATGTTTATCTAATAAGTTTTATTGTTGTCTGAGGCTTATGCGCAGTATTTCTGAGGAGGTGGGGGTGCAAGGCAAAAAATGTTTGATGCATTCTCTCCACCCACCCCCCTCCCCCCAAACAACATAATACTTGATATATGTAGTGTGGCATGTTAAGAGCATCTTTTGTTAATTACGAAACGTGTATAAGATTTGACTAATGATAGCAGACATCTTTTTATGGACCCTTTCATCTTTTCTTCACATCAATTTTCACTCTGCTTCACATCAGGTAGTTCACTTGTTCAATCTGCCCCCTCGTCAACACTTTAAAAGAACATAATAACGTCACCTTTATTTCATCATGATTTAATCTGTTCATTAGGCATATATATTCTAATGAATTTTAAAAATTTGCATAAACTGGTGACAAGGTTAAAAAGTAGCAAAGCTATCTCTTCCTAATATTAATATTTGTTGTGAAAATGATAATAATTGAGTTTTCCGCCGAGATGCCTCTTTAAAAATATATTTCTTCAAGCTCCTTATATAGCCATCAAGTCAACAGGAGAACATTGTTTTATTCACTGTATTAGTCACATTATACAACTATATCTAAAAAAAATGTTTTCTAATATAAAGTAATTCTTTTGTGCATCATGACTCATGGTGTGCATGGTACTACTTCCCAGTTGAGTACTTCACATAGCTGACACATTTTTGTTGTACTTTCATGTGGGGGGTTGGGATGGCCTAGTGGTCTAGAGTGCCGCGCTTCGACCTCTAGCTGGCCGGTCACCTCTGGCTTGCGGCTGTGGTTTCGAGCCCTGGTGTGAGCGTATGTGGCATGGAGATAGGGGTGCCTTCTCAACCTCGTGGGTTTCCTCCGGGCAATCCGGTTTCCTCCCACGGCTAAAGACCCCTACGCGCAAGCGAACTATTGAAATAAAATTAAAACCGTATGTTAGTCCCGAAATGACCTGGTTGTGTTGAGTGGACATTAAACCCCATTTCTCTCTCTCTCTGTACTTTCATGTGTCAATTAAAATATACTAATATATTTATGCGTTAATATACATAAAAATAACATTTTGAACACATTTATACTAATGCTAAATGCAAATTGTGAAGAATTATCAAATAAAAATTGAAATTTGAATTATTGAATAAAATGACTCTCACCAAGTCTTATTGTGACAAAATATTTAGCAAATACATACATCTGACACACATAATTTATAAACTGTTTATTATGTATATATATTAGACTGTTGTAGAACTTGAGTCTTAGCCCCAGTCCTTTAATGCTTTCTGGTAATTCAAGTTTTGATATATCTTACTTATTGGACTGGAATCTTAGCCACAATCCCATTCATATATAATTGGCTTTGATATATATATGTACATCAATTACTTACATGTTGTCAACATAACCTACATGTCATGTCATCAAATAGATATCCGGTACAACAGGTTTACTCAAAGGAAGAATATCTTTAAAACTTCGGATAATAATAATTGCAGTTCTATTAAGAATATATGAGAAAGCTTATTTCTTCATTTGAGACTGCTGTCTAATTTTCTATGCATGATCGTTGAATGTCTAATTGAGAGAAAAGGCAAATTGATTATTGACAATTCTTTTTAAACTTCAATGCATGTCAACAATACATGTGGAAATTTATAGTCTTTTGTTGATTGTCTTTATTAAGGTATAGAAGTACCGTCAAGCTACTTAGTAAGTACTTGAGAACTGACTGTTAATTTCCCCCCCTAATTTAAAGTAAAAGCTAGTTAAATAAAAGCAGCCTTTGATTCAGATAATATTAAAGAATTATCACAGCATGAACATGTCTACTTTAAGAGATTCTTTGAGAAAAAATGTCTAGGTAAAGCACTTCTTAGAATATCCAGGTTGATCATTCCTTAATTTATGTTAAAGGAGCGCCATAGGTTTTTCAAGTACAGGGCAACTGTTGATATAAAAGTGTTTTAAAGGATATTGTGGAAAACTAGAAAACAACCGACAGTTCTCACTATAATAGTTAAAAAATAGATAATGTAAAGGGAATATGATGAAAATTTTAGTCATATTACTTTACTTTGAGCCAAAAAGTCCTCATTTTAATAATGTTGTAGCCTCGATTGTCATTGTAATCGTTGGTACGATAATAAAGAAAGTCTCAATTATCCATTTTTACAGCCGTTAAACCACAGATCGGATTCAAATCTTTTGAAAATCAGACCCATCAGATGACATTAAGAGTCGATTATGGTCTTGTGTTCAAATTTCACCTCTTATACTTATACAAGTTATTGAATTGCAATACTGGACACATTTTTTTTTTATTATGTATTATTCTATAAACCTAATGGTACAAAGTGATTCATATTGCACTGAAGAACTCTCTCAAAACACATGTCAGCAGAATATTTTACTTACAACAAAATAATAAAAACATTAATGTATTCAGCATCTAGAGATTTGTGCTACGTATCGTTTGTAATTATACCTAGAGTTTGTACCTGCATTCACATTACTTCATGTTTTATTAGCCACCGGTAGTACATCAGTTCTTTCATTTTCACACCCAAAGAAATGCAATAAATACATTTTATTAGAAATTTGTGACTTGATAAGATCTTCTGACCGAGATATGTAGATTCATAAAAATCTAAAATTATTTCTACATTGATTAATGTATTGTAAAATCGACCGATATTGACTGTTATGTGAATTAGAATCAAATAAAAAGTTCATATTCTGCAAAGAACCGAACTGAATACTGATTCAGAAAATGTCAAATGTGAATGTGATCCCCTACGCCGACCAGGCACATTCAAAAGAAGGTAACACTATCTTCCACTAATTAATTTATTTCAAATCCAACCAATGATTTCAACTGTTATATTTACACAAAACCGAACTGACTGTAACATTATTTCCCATTGATTAACCTATTGGAAAACAAACCAATAATATTGGCTGTTATATGAAATTAGGTTAGGTATAAAGTTCATATTCCAATCAACAATAAGACATGATTACAAATGGCCAGTAACAGGAATAATGTAGAGTGTATTGGACAGGACTTTATGGTGCCATAAACATTGTTACTGATCCCTATAGAGTCCGTAAGTCAACTGGATGTTGTTACGCTTATTAATTTGATTACCCCAACTAATATTTGTAAACTGATAGGATTCACCATTTCTCTCCGTGGAATAATAAAACATTTATTGAACAAATTAGACCGAAAAACAAAAGTTTATGATATCTAACCCCTTTGCCCTGAAGTGAAGTCGTCTGCTGGCAAATAAACATGTCTGTCAAGACTCTACACACATATCTGTTAAGCATCTACCCGTACTTCTGTTTTACAAGTTGCTGCATGTTTTTTCACAACTTCAAACATTGCAAATAATTCAATTTTATTGAAGTTTTTTTCTGAATGGCTTCAGAATAGACAGTTTAAATACTTGAAAGTGAGTTATTTGTGTTTGAGATCATATCACTCGGTCGTAAAAAAAAAGGTTTCTCTTTGTTTTATTAGGGAATATCAAATGAAAAATCGTAAAATTTGAGATTTTTGTGCTTGTTAATATTCTTCTAATTAATGTCCTGGCGTCCAATTGGTAAATTTGCCTTTTATGTTTGAGAACATTCAGTTGTATAATCTTTAATGTAATGGTTGTGTCATTTCCGACAGAGACATTTATGATTCTTTTTTTTTCAAAGAGAGTTATAATAATTTGGTCTCACTAAATTTTGATTCATGAACATCACAAGTTCTTTGTTCTTTAATGCACATCTTTGCTTATTTTGAAACTTGCTGATGGTGGTCTCCCATTTTGAATATTTATGAGATGCAAGTTGGTACAACTATGTATTTCGAAAATGAATTATCTAAACGTAGAAATGCAATTCCATATTGATGTACAGAACTTGTGGAAGCGTAATCATATTTCTAGGACCGCAATCCCTTGAAAATTTCAGATATGAGCTCTAAGAAATTGTTAGGTTGTTTGCCCAGACCAGAACACCTTATACCACTTTTCATAGATTAGGAAGTCTACAATGTAGCTGACAATTTTGATTGGGAACTTACTTTTTTATTTGTATATTGCATAGGTGCATATTTCAGTTTACAATAGCATCAATTTTATTATAATATTAATAAATGTGATTTATTTATTGCAGCGTGAGCCGAGAGAGGGCAGCATTGAGATGAAGGAGGTGGAACGGGAAAGGATGTTACGACTGGAAGCGGAGCAGCGTCTTAGGGATACGAGGCTGGAAAGTGACGCATGTAGGGCCAGGTTAAAAGCTTTACAAGAAGAGTTTACACGGTAAGAAGAATTCAATTTGTTGTTATCAAAAAAGAAAAAATCCAGTTCAAATGCGCATTGAACTCCTGATCATGCATGTCATTCTGAGACAAAGGCTGTGTTCCCTTTACCTGATCCAAACCAAATGCATTCAAACCACTGATAGGATTAGAATTCTTATGTGCTGACAGAATGAATTAATCCGTTTTGGAATGTCTTGCTAAATTACATATGATCATGTATTGTAATCCTGTTATCATGCAATATACATTCAGGAATTGTTGCATTGACATTGTCTTACCCAAAGAGACCAGAATTAACAGCAGTGTCGAAACTTGGAAATTAATGGACTGCAGTATTCATACTTTCGATACTTCATCGTAGTCCCAGTATACAGTGAATCATAATCGAGGATAACCGGTACTGAAGAAATAGTCCAACTATATTTTACTATTTTCTTTTCATTGATTATGCCTGGAATTGCGTACATCTTGAGAGAATTATTATAACGAAAGTGATATTAAGATAACTTAAAAAAAGGACACAATGGAATTAACCAAAAGATCAGCGCTGGTGGCTTATAGAATGTGGTCTGACTGTAGATTAAGTCTTAAGTACCGGTAATTCTAATTCCAAAAAAAGCCTAAAATGACCAACTCAATGCCAGCTTAAACCAGACTTTTATTTGCACCTATAGAACTTTGCTGAATCATTTTCAGTTCCTAATGCTTCCTCGTTCCACAATCTTTTGAGTGAAAATATTTTGCTCAATGAAAAAAACATTAATTTTCCTCTGCCATAGTCATTGAGAACGAATACTGACTGCAACAAGTATTACCAGAAAACTATTAACAGATCATCTTGCTGATCGAGTGAAAATCCTCTAAAATCTGGGCTTGTATAGAAATGGTATTAAATAAGATCTTGGTGTAGAGAAGTGATTTATAGTTATACAGTATGATTAGTCATGGGATTTCCTTCCTGCCCCTGTTTTATATCACTTTTAATACACCATGTTCCACCCATTAATCAACGTACCAAATAAACTGAAATAACAATTACTATAATAATATAACTATTCCTTGATTTATTAGAATTAGAACTACAATTTGTGGTGCCAAATTATTTTGTAAATGCATTTGTAAAGGCTTCCTTTAAAGCCACTATATTTCAGACTAAAAAGCAAATATAAACTTTCAGTCCATACACAGTAAAAGCATATTGGTCCAAAATTTATTAAAAACCAAATATTAGTATTGCCATCTAAAGTTTACATTAGTTTCTATTGATTTCATGACCATGTCATCATTTTTTGTCTTATTTTATAATGCTAGTCGCTACTGAAAATGAACTTATTTCTATTATGACATTTGGTTTCTTTTTTATTGATTTTCTTTTAAGTTGTCTGGATTAATATCTGAAAAACACTATTCAGCTATGATTTTTGCTGAATTGAAATAAGGAAAAAGTATATTTGGCTTATTGTTTCAAGACTTTAAAGTTTATCAGTTTTGTGTTACTTTGAAATTACTATAAGGTATTGGTACATTGACAGAAAATAACACAATCTTGCATAGTTATTTGGATAGAACAAAAATACTTAAGCTCTGTTGGAATTTGATAAGGAATAGCTCCTCATGCTGCTGTTCATGCTAACTTGCATTATGTTAAGTCTCAAAATCACCAAAGTATACTAGTAGTGTTGCCGAGACATTACTTATACTCTATCCCTATCCTATCTAATGTCCTGATTTCAGATACAAACAGAGATCATTAGGACAAAACGCAACCTCATTCCTGAAATGTGGAACATCACTAGAAAAGAATAATGGTACAAATTTAGAAGCATCCATGTTGAAAACATGTTTCCTGCCAACAATAATTGAATTTTATTTGTCAGAATTGATTGAATTTAATCTGTCAATTATAGATTAAAAACCACTGACATAACATGCTACTGCAAACATAGTTTTTACGCTGGTCTTTTAGAGTTGCACTATATAATTAACTACGAAATTGATTAATCGCTTGTCATTATGTAATTTTGCTATCAATTGAAATTTGATTTAATAATTTGTAGGCTCTTGAAATCGCTAAAATCTTTTTTGAAAGCGAACATGAAAAAAGGAACAACGTTTTGATCAATGGAAGATGTTGAAATGTACTTCGTGTGAAAACTACGATTACCAGAGCGTTTAAATCCATGGCGCCAATAGTAACCCCATGAAATTAGCAGTACTTGCTGGAAATAATTTCCTGTTCCAACAGTCAAGAATTAAGTGGAAAAATTGATTTTTTGCTTCTTGTCCAGTTGAAGTTAATTAGAGATCTCCTTGCAGACATCTTACTTTGAAGTTTTGAAATGGAACAATTCCTGTAGACCTTTTTTGGGCACGAAAAAACCTGAAATAGTCAAAAAATAGATCAAATGCCTGTCATTATCTAACCATGCATCAATTTACTTTGAGAAAAAAATGTCACTACTCAAGACATAAATGTCTAGGAGTTACTTTGATTTGCGTAAAAGAATTAACCCTTAAGCTTTTTATCAGTCCAAATTCATTGACACTTCTGTCACCATTATTCAAACTATGATTTAAAAGAAGCGTTTTGTTTCGTCATCCTTTCATGTATCTTCCAGAAACTATTTAATGATGGACTTTTGGAAAGACTTTGAAAGTGAATTCTGTGAAACGTTCCACTGATTGACCAATTAAAAAGAGTGTGACACCTAAAAAAGATTCACACCAACCATTATTTATTAGTTTCTGAGAGATTTATTTATGGTTTCTAACGTTTTTCAAGCTTGTATCTAAGTTTTATTCAAAGAGATGATATTAGGACTTGGTGTCAGTAAAAACTTAATTAATTTTGATTTGCTGTGCTTTGGTTATGTAGTTACACATTGGGGATGTTCAAATAGAATTGTGTTGGAAATCTAAAATAAATCGATTAATCCATTGCTGCAAGAGATGTAGATATTATATTTTAAAGTCTTTGTGAGAGTTGTACACATTCTGTGTTGGTTTTCAAGGAGTTCACTGTACGCGCAAGCGAATTATTGAAATAAAATTAAAACCATGTTAGTCCCAAAATGACCTAGTTTGTGTCAGGTGGACGTTAAACCCCATTTCTCCTCTCTCTCTGTTCAGGGGATGCACTTGTAAACTGGTTTGTTGTATACGTCATTTTTTAATATGTTTATATTATATGTAGGATGCCATGCAAAGGCAAGATTTTTTTAACGCCTGGGGGGAGGGGGGATGGATACTGCGTGAGTGTTGTATCATAAGGTCTGTCATTGAGCCAAATTGTATTTGACCCATACTTGCAAGTGAATTATTGAAATAAAACTAAAACCATATGTCAGTCCCGAACTGACCTAGTCTGTGTTAAGTTTCTCTTTCTCTCTCTCTTACTTTCTTAATTCATTTTTCCAAAATTTCAGATATTAAGATTAGTACTCTAATGTTTGTGCTGATCATATTTACAACGCTGCTAGAGGTCTGATAAACAATATCTCAGAAAATTGAGTTTGAATCCGATTTTTTTGTTACCTGTGGCAAAAAGAATAATTTGTAATCCTTTCCATATAAAATCTGTTTTGATCTTATTGAGATAGAAACGATCTACCATTGAACCAGGGACATTTAAAACATATCTGAAATACAATGGGGTGAAAACGGTGAAATATAAGTAATAGTTACCGATATACATGTAGAATGAATATCTGCTGTAAACAGTGTATCTAAAAGCTACCAACTCCTTATCATTCGTTCATTCATTCCTGGAGTTTTACGTCCACTTTTACCTAGGGTGATATCGTAGACAAACTCCTTAATGAGATTCTAAATAATTTATGTGACCTTAATGGTAGCCCCACTCATAGAGATTTACATAAAAACCTTTTGATTGGTCAATAATTGTGAAGTACTCTCAGACTATTTATTGTGAAGAACTTCTGCTCCCTGAAATAGCCAGTTGGATCTCATGCTTGACAAACTGGAATACAGTATGACAGAATGAAGGAAACGTCATTCTGAATGATCATGTGATAACAACTACTGTGCAATATCATTGGAGCATTTACCATAAAGAGTTAAAAAATACAAAACAATTAGAACTTAATGTGTTTTGCAATTTAATTTGAAATGGGTTAAAGGATCATATGTATTACTACGCAACTTGCTGTCAGTGATTGCAGTTGCCATGTGAAATTCAGTGTCGATCAAATTTGATAAATGAAAATAAAAGTTCTCGACTACTTTCCTTTGATATTAAAGATTGATGATATGGATAAGGATACCATTTATTATAGTTTTTGAACTGTTTTTGTCAAAGCCTATATATATGTTACATGTTCCTATCTTAATGGTGTTAAAACTACATGCAACCGATAATAAAGATAGCATATACAAAATTCTCAAAATAGAACGAGACAACATTTCCAACTACCATTTTTATTACACATTACTCGGTACCGAGATAAGAGAGGGAAAAGAGAGTTTGTTTGAACATTAAGATAACTGATAGGAAAGACACGAATATTGGTTTGAACTAAGCCAAACGGTGTAAATCTAATTTATCAGTCAGATATATGATATAAAGGGTCAAATGATGTGACCCTTTCCCCATAATCAGCAAACATATCATGTAGAAAGATATGAATTGCCGCTATGCTGTTATTCCGAGTATATTCCTGCTACTCTTGGGAGTGGGGATCAATAAAGAACATTTGTAAATATAAACCTAACCTTGATGGATCTGTTTGAATTGAGAAAGCACTTTAAATTCCTTGCACATTCTATTCGTCAATTTGAAGATGAAAAATAAATTCTTGTTCACACTACGTAATGATGTTGACAACATGACTATATCAATAAAAGATAAATTGGTTCGCTAAAGCTGTTTATTTATTGTATCGTATCCTATAATAGTCAGATAAAATTTGTTTTACAACTGCTTTATAGTTTTATGCTCTTCGTTTTTCGCTTTCCACATTTATAAATTTAATTCTCATCAAATCATTTACCATAGAACTTAAAATATTTTTGCGGAAATTCATTTTTTGATAATCACACATTTCCTGTGGGAGTACATTGTTTTCTCCTGATTCCTTTATCCATCTGTCCGCTTTGTAAACATTCTACAGATCAGTCTGTTTGAGTTTTTTTATCCAAACTTTCCAATCTTGTAATTAAAAGCTGTAAAAAATGTTGCAATTTTGAAGGTTTTGTTTGTCTAATTCCTGTCAGTGAATTTTTTTAAATGCTCTAAAGGTTGGAATTGTAGAGGTTTTAGCTTGTCCTAAGGCTGAATGCTAATTTTTTATACTTGCAAAGCAATTTTTTGTAGAATTACTCTATGTGCACTGTGTCATTAAAACATTTTTAACTGCACCAACTTTAATATCTGAAATTATTACAACAGTGGTAACATTTCATCCATCAAGAAAATTTGATCAAAAAATAATAATATCCAAGGAAGATATTTTATTTTTGAATTTATATTTATGTTTTTATTTTTATTTATTTTTTTTTATAGAATGGAAGAAACAGTACAAAGTATGTTACAATATAAGACAAAGATAGAACAATTAAAACAAGAAAAAACTAACCTGGCCTCAACATATGAGGTGAGTCATGATCAAGAGTCATCTGTATATTTCTGTTACAATTAGGCCACAACAATTTGAATTTCTGCTCTTCAGGAAGGGGGATGGATGGCTGAATGGTTAGCATGTATGTGCATTGTATCATGAGATCTGTCATTGAGTCAACTGACGTGGTTTCAATTCCACAGTTGTACGTGACAAGGAGTAGGGTTGTCTGTCCAACCTCGTGGGTTTTCTTTGGGTCCTCTGATTTCCTTCCACTGCTAAAGACCACTACATTCTTCAGGAACACCTGCAAAAGTCTCCATCTTATTTCTCCATGGAAAAAGACTTATTTAAAATCGAAAAGTACTTTGCTTCATTCTTCAAAAGCTTATAGTTCCAAATTTAAACAAAACATCTTTCATAGAATTCAAGTTGCTATTTATATATCAAAACAACAAAGAACAGAGAATCAAACTGGTTTTGATTTAGAACAGTTTGTACACCATAATCAGTTAAACTTAAAGCTCCCTAACGATTGGTGTTAAATACATGATATAAAGATTACTATTGCACTTTCCATTATCAGTGATATATCTGTTAATTTATTCTTCAATTAGCACCTGGCTTAATCCACATGTTGATCTCACTTATCCCACAAAATAACAGTATACCTTTTATTAAAATGTTAATCCATGGTGTTGGGTACACAAGACAACTGAGCAAAACTACCTGAAACCATTTTTATACAAACATTATCTGATGTTTTGATGGTGCATTTTTTTTTTCTTGGGATGCTTTTATCAATTATCCATCATCTCAGCTCTTAGTTTTTAAGTCCGCCACGGTATAAATGGTCAGTATTATGACTCTCTGGCCATAAAGTCTACAGTAAGAATTTGAGTGAACTTAATAGTCAACTAAAGATAAAAATGTGGAAATGCCTTCTTCCATTTCAGTCAAGTATTCAGAAACATCGAAACCACATCAGCAAGTTGGAGCGAGAAAATATCATGTTGTTGAATCAAGTTAAAAAGCTAGAATCTCAGGTATGATATTCTAACTTATTTCCTCCCTTCCCTAAATGAAAAAATGAATAGGGAAATGGCACCAGATGTTCTTTAAAAGAACCGCCCTACTACCATAATAAATGACAGACAACTCAAGCACAGCTCTTTTTGACATAACCTTCCAATGCACGTGAGACTTAAAAAAATGAACAAAGCATACAGTCTAGTGAGACTGAATAGCATATTGTATGGACAAGACCATAGAAATAGTGTATGGATAATAGAGATACTGCATTGGCAAGACCATAGAACACTGATAGAAATATTGTGTTGACTAGTCTATAGAAATACTGTGTTGATGAAAAAGTAAAAAAAATCATATAGCAATTTTGTATAGACTAGACTGTAAAACATGTTGAATACTGCTTTTACAATAATATTGTTACACAAAAGGTTTTATCTCTACTTGGAGTCATGGTTATTATTGTTATTTGTGTGAATAATTTACTATTAAACAATTGTCAACATATTCATATCATCAGTACATCTGTTACCCATACCATACTTACTATAATAATATTTTATAGTTAAATACCAAATCTGAAGGTGGCAGCCTAGATAAATCCAAATTGCTGATGGAAAGATTAAAGATACTGGAAGCCGAGAATTCTGGACTGGTTTTAGAAAACGAACAACAACGTCAACAATATGAGAAATGCCTGGATGAAATAGCCAATCAGGTTGTACAAGCTCTTCTTGCCCAAAAGGTTTGTTTGGATGTTTTAATAGATAAGCTTTTATTAGAGAGTTTAATACTATTTTAATTTGTTTTATTTATTGATCTGTAATAATATATTAAATGCGCATTAGAATGTTCATCAGTGTTTAAGCGAGACATCCAGATTATTTAGATGTGATGTACAAGAATGACTAGCGCTAAATGTTTACTTCCAATTGTACAACAGCGTTACATGATCTTAGGTTTTTGACAGTGTGAGAAATTTGGATTTTAAAGGCTTTTATAGTGAGAAGTGGAATTTTCTTTAAACATAGATTAGTGAGAAGTAGAATTGATATTCTTGTAATAGACATTTCAGATTTAAACAGATTTAGTGAATAGTAAAACTAACTAAAATAGGGTATTATTAAAGGCATATTGTGTGGAGTAGAAGGAATTCTCTTGTAAAATAGAGTATTGCATAATCAAAGGGATTTATAGAGGTGTAGAATTCTCTTGTAAAATTGAAAGGATTTAGTGATCAGGAGAGTAGAATACTCTTCAAAGATAAAAGTATTAACGATGTTTAATATTTATCAAGCTGCTGTACATTTTTTCCAGTCTTTACGTGAGGAATGTACTAAGCTACAAGGACGAGTTCAGGACTTAGAACTACAGAATCAACAGTTACGATCAATGTTTCAGAAACGTATTCGCTATGCATCAGATTCTCATTTACAGGTAAATTTAAACATATTCAAATTTAACAAGAGGTTTACAGCAGTAATTGTGGTCCCATATATGCTTATTTCAAAGTATTTTTTTATGCATCCTTTTATTTAGGGAGTTGGGAGGCCCCTCATTGAGTCAAGTGACATGCTTTTTATTCCCAGGCTGTATGTTCGAGTCTTCTTGTTAAAGACCCCTCGAGCAAACAAATTATTGAAGTTGAATTTAACCATATGTCCTAGTTTTTGTAGAGTGGACGTTAAGCCACATTTCTCTATCTCTCATTTCTATAGCATCAAATAAAAAGTAAACACAATTTTGCAGGGCTTCCATTAGCCCAGGTTAGGTGCAAAAGAGTAGGACGTTAAACCCCATTAAGCAAAGAATGTTGATGTATCAAGGGAGATAACTCTTTTCTAACACCCACTTTTCAGGGAGAAATTCTTACTTTGACTTGAAAACTTGCAATAAAAATTATTAGTAGCAGGAATATAACATGTCTGCTACAACTTATTGATTTTTTAATGAAATAATATAATTTTACAAACTGGTAACTGTTGTGTTGCAATCTGTATTCTAATTGGATATATTGAGTTATTTTAATAGTGTTTGCTGACAAAGTAGTTTTGAGAGCTTAAATCCACAGTTTTATAGTGTATAGATATGAGTTGACAACAGATGGCAGCCGATATCATATTTTATGATCTTTTCGCCATTTAATATGCATATGAAATTAAATTGAATAAATAATGAGATTTTATTTCATTTCAGAAATCCTCACCTCAAAGTTCTGACTCGAGTAAACACTCCAGTATTGTTGGTAGTATGGTATGTATTTATTTCTAGGAATAAGCTATTTTATGCTTTCCATGTGGAGTAGTATTTTCTGTATGTTTAACAGCATGATTATTACATTGTTAGAAATTACACATTTTCAACACCTTGTTATGTTTTAGTACATTTCACAC
The DNA here is from genome assembly GCA_963678685.1 of Patella ulyssiponensis. NCBI lineage: Eukaryota > Metazoa > Mollusca > Gastropoda > Patellidae > Patella > Patella ulyssiponensis. Next base: position 85,118,213 of record OY783225.1, on the reverse strand, counting down.
TTGACTTCGTGAAGATGAATCATTTGTAGGTCTTATTATATATAAGAAGACATTTACAATCATTTTATTGATGCTTGATTAGGTTATTAACTTTTTGTTTCGTACATAAGGAAATTATATCCCAAATTCCAAACAATTTTAGAATTTTTGTACTGTTATGAGAGGTTTAAACCAAATATTATGAAAACAAAATATTTTGAAAAAGATTCTGTTCTGTATACATGGCACTGTCACCTTTATTCATAGTTTATACCCACAGTTAATATGATTGAGTTCATTTTTTGAAATATCGTCTGATTGAATTATAGATCTTTTTTATAAATTCCATTGTCATTGAAGGGAAGCCACAGTTTGTAAGACGCTGGTTCACTAGTCTGGAGGTCGCCTGTTCGACCCCTGCATTGGCCGAGAATGTTCATCGTGATTTTCTGAATGGCGCAGGGTGGAGGACCTGACAAAGACAGCTGTCTATTTGTTCGGAAGGGACGAAAAACTAAGTCCCATGTACACATTGGTGTGATCCCTTGGAAGTTGGAATTAAGCCATAGTGCTGCTGCTCGGGCAAAATTTCCCCCATAGCACACTACATGGCTTTTGCCCGTCTTCATTGGCTCAGTCGGAGCAGAGCAGTAGGATGTTAAACCCCATTTCATTTTGTTTCTTTTCATTGAAAGTGAGTAGAACAGTGATTGTAAGCCTAAATCTCAGTGACTCTGGTTGTAAAATTCAAAAATGAATATAATCCCCCAAACAACAAACTGGACCTTGCTCTAAATGCATCTTGGATTAAACCCCCACATCAACACTTAGTCTTGGGGACAAGATTTCGCAAAATTTTAACAATAGCAAATGAATAAGATATTAATAATGTGCATTAGTAATTTGGAACACAAAATGAAGAAGATCTATAATTTAATCAGATCGATCACAAATCACGTCACATTTAATTCACTTTGTGTTTTATTTTTTACATTTATATTAGATGCCACTTCATTTGTCATCATATTATTACCAGCCTTGTCAAATGACCCAACATCCAGGGGAGATAACTCATGAAAACTACCTGACTGGATCCTTACAAAGCATGAATAGTGATTATGTAGGCTTTATTTAATATTATTTTGCCTTAGTGTAGTATTATATTTTTATTTGTAAAGCTATGGAAGATTAATTTGGCTGAAATATTTAGGTAATTGTCAGTGATTAACAGCATCTAGAATAGTCAGGTTTCTGTTTGTCAGGGGGTGGCATTTGTAACACTGAGAAAGGAAGTGTACCTAGTCTTTTAGATGAGATGAAAAATAAATTCCATCTATATGTTCTGTGAATGCATAGTCCAGGGAAAATTATCTCCCATTACAATATGCATTAGTCACAGACTAAACTTAAGGCATGTTATAAAAACTGTTTTTTCCCTGATACAGGAATTAGTTCAATAAAAAAAATTCAAATAAATCCAGAAATATGGCATAGGCTCATTTATCCAGTAAACAGCCTTGATAAATATTCCTAACAATCATAAGTGATTCTGGATAATCATGCATTCCTATAAACAACAGGAGATAAATGTTTATGAAAAGCTATATCACCAAGTAGTGATCTTTTGACAAAATAAAAAGCAATACTTTTGGTACAGAATGTTTTTGAATCAAAACATTTCTTTTGTGTAGCCTAAACATATCTTTTAATCATGACTGTATCTTGAGCAAGATAAAAAAAAAAAGAGCTCTGTAAAAAGAGTGACTTTTTTATGATGAGATATTGTGATAAGTTGTCTATTGTTGCATCTGAATATTAAATAAGATACAAGTAGTGACAAGTCTGATAATATCACTCTCTGTGAATAATCTACTGGTTGGTAGAAAATAAATACTAATCTCTATGTTAATTCTGACCAATTGTTTTCAATAGGATTAACTACCGTAGTTTAAATATCTATATTAAGTTATTAAAGTTGTAGGGGAACTGCATTGGCTCTGAGTAATTAAGACGTTGATTTGCTATCAAGGGGGCCTGACAATGGAGAACATGTAGTTGTTCGTATGGGACTAAATCAGCGGTCCTGTGTATTCATTAGTATGCATGTAAAAGAACCATTGACCGTTGGAATTAGAAACTAGAGAAGATCAAACAAATGCTATATGGGAAACACAATTTCAATGTCAGGTTTGTCATTGAGTTAACTGGCAGGGTTGCGATTCCCTGGTTGTACATGACAGTCAAACCTTGTTGGTTTTCTCAGGGTCCTCCAGTTTCCACCCACTGCTAATCTAACCAAGTGTTGAACGGTAGTAAAATTTTAGTCTGCCAGAAGTTAAAAGTAAATGTATTTGATATTCTTTATGAAATGCTTCTGTGCAATTGTCAATACAGTTTGTAATGGTGGTTTTCTTCTTTAGTAAAAATGTGTATTGATGTTTTTTCAGAGTTTTGATGAAAGTTTTGGTCAGCCTCAGATGAGTTCTCCACCTCCATGGTTACGTGATAAACTAGAAGAGAAGCTACGTGAGACTGGCTATCATCAGGATGGTGAACAATTGACTAAAATAGAGACAGAATTCCCTGCAACAAACTCTAGTCCTAAAATAAAACATATCAACGTTTTTGATCGAGGTTATGGGTCTTGGGGAAGGACGCCTCCTAAACCACAACGAAAAGGTAAAGCTGCTAATCGTAAATCACCGAGAAATTCCTTACAAAGTATGTCTCCAGGTGCTAACGGTGTCTCCACGAATCAGACATTCAACAACTCAACGGAGAACAGTACGGAATCCTCACCTTTTGGAATTACTCACAGTACTCCGCAATTGTCAAACATCAAAATGGGTTCATCTCATTTTCTGGCCTCACGATCCAACTCTAATTCTCCCAAACCCAAACAACCCTTCCGCAGCCAGTATTTCTATGACTACAGTGATGAAGATAGCGATTGTCGACCTATGACAAAAGATGTCAGCTCTTCTTCCACGGTTTCTCTCAACGAATTATTGGACAGCAGTCTGGAGGGAGCAGATCTCCCAACAGATGAAGATTTCTATTCGGACTGGTCCCCAAGTTGTTTGTCTCCAAAACCATTGCCAACTGACCTAAGTGCCATGAAAACTATGCAAAATTTTATGTTCCCCTCTCCGATGAAAAATGCAGGGACAACAATCTCAAGTATTAAACAAACTTCTGAGAGCAGTAGAAAAAATAGTTTGTCATCTCAAGCCACCAGTATTACCTCGATACCACAATTGACGGCTGTATCCTCTACATCTTTGACAACGTGTAGCAAAACAGCAGTGATACCAAATAAAGTAGATCTCGCGCAAAACAGTACATTATCACAAACTAGCTTGAGTGCTACACCAGTGTCTCCCTCTGTAACAACTACCTCACAATCGCACAGTAACAAACAAGTTGTCTCCATATATGGTTATACGAATGGGGCTAGTCCCAAGCCCTCTCGACCAGACAACCTCATCCTGGTGCCGAGAGAAAAAACTTTCATATTGAATAGCCTGAGTAGCTCTAGTTCCGAGGAGAATAAAACGCTATCGTCTTCTAGTCCACATTCAGTGTCTGACAAATCTGTAGCTTCTCAAACAGTCTCCCCAACTAGGAAAGTTTCCCCGATTGAAAAACGATCTCCAAAATCAAAACATTACGTTGAGATTCAAGTGAAAAAACCTTTGGATACAAAGAAAAAATCAGCAGTGGAATCTAGCAATAAAAGCAAAGTAGCGGCTATTGTGCCAACTCCTAGAAGTCCAAAAAAGTCTCCTCCCCCAGTTCCCAAAAAGCCTGCTCGCACGAACCAAACTTCAGCTAAGCCTTTAGAACCTAAAAAAGTCAGTCAAAAGAACAATGTTGATAGGTCCCCTAGTAAGAAGTTACAAGGAATTGTGAACCCTATTGTGAATCCTATCGTTAATTCTGTGATTATGGACCCTACAAACAATAACTTTCCGGTTTTAGATTTAGGCTTCGGTCCGAAATGGTCGACGCCAGAGACTAATATAGATAGTGTTAGAGTTGAGAGATCAGGTAGTCGTGATGATGGCTATTCAACCATGTCTAGTGATATTCAGCCGGAAGCTATGGAAAAATATAGTGATGCAGCAACCAGTAAAAAAGATGGTGTCCCAAAGGGAGCAGATGTGAAGCATGACCCTCTGTCTGATCCCGATTCTGCCATGGAGAACTCCTCACATAGTACTACAGAACTACAAAATTCTACCCATAGCCTCTCTTCTCAAGTCTCAACTTCTAGTGGAGAAAATCTTCTCAGTCCCGGTAACAAAGTGCGTGAAATGAGAAAAGTCTTCGAGGAAGACACACAAACTATTAAAAGTGCTAAAAAGACTGGACAACCTGTGATACAATCCCCTCTCAGTCCAAAGCTCAAGTTTTTTCAGGCGACCGAAAGTCGTAGTTTAGAAAATTTAAAACCTGAAAAGTTAGAGGAGTCACCAGAACTGACAGCTAAAACATCTTGGAATTATCATAGTTTTGCTGAAACAAAATATACACAGATTAACAGATACACAGATAATCAAGTATGTGTTTTATTTTAGTTATTTTTTTCAATATTCACAAAGGGCATCTCCAACTATGTGTTTCAGGGGGCACAACTGTGTCAATATTTTTGGCACTAACACTATAAGTGTATTATTCTGAATATGATATATTGTATGTAATTTAGGCTCAGAACCTTAAATTCTGATTATTAATTAAGGGGTGCTATACAACAAAATCTGCCTAAACATTGGGTTTAGTAAGGGTATGAGATCTGTGGGCTACCCAATACTTAAGTGGGTTATCTCTTATGATAATGACTTTCAACTGACACTTTGCCTCTTTCAAATCTTTCAGTTACATAATATTGTTGCTCCTTTATGACTATTGTAAAGACTACCATTAGAATTCAGCTTTTTGAAATAAATATTATATAGATCATCACATTGAGACACTTAACAGTTTTTGTCTGCTCACCTGTGCCGAGCATCTTGGAGTAAAATTACAGAACAGAAGTATTAGAATGGTGCACAAGATATTCATTTTCCCTAGAACAGCGGTGACAAAATACACTAATGCCTTTTGTACATCAGAATTTGTAAAAATAAATTGGTCAAGGAAATTTGTAGAGACAATGGAAGTGATATTAGCCCACCATTACTTTCTTTATTTTGTGATGGTTAGTGATTAGGTTCGTTATGTTCCGTCCATTTCGCCTAATATAAATATGTTAATGAAAATTCTAAATGTTTACGTAATTGCAGATTATAAGTCTACCACTTGGGGAAGATCACCTTTTAGAAGATATTCCTGAAGATCGAGAATTAGAAACAATACCTCATGTCAGTTACTCTTCCTATTCAAGGCGTCTGTCTTCAAGCCCTCCTCCTATAGAAATAAAACCAAGAAACAGAAAGAGAGCAGGCAGACGACTAAAGAGGGCGCTGTCAGAATCCAGTTTTTTCTCCATCAAACCAAAGCTACCTACTTTATATGATGATTTTTCGGATGGATCTTGGAATAGCGGAAGAGTCTTTGAAAGATCGGTATCGGTATCAGAGATGGATATGATTGAATGGAATACCAGACATGAATCCGTTGTATACAAGCCACGGACATCTTCTACATTAGATATAGATGAGTCTTCAGTCAATGAACAAGTCAAAAATATTATAAAAACATATTTAATGTCAAAGGTAAGAATTCAATGATTTAAGAATAAAAATGGAGAGATGTTTGAGAAAATGCAGTCTCACGCATCCAACACCGAGTTTCCTCACTTAACATTCAGTTTATTGAGCAGTCACTGATTAATTCAAGATGGAATACTCTTGTCGACCTTTATCCTTGTGTTCTGCACATATCTGAAGCTCTTGGTGCCGTAACTTTTTCAAAGAAGTACAAACTTTGTCTCCATATGCTCCCCAAATTCTCCTCATAGTAATTGTCTAGATAACCATGTCTATAAGTGATTGTCATGATTATCAAGTCACTTATACAACAGTTATATTTCTGTTATTTATATCTTTAAATCAACAGTTTATATGAATTTTAAAAGGTTGGTAATGTCTATGTATTTATTTAAATTTAAATATTTATATTTTCTAATGATAGATGTCAATGACAGCATCTACTACTGATAGTGAAAGTGATGGGGATCTAGAGGCTTCTTTAATGATCAACAGAGAATGGCTAAAGAAAAATGGTGGATATCGTCTACCTTCATGGCAGCCACGAGAAATGCTGGAATCTCTCAAAAAGGTAATATTATATAAATGAAACTGGATGTTTCAGGAAAAGCCCTGTAGTCCTCCCAAAATGACATGTAACTATAACATCAACAACTGTGTTATAGTGAAGCACTATATTATATGTAACTATAACATCAACAACAGTGTTATAGTAAAGCACTATATGATATATAATAACATCAACAACAGTTATAGTCAAGCACTATATGATATGTAACTATAACATCAATATAAAAGTGTTATAGTAAAACCCTATATTATATATAAGTATATTATCAACAACAGTGTTATAGTGAAGCTCTATGATATATATAATTATAACATCAACATTATAGCAAAGTCCTTGTATATAACATCAACATTATAGTGAAGTTCTAGTGATATAACATCAGTAAAGTCCATGTTTGTCGTATATAACTATGTGTAACATCAACATTAACGTGAACATGTTCTTTCTTGTTCTCTAAATTGTTGAAGTGTCTATGCATTAACTATGTTAACCAACATCTTCGGTTCCATTTCAGAGTTCCACACCATCACCTGTGTCAATAAAAAGATTTGATTCATCAAATGCTGAAGACTGGTTATTAAAATTTTCGAAGGAAGAAATAGAAAGTCACCTAGCAACAGCCAACTTGAATTCCTCCTCACTGAACACAGAGGAAAAACAGAACCCTTATACGGCATATTCTGATTTATCTCATTTCGCTAGTTCTTCGGACACTTCCACCATCATCTGCGATTCTTCTTCTCCAGAGAAGAGTGCAGATATCAGTGGTGTTAAAAATTTAGACTCTTCTCCAGCTTCTTCGTCTTCTGCTTCAAACAGTGGTGAAGGGAACTCTTTTGTCAGTGAGGAGGGATATACTGAAGATGGCTTACAGTCACCGTCTGCTGATCAGAAAAAATTTCATAGTGAATTCTATAGTTTGTGTCTAGTGGAATCTAATCGTAGTTTAGTCTCGAGTAGTAGCCATGAAACCGATATACATAAACTGGTTGCTAAGGACTCGGTCGTTGTTAAAGATATTTCTGTCTCCAGTGTCAAGGATAGGGAGTTTGATGAAATAACTCGTCAAATTCAATCTTTGTCTAAAACGGTGAATGATTTACATCATAGTTTGTCTAGTTTAAACAGTGCCGATTCAGGATCGCGTGATGATCTGGAGGATAGTCATTTCACATCCAAAATCGGACCATCGGCCAGTAGACATTCTATGGACGGGTATCATTGGGAAGAGGATGATTATTATTTGACCTCTTGTGGTGGAGAGGTCATTATCGGTAGTAATTCTATGTTAGATCATGAGGACGGTTCTGATTGGATAAATGAAGAAGTAGAAGCCAATCAAAGTGGGGAAATTAAAGAAGAGTTTTATGAAATACAAGTCAGTGGTGAAAATTGCACTCAGATGTCTGGATATGTTTATTGTGATAACCATAGTGATGACCCTGGTCACCATGACAGTAGCTTTGATCATCTGGAAATGGAAAATCGTCAAAGTCAGAGTGTAAATCATCTGGCAGATCCAGAGGTAATTATGTCCTCCTTATTTTAAAACAAATTTTAATTAGGCCAAAGAAATAAAAAGTGAATTTATGGTTATCCGGCTGACCTTATATTTTGAGTGTAACCATAACAGACATTTATTCTTAGCCTTATTTACCCATTCTTCATGTCTTTAACAATTGTCCGTGCCCATCAGAGTATTTAAAATATCAAATTCCCATACTTTTATAGAGATTATCTTGTGGATCATTCTGCAAGTCTGCCTAAAACTGTGTTGCATCAACTTTTACAATGCCGTTTAGTGGGTTGATTTAGATCTCAAAAAAGACTATTTTTTCATAAATTACTATATTTTCAGCATCGTGCAAATGTGTTGGATTCTATGTTTGCGTCTGGAGCTGAAAGTAATGATAGTTTAGCTAGTGATATTGGTCTAGATCACATGATGTGTCAAAGACTTGTAGGAAAGAAAGGTAATTATATTCCTAGTATTAATAAAATGTGGGTGGTTGGATGGCCGAAAAGTTAGTGCATGCATGTTGTATCATAAGGTCACTCGTTTCATCAAGTGCAGTGGTTTCGATTCCCTGCTTTTACGTGACAAGGAGTAAAGTCGCCTGAAGGTTTTTGAAAAATCATTTTCTTGGTTGCAATGAAAATATCCAAAGGAGACATCAGTCTTAAAGCAAAATTTTCCAAGAACAGTACATTTTCAGATCAGGGCCTGATAGTGTCTAGTTATCCAGATTGTCCAAAAAAGAAGAGATCTGATGTATACATTAGAGTGCAGTAAAAGTACCCTTGACAGTTGGAATAAGAGTAAGCAAAATTTCCTTCATAGCACACTACATGGTGTATGCTTGTCTTGATTATCCCAGTTGGTGTAGAAGTTAATACCCATTTCATTTCTGTATCTGAAATATAATCAGTAATGTAATGTCTCTTTGATTCTTTTATTTAGCACGTCATGAAGCCGTACGATGTGCTTCCATGCCACGACAGACTCTAGATTTCTCCAAATTTTTCATACGTTTCGACCAGCCAGAAAAAGAGGCTGTGGCTGCCTTTAATTTCCTGGAAGATATTTCTACCTCTACATCTGAATCAGGCTCTGAACAAAGACTCTTCAATCCCGAAGAAGATTCTAGTGCTTCTTACCAAGCTGCTGGTGTTTATATCGTAGATAATCATGTGCCTCGTTCACGAAGAGGGGACAAAATTCGTAGACGGAGAAAAATTGAACAGACGAAATTATTGAAACACAAATCAGTGCCATCAGTTTCTGGTAAAACTAAACCAGGTCATAGTTCAACATCGAAAATACTCCATGAATCGTTGAACACGTCTTCCGAATCTCCTGAAATATGTGCCAGTAATTTGTCGTTGAGTGACTCTTGCTGTGAAAGCTTTTCTTCATCAGACCAGAGTATTAATGACTTAACAATGTTATAAGAGGCCTGATGCTAGGTCATCGATGTTATAAGGGGCCTGTTGCCATGTCAACTAACCATTAAGGGCTCCTGTTGCCATGGCTCTAAATTCATTAATATGGGGCCTGTTGACTTGTCAATGATACAAGGAGTATGTTGTCATGGCGATAATGTAGAAAGAGATATGGTTGTTCATCGTTTGAATGATTTTTAATTGTATTATAAAGAAAGATAATTATTATATTGTGTTTTATTGTATCAGTTTTTTGATATATGACATTTTTTTTATATAAATAAATAAAGAGTGCTATTTTAACAAAATTTGGGGGACATTTTAATGTAGCTGGTTTTAGCCATCGACTACTTAAAAATCTATGCATCAAAGCAATAGACATTCATTTTTGAACCGGGGGGGATCTTGACACATTTCAAATGTTCAATGAGATTTGTAAAAATAATTTTTTTGTACGTACTTTTGTAAAGTCAGACATTTTGATACAACGTGATGTAATTCTTTTATAATTGAAAATTTTAATATTTACTTACTTGAAAAACTAAAATTCAAACTCATCTTATAATAAATTGTAAATTATGATATTATTGTTCTGGCTGTATATTCCAGGATATTAATTTAAATTTAAATTCTTAAATATTTTTAAAAAATGTAAAAAAAAATGATTGAAGGGCATATTCAAATCAGGGAAACTTCGGGTATAAATAGTACTATCATACTTATATAGTAAATTAACGTTCATTGTTGATACCTTAAACTTCAAAATTGCAAAAAAATAATCATACATGTAAATGCTGTAAACTTGAGCTTAATAATATATGATTTATATATATACAAATGAATATAAAAGTTTTAAAAAAAATTAGATGAGGCACACTCCATAAGATGTTTTACCTTAAATGACAATATACTATCATGAAAAGATATACATGTATATCTATGCATTTACTCTTAATGTTTTTTCAGCAAAATGGATGTATTATGCAATAATGACAATTCATTAGCAATTTTGTTTAGGAATACGACATCTACAGCAGAAATTTGCGATATTGTTTGTATGAGATGATCTCCATAGTTTGATGTTCTCCTGGTTTTGATACAGTTGAAAAATTGATTGTTTGCATTAAAAAAAATGAAAGAATTTAATTTATAAAATTAATTTATATATTATAATTGATGAAAGAGATATGATGGATGAATTAATTAATTTATTAATATCATTACCTGATTTTAATTTGTAGAAAGTCTTCTATATATGTTATATATATTTCTATTTTTTATTATGTTTTAAGATAATTAATTGTACGGTAAATTAATTAATTGTGTTATTTTGAATTACATGTATGTTTTTTGTAAATGTATAGTAATTGGTAACTCAAAAATAAACAAAAATATTAATGTTTAAATTAATTATTTAGAATTCAATTAAAAGCAAAGTATTTGTTTTTTTTAGTTACCTTAGTGATATACTCTCTGACAGCCCGTCAAAAAATGGCTACATTTTTTTATTTCTTAAAATATCCATGACAGAGGATAACATCTACAGACTTACATTTTGATGAATTGTGGTCTTTGAATTCAATTATTCTAAAAATCCGCTATTCCAGGCCAGTGAATGTGATAACTAAAATTGTTTTTAATATGATTTATTTTGTTTTTATTCAGATATAGTTCACACACAATTCAAAGATGGCATTTTTTTTTTTTTCAAAATGAAAGAGATAATGGTTAGGTTTATGTAGTTGATCTCAGATTAATGTGGTATACAGAGATGTGTAGATAATATTATTCTATATAGGGTAGAAATTACTTATATCTATTGTTTTTTTGTGACTGTCTATTTTAGAACAGATAGCCAAGCTATCACCTCATTAAAAATGGTTTTAGAATGTTATTCAATAATGCACTTTATTATTAACCTAAAATAATCTTTTAACGTATTATAATAAATATTTGTATACACATTATATGAAATTATTTAAAATTGACCAAAGTTGGTGATAGAATTTATTGTATTATTACGAGATAGTGCATGGTGAAAAAGATATATCCAATATACTACTAAGTAGTTCAGATGAATGATTGATAGATGTTGATAGCCAAAATATGTGTTCAGATTATTAACTCTCTTTTCTATTGTATTTACATTTCTTGTCTTCTGTTGTACTAAATTTCGACCCTGGGGTCTGTTTCATGAAATTTTAACTAAGATAAAATCCAAATTTTTGTAATTTGGTTTTTGATTTTAATGCTTAGCCAATCAAAATTAAAGTACTTTGTATCTAGTAAAATTTGGATTTTATCTTTAGTTAAAATTTCAATAAACAGAGTCCTGTACTGCATCTGTAATCTTTTCATGTCTTCTGTCACCCTTTAATTTCTGTCTTGTCTTGCTATATATATCTTTAATTTCTTTCTTTTCTCTACTTTTTATTCTAATTTCTTGATATCTTTAATTCTCTTGCTCATAGCTCTTATATCTTTCTGACATCTTTAATTTTCTTGCTCATATCTTTAAATTTATTTTTCTAATCTTAAATTTCTTGACTTTATCTTTAAGTCCTAAACTTTCTTATTTAGAATTTTAACTTTTTGGCCAAGTCTAAAAATCTTAATCTGAATCTGGAGTAAATAAAACTCAAATTAATCTGTTCTGTTCTTTTAACACCTTTAAAGATGTTTTTACCATAGTCATATGTATATGTAATTTGGTAATATCTAAATGTGTCAGTGTTATGTCATATCAGATAAAGAAAGTGTCTTACTTAGTTTTTACATACATGTGTTAAGGATATCACTGGATTATATAATGTCTGTGTGATTTCTGAGGATTGGTACCAATATTTATTTCAACATTTAATAAAAAAAAACATGAATTCAGAAGCTTCTATTTTGTTTATTTGATAATGTTGTTGCTATCCTGTAAGAGAGACTAAAGCATATACGACAATTTGATGATGAAATTTACAGAGAAAAAAAGGATATTATTGTTAACCTTGCAACCCAACACAATACCATTTCCTGATATGATCCTGGTTGAATTTGGCCAATGAGGTTTTTTTTAATTTTTATACGCCCACATTGAAATGTGGTCATATATTGTCGTCGCCCCCGTCCGTCGGTCTGTCCGTCCGTCCGGCCGGCGGTCCGGCGTCCACAATTGCTTGTGGACGCTCTAGAGGCTAAAGTTAATATCCGATTTACTTTAAATTTATACACAGTGTTTAAGGTCATGAGACGAAGAAGCCTATTGTTTTTCAGCGATTTCCGATAATAACTACCAGAGTTATGGCCCTTGACGACTTCAAAAAATCTTGTGGACGCTCTAGAGGCCAAAGTCAATATCCGATTGGCAATTAATTTATGCACAGTGTTTAAGGTCATAAGACGAAGAAGCCTATTGATTTTCAGCCATTTCCGATAATTAGTGCCAGAGTTATGGCCCTTGATCACTTCAAAAAATCTTGTGGACGCTCTAAAAGCCAAAGTTAATATCCGATTGACTTTAAATTTATACACAGTGTTTAAGGTCATAAGACGAAGAAGCTTATTGATTTTCAGCCATTTCCGATAATTAGTGCCAGAGTTATGGCCCTTGATCACTTCAAAAAATCTTGTGGACGCTCTAAAAGCCAAAGTTAATATCCGATTGACTTTAAATTTATACACAGTGTTTAAGTTCATAAGACGAAGAAGCCTATTGATTTGCATCAATTTCCGATAATTAGTGCCAGAGTTATGGCCCTTGATCACATCAAAAAATCCTGTGGACGCTCTAGAGGCCAAAGTTTAAGGTCCTGAGAGGAAGAAGCCTACTGATTTTCATCAATTTCAAATAATTACTTCCAGAGTTATCTCCCTTGATCACTTCAAAAAACCTTGTGGCGCTGTAGATGCCAAACTTATCATCCGATTGACTTCAGATTGATACACAGAGTTTAAGGTGTTGAAACGAACAAGTATTTTGATTTTCAATGAATTTTGATAACTGAACAGCTAAATCCATGATATTAAATGTTTCCTATACTAATTGTTAGCGTGGGGCAAAACTTTATAAAAAGCAAACAAATTCTAATGATTTTCTGATAATTACATAATGAGTTGTTACTCAGATTTTAGTGTATTACAAATGTTTCATTACCAAAAAAAAGTAAAAATATGTGACAACCCTTGTTGACTGCCTGGACGATTTAGCTGCTGTGGGCGTATGTTTCGTTGCCTGGCAACCTATTTTTCTTTTCTTTAAATATCTCAGAGCAACTGTCAACATGAAGTTTTTTTGTCAGTAAATTGCACAACTTCAAATTGGAGTCATTATCCGACAAAAGAAATCTAACTTAAAGTGCACATAAGATGGACGTGAAAACTTTTCGATACGTGTAGCCCATGGTTACTATATCCACTTTACGGCAAGTTCACACTAATCTGGTTGAAATTAATTCAGCCATCTTTATTAAAAGTCGTAACAATATATCTCCCGTAAAAACGACATTCGGTCACAGTGACCGAAAGCATATTCGGTTTGTGCATTTCTTAATTATCTATATACAGCCGGCGCGTGTATTCATTAACGCCTGACAACGGAATAATTTGTTTTGTTCTAGTTTCGTTATTGTAGCCTGTTCGCTAGTAAACAGCCATTTTCTGGTCGCGTTAGAACTCCTGGAAGATGTGGTTGATTCCTACTCAGGTGCTTCGAACAATGCGGACTAATTTATGAAAGATATTTGGCCGTGGGTGGATTTATGTTTCTACTCGTTATTACCATCGAGTGTGATAATTGTAGGAAACGATCTACTCATTCGAAAAATCTTTTTCTCAAATTAAGATTTACAACCAGCCATGTCCGATAATAGAAAACAGGTGAATAGAAACAGGAAAATGTCGCCGATGACCATCATGTGAATGCGACAGCGGCAACAGATTTTGATGGACTATTTTCAAATTCGTGGTTATGAGAGGGCAAACCCTGTCAATTTTCAGCCTTACGCGGCCTTCCGGCGATAGTGGCTCTTAGTTTGGACGATTCTTTTCAAATTTGTTGTAAATCATTGTGGTCATGCGGTAACGAATAGCCTTTCCCCCGGTACCAAGCATTCGGACATGATGTTTGGATGGAGCGTCCCCCACAACACAATATTTTTCGTCACCCATAAAGTGTGTCTCGTCACCCTATATGCATGTCAAGCCATTATCAACGTGTACATGAATGGTGTCGTGACATGACTCCTTGAATGGTATGAGATTCATCCGTTGGTTCGTTGGGCTTAATGGGAACTGAGGTGATTCAGTGAGTAAGACGTTGACCCGCTAACCTGTAGGTCCCAAGTTTGATCCAAGTGTTTGCCGAGTAAGTTCTTTGGGATTTTCGGCGTGGACCATCTTGTGAGTGGTTAAGGTGAAATTGTTCTTGACAATGAACATTATAAAGTCGATCAGATTGAACCAAAGGCGAGGTCCCATGTAAACATTGATGTGCACGTAAAAGATCCATTTACGGTTGGAATTCGATATAAGATAAGACCATAGCGCCAGACCTGGTTTAAAACTGATTCTTGGGACCTGTAAGCCCCATAATACGAAATGTCCACGCGACGTTGATGTTCTTTCAAACTTTACATGCTGGCAATACACTACCCCCCCCCTCTCAACACACATACCCACACACGCACGCACACCCAAATACTCCAGAAAATACCTCACACAAACAAAAACAACAAACAGAAAATCCCCAAACAACATTCAGTTTATTGAAATAACAATAATAGTATTTTCATATCTATAGAAAAAAACTATTTGTAAATTTTCCGAGTTAAAGATATGTGTTAGTGGCGTCAATAACAATTTCACATCCTTTTATTTCCAATTATTAACTGTCGGACTTTAAGTTACTCTGAACGATAGCAATTGACAAGCCATGAGAATAAAATATATTATTATCGATTATACTTAAAATTACATTAATACAAAGTGACAAAAGAGAATATAAATTTTGTTACTTGTGTTAAGCGAACAGTAGCACGCAGAGGTTTGTTGTTGCCCTGGGTTAGCTCCTGGATTATCTTCCCCTAAGATTCAAGTAAAGGTCCTGGTTGTACGCCAATCTGATTAAAATACAAATCTATATTTCGTTTCGTTTTTTTTTTTATATTTTTGATGGCCTCCACTGCATGAAGATCAGACAGTTGTTGAGGGAGGTCGATTCAGAGTTTTGATTAACCAATCAGCGTTGATGCTACTACTGGGATACCGACAGTTCCGTGCATAGCACGCCAAGAACTCCACACAACAGACCGTTTCATTAGCTAATCCATCACATCAACCAGAAACCGACTTATATAACAAATCTTTCAGGTCCTAGCGTAGTAAAGACAAGTAAAACGAAATTGTGAACTATAACAAACGAAACGAAATAGGATCTGTGTTATCAGATTGGGTAGTACTCACAAATGTGAGAAAGGAAGACATTTTATTCAGATTTGGTTGGACAGCTTCTGAAATCAAGCTAACAGCGATAACTTAACGATTCACTATCAGTATTATCTAAATCAACTTTATCAGGAGGGCCATTTCGAATATTTAGGCGAATGTGACGATATATGATTAAAGCTAAATTACCCACAAACTTGACGTAGTCTCAACTTTGGAACCCCCTACCTCACCCCCGCTCCTCAAATTCCTGGACATGCCCCTGGTAAAAGCTGTCCAATATCATCTTCTCTATTTCCATATTATGCAGACTTGAAGTTTTCATAAATTATTATTTTTAATTAACATGATGTACAGCCATAGGTACAATATATATTTATAAATACTGAATATGACACCAGGTGTGATAATAAATACATCCATACATAAATCACATTAATACATAAATATCTATCAGTACATTTATAACTAGAAGTCTTTATTTTCTAGAAAACATTGAGAAAACACATAACTGACAACGAATTTAAATTCTGTGTCCATTTTTCCACATTTCGCAAAGAATGTGGTGCTGCCCACGCCATTAACACTTGCAGCGCATGACTGTAGATGGTTGTTTGTAAGCCATCTGAGATCACAGATCGATTTCAAAATTCTCGTTAGAACATACTCGGAAGGTCAAGAGCAAGAGCCTGTGCTGGAACAAATTGGACACCCAAATGGGAAAGAATTGGCTACCCCAATGGGCGCCTTTAGGGTCCTTTTCATTGGTCGCAATACGAAACCAATGACCAACGTGACCCTCTTCCCCCCCCCCCCGCTAGCTACGGGCCTGTAAAAACAAAATGCCATATTTGGAAATTATCACCCATCCACTGATTAATTAATCTCTACAGTCATGTGCATCATAGTCCACGTCTGGGTTGTTATATAAACAAACCTGCAGGATGATTAAATGTACGTCATCCCGACAAATTATCGTCAATTTTGCACTAATGAACACATTTTTGTGTAGTTCAATAAGCACGCCATCATTGCTGATCTGGTTCATTTTCTACTTAATTTGTAAATGAATTTACAAACAAGTTCTCTCTATTTACATTCGCCATTTTCGTCACCGCTGACAGTTCCATCTTCTGGAACCTCAAATCATTCCAGCTACATTTTACATCATAACAGAAAAACAATTACCATATTAAACATTCCCATCAAGTTCATTATAAACAATACTTTAGCCTAGCCAAATGCCCACCGGTATGGAAAGGCGGCAAATAACATACATTCCATTAATTGTAGATATATTTATTTCTAGCATTACTTGAATCAGTGCTATTCCCTTGGTAGTGTTTATATTTATAACAACACGAATTGTATATTAAGCTGGTGAGTGATAGGTCGTAAGAGAGAGAGAAAGGGAGAGAGAGGGGGAATTGGGTTTAACGTACTCTTGACACAAACTAGTTCGTTTCGGGAAAAGTAGAGAGACAGAGGTGATTGCTTCAGATGTGGGACTCCAGGTCTATCCCTGCAGTTACATTAAGCCCCAAGCGTTTTCCTGTGAATTTTCATTAATGAACCCCAGCATGTAACATGTTGTTAGCTTTTCAATTATGAACCCAACCATGTAAAATGTTGAAGGGTTTTAGTTTTATGAACCCAACAATGCAACATGTTGCTAGCTATAATTCAATTATTTCTAGATTTAACTCGATTGTTTCTAGCTTAAGTTTTTTCTGGCACGTTTTTGCTACGAATAATTCAATCAACACTAGTATTAGTTAACGTAAGTATTGTTTCTTTTTGATCACGTATGTTAACTATTTTAAACTAGCAGTAACTTTATTAAAAATGTGTGCAAATAGAACGGAAGCATTTGTAGTAAATAATCCAATTAAAGCTTGCAGTAACTCAATGAATTCTAGAAATAATTGAATTATATCTAAATTCCTTTAAATTGGGAATATATGTTATTTTGGCTTTCCATTCAATCGAGTAGGCTATTTACAATCTAAATTATATCCATAAGACTCGAATCCACGGTCCAACATTTTCTGTACTATATAATATTATGCTTTCAAAAGCGTAGAGATGTATGTATAGTTAATACAAGTCCTACACAGAGGGACTAAAACAGGTATCATTACGAACTTTGGCGCCGAGACTAAAAGTAAAAACAAAAACACTTCACATTTCTTCACATTATTTCGCATGACGCCCTCGACACGTTGAATACGAATTGAATATTATGTAAATCACATTTTAAAACAAAAAATCCATATCGACAAGCCTTGAGTAAAATTTACAACTCTGAACAAGCGTCATATTAGTCTATATTGAGAGACGAAACAGCTGTCCTAATGTTTTAAACTATAAAAACGGTGTGCCTTCGACCGACACCAGAGTCGGGAGCGGCTAGCATCTGGTCACGCGCCTCTACCAAGGCTACTTGTTATCTAAAGCCTGGCGCAGACGGTCAACTTTTCGTCGCTTGTTGCTGCAATAGGCAACTACTGGCAACTCCGAGCAATTGGCAACTCGAGGTCTCCCGTGTGCGCTGACTGGCAACGAGAAGCAATTTTTTCCCCGAATGTATCCGGAATGCCGTTATCACGTGATCATTCAAAATGGCGCCGTACATACAATATTACAATAAATCACCTTGATCAGATTATTATAATTAAATTACAAAACAATTAATTGAATTTGACTTTTAGTTTCATGACCACTACCGAGTACCGGAGAAAAACAAATATATTTTACCGGTCATTTCGAAGTGAAAGGCCAGTTGACTGAGACAGCCATGTTTTTTTGCACGATCCGAATACTCGGCTGAGCTTACATCATACAATACTGGCCGCTCAGCCCACATTTCCACCAACATGTCTTCCCTCTCCACGGACCATGTTAATGTTGTTAGCTGTTCCGACGCCGCCATCTTGAAGTATCACATGACAGTAGAGCGCTCACTGATTGGACAGTTAACCAGTTGCTTGTTGCCTGTTGTCGCCTACCGCCGCAGACGAGCAATTTTGAAGCAACAGATGAACAAGTTCTCGGCGACGAGCGATTTTCTGTTGTCGAATATCAAACATGTTTGATATTTGGCAACGAGAAGCAACTCGGAGCAACAGCAGGCAACTATTGTTGCCCGTTGGCGCAGACGAGCGATTTTTTCTTTCAACGACCAGCGATTTCACTGTTGCCTGAAAGTTGCTCGAAAAAGTTGCCCGTCTGCGCCTGGCTTAATCAAATGAGTTGGATAAAACTAATCCGTATTATGAAGAGGAATCATTCGTTCGTTCGTTACTGGAGTTTAACGTCCACTTCCACCTGGGGTGTTATCGTAGACAAAAGAGGAATCACCCAGTTTGTATTTTAAATACTATAAGAAGAGTCATTAATACTGTTAGGTAAATGTTCCATGGTTTATTATAAAAAGATGTTGCTGTACTATACACTAGAGATGAGAGTCTGTATGCCATCGTATTATTATACGACACATCTTCATTACAATAGTCTGTATTACAACAACTTATACACACCTGAAAAAAACAAAATAAACCAGTTACTCACTTTGTTTTATTAACATTGCTACCGTGTGTCCCCTATACCCCCTACCCCAAAATGGGTTGTTGGTTTGAATAAATACAGGCATAAAGTGGCGTGATCATCCCCGACCGCGTTATCTGTTTCTCAAAGTCACACCTTCCATGTACGCGTTTTCACCGGCGGAAAAAAATCTGTCTTATGGAAACGTAATGAGATTGCTTTAATGTAAGGTTCCATGTCAGAGTTGTATATTCCGCGTTCTTGTTGATGTGAGGGATTAGCCAATAAAACGGCTTGTTACGGTGAGTCCTTGGCCTGTGGTGCGCGGAACTGTGGGTACCATAACTAGAAACATCAACGCTGATTGGTTAATCAAATGTCTAACGTGATTGGGTAAAAGGCCGCTCGTATGACCTCTGGCGCGACCTTCCACTACAACCTGTGAGATCTTCATGTAGTAGAGGCCATATAAATCATCGTATTTAAAATCGAGGCGTTAAGCCGTTACTAAGACCGCCATCTTTTTAGTCAGGAACCTGTCATCGTGAAGGCGGTGCTAAATATAAGGCTTCATAACAGCCAATCAAAAATGCAATCGTAAGTGTTTGCGCATGCCTAAAGCGCTGTGACTACGAATGGCGGTGTGTTGTCGGGCAAAACAACGCCTGATAAATTTAAATGCGAATACTTGGAGTTGGGCGATAGTTGTGCCACACGTTTGATAAGTCATAATAGTATAAACTTATCTTATTTTAAAGATGTTACATGCATTAATAAAGAAATTGAGTTTGCAACGTCAAACTGAAGGCTCCCCATCGTAGCTAAAAACAAAAACATCAGTAGGCCTATAACTCGACGTTTTTAGCTACGTTCTCGTAGCTACATTATACTGTAAAGAGAAATCCTCAATTATGATGCCATAGACGTGGGATACTAGAAACTCTTCCGCGATTTTTCTGTACACATGTAAATGCCGGAGGAATCCGTTTTGTAATCATATTTCTTGTTAAACTTTTTTAAGGAAAGAGATTACGTCAATTTATAGGAATCGTTTTGTCCACTCTCACGTGAGAATAGACGTGGACATGATCCGGTCCAGTAACACAATAATCGAGGTACGTTAACATTCTCATTTTATATTTAATTTTAAAAACAACCAATCCCGCAATATCCAAATATGCCAATAATTATGTATGGTTTAATAGTCGAGAGCGAGGCATTAAGTAATATATTGAAACAACAAGTGTGACGTAAGTCATGAGTTGTTGTTTCAATATATTACGCAATGTGTTCCAATGATTCCAATTAATGTACGTGAACATGGCCGTTCTCGCTTTATTATTGTCTATGGTGTAGAAAGGGATCTCCGTCTAGAAATTTTGGCAGTTGGCATTCGATAATTGGCCAGTCGAAGCAGGGCGTCAAACCCCGTTCCCACTCGGACTGCAAATTGTCAATACGAAAGCGTAAAACATTACAATATGCTTACCGAATAATTTTGTGTTTTCTGGCAACCAACTGTTGTTTCATTACATTGTTGAGTTGTAGAACACTTCTTAACCACAGAAATACTGTCTCCTTTACCATGATGGAACTTATGAACAGTTGAACATACCGTCAGATCTGTAATATAACCTTAGCTTTATTATACGCGTGGATTACAAATATGGCAGCTTTTTGCACTTTATGAATATCAAATAAACTGGTTTTCAGGTTAAGAGACGCGGGAGGCCAGGCAGGGGCGGATCCAGGATTTTCAGAAAGGGGGGGGGGCGTGCTGCACCCACTTGGGAGTGCGAAGCCCGGCCCGTGATTTTTGAGTGGACTAAAATGCCCACAAGGACTAATTTCATACTAGTACTGTAAATTACGATTTCCAACCTAAACTGTTTTTGTTCTCCTTTCCCGCGAGAATATATGGAGCTAAAAGTTGTTCGCCACCGCAAAAAAAAATAGAGGGGGCGTGCGCCGGGTGCGCCCCCCTCTGTATCCGCGCCTGCCAGGGGTGGGGCTTTAGGAAGTCAGCACATCCGACCCTGTGCACGACCTTAGTAAGTCCTTACAGCTAAACGAAATGATAGTTTGAATTTATCGAAGTATACGAATTAATGCAAAAATAATTTTAGCTGAAACAATGTTTTACGACCGGCCTGTCTGATGTTCAAGGTCGTTAAAAGGAGGATAAATATATGTTTTCCTAACCAAAGAAAATAAAAGCTCATGGTTAGATTTATTAAACGACTCCAAGGTGTCTGAAATTCTATATATTTTCTAAAAGTGGCTGGAAATGGCGACACTCGGCTTAACACAATATTGAAGTGAGAAAATCAATGAAAGACGGCAAAACGAGCAAGAAGAAAATATTCACGTGACGTGCGATATCTGTCTACAATGAAAGGAACAATTAGAGGGAATTCATCATGGAAGCAATATTTAGTCACCGATGTAATCAAGTCACAGAATAATTCCATTTTTGATTTCTATTCCTGACATTTCCAATCGTTGACCTATCCTTCTCAACCACGAACTGTTCCCACACATTTTGTTAGCAAGACAGCTAAAGAGAGCAAGGTAACCTTAAGATAGAGGCTACCAGATCTGTGGAACTTTCCCTTAATACATAAGCATGTTGGGACCGAGAGTTCTAAAAAGGACATGCACGTCATGTTTAATGCACGACTATACGTTATAAAGGGCTAATCCCGATAACTTTTGGAAGAATAAAACTGCTTAATTTTGTGTTAAAATTGCTTAAAATCCTCTACTGTAGGGCCGAGCTACTAACTAAATATTTGTGATAAATTGTGAATCAATTTAAACCTGTCAGTTTTCATCTGGAAATGGAGACCAGTGTCCAAAGCTGTATTATGCGGTGTCTGCGTAAAACCCGACTTTTTTTTATATAAGTCGATGGAGTAGATGGAATTTACCTTTTGTTATCAAGTACAGCATATGGGCCATTTACTGTATAGACCTTTCAAGTAACGAGAATCGATTATCAGGTCACCCAACGAAAAACAATGACCCGATGTTTTAAAAGGGTTACGTGTCCAGATAAGCAGTTTTGCCATTCTCAGTCCAAACAACTCAATATTTCGAGCTCAAATTTTGAGACAAGGTATATACACCATTGCTCTATATTTTGACGCTGAAATTTCATACGTACTCGGACTTTTATTTTTGAGACTGTTTAAATCGGGATAATCCCTTTAAATGTAAACCGCTTGTTTTATACCAAATTTGTAAAAAGAACAAAACTAAAATATATCTTGAACAAAGTATGATTAATGACTCGTCACGGCACAAATTTTCATTCGGCCACCTCTGGCTCATCAGAGAGGAACAGTTTGTAATTGCCAAGGGCAACAACCGGACGCGACTGTAGTAATTCATGCTATTATTTTCATCTTAATTGAAATCGCGAGTTTGATAAAGCCGAGTATCCGATACCAAATCTGCGGATTAAAGAAAATAATCTATCTACTATTACGGGATAAGTGACTCGACTGGATTCTGACTGTGGATGTGTGTTCTTTGTATATTAGTCAAGCTGATAACCCAGTGATACATCTTAATGTTAATATTACATTAAAAAGTAATCTGGGTTTATAGCCGAAGCAATACATATCCAAAATCGCACATTACACGAAGGTGAAACCAACAGTGCTCTCTGGTTTTACGGGTAGGGGGATTAGGGGGATTAAAACCCAGCCACAACTACTTGGTAATACACGCACTTTCGTAAAAATCGTAACGTTTAATACAATGTTTCCGGCATCTACCACTCTTGTTGAAAGCACAAGAAGCGGCTTTGCTGTCCAATATCCAAACATATAACTACCCAAAGGAGGTCATTATTTACCGGAATCAGATGGTCTGTCATTGAATCAAATGGTGTGGTTTCGATTCTCCGCTGTTACAATGTTCTCCCGTTAAAAGGAACTATAAATTTCTTACTGCTTAATGTTTGCCCATTTCAGTGTTGTTATGGGTATGAAGTAAAATACCAAATCACTATCACATATTTTGATTAGTCGACAGGTGAATTTACTAAGCCTGAGAAAATAAATGCTAAGGTTAATGATCTGTTAATGCTCGTCGCCACTGCTTCGGAAATAGGGGGATATACTTACTATCATGACAGTTAATATCGGGTGCATATTTATTACATTCTTTGTTAGATGACTTCTCTGGACAAGTCCAACATGTTAAAGCTGAAAATACATAGAAACAAGTTAAATTGTAACCCACAGCATGGTTTAATTATATAAGAAGGCACTAAACTTATTTCATTTCAGTTTTCGAAAATAATGTTAAAATTATCTGAATTTCTCATTAAAGTCGTATATTGTAAGCTAAATGAATTATTAATTAGCAAAGGTTTGTTGCGTCTCTTGTTTTGTAGATAAAGGATTCTGCAGTTTGTGTATATCTTCTACACAGATTAACATAAAACATACTATGGTTACGAATAACCTTTTCCATATATAAAATATTATTAAGGAGTTTTATTTGTCAATACCACATATAAGATTACGATCTGAAATAGGTTTGATATTTTTAATTAATCACATATTTATAATTGATAGTATATTGGTTGTTATATTTCTAAATGATTATACATTTTTAAACGATTGTATATTTCTGACTGATTTTACATTGATAATAGCGTACCACTATGACTGCTCTTATTTTGAATTCTAACCGTCGGTGGATCTCTTACGTGCACGCCAACGTATACAGGGGACCTTAATATTTCGTCCACCCGAACGACTAGACCTGCACAACCGACAATTGAAAGTTTTATAGGAATAAAATTGGCATACCATATTAAGAAATAAAATTAGAGATAACACAGGAAAAAGGTTTTCATAAACCGTTAACATCAACATCAACATCCTTGGGTTTGTTATTTTGTACACAATTTTATGTCTCGATTTACAGATATAAAACCAGACAGAATTTGATATAATTTCCCTACCTGGACTAGGCGTTGATTTTTTCAGGGGTGAATTTAAGTTGGCTTGAACTTCCACTGATCTATCAGCGATCAATATTGTAAACAACACGGCTACTGTTATAAATATTGACCTCATAGTTTTACCATCCACACATAACAAATTTATGTATTACTTCATCACACGACCAACAGGTCAAATACAACAAACATCTTTTAAATACAGTGATATCTACATAGTCTAATTTAATCCAGTGGTTCTCCAGGGCGCCGTATTGTAACCTTCTACATTCATATCATCTGTTATCAAATCATAAAATATTCTGAAAGTAAATATCAAAAGCCTATAAATCAGTTTTGAGATTGCCAAATATTTATCATACCAGAAACCCCAATCCTTAATCAGTACTAATATCACAGTGTTGATTCTAAAAGTGTAGATAATTTTCGAGGACCGTCGTTTATGGACCAAGACTAGTATTTCTCCCCCTATTTGACTTCAATGTTAAATCAATGACAATACTTGACCTATAACATGTTTTTTTTTCACTCTCCGATAATCCCAATCTTTGTAACTACAAAGAGTCCAATATATTCTTATCATTTTATTAAAAGAATTTTTGAAGGACTTGATCGTTTGGATTTTTACTATACTAGACCCAGTCAAAGCAACCTCTAGCTTGTGACGTCATTTTTGGCAAGGGAATCCCCGAATTCATCTGTTTTGACTCCATCTAGACCAGAGTCAGCATAAATTACTATGAAAAAGGAGTGGTGGTAAGCGAATTGCTAATAATAGACGCACTAACTTTATAAGATTTGGAGACTCAATTACCAGTCTTAGTCCATGAGTATAATTTGTATGCTTTTATTTTTTAGAGAAAGAAATCGTAATCTGTCAAATCTGCTGTCTCGTTAATCAACAAAACAACATTCCAAACGATAGACTCGTTTATCTTTTGTCAAAAAACTGTAATATCTTCTTTTCCTAATCTCAAAACTATTCATTTCCTGGATTTATAAAAAGAAGACCCCGATGACATCGTTCAAACTAATAATTACCTTTGTAATAAACATAAATTATATTAAATTCTACAAAAAAAATATACAAGATTTAAAACTGGCCCATCAAAAGGATTTTTATTGTATCGTGGGCTTGTTTTGACCATACCCCGTTGATCGTCTGCGACAGATGCCGAATATTGCCACATTTCCCATTAACTTCATGTCTTTGTAATACTGAACGGAATTTAACCAATTTTGGTGATGTTCTTATCAGTGATTTGCCTTTCACAATACTGTAGATTACAAGGAATTAACAACCAGTCAAATGATGATCATAGGCCTATTCTTTAGTGGAGCCATATTTTGGTCTTAAACGATCTGAGCTTGACGAGACATCCCATTCATTTACATTCCACTTTGGTACCTTGAGAGATGATTGAAATTCCAAAATGAAATACAACCAACGTTACTCTCAAAATGCCCCAGTAAACGTTGACCGGACACACCATATTATACCTGTCATAGTGACACATGCTATCGATCGACAAACCACTGCAATGTTTACATTAAGAAAACGCACCTCAACAGCAGTAGCAGAACCGTCTTGTTGGTGTTTAATGTCTGCTTCCACAATAGTCATATCGCAAAGAACCACTTATATCGTGCTTAACATAATAAACTGTGCAATGTGTGTTCTATCCGAACAGTGTGTTAAAACATCAAACCACGTAATGTATTCAGCCAGCTATTCGCTATGTCGTGCTATAAACGGTGGAAGATGCTGATTCATAACTTTCTAAAAATAAATAATTACGATACGGGGTATGAATCATTCTCTCTAAAAGAAAAAAAACCCGATAAGATCCATGTATAATTCAGCTATACGAGCAATGCCAATGGATACATGCCACAGTTGAGATAAAATGGGGTTTAACGTCCTACTTTATGTTCCGACTGAGCATAGAGTGTGCCACGAGGAACATTTTGGCTAGACAACGGTGTTACGGTCTACAGTTATTTCGAATTACAACTATCAAGGGTTCTTGTACATGCACACCAACGTGTATAAATGACTCCAGTTTTTCGTCCCATCCGAACGACTACAGTTAAGATATAAACATATACTCGACATGTGGGTTACTAAGAGATGGATATTTGTCCTATAGACAATGTTGAAATTTGGAAAGTTCTCCTCCTTAGCATTGCACACGTGGTCATTGAATGACCAGGATTGTGTAGACGAGACGTTAAACCCCATTCCGTTCCCTTCAGCGTGCTATAATCCCGTTAAGTTGAAGTAGACTTGAAAATTCTAGAACGTTCTACATGTTTTAAGCTAGATTCTTGTAAAATAACATTGTCCTACGTATATATTGTTAACTAAGATAGTCCCGAAATGACCTAGTTGTGTCGAGTGGACGTTAAACCCCATTTCTCTCTCTCTCTCTCTCTCTCTCTCTCTCTCTCTCGTTAACTAAGAATTAGGCCTACCTTTTGTCAAATGTCAACAATTTCAACAATATCCCATAATGAATGTGGAGACAGTCTGCTATAAAACTGGTACCATCCAACACAAACGCAATAAGCACATTAAATGAAGTTACATAGATGATATTCGGTCGGCGGAGATAAAAATAAAAGACCGTCTAGAAATCACTCGCGCTTAGAATCTGAACACAAAGAGAGTTTCAACTGACCTGTCACTAACAGCAGTCGCAACACTGGCACAACACAATTAGACGATGAAAACAATTACAAAACACCTCCAACTTGATTGTTTACCCTTTCCAAGATATCTAGTGATTTCACTGGAAATAATGACAGCGAACCCCAGTATTAGGAAACGCTCACCGATGCACAAACCCTTATTACTTGTTAACAGTTTATTCAATTCCAATCGTTAACCGCTAACGTAGCCTACACCGTATTGGCTTTTTAAAGATTTCGAAAAAATCAATCAAGTATTTTACTGGTTACCAAATGAAAGCATCCCTTTTGGCAACTTTCCTTCAAAAATCGAAGCCGTTTCTGCGAACTGCAATAAATCACTTCTGGTATTCAATTGTAGAACAAGCGAGACGACGGACCAATTTAACTGTCACGTGTACTCCAAAGTAAAGGCCATCTATTTTGTAAAGCTGGTGATGATTCTAACTTCTCATAACTATTATGGTACACTTGTAAACATGGCGTTGATTGTCCCGTTACATCGTGTCCTAAAAAGTAGAGTATGTACTTTGTTGTTATTTTGTGACAGTGTCATCAATCATCCAACTTGTTAGTTTCTATCTTATTTCCAAGTCCATCAATTATATACAACCAACCGTTTGGATTTTTCTTCGTTACTGCAAAATGGACACAAAGAGTTAATTAATTCCGAAATGACAGACTGATACAGTTAAGGGAATGATAATTATCTGCAATTTGCGCACGTGTATCCTAGCGATCACTTAAATAATGGTTGAAAAAGGAATTCATTATTCACGTGTCAAAATATTCTCCAGACAAAATAATCATTGACTGGCCTGGGATAAAACAAATTAAACAATAGTCATCCAGGAGTTATTGGTTTGAATTAAAATATTAGGCTTGATATTTAATAAAACATTTTCATTATATCAAGGACATATCAAGGACATATCAAGGACAATTTTTGGTGGCAATTATAGTATTCATTGCGAAACTCTTGTTCATTGTATAGCAGAGTAAATTTTTCTTATATGACGTAAATTACTAGAATGGCACCAATCGGCTACCGTAATAAATTGCCCTATCTTGAAATTATTCTTTTTTGACATGAATGTATTTTTAATCATCTGCGAAATTAATACAAACGTGCTCAGTATCTCTGTCAATGTGTATTCACAGATACGATTAGGGGTGGATCCTCAAACTACACGCTTACTTTGTGAGAAAAGTGCAACGGTCATGTACTTTATTTGGTAGGGAACTATGAGGATGTCCCTGGGGACATTTTTAATTTAAAACTTTTATTTCTAATTTGAACTTTTATTTCTAATTTGAACTGGTATTTAAATTTCTATTTTGTAAAATGATTTATAATTTTGTTTTTTTCTATAGCATCATTCGGCAAGCCTCGGTGTATTTTGTGATCCTGATCATGTCATGTAGCTCGTTTGTGCACAGAACTAAATATTTCGTAAAAGGGGCCGAGAAAACTCAGGGAAAGAATGTCACGGTACACTGAATATAATATATCTATACCTCTACATGATCCCAATGCTTTATACCAAATTTGATCGCGTTTACAGGGTGTTTCGGAAAACGAGGCACAATTTTTTGTGGAATATTTTAAATTGGCGGCTCAGTTGTATCTTCCAAATACAATGGTAAATTGAAACCGCTGTATACAGCATGTATCGTATTCTTGTAACTAGCTACACGGCTTTTTGTCGTCTCTTTTCATAACATTGTCGGTCCCACGACGACCTAGATTACATAGGCCAGATCAAAAAAGGATTTGAATATAAAAGAATATGTCTTATCTAGAAATTGTGGCAATACATACCCATAATGTTTGTAAGAACATTGCGGTAAATATCGCAATGCGGTTGACTAAATATTAATCGAGCTTTAGGGAATGTTAAAGGATAATGGTACTTTAAGAATTGGTACACTTTCATTTTGATAGAATTATATGTATAGGGAATTCCATGGCTTTTTGCAGCAAGTGCAAATGAGTTGGGTCTTCAAAAGTTCCTTTCGGACCTGTTTCTCACGGACGAAATCCTCTAATCTTGCCCGTCCCTAATAAGCTTCAATATGAAAAAACCGCTCTATCCCACCTCTGTGGTTCTTTGGGTTCTATACCCCTTTTTTCACCGTAATTCCGTATGTGTCAGTTATGACGAGCAATGATTCCTTTTGGCAAACAAAGAACGATTATGGTGAATTATAGATGGCTAGAAATTTAAAAAGCCGTAGCACAGAGGTGGAATAGGGCGGAGGTCTTCAACTGAGAAGTTTTGAATTTGAATTTAAGGCTGATACTCTTTGCCACTGGTAGACGAGTATGTGTCGCCGAAAACTTTGCTTAGTCGCGTATTTTCTGTTCGTGACATCCTTACTGCGGAAGTTAGAATTTTCTCGTGGTGAAAATAAACTAGCATCTATGGACTCCTCAAAATGGAAATGCAACGCTGTCTATAGAATCATAGAACCAGAATTTCTGACCTGTACTGTGCGCGCCAGATAAGAACACAATCGGTATAATTAATAGCTTGGTTTTATAATGCACATATTATCATTTCAGAAAAATCCCCAATTTTTTTAGTAATATAGTGTTAAATGTAAATTGGATATAAAGTGTTAGTGGGATATGTATAATATCTCAAATTCTCAAATTACTTAAATCTATATGGCAGCCCTCTGCAATCAACATATGATATATGATCAATCGAAAATAAATGGGATTCCGATGATCACGTATATAAGTGTGGAAGAAAATCTCTTTTAAAAAGCTGCCCCATCACCCAAATTGCTTCCAACGACCCCAGCTCCGGATGCAAGATTTTGTCGAGGGGTGGGGTTGGGTGGGTGGGTGGTCTTCGGGGCATGCATTGGAGCAAAGGGTAATACGTTACAACCTTGGATTGTTTAGTGGTACAGAGAGTCATAATGTAACGACATAGTGCCCGACCCGGGCGTTTTCTTGATAAACTTGTTCCACTAACTAAACAAGAATCACGGATACTATTCGAAAGTTTGACGCTGCATCGCCAGAATACACCGATGTCAACAGCAAGATGGGCACAGCGTGAGGTCTCGGGTGGCTCCATCGATGCCACTAGCAGATGGAGTCCTCACTCCGACCACGACCACATCACTTGGACCCAATCTTACTCACAGTTGTTTAAATTCCCATAAACACACTGGGGCACTTTTCTGCGAATTTCATCCTACAAATGTTGCATGATGTTCTTGAACAAAAGCAGGGACGCGTAAAATGGAATTTACGCTACTATCCAAAGAGTCTTCTTAAACTACACCGTGCGCTCTAGACAATTTCAATATTGTTGATGGTGACAAATCGAGTATCTATACAGTTCGCTGGATATATAACAGATAAATGTCTACAAAATTTAAAATCAATGTCTGTCTTTTTTTCAATAAGGTGTTATCATCGATTAGCTAACCCCCGACAGGAAATTCTGGTTTTGTTTTTTATAAAGTTCAAAAAATCTGAACTATATTCCAATCGCGATCAGCATACTTACTGTTACAAAAGTACAAAATAAATATGTGAGGTGTGTGAACTCCCCATATGAAAAGTGTTTTCTAGAGAGAGAAAGTCTGCTGTCACGAAGGCTACTGGATAGAAGATAACGTTGAGTGTCAAATGCGACCCATCGTATCACTACAGCAGGTAATTAAAGAAGAACGTTCAAAATCTTTATTTTTATTCTAACAATAAAATGACATGATTTTACACCGATTGGCCTAATGAAGACGAACAGTGGCGTCACGGCCTACTCTTATATCAAATTCTAGATGCTAAAGGTTCTTTTACGTGCACACCAATATTCACACGAGACCTTAGTTTTCGTCCTATTTCATTTTTTAAGAGTAAATCAATAAAAAGAATTGTGATTGTCACCTTGTCCTGTTAATTTGTGGGTCAGAGCCTAAGGTGCTTGCTGGCTAACCAGGTGGACCCAGGGTAGATCCTGGTGTTAATTGAGAAAGTTCCTCAAGATTTTCTTGTGTGCTGTCCCTTTGACAGTATACCGCATGACCAGGTGGTGGGCATGTTATGCACGCAAAAGAACCCTTGACAGTTGGAATTAGCCAGTTTGGAGAAGAAGAGTATAGGACTTTAACTAACCCCTATTTCATTCATTCATTCAGGGTTACAAAGTAATACATTTTCAACAGTATTGGGTTAACGTTAATCTTATACTTTTTACATCAGCAGCATCTCAATATATATATTTCCGCACAATATTTAAACAAATAATTATCCGTTAATCGCAAAGTAATAATCAAACAAATTTTTCATAAATTATTTGTTTATGATATACCATATGGTATGGAATTCTAATCTTTATTGGATAAATTAAATGATAGTAAAGTCAAACAAAATATTTAACTAAACAAAAAATTATCCGTTAATCGCAAAGTAATAATAATAAAAAAATATGTTTCATAAATTATTTATTTTTTAAATACCATATGGTATGGAATTCTATTCTTGAATAGCTCTGGAATAGAAGAATTAAAGGATAATCCAGTCAGACAATATGAATACTTACCAAAGAGAAGGACTTTATGGCGTTATTCGTTAATCTGCCTCGGTAGCTGCTATAAATCCTTGAGTTAATCCTACAAGATTTGTCCATCATTATGGCATATTAACCATTTAGGTATGTTTATGCTATGTTCAATAGATGCATCTATATTCTGTCGCGTGAATCTAAATGAACTCATCCGACATTAAAAAAGCTGCAAATCCCGTTGATTATGCAGCAAGTATTACACGTATAATTTGCCAATCTGTATTCGCTGTTGATTTTGTGTCAGTGTCACCCAATCCCCCCGTTGAGCTGTTTAAGGTCAAATTGTGTTTTGTATAATTTGTCATTTGTCAATATTTGTGCGATTAATCGATATTAGACTGTTAGTTCTCTCTGAGCTCATTTGAAACACGATGACAATCAACTTTTGGTATTTACTACCCACCTCGAATATTATTGCTAAATTCCAATTTAAATATTTAAAGAGTGGGCCTGGGAATTACTGTCTAGAACTGGTACAAATTTTGCCATTGGTTAATGTGTGTTACGAACAGAAGGTGGGCCCATTTGGCTATGCAGTGGGGTAGGTGGGGTGGGTGGGGTGAGGAAGAGGCAGAAGTTGGCGCGGTCAAGTTGCCAAGTGTTCTAACGCGTGGGATTTGAAACTTAAGGTCTGTCTTTGAGTCAATTGATGTGAATTTTAGATATGGTTCGACTGCTTCATGGACTTACTCCGGGCGCTCTGGTTCCATCTGATGCATACACAATTGACCTGAAATTTAATAACTTCCTTTATACATTACCCGGTTTTCTTTATACATTACTCGGCTTTCTTTATACATTACTCGGGTTTTCTCTGGGTTCTGGCAGAAAATGTTTAAATACATCATCCTATGTTCTGTCCGTGGCTGGCTCCAATTATTACTCTAACCATCGATGCATGCTACCATAATTATGACTGATGATTACGTTGCTTATCACCTAAACCCCAGGTGTGTGTATGCATTTTCCAGTTGTTTAAGATTTGTTTATCATTAGGTGGGGACTGGCTGAAAAGATCAATTGAGTTGAAATAAACTTTTGCCACCAACAAGTACAATCATTGAATGAATCATAGACACAAGAACTGCGATTGAAGTGTTATTATTGTATCAGAACATCTTCTGAACCTATAAGGCAATCATCAAGTACCTGCAACTGAAAGGACTAACCCCAACACAGATACATGCTGACGTGGTGTCCACTTTAGGACAGTAAAGAAATGGGCCGCGGAATTTAAAGATACATTATGGGAGATTTTTACAAGGAGTTAGCCATTCTTGCTATAACAGTTCAAAAATGGATGCTCAAACAAGAATATAGTGAAAATTTCAGTCAAATTACTTTATCCTGAACAAAGTTGTTACCACTATAATTTTTTACTAGAAATAGTAGTTAAATTTCATCGACACCGTTTTCCCATTATGGCCGATTGTTGATTGACAGGCGTTAACTCCACCTATATAGTCTCGATTATCAAGTAATGTTTACACTGACTAGTACCGATAGCGTATTCAGTTTGAGACAGGACTGCAATTCAATTCGTATACATTTATTTTTCACTATAAATTAGAATTAAGACTTTTAATATATAGATAAGAAGAGAAAGTCTGCGATAGGATATTAAAGTTTGAAAGGAATGGGCCAAATCAACGAGGCAGTATTGTAAATAAATTATAATAAATAGCCGACTTCTTGCGTTGCCTGCGTGTACTCTTTTGTACTTCAGGTAGGCCTAAGCGACTCCCTAAGCAGACGAATAGAAAACAGTCCGGAAGTATGATGACGTCAACGTCACGGAGAAGCCCCTCCCACGACGCCATAGTGATTAAATCAGTCAACGAAATCCTGTTTTAATCCGAGCCCAATCCAAGCCATCCGTAGGTCTACAGAGTTCTTTTTGGGCTTGTTATTTAAATAAAGATCTAATTTATAATTTCTATGACTTCTGAGGCCCAAAGGAAGACCGACAAAAGTCAGTTTTTGCTCTCCCATAATGTATGTTTAAGCGATGACATTACCTGGTAACATGGATGATCGACGATTGACCACTTGATTGCCAGTGTTGTGGCCATCTCTCACAGGGGCGTGGTGAGAATGAGTTCATGAGTAGCCATACTCATGCGCCAAAAAGTTTTTGCGCCAAAATCACAATCAAATTACTCAAAAAATGAAAAACATTTGTAAGTGGAAAAATTGTTTCATCTGACCCAATTAAAAAAATTTTGAAAGAGTCAAGTTGGAAAATTTAATCATATTTTATTACCGTATTTCTTGTCTCGGATTGCTGGAGATTGCGTTTCTGGGCTTCTAATTTTCGAAATTTTCCCGGGGGAGGGCCCCCCGGACCCCCCGCCGCGGGTTCGCGCCTTCGGCGCTCGCGGTGGCCAGCTTCGCCGGCCACAGCTCCGCGGACAGTAAAAGGGTTTTTGTGCCAAAATCTTTTTTGTTACTCATAATTTCTTCTCAATAATTGCCCTCACCACGCCCCTGATCTCTCATGAGAGGGTTAAGCACAATGGAGATTAGGAATTGTTCCACTACTGATTAACTTCCATGTTTGACTCCCTCCATGATAGAGGATGGTTCCAAAGCCTTCATTTGCGCAAGTTTTGTACTCATTTGATTACCAAGATGGGTTGTCAGGCAACGAAACATACGCCCACAGCAGCTAAATCGTCGGGGCAGTCAACAAGAGTTGTCGCATATTTTTACTTTTTTCGATAATGAAACATTTATATTACACTCAAGTCTGATTAAGAGTAACAACTCAGAAAATCATTAGAATTTGTTTGGTTTTTGTAAAGTTCTGGCCCATGCTAACATTTAGTATAGTATACAAAACATTTAATATCATGGATTTAGCTGTTCAGTTATCAATATTCATTGAAAATTAATATACTTGTTCATCTGTAGGCCTTAAACTCTGTGTATCACTTTGAAGTCAATCGGATAATAAGTTTGGCACCTAAAGCATCACAAGATTTTTCAAAGTGATCAAGGGAGATAACTTTGGCAGTAATTATGGAAAATCGTTGAAAATCAATAGGCTTCTCATGACCTTTAACACTGTGTATCAATTTTAAGTCAATCGGATATCAACTTTGGCCTCTAGAGCATCCACAATATTTTTTGAGGTGAACAAGGGCCATAACTCTGGCAGTAATTATCGGAAATCTTCTTAAATCGATAGAATTCTCCGCCTCAAGACCTTAAACACTTTGTATAAATTTAAAGTCAATCGGATATTAACTTTGGCCTCTAGACCACCCACAAGATTTTTCAAAGTGATCAAGGGTCATAACTCTGGCAGTAATTATCGGATTTCGCTGAAAATCAATAGACGTCTTCGTCTCATGACCTTAAACAACGTGTATAAATTTAAAGTCAATTGCATATCAACTTTAGCCTCTAGTGCGTTCACAAGAAATTGAGGACGATGGACGGACGGACGGACGGACCGACCGACGGACGGGGGCGACGGCAATATACAGCTTTCACAAGATTTTTCAAAGTGATCAAGGGTCATAACTCTGTCAATAACTATTGGATATCGCTGAAAATCAATAGGCTTCTTCGTCTCATGAACTTAAACAACGTGTATAAATTTAAAGTCAATTGCACATCAACTTTAGCCTCTAGTGCGTTCACAAGAAATTGTGGACGATGGACGGACGGACGGACGGACGGACCGACCGACGGACCGACCGACGGACGGGGGCGACGGCAATATATACGTCCACATTTAATATTCATTTAATCTGATCCATAAAGGTTCTACACCAAATAAAAGTGAAATAAAGGCGAACGCTTACAGCACAATTCTATGATTCTGAAAAATGAAACGCCTACTCGAGAATTTTTAGGTGTGTTATTTCATGGCTACTTGTATACATAAAAATGTAAAACGCATCAGCACAAAGAGAAAGCGTTTGGTGATCTTTTTAATCCAATGGTTCGTACTTCCTTGTTTGTGGTGCAATGACTATAATAAATATGTTACTCGCAAATTACCGGTATTGTTGATCCAAAAGATACAAAAAGCAGGAAATTAAAATCTGATGAAAGCGTCACCAATAATAATAGCTTCGCCACTTGTTATACTACATTGTATCCCCAGGGGTTTTCAACTTATATGTTATAAGATCTCATGAGAAATTAAATCAATATTTTCTCACATGCTTCGTGTCAGCACTTTGTTTCTTTTATCGAAAAATGTTTTACAATCCTAAATTGTTAAAACGACAGCTATCTGCAGTTAACAAATGAAGACTGGACTAACGAAAACGATGGGCTGTGTATTATTATAAATCAACGCGCCACGCAATGTGAAATTAAGTGAAATCAACGGGGGGGGGGGTAAGGTTCTGGTTGTCTGTTGCGACTGGGCTAATGAAGACGGACTATGCAGTGTGCTATGGAAGAATGTTTACCTGCACCACGGCGCTACTACCTACTCTTATTTCGAAATTCCAAGTTTCAGGGGTTCTTGTACGTGCACGCTAATGTGCACACGGGAACTCGGTTTCTTATCCCATCTGAACGAAGATTCACTGCCTTGTAAGGCCCTACCTCCATCCTGCATTACTGACAAGGGGGAATATTATATATACGATTTTGATATTTGGGTATATCTCAAAGAAGGGATGGACTTTAAATTCGCACAAATCGGGCTGTCACTCACTTCCTGGGATATTAAACCCAGACTATATGTTAACAATTAGTCTCGTAAGAGTTTGATGTTGGTTTACATCGGACCATTATATAACTTAGTGGGATATGTGTGACGTATGCCTTTTAGAAAAATGTGCAACAAAGTTGAGGACATGAAATCCATCGAATTTCATCATTTTCTGTTGATCTGTCCACTCCACCCACAGGGCGAACGTGTATGACTTTCCTATCTGGAGTTATACACACTCACCGTTTCCGAAAACCCCATCATTGGGTTACATGCTTAGTACAGCAGTTGGAGTAACACAAAGCCATGTGTTGGCCAAAATCGTGTATGATGTACACCAAAGAATCTTGAGACACAAAATTGAAAGTAGGATACTAGTACCCATGTTATAATATGTCCGAAATTGTAACCTATTAACTATCTTATCTTTCTGCTTTAAAATCATGAATATTCACAAAAAGATGGCAAGAAATGTAAATTCAATTTTTCTTTGATTCTACAAGAGTGGAAAATTGGCTATAGTAACCAACTGAAGGGAATCTCCAGCAAATCTTGAATTCTTGGGTTCTCTGCATCCAGTTATTTTCAACAACCAATTGATATATCCTGGACTGAGAAAAATATTTCTATACATTTATTTTATTGGAGGGGATTCCACTATCTATTGATTTCTGGGTGTTAATATCACAAGATTTAAAAAACAAAACATATATTCAAATCTATTTTATAAAATTTTATAGAAAATTGACACAAATGAATGAAAAAGGATGAATTTAAAATGATAAAATCTAGAGATTATATAAAGGATATAAAATAGTTGAGCAAATTCTATCAAAGGATTAAATATTATTTCATGTACAAGAATCTATAAAATCTATTTGTTTTTATTATGAAAAACATTTTTATTATGAATAAGTTAAAAAAAAGAGGCTGAAGTATATCATGGAGTAAATATATTGCAAGATTTTAGAAATATATAAATGTAAAGTTAAGTTACTCTATTTTCCGTTAGCTGTAATGGTGTGATCTAAAATGGGATCGAGGTTCGCTTGGTCAAATTAAATCAATAATTCATTGAATATTATGTTAATTTGAACTTCCAAAATCCAAGACACAAATTCAGATCACTTCAAATCAACCATCCATTACAATGTTGAAGACTCTAATCGTCATATGAAATGACTTTAATCCCTTATAATGTTTTGAAAGATGGGTCTCTAAAGCGATATCAGCGCAAAAATGGTTTAAGTCAAAGATAATGAGGGATTGAGAATCTGTCGAAATTTGACATTCCACACAGACAATAAACATGACTTTGACAAAAAAGCCAGAGCCTCCTGCAATCTGTGTTCTTTGATGGGTCTCTTTTTAATGCCGACTGAATCCAACCCAGGTGGTAATCAGCCTTTGATAGTCATATTTTCTTTTCTTAATTAAATCTAAGTGCAATTTAGCAGGAATTATGGTATAAAAATGAGATATTTCCCAATAAATGAAATATTTCCCAATAAATGAAATATTTCCCAATAAATGAAATATTTCCCATCATTTCCCAATAAATGAAATATTTCCCAATAAATAAAATATTTCCCAATAAATGAAATATTTCACAATAAATGAAATATTTCACAATAAATGAAATATTTCCCATCATTTCCCAATAAATGAAAAATTTCACAATAAATTAAATATTTCACAATAAATGAAAAATTTCACAATAAATGAAATATTTCACAATAAATGAAATATTTCCTGAAAAAAACAAATGACGATCATTGTCTTTATGTACCCTGTACCATGGTTTCAATTAATGCAGAGATCAGTGTAAAACAAAATGAAACATCAAAACATGAAAAAAAGATACATAGTCAATAACAAACATCTATCACTACTTGGCTTAAATGTGGACTGTTATGAACACTACATGTATTTTTATGGAAAATAACCCACAAAATATGAAAAATATTTAATCGACTTGAATGATCACATTCAGATTGGTGTATTGAATTTGGCAATCTAAAATATGCCATACCAAGAATGTTGTTTCATAACTTTAGAAGGATCTTCAAGCAATCATCTAAAAAAAAATGTACATTATACTATCTAATAGAAGTCATAAATAAAAAATTGTAGTCTAATTTTTAACCGAACCAAAAAGAGTCCAAAATTTAATAAAATTTGTCAAGCATTATTTTGTGAAATAAATATCCTGAGAGAAAGCTGCATAGTGTGAATTCTCAATCTTTAAAAAATTCAAAACAAATACCCAATATACATAATATCATTTATACTTAGTGATAATATATAATAAATCACATAGGTAATTTATACTTAGTGAGAATATATGATAAACCACATAGGTAATTTATACTTACCGAAAATATATAATAAACCACATAGGTAATTTATACTTAGCAAATATATAATAAACCACATAGGTAATTTATATTCAGTAAATGATGAAGTTCGTTATTGCCCAATATATCATGAAGTTGAGAGAAAGTTATTAAAATAAATATGGAAAAAGTTAACATTAATAACAGA
Source organism: Patella ulyssiponensis (assembly GCA_963678685.1). NCBI lineage: Eukaryota > Metazoa > Mollusca > Gastropoda > Patellidae > Patella > Patella ulyssiponensis. The sequence continues at coordinate 85,079,554 of OY783225.1, read as the reverse complement.
TTATGCAAATTCTATTAATATAAAAACAAATGTAAAACATTATCTGTTGTCTTATCAGCTAGTTTATAGACTACCGAGTTCTCTTATTTATTTAATTTTATTATTAATGCCCTGTTGCAGAATCTGTATCAATCAGACAATTTGAAGGTTAGAAAATTCAAATATTCTTAAACAACAAAAAAATTAACACAGGTACAATTTTATGGACACACAATTATTGAGTTTAATATTAAGATGATACTCTCGTCTTTATCAAGCAAATTCCTGAACAACCAAGTTTTCTTAAAATGCAAACATTGAAGTAAATATAATTAAATTACCAGTACTCTTCTAAATAAATAATCAAATATATAAGGTTTTTTAGTACATATAAAATATCTGGTCGTTAAATTTTGATATTAAATTCCAAGGTCACGCACTGGAATGCCATGGATAAAATTAATGTCAGTACAAAACATGTTATGATTATATGTAAATTAAGGCAATAATTAAATTGGACTTTTTCCTTATTCAATAACAGTTAAAATTTGTTACAAAATATTGTACTTTAGAAGGATTTTAATAAAACAAAATCACAAGTAATTTTATATTAAATTGCACAAGATTTTTGATTTAGACTGAATTTTTAATGACGGTTTACATTGATTCTGTAGTTTCTGAGATAAATGCATTTATCTATTCTCTATTACAATAAAACAATTTGAAAAACAATTAATTTTCTTTACAAATTAACATTTCTGAATGCTGCTTGAAAATCACATAATTCTTACTTGTGAGTATGGACCTTTAAGGGGTTAAAAAACATTTATGAGTAAGTCTTGAGTACTTCAATAACATTATTAATTATTCATATTATCCATAAAAATATTCGTTGCTATAACTGGCATCTCAATAATTTCATCAAGAATTGGACGTCTTTTTTAACAATGTTTCCAAATTTTAATACAGGTATGCCGCGGAAATGTTTCTTTCAAATACGTTATTTTTCTTTGTATTTCAATTTCTAAATGGATTTAATATTAAGTTTATTTTGAATGGTTGAGGATCTGAAATTTTATAAGGTGCCTGCAATACGCTGCTGGAAGTCCACTGTAAGATGGACATTTTCAAGACCTTGCAAGGTGCGAAGATAGTCAAAGCTGTTTTTGATATTCTGATCGGTAATACCCAGTGTGGTGTATAGTTGCTTTAATCCACTGCTTCTTGCTTTTTCTATAGTTGCTGTGTAGTTAGCTTGTGAGATGGCCTCCAAAAGTTGTGACTGGGCTGTTGCATTTTGACTGATTTCAATGGCCTGATTCTTTCGGCGTTGAACCTATTGAAATTAAAAATATTATAATGTAGTTAAAAAAAAACAAAACAAAAGTTGTTAATTTTGAAAAAAAAAATATCTATGAGTATGAGGCTGTAAAAAAATAAATGTATTCAATGTTCATGTTGAAAAAAAAAGAGAAGAAAGTTAACTTTAAAGGGACATAACTCCAATTTTGAAATTTAAATAAGAATCAAGTATAGTTCATTGCTTACTATTGACATAAATTTGCTAGGGACAACCTCATTCTGTCCGAAAACTTATTATTATGTTTATAGCTGAATGGAAATCAATATGCCCCTCAAATCATGAAATTCAATTGAAATAAACACTGTCTGTCTTTAATCTTAATTAAGATTAAAGACAGACAAAAAGATTGGTTAATGATGTAAGGAAAATGGTTAAACTATAGATATAACAAAATCAATGTGGCTAGTGAAGACAGGTATACAGCACACATTGTGATACAAGTATATGGGCAATTTAGCCCTGACAGAGACACTACAGCCTACTTTTATTTCTAATTCCAAATGTCAAGGGTTCTTTAACATGCTCAACAATGTGTACACCAGACTTTAACTTTTTGTCCCATTCGAATGAATAGACTGTGGTTCAAGTCAGGCCAGCATACCTACAGCACTGACAAAGGGAACCTCCTGGTGTGTGAGCCAATGTCTCACACACTAAGCTACCTATGGATAAAAACAACTAGAATATTTTCAAAACTAAAATTTAGAATCTGAGTTTTGGCGTATCACTAACTGTAGAAAAATATGTGTTCCTTACCTCAGCTTCGGTATTTTTACGAACAACTTGAGCCTCTTGTAACAAATGTTCTTTATCAGCTTCCTCTCGTAAAGTTAAGGCCTTGAGAAATCTTTCCTCGACATCTCCAGGTATATTAACAGATTTAAGTTGGAAATATTTCACATCTACAAATAGACCTTTATCTTCCAAGTCACAGGAAGAGACAGGTTTACATCCTGGAGGGCATGCTGAAAAATTTGACAAAATACCAATCTGGTCATATGTTACACTTGTATAAGTTTATGTCATTTCGTAGATTATAATTTACAATTTACCAAACAGAAGAAATTGTGTGTTTAGCATTTTTCCTGTAACCAAATGTAAAACATTTTACTAGGGAGAGAGACAAAAATTAACGTCAACTTGACACAAATTAAGTCATTTTGGCAATAATATATTCTAGTTCAATTTTATTTCAATGATTCGTATGCATGTAGAAATCTTTAGTAAATGTATTGGGCAGAAATCGGGGGACCCCACTCTTTGTCACAAACAAGCAAGATACCAAAACCACACCATCTGACTCAATGACAGACCTGTAGATCTAAAGCATATGCATTAAACCATTCGGCCCCCACCACCTATTCACCACATCTTACTAGAGTCAAGAAAACACGTCCATAATTTTTTTCACAATATTTCGTTGATTTGGACACCAGTAATTCAAATTAAACCCCATTTCTTTCTCTCCAATCAGACAAATCAGCATCAGTATTAAATTTATCGCATGGCAAAGGTGGAGGGATGTTCTAACAATGACCAATGGTCTCCACAATATATATCTACATAAATCATTTAACCTCCCCCATCTGTCCCCCAGCCACAAATCCATTCAAATATCAAATTTACTAACCATATTTATGTTTTGAGCAGTCTTTGGCACAACATTTTCCTCCTAGCCTCTCTCTGACAGCTTTAAACATGGCCTCCTCTACAGTGTTCCTTTCACTAATATACTGTCTAGTGCTGTAATTAGGGGCTTGACCCTGTATTTATAAATATGAAAAAATATTACTAACAGTATGGTCAGTTTCAATGGCCTTTTGGATTTATTTGTCTACATTCTTTCTGTACTCTCCACAGAACTGCACCAAAAGTTTCACTATACCATACATGTACCGTTTGAACCTTTAGCATAATGTAAAACACTGAGTCTAGTTCAGCAAGGGTGTATCAAGAAGGGGGAGAGGTCCCCTCTCAGCTCAGCTACATAAGGTATTTTTGAAAACAACACGGTTGTGTGCTTTATCCTTTATGATCAGGTGGTGGGATGGGATGGGCAAGATAATGATACTGACATATGTCATATCATAGTTACAGCCTACTCTTTTATCGAATTCCAGCTGGCACTACAGCCTACGCTTTTATCAAATTCAAACTGTCAAGGGATCTTTTACGTGCACTGCACATCAATGTGTACACGGGACCATGTTTTCTTGTCCAATCCGAGGACTCTGCAGAAAGGCTGCTAGTAACAAGACAGTGACAGTCTGTCAACTGCCAGAAACAAACTCAATGCTCAACCTGTGTAGCACCATGAGTCTTTTTGTCTGACGTGGAGAGCGGACCTTTGACAAACCAGTCGCTACATCCTACGTACGACCCATGCATCTTTTCTTACTACATATTTTCGTAGCTTTGTGATCGTCTAGAATTTATCTCTGATCGTATTTGCTTCTCTTTCACGTTGTTATACGCCCACATTTTTATGTGGACGTATATTGTCGTCGCCCATGTCCGTCCGTCCGTCCACAATTGTTTGTGAACAGTCTACAGGTCACAATTTTTATCCGATTTCAATGAAACTTAAAATATAGGTTTATCACCCTAAGATCTCGGTTCCTTTCGATATTGGCATGTATCGGACTGTAGCTTCATGGGTTATGGCCCCTGATTGTACGAAAAATCATGTTTTTAGCTTGTGAACAGTGTAGAGGTCACAATTTTGATCCGATTTCGATGAAACTTGAAATGCATGTTTATAACCGAAAGATCTTGGTTCCTTTCGATATTTGCGCATATCGGATCGTAACTTCCTGAATTATGGCCCCTGATTGTCCGAAAAATCACCCTTTTTAGCTTGTGTTCCCTGTGGAAGTCAAAATTGTAATCCGATTCAAAAAAACGTTTGATTATATCACCGTTACATAGTTATGGGGGTTGAGTTCGAATTTCGTGAAAATCGGACCAAAATTGACAGACAAAATGGCCGCCGTTTGTACGCAAATAAGTGTGAAAATATGTTATATCAAGGTTGTGGACCCTATAGAGGTCACAATTTTGAACCGATTTTCATGAAACTTGAAATGCATGTTTATAACAGAAAGATCTTGGTTCCTTTCGATATTTGCGCATATCGGATCGTAACTTCCTGAATTATGGCCCCTGATTGTCCGAAAAATCACCCTTTTTAGCTTGTGTTCCCTGTGGAGGTCAAAATTGTTATCCTATTCAAAAAAACGTTTGATTATATCACCGTTACATAGTTATGGGGGTTGAGTTCGAATTTTGTGAAAATCGGACCAAAATTGACCGACAAAATGGTCGCCGTTTGTACGCGAATAGTGTGAAAAAATGTTATATCAAGCTATAGAGGTCACAATTTTGAACCGATTTTGATGAAACTTGTCATGTATGTTTATAACCCAAAGATCTTGGGTCCTTTCTGTATTTGCGCCCATCTGATCGTAACTTCCTGAATTATGACCCCGTGATTGACCGAAAAATTGCCTTTTTTAGCTTGTGGCCCCTCTGTAGGTCAAAATTATAATCCGATTTAAAAAAACGTTTGATTATATCACCGTAACATTGTTATAAAAGATGATGTGGAATTTCGTGAAAATTGGACCAAAATTGACGGACAAAATGGCCGCTGTTTGTACGCGAATAGTGTGAAAATATGTTATATCAAGGTTGTGGAGGTCACAATTTTGAACTGATTTTGATGAAACTTGAAATACATGTTTATAACATAAAGATCTTGGTTCCTTTCGATATTTGCGCATATTGGATCGTAACTTCCTGAATTATGGCCCCTGATTGTACTAAAAATCGCCTTTATCACCTTGTGGTCCCTCTGGAGGTAACAATTATTACCTGATTTCAAAAAACGTTTGATTATATCACCGTTACAGGGAAATCTAGGTTGAGTTTGAATTTCATGAAAATCGGACCAAAATTGACAAACAAAATGACCGCCGTTTGTACGCGAATGGTGTAAAAATATGGTATATCAAGGTTGTGAACCCTATAGGGGTTACAATTTTAATACGTTTTTGATGAAACTTGAAATACATTTTTATAACCTAAAAATCTTGGTTCCTTGTGATATTTGCGCATATCGGATTGTAATTTCCTGAATTATGGCCTCTGATTATACGGAAAATTGCCTTTATGGAGTTCAAAAACATTTGATTATATCACCATTACACTGTAATGAATTTTCAGTTTGAATTTTGTGAACATCGGACCAAAATTGATGAACAAAATGGCTGCCATTTTTACACGAATAGTGTAAAAATATGGTATATCAAGGTTGTGTACCCTGTAGAGGTCACAATTTTAATTCGATTTTAGTCAAACTGAAAGATCTTGGTTCCTGTCGATATTTGGACATATCTGATCATAACTTCCTGAATTATGGCCCCTGATTGTATGAAAAGTCGCCATAATATTAAATGTTTTGTATCCAGTGGAGGTGACAGCTTATTCCATAATATTAAATGATTCGTATACTTTACATTAGCATGGAGCAGAACTTTATAAAAACCAAACAAATTCTAATGATTTTCTGATAATTACTTAATATGCGACAACTCTTGTTGACTGCCCGGACGATTTAGCTGCTGTGTGGGCGTATGTTTCGTTGCCTGGCAACCTATTTTGTATTTCTTTTTAATGTTTTCTTAAGACGTCTGTCTTATCAGGAATAACAATGCAATTGTTCGTTTCTACATTTTATATCAAGCTGGATACAATCAAGCCTGGTATATATTACAATACAAAAATCATTCTCAACCACTAGTCAGCCAAACTCACTTGGTGAGTTTTCTGCTGTCTAGAAACTCAGATGGTCATCTCTCTCAGGAATCTAAATGCCTTCTGACGAATTCGCGCAAGTATCAAAGTTTCCTAGCTGCGGGTTTTGTACGTTCAATTATCTAATTGGCCAAATATGATGTAAATGATTAGAGCTATTGGTTAATTAAATGAAATGACATCAAAACCCACCCTTATATGGTTATGGAAATTTACTCTAGAAATTGCGGATGAGATATCTGTTATCATGTTGTTGACATATAGTACCAGCTATGTTTTGTTTCTATAACCCTTTTTTTATATAACAATATGTCATTCAAATGCTAGTTGATTTCAGTACACACCTGTATATATGTGAATATGTTTGATCCCACACTTGCAAAACAATAGGATATATCATAATGCCATCATTAATTTCAAAAAATTGAAAACAATGTCGCGACGATAGTGCTACACCTGGAGCAAACAGCAATTTGTTAATTTAAAAGATATCTATAATTACCTTGAAGGCATCAGTGGCACTGGTTTTCATGATATTCTTATAGTAGATGTCATACTGACTATGTAATAAAGAGAGTTGATCTGGTCGCAGGAAATACTGGAATGAAATATCTAGATCTACCTGTTAATATATCAGAATCACTTATTACAGTATGTAAACAAAATCTTATGACATCCCTCCCAAACCCGCAAATTCGTGACTAGAGTGTGTTTTAAACACAATTAAACTAAGCCAAGGATGATGAAATATGTCTAAGATTATATTATACTGCATGCCAATCTGATTAAAACACAGATCCTATGTCTTTTCGTTTTTATAGTTCAAAATTTTGTTTTACTTGTCTTTACTACACTAGGATCTTGAAGAGTTGTTATCATTGATGTGTTCTGAATGGTGAGAGAGATTAGCTAATGAAACGGTCCGTTACAGTGAGCTTTAGGCATGCTTTGCATACAACTAATCCACTAGTAACATCAAATGTCTGACGTCATAGGGTCAAAAGCTGCTCGTATGACATCACCTATTGCTACAACCGGTCAGATCTCCATGTAGTGTAAGCCATCGAAAGTATAAAAAAAACGAAATGAAATATAGATCTGTATTTTAATCAGGTTGAGAACACGTATAAGTTTTCAGGAGGACGCTCAAATATTGAGGCCCTAGGCTTCAGACTGCTAAGCCTACATGTATACCGGTAGGTGAGAGAGAGAGAAATGGGGTTTAACGTCCACTCAACACAAACTAGATCATTTTGGGACTTACATATGGTTTCAATTTTTATTTCAATAATTCGCTTGCGCGTAGGGGTCTTTAGCAGTGGGAGGAAACCGGAGTGCCCGGAGGAAACCCATGAGGTTGAGAGGGCGTTTAAAGGGGAAGACCAACGATTACATATGGTTTCAATTTTTATTTCAATAATTCACTTGCGCGTAGGGGTTTTTAGCAGTGGGAGGAAACCGGAGTGCCCGGAGGAAACCCATGAGGTTGAGAGGGCGTTTAAAGGGGAAGACCAACGATTTTCAATAAGGTTTCCATGAATATTAAATATATATTCAGAAATAATCCCCTCTGTAACACAAACAAAAGGTTTTTGTAAGCAAGAAATAAAGTTTAATAAAAACTGGAAGTGATATGCTATTATGTTCAGTTTTTTGCTGATTATTTCTGATATATTCAAAATTTATGGAAACCGTGTTGCAAATCGTTGGTCTTCCCCTTTAATGTGACATAATGCTCTTGAATTCTTTCCACATACCTCCAATTTATCAAACGTGAAAACAGAGACATCTGTTAAGGTAACAAAATGAGCATCTGAACGGAATACTTTAAATTCATAATCTGGTCCGATAAAATGCTTGCCGCCTTCATAAACTTTATCTGTATCAACTGTTCCAGTTGATTTCTGTCTCTTAAATCCCATCTACATTAAAATAAATTTATAAATATGGTTAAAATAATAATATTAGGGATTGGCGCTTGTTATACCACCTAATATGCCCACCAATAAAAAGGTTTTAAAAATTTCATAGAAAACTGTAATTTCCTTAAGAATAGGATTCTTCTTTATAACCTGGGGCTTGTTTTAGTAATTTTAATGGACAATATTAGATTGATCGTAGTGCTTAGGCAATCAAAATTGAAGTATAAGAGTTATTCCCCTTTATTTTCAGTAAAATGTCCGACTGGAAAAATTTTGAAATCCCATCACTGGTATCAACTAAAATTTGGATTTTATCTTTAGTTAAGATTTCGAGAAACAGGGCCCTGATGAACAATTCCTGCAAACTGACGTCTGCTTAATATTCCAGAACATTTACGTTATGGATGGAGCTTGTCTCATCATTGATCTCAGTTCAAACCAATGCAATGCTGAATATTTGGATCTAATCACAAAGGTTAAGATCCTTTAACATGGTTATTCTCTATATAATTAAGACAAATTGGTACAATTACATTCTGTATATAATTTATGCAAATCGGTATTTACTACATTATCCTGCGAATATAATTAAGTTTCAGTATGTGGCAATATTTCTACTTGAGAGAGAGAGAATAATGGGGTTTAACGTCAAGTCGACACAAACTAGGTCATTTCGGGACTAACATGGTTTAATTTTATTTCAATAATTTGCTTGCATGTTGGGGTCTTTAGCAGTGGGAGGAAACCGGAGTGCCCGGAGGAAACCCACGAGGTTGAGAAGGCGCCCCTATCTCCATGACACATACGCTCACACTAGGGATCGAAACCACAGCCGCAATTAAGCCAGAGGTGACCGGCCAGCTAGATGTCGGAGCGCGGCACTCTAGACCACTAGGCCATCCCAACCCCCCATTTCTACTTGAAACATCAAACTATTTGCAATATTTCTACTAGTTATATTATATTGTAATATAATATATTGCAATATTTTTCTACTTGCTGTATTCCAATGTCATAATATATTGCAATAATAATGTGAAAATTGTGTAATATTTCATCAGAATACTGGTATACATAATGATCATTTTTTATACTAAATATATATATCCAGAAATCAGGAATAAATAAAAGGAAAGAGGAATAACATCTTGGCTTTGTTCAAAATAGTGAAAAGGCTAGTGGAGTGGAGCTTAAAAGGTTTATTATTAAAAATGGATAATCAATTCTATGTTTTTTTATTGTATCCACTTCAGTAATGATGATCGAGACAAGGCCGAAATTTCAATCGCCAAATTCTCAGTTGACTAAAATTTTCAGCAAATTTCCTATACATTATCTATTTTTTAACTATTATAGTGAGAACTGCCAGCTCTTTATGTAATCTCCCATAGCCATAATGTATCTTTAACAAACAAACTCAGTCAAATGTTACCCCATTTCCACTCTTTGTTTTTGACTTCTTGACACAAATACATTACAGTAATGACTAAATCATAATAATAAATAATATTGTTAAAAACAGATGAAAGCGGAAAAAGTCCATGTTCACACTTTACAAAAGAATTACAAATAAAGATTAAACTCACCTCATAATATTCAAGTCCAACAAAACTCATTGGTACCAAAATTACTACAAGAAGCAGGCCGAAACCTATGACTCCAAGAATTAAATACACAACGTGCTTCGCACCATCAGTCTCAGCCATTTTTCTTTTTCTATGATCAAATATTGAATTGATTAGTTGTAGAAATATAACCTGTCAAACGATCTGAAAAAATAAATAAGATATCACATAAGCCAGAAATCGCTCAGAACATTTAATTTGTCTCCGACAATCTCAACCCCCAGGAGCGTCTGGGCCCTTGCACTCCTGTACCCTTGCTTATAGTCCTAGGAGGGTAGCCTCAATCCAGAATTGTATTGTTTCTGCCAGTCCTGTATAATGAGCCATTAAGTCATATCTTACACACTTAACTGTAATTTTCTATTGACATTTATAATTCATATACTCTATTGCTTACTATCTCTAGGTCAAACTGATACATTCTGCGCATGCACACAGAACTATCTCTCTACTTCGAGAATAGATCTCTGCCCCAAGTGGCCGCCACAATGACAATTAGTATACTGTTTTGTAACATTGTTGTCTTTCTCTGGTTCCCATAAACAGACTACGGTAATATAATTAACCCATAGAACCCGAAATGCCGCAAAACCGGCTTGACGTTGTATCGCATATACCCGAAATGTTGGTTTTGCGGCTTGGGGCGTGTCAAGCTCCAATTACGTTGACGTCATAATTGATATGACGTCCTGTAAATCCAGGGAGGGACGTGCAACACCCCATTTATAGTCAGTGTTCAAAGGGTTAAACCTTTTCATTTTATTAAAGGAAAGCTGATTACATATAGACATACTTCTCAAAATTCTCTAAATATACTTAGGGTTGCAACTAAAATCGTCAATTGCGACTTAAACATACATTATGCAAGAGCAAAATCTGCCTATTGGAAGTCTTTATTTAGGCTTCAGATGTTATAGAAATTATTCTTTAATTAGACCTTTATTTACATGACCACCTCAAAATCAACTTTGTAGACCCTTGGATGGCTTAATTGGATACACCTTGGATTCAAACAGTCGTCCATTTGAAATTAAATCAATAAATGGGTGAACTTTTACCGTTAGTCACTGACATCATTACCAGAGACTTCCGATGAAAGGCCTACCAAGCGGGGTGTATATTAGCCATTGAGAATGTTACTTGATAATCGAGAATATGAGGGTGGAGTTATCGCCAGGCAATCAAACGATCGGCTGTCTTGTAGACGGTGTTGACGCACTAGACGCCTATTTCTAGTTCGAACTTCCAACAGTGACAACTTTGTTCAGAATAAGGTAATTTGAATGAAATTTTCAATATTTTCTTTTTTTATTATCTTTTTGTGATTTTTTATAGCAAGAATGGCCAACTAATATGTTTAAAATGTCAGTCAACAGCTAGCTTAGTGTCTGTTCTCAAGCGAAGCTTATTGTAGGAACTGTCTCTGGGCAGACAATGTCCACTGACAACAACGAGGGTGGGCCCAGCCCCCTCCCAAAAATGTCTAGTAGGCTAATTCAGATAGTAGCCTAACTCAAACTGTGTAATGTAATATATTGTACATACAAAACATATCAGAAGTAAGATTCTACACTGATTATACTTCCCCAAAAAATTATTATGAATGTCAATCGACATTATTATCGATCACAACTAAACTAATGTGCATAGCTCTATAGTGTATGTTGTAAATTTACCGGCGCTATTGCACTTTCGCACGCCGTGGGTCAAGGTCATGTTACAGTAAACTGAACTGAAACTTTTCAAAGTCAGTTTTTGGACATTTGACCTTGACTTACGACCTTTAATCAGTAACCTTTTTCAAAGGCCACAATCTTGGCTTGAACCAACGACCTTGACCTTGGTCCTGTCGCACACCGCTTGATCAGAAAACGATCAAACGCTGAGGGTCTGTGTCGGAAAGGAAGTCAATGGGTGTGGTCCATGTGAAAGGTGCATGTGACCTCCACAGGTAGGGTGACCACCCGTCCCGCATTTCGCGGGACAGTCCCGGAAAACGCTCTAAAGTCCCGCGTCCCGCAAATTCTTCATAAACACCCAAAATGTCCCGAATTTTCTCACATGGAAGGTTTCTGTGTAGTAATATGCATGAATCTAGTCTCAATTTTGCTACTTTAACGTTCGACTGTTTGTTGAAATTCAATGGCTGTACACAATTCTTCGAATTATTTTATTTGCAAAATTTTAGAAGTCATCATAAACTAATTAAACAATTTAATCTTGAGTTATGTATTCTGGAGAAAATTAAAAGTGATCACTCACTACAAAATCAGAGTATTCCATTGCCACATTTTTTGTGTCAGAGGGTGGAAATGGCGTTTCCGGGCTTCTCTACTTTTCAAAAATTCTCGGGGGAGGGCCCCCCCAACCCCCCGTTGCTGTCTCGTGCCTACTGCGCTCGAGGTAAGCGGCTCCGCAGATAGTAACTGGGGTTTGGAGCAAAATATATTTTTTCATAAATGTCCCGCAATATGATAAAGTAAAGGTGGCCACCCTATCCACAGGCCACGATATTTTTATTAGATGACTGTGACATGCCTCAGCCTTTGTGTTTAAAAGCATTAAGATCATAGGAATGTTACTGGAAAAATGTTATAGGCCAAGAAATATCATCGATTTTCCGCTAAAAGTAAAACTGTCGAGAATTACCTGTCTTATCCCTAATATGTTAAACAGGAGTTACTTCCCTTAGACCTAAACTTAAAATGTTAAACAAAGAAAATGGCGTCGACCGGATAAGACTATCTGGGAAACTGAACGTAAAAGGTCGGTAAAATGACAAGTTATTGATCGATTCGGCTGAAATTTGTTGTGGGGTCATCACTAGTCCTCCCGAACATCCCCCGAAAGTTTCAAGTCGCTACGACCACGGGAACTGGTAGAGGTGCGAAAGTGCAATAGCGCCAATTTACCTTGACTTCTTGCGAGTTCAGATTCTTTACAAACAAGGCCTCTGCGAGTTTCGATTCCCCACTCTCTCTCTCCTTGGTTGATAATGCTTTTCCCTCTCTCTAACCGCACACTACTGGATAACACAAAACAAATTATTTCAATACACGGATGTACGTTACACTTATGCTTAAAATTGCGAAATCGGTTAAGACTATTACAAAGTGCAATCAACACGCTATTTAAAGAATCGTTGGATCGAATTCAAGGAAAATAACAAAACATAGCTGTGATCATCCAGTCGCTTTTTACATACTTACATGATGTACTCTAATAATAGACCAAACCGGTACAATATGATAATTCAAAACGTCCGCGGTTGGTCATTGCAACGGGTCAATATTATTTCACGAATGGAAGCATAAAATAGCACATGCAAAACACCTACGCGTGGAAGAAACCTGATGCCACGTTTTATGCCTTATGCAAAGTAAACGAGTGAGTAGGCTATAGCCTAGTTCCTTTGTTAGGCCAACTGTCTTTGAGCGAACGATATGTGTCAGTGGACATTCTCCGCTCAAAGACAGTTCCTGACATTGTCCGCTCAAAGACAGTTCCTAAAGGAACTAGCTATAGCCCATGTCCCAGAAATTGGGGCCAGAAATAGTTTTTTGTCATTTTAAAAAGTGTCTATATTGCTTTAAATGTACATGTAGTCATATTCTTGTAAGAGATAATTCTACAACTTAATGACAACATACATTAACACTTGACTCGATCAGAGGAGGGGAGGTTTATTTAAAGCGAGAATTTCATATTTTCTAAGAAAGTCAAAACATAATCATTTCTATGTCTTTTGCTCAATATGTTGTCAACTCACTATTATACGATCATGGACATTGTTTCCCACACTTAAAAATCATTCCCACCGGAAATACTAACACAATTACCTCCCTCGTTTTTCTATTCCCCATGGAATAGCTATCTTTAAACGTTTGAATTTGAAGTTGAAAATGATATTATTGCCAATTTCTCAACTGGCAATAGTGAATTATAGGATTATTCTTTAACAAGGTAGGGCTATTTATTTTAAAGCTTTATTTCAATACATTTTCAAAATATACAAAACAAAAAAAAAAAAAAAAAAAACAACTACAAAAAAACAAAAAACAAAACAAAACAAAAAACACAAACAGAACACCCCCCCCCAAAAAAAAAAAAAAAAAAAAAAAAAAATTGCACGCGTTTGTTTTCCCCCAGAGCACACGAGACAGCTAGAGTGCGCCTTATAACCAATATAGACTGCACCAGATAATAAGTGTGCCCTAAACAATAGTTTGTATGGAAGCCTATTGCGGCCATTTCAGAATCTCGTCTTCTCGCCGCGAGAAGTCGAGGGCGAGAACACGAGAACACGAGAAGTCGAGGGCGAGAACACGAGAAGACGAGAAGTCGAGGGAGCGAGAAGTCGAGGGCGAGGGAGCGAGAGAGCGAGAACACGAGGAAACAGGGCGAGAATACGAGGATCTCGCCCCGAGAACACGAGATTACTTTCACCTCGACTTCTCGTCTTCTCGTCCCTCGACTTCTCGCTCCCTCGTGTTCTCGCCTTTGAAAAACCTCGTGTTCTCGCTCCCTCGCCCTCGACTTCTCGCTCCCTCGACTTCTCGCCCTCGACTTCTCGCCCTCGACTTCTCGTGTTCTCGTGTTCTCGCCTTTGAAAAACCTCGACTTCTCGCTCCCTCGCTCCCTCGCCTTTGAGTCAATCTCGTCTTCTCGTGTTCTCGCTCCCTCGCCTCGTCACAATCTCGTCTTCTCGTGTTCTCGCTCCCTCGCCTCGGAAGTGCAGTTATTACGCATGTCCACTGACTACCGTATCGGCATTTGTATTTTGACATGGATTATAATAAACGAAAATGTTTGAAGTTCTAGAAAATGTAATAGTCCTAAACAAGTTTAATCTCTTCTTGCACAGATAGTATTGTATTCTGTAATTGATTTTAAGTCTTCAGTCAAATCTTTCTTTGCTCTCTAAAAATATTCCTCGGGAGTTTTCACTTGATGCGTGGTTTTGTCAGTGCTGCAGGATGGAGAGCCTGACAAGGGAAAATGTATAGTTGTTCGAATGGGATTTTTAAAAACCAGGTCCGGAATCGAAATGAAGTTGGTTCTACGGTGGCTCACTGCGTAGGAGGTTTTCTCTCTAACGTAATCGAAGTTCATCGCGATTTTTCTGCCTATGTCCACCCTTGTCACTGGTGTAGAACAGAGAGCCTAGCAAGAGACAACGTATAATCGTTCGGATGAAATAAAAATAACCGAGGTGACGTGTCCGGAATCTAAATGAAATGAAATGAAATAAAATGGGGTCTAACGTCCTACTGTTCTGTTCCTAAATTGGGCTAATGACAACGGGCATACGATACAATAATACAGTGTGCTATCAAGGAAATTTTGCCCGGGCAGTGGCGCTAAGGCCTACTCTTATATCGAATTTAAACTTCCAAGTGATCTTTTATGTGCACGCCAATAGGTCTCCTTGACAGGCCCTACGTTTTGCATCACTGACAAGGAGAAATCACGCCCGAAATAAAATCTGGATGAACTTTCTCTTCCAATGCAGGGATCGAATACCAAGTGGTGTAAGTGGTGTAGGACGGGGGGCCTGAGAAGGGACAAAGAATAGTTGTTCGGATGGAATACAAATAACCGAGATCCCGTGGCCGGAATACAAATGGAGCTACGATGGCTCAGTGAGTAGGATCGACGTTTGCTCTTTTACTTTATCAAAGTTTTTCAGGATTTTTCGGTCGGGTTCCTGCTTGTCAGTGGTATAGGACTGAAGACCTGGCAAGGGACAACGTATAGTCGTTTGAACGGTATTATATATAAAATACGAGGTTCTTTGTCCGAAATCGTAATGAAGTGGTGGCTACAATGGCTCAGTGTGTAGGACGTTTGCTCTCTCGCTTCATCGAAGCGCATCGGGCTAAATTTCTGGAGATGTCCTCCCATGTCAGTTGTGTAGGATGGAGGACGGAGGGCCTGGCAAGGGATAACGTGTAGTCGTTCGGTTTCGATTCGTCGTGTGGGGTTTTTCCACTTTCTCCCACTGTCGCATACATTTCTTTTCCGATGCATTGCACAATACGTCAGCACTAGAATTACGCCTCGAACTACATTTGTCAAGTGTAACCATACTGGGGTGAAAAAATCAAATTATAAGACAATATCAGAAACCAAAAATCAACGTCATAGGGTCACGGGTCAATAGCCATAATTAGACCATGGAATACCTTTTACGAGACGGAACACGTTGGTTTGTTTCCATTTGTCAGAGAGAATTTTTCTGAAAATATCACAGGTACATGGGGACAGGAACGCCCTTATTAGACTAAGGCACACCAGACCTATAATATAATAATACTAATATTTACTATCAAACATGTAATTCATATTTAAAAAAAAATACCATCTGATGTATAGATCAGGTGTGCCATAGTCTAATAAGGGCGTTCCTGTCCCAATGTACCTGTGGAAAATATGCCGGGATTACTGTATAATACCACATATTAAATGTTGCAGTGACACGATGAAAACGACTAATCCCAGGTCTGTGGAATAAATATGGTCAACAGTAGAGAAATAGCACCAATGATTGAAAGAATCTGTTATTTACTGGAAACAAGTATTTTTTATAAAAAACTATTTCAGTAAAACAATATCCAAGAGAAATACATACTTAATACACATGAAAACGATTTTGGCAAAAATAAACAAACGCAATAATATAAATTTCCTCATACACAACAATACCATACACTACTAGTAAGAGAAATGAGGTTTAACGTCCACTCGACACAAATTTGGTCATTTCCGGACTAACATATGGTTTAATTTTATTTCAATAATTCGCTTGCGCGTATGGGTCTTTAGCAGTGGGAGGAAACTGGAGTGCCCGGAGGAAAACCCACAAGGTTGAGAAGGCAACCTATCTCCATGCCACATACGCTCACACAGGGATCGAAACCACAGCCGCAAGCCAGAGGTGACCGGCCAGCTATAAGAGGTTGAAGCGTGGTACTCTAAACCACTAGGCCATCCCAGCCCCCCCACTACTAGTAAATGAAATGAAATGGGTTTTAACGTCCTATTCTTCTGCACCTAACCTGGGTTAATGGAAGACAAGCATATGCTATACAGTGTGCTATGAGGAAATTTTGCCCGGGCAGCACCGCTACAGCCTACACTTATATTGAATTCCAACTGCCAAGGGATCTTTTACGTGCACGTCAATGTGTACACTGGACCACGGTTTCCCATACCATCTTAACGACTAGACAGCTGTCCTTGTCAGGCCCCTCAGTTCTGCATCATTGACAAGGGGAAACCACACCGGTAAATTGAGATGAACTTTCTTGGCCAATGCAGGGATCCAACACACCACAAGTATTGATGAAAAATGTATATAATAATTATAATAATATCATTGTTCTGGAGAACGGTTTCTAATCTGCTGTTCAGATTGTTATATTCACAGAATACACACAGATCAGGTCTTGTGCCCATTTACACTGTACAAGATATATACCAGTAAATAAAAATAGATATAAGAGAAAAACAAATAGTTATCTTAATGATTCCAGTAAAATGAATTAGAAATGAAATGAAGTTTAACGTCCTACTGTTTTGTTCCTATACATGTACTGGGCTAATGAAAACAGGCATACACCATACAGTGTGCTATGAGGGAAATTTGGCCGGGTATTGCACTATTCCCTACTCTTCTTTCGAATTCCAACTGCCAAGGGATCTTTTTATGTGCACACCAATGTAAACAAAGGACCTCGGTTTTTCATCACATCCGGACGACTAGACAGCTGTAATTGTACCTTTTTACATGCACACCAATGTATACAAGAGACTGCAGTTTTTCGTCACATCCAAACGACTAGACAGCTGTCCTTGTACCTTGTTAGACCCTCCTTTTGCACCACTGACAAGGAGAAACCAGGTCGGAAATGAAACAGAATAAAAAAATAAAATGGGGTTTAACGTCCTACTGCTCTGTTCCTAAGCTACACTAATGAAGATGGGCATATGCTATACAGTGTGCTATCGAATTCCAACTGCCAAGGGGTCTTTTTACGTGCACACCAATGTATACAAGGGACTTCGGTTTTTCGGTACATCCAATCAACAAGACGGCTGTCCTTGTACCTTTTTACAGGCACACCGATGAATACAAGGGACCTCAGTTTTACGTAACATCCGAACGACTAGGGGGGTTGGGATGGCCTAGTGGTCTAGAGTGCCGCGCTTCGGCCTCTAGCTGGCTGGTCACCTCTGGCTTGCGGCTGTGGTTTCGATCCCTGGTGTAAGCGTATGTGGCATGGAGATAGGGGCGCCTTCTCAACCTCGTGGGTTTCCTCTGGGCACTCCGGTTTCCTCCCACTGCTAAAGACCCCTAGGCGCAAGGGAATCATTGAAATAAAATTGAACCATGTTAGTCCCGAAATGACCTAGTTTGTGTCGAGTGGACGTTAAACCCCATTTCTCTCTCTCTCCGAACGACTAGACAGCTGTCCTTGTACCTTATTAGACCCTCCTTTTGCACCACTGACAAGGAGAAACCACGTCAGAAATGAAACAGAATAAAAAAATAAAATGGGGTTTAACGTCCTACTGCTCTGTTCCTAATCTAGACTAATGAAGATGGGCATATGCTATACAGTGTGCTATCGAATTCCAACTGCCAAGGGGTCTTTTTACGTGCACACCAATGTATACAAGGGACCTCGGTTTTTCGTCACATCCAAACAACTAGATGGCTGTCATCGTACCTTTTTACATGCACACCAATGAATACAAGGGATCTCGGTTTTACGTGACATCCGAACAACTAGACAGCTGTCCTTGTACCTTGTTAGACCCTCCTTTTGCACCACTGACAAGGAGAAACCACGTCGGAAATGAAACAGAATAAAAAAATAAAATGCTGTTTAACGTCCTCCTGCTGTGTTCCTAAGCTTGACTAATGAAGATGGGCATATGCTATACAGTGTGCTATCATGGAAATTTTACCAGGGCAGCGGCGCTACGGCCTACTCTCATCACATAAGAACGACTAGACAGCTGTCCTTGTACCTCGTCAGTCACCCCCTCCCCACGGCCTGCACCACTGACAAGATAAACCACCTCGGAAATGAAATAGAATAAAAATAAAACAAAACCATACAATATTAATCAGCATAGTGACAAAATATAACATGAAAATTTATTGTCATATACAGTACATTTAATTAAAACATTTTTTAAAATATGTATTAAATGTATTTAAAAACTGCTTAAAAAATACATGTACATGAATACAGGTTTAAGCCTACTCATAAAAAATCACATAATTTCATAGATATCATCATCAGTATTAAAATCAATGTCACTTTCGAACAATTTACACAAATCCATACAAGAAAGTTTTCACTTGTAACAAGTACATCTATCTGTAATGCAGCCTGATTTGTATCCACAGTGAAAATTTTATTTGGTGCTTGTTCTCTAGTTACCCTAACCCTGTCATTTTAAACAGTAGTGTTTAACAAAAGGGGCAAAAAATTTTGCAGCTACAGTAAGGCAACCCGGGGGGAATGCGCCAGAATAGGCCCCCGTTTTGATTGGTGGTGCAAGGGACAAAGCAACATTTTCATCCAGGGGACACATGCAAAGTCAATCTGGTGTGGAATTAATTCACACATATTTTTTTCATAAATAGGGCCTAACATGTGCTCTTGTACCAACTCATCTATTTTGGTTCTCTTTTTCTCCATAACATCTTGGGTATATTTCTTAAAGTACTGTGCATGGTGTTTCACCTCAATGGTGACAGTCTTCACCATATTAGTCCTTATTGGTCTGAGTGGTCTTGATTCGAGTAGTCCTTACTCCTTGGTGACTGCGCGTTGTCAATAGTTGTCATGCATTTAGGAATATAAGAATATCTATCTTTATCAATCAACTTGTTAAATGATCCCCTTAACAAATTAACCAGACCAATTATTCTTTTTTTGTTGGTAAAATTTTAGCTGCTTGCTTCTAACATCACTTTCAAACTTTCGTCAACAAGTTTGGAATCGTGATAATGTTTCATACACAGTTGGTTTTTTTTTTAAGTTGAAATGTGAGAACTCTGTATTATTAGTATACCCCAATGATTGAGAACTTTGTCTGCACATTCCTGGAGTTCTTTGTCTTACAAATCAGCATTTGTCTCCGGCACAAACCTGCCATTTCCATCTAATTCGATCCAATGGTTAGCCAATACCTAAAATTGTTCCCAGCTTGTCGCATTGAACGGTTTTAGCTTAATGTTTTTAACAAAATATTCACAAGTATTCAGTTTTCGCTATCCTTCCGCCATATTTACTATCAACACAGAACGGTAACCTTTGACTCTACTCGACCTTCCATTATGTGTGTCTGATTGGCGAGCTATGTCACGTGATTTGTTAAAACCAAATCACCGCGGAATTCAAATACCATCGCACATTAAGTAAGCCTGTATTTATTTTACGGCTTCTGTCAAACGTCAAAGAATGGATAACAGAAAAGTCGCGTGACAATGAAGTAATACTAGAAGAATTAGATGATGTACCTTTTTTTACCCGAAACTTGCTAGGACGGAAAACAGAAGCAGGCTAGCTAGAAATTTCTCACCACGGCATATATATGTAGGCCTAAAGTGGAGAATTTTTTGCCTGGACGTATTTTTTCTATTTTTTTATACATTGTCTACCGTAAACAAAGAAGTACTTGTAGCCTACTTTATCTACTTTAATATATATATATATTATAAATAAAATCTAAGTGTGTATGGGTGTGTTTATGTATGTTTGTATACTCCACCTACACATTATTATGTGTTATTAAATTAACCAGCATCACAACAGGAATGTTTTAGGTCAGTGAATTCGGGCCCAAGGCGAATTACGCTTCGTCGCCGCGATTAACCCCCACATATCTCGTATCAAATTGAAAAGAACGACCACGTACATGTATTTTAGGCCATCGAATCTGTCCTACAGGCAAATTTGGGCCACGAACGAATAAAACCTCGGGCGAATTTAGGTCCCGTGGGAATTTGAGCACTGGGCGAATATGGGCCCCTTGCAAATTTGGGCCATGGGCGAACTTGGACCCCGGGCGAATTTGGGCCCGTGTATAGGCGGGTAAACTACGAGTAGTTTATTTGATAATATTAGCATCATAGAAAGAAGCGGGTATCGAAACCGAGCCCCCCCCCCCCCCCACACACACACACACGCACGCCAATGTGTAGCCTATACGAGACCTCGCTGTTCCATGTCAAACGAACGACATGCTGTCCTCAGGCCTTCCGTCCTACACTGATAAGAGGGTACCTCGCAAGAAAGGCTAGACTACGCATTGAGCCACCGCAGTTCCAACTTATTTCGAATCTGGACACATGACCTCGCTCTTTTAACCCAACCCTTCCTTCTCCACTGATATGGAAAAAACCCGCTAGAATATTTCCGATGAACTTTGATGAAATGAAATGAAATATGGTTTAACGTCCTACTGTTCTGCTCCGACTGTGCTATAAGGGAAATTGTGCTCGGAAAGCGGCACTTAGGTCTCCTCTTATATCGCATCCAGGCTGCCAAGGGATCTTTTACGTGTACGTCAATTTACAGATAAGGATTTCCATCCCATCCGAACAAATAGACAACTGTCCTTGCCAAACCCTCCGTCCTGCACCAATGCAATGACATGGGGAAACCACATCGGAAAACCCGATAAACTTTCTTGTCCAATGCAAGGATCGAACACGTGACCTTCAGTTTAGTGAGCCAGCGTCTTACCCACTTAGCTGCCGTGGCTCCAAACATTTACGTCCTACTCACTGAGCCACCGTAGCTCCCACTTCATTTTGATTCCGAACACGGGACATTGTTTTTCTATGCCACCCGAACGACTATACGTGGTCCCCTGTCAATTCTTTCCTCCTACACCACTGAAGTAAGAGAGCAAACGTCCCACTCACTGACCCACCGTAGTTCCCACTTCAATTAGATTCCGGACACGAGGCCTCGGTTATTTTTATTCATTCCGAACGATTATACTTTGTCTCTTGCTAAGCTCTCCGTTCTACAGGACTTCGGTTATTTTTATGCCATCCGAACTATTATACTTTGTCTCTTGCTAAGTTCTCCGTCCTACACCACTGACAATAGTGAACATCGCCAAAAATCACGAGGAACTTTGAAGAAGTTACAGAGCAAACGTCCTACCCAGTGAGCCCCCGTAGAACCAACTTCCTTGCGATTCCAGACACAGGACATCGTTTTTTAAAATCCCATTCGAACAACTATACATTGTCCCTTGTCAGGCTCTCCATCCTGCAGCACTGACAAAACCACGCATCAAGTGAAAACACCCGATGAATATTTTTAGAGAGCAAAGAAAGATTTGACTGAAGACTTAAAATCAATTACAGAATACAATACTATCTGTGCAAGAAGAGATTAAGCTTGTTTAGGACTATTACATTTTCTAGAACTTCAATTATTTTCGTTTATTATAATCCATGTCAAAATACAAATGCAAATACGGTAGTCAGTGGACATGCGTAATAACTGCACTTCCGAGGCGAGGGAGCGAGAACACGAGAAGACGAGATTGTGACGAAGCGAGGGAGCGAGAACACGAGAAGACGAGATTGACTCAAAGGCGAGGGAGCGAGGGAGCGAGAAGTCGAGGTTTTTCAAAGGCGAGAACACGAGAACACGAGAAGTCGAGGGCGAGAAGTCGAGGGCGAGAAGTCGAGGGAGCGAGAAGTCGAGGGCGAGGGAGCGAGAACACGAGGTTTTTCAAAGGCGAGAACACGAGGGAGCGAGAAGTCGAGGGACGAGAAGACGAGAAGTCGAGGTGAAAGTAATCTCGTGTTCTCGGGGCGAGATCCTCGTATTCTCGCCCTGTTTCCTCGTGTTCTCGCTCTCTCGCTCCCTCGCCCTCGACTTCTCGCTCCCTCGACTTCTCGTGTTCTCGCCCTCGACTTCTCGTGTTCTCGTGTTCTCGCCCTCGACTTCTCGCGGCGAGGGGACGAGATTCTGAAATGGCCGCAATAGGCTTCCATAAGTTTGAACCCCACGCTGTTACGCATATTTGAAAAGAAATACATCATTTTTAAGATTCTGTACAGTACTACCATAGACACAATACCCCTGAACCCAATACACTTTTATGTGCAATGGATTATCTCGTAAAAATGTATGAATTAAAATAATTGAATCATACGTGTTTTGCCAAAATGACCTAGTTTGTGTCGAGTGGACATTAACCGCCATCTCTCTCTCTCTCTCTCTCTCTCTCTCTCTCTCTCTCGCGCGCGCGCGCGCGCTGGTGGGGCTCCAAAATAATGCCCAAGTTACTGAACATGGAGCGGCGAGCGGCGGGGGCTCTCGCAACCCCCACACACCCTCAGTCACCCCCACAAAATTTTGAAAATTAAAATGCACTTGTAGTGCATTTAAAGTCGCAATAGGAAGTGATCGCCTGTGTCAATTACGGCGGCGCTATTTCGAATTTTGATGTGTAACACACTAAAATGAGAAACCTCTTGTCCTCTAAACTAGAACTAGTCACCAAGATGAATACTAATTCTATAATCCAAATGTCATAACAGGACCCAGACCATGAGTGTCGCTGTGAGATGTATACATAGGGAAAGTACAATACTCTGTAATGTAAAAGATTTGCCAACCAATACCTGATTACAGCTACCTGATTACAATTTTAATTAAAATGCCATAAAAATTCGTAATTTGCATATCATTTTTGTCTGCGCCCCAAACAAACAGTTCGAAACACAAATAAGGCCATGTGGATAGGGCGATCACAACGAGAATCTCTAATATTGTCATTTGGTGGCGGCGCCCCCAAAGACCGATAAGGTCGTATCAATTGTGGATAGGGCGACCACATCGAACCCTTTGCAGTCATATGTGTTGGCGCATGCGCGGATCCAGTCATAGGATAGGCACTTCGCCTATGGGGGCGACAATATGGTAGCGGCACTCATGTCTGGAGTACGCCCGCTACTGGAAAGCTTTAGAGTTATGTGTAGCTGAGCATCAATCTGTTTCACAGAGAATTACTTACGAATTAACTCTGTAACAGATGTCTCTCCACAACAAGTGCGTTGACTGCACGCGGCCTCAGTCATTGGCTGAACGGCTCGTGCAATATTTACATAACACCTAACTGCTTCGGGCAAAATGATGCATTTTACTCATTTTAATACCCATTTACACTAAATAGGAAATATTTTTTAACTACAGATACTTCAAACGTCTTTATTTATTTTTCTTTTACCTCAAAAAATGTTTGAGAATTTAATTTGTCGGAGTAAAAAAGTTAATATGCCGTACTTATTAAGCCTCGTCGATGTCATGCTTATCAGTGATTGTAGCGGCCAAGCGAATATTCACTGCGGGATCAGTTTGGCTGAGCATAGGTAATAAGATTTCGCAAATTCTAGATCAGCGACTATTAGTAATTTACTCGTTTTGTTTCGATTTAAAATTTATAAAAAATCAAAATGGTGCATAGTTATATCTGAGGAGGACAAGATATTGGTCGAGTTGACTGATTGGGAGAAATAACAGGGTCTGGACAATCGAATAAATGTTGGTTTAATTAATCCCGGATAAGAATTATTTACCTGTGTCGCAATTGACCTATATTCGATAAAACCGGGATTACCAGGATTTCAATTACATTATGCGCAAAAAATTATCAATAGATGCTTGATTTAGAACAATATCCTTAATTACAATGCATGTACATAATATCATTGAACCATACATGACATATTATTACCCGTATTATTACCCGGTGTATTTTATATTAATGGCCTATGTAAATAATACATAGATGGCACAGTATTAGAATTAGGGATAAAAAATATATTTTAAAAAGTGTACAAAATAATAGCAAACGTTATGCTATGAAAATAGGCTTACAATTACATACAAACATGATCAGAATATAGTCGCTTAGATTACTTGGAATAATGATTGGGGTTTAATGAAGACGGCGGCATGCGCCATACAGTGTGGAATGAGGGCAATTTGGCATTAATAGACATTAATCTTTCCATTTTCAGTTGGTTTCTTCTCATATAACTGGGCTAGTGGAAGACGGGTATGCGCGCTATACAGTGTGGAATGGGGGAAATTTGGCCCGGGCAGCGGCGCTACGGGCTACTCTTATATCGAATTCCAACTGCCAAGGGATCTTTTATGTGCGCACCGATGTGTACACGGGACCTCGGTTTTTCGTCTCATCCGAACGACTAGACAGCTGTCCATGTCAGGCCCTCCGTCATGTAATGATGTATCACTGACTAGAGGAAACCACGCCGGAAAATCTGGATGAAATTTCACGGCCAATGCAAGGATCAAACACCCGACCTCCAGGCTATACTGAGTCAACACCTTCACACTTAGCCACCTCGACCCCCCTAAATTTGGACTGTACATGAAAAAAGGGAAGAGATCTTTATAAAATGGGTTTTTTTCGGGGGTGGGAGTGGTGCTGTTTTCAGGTTTATGTAGAAAAGCTCCTATTAAAGCGGAAATTTCATATTTTTAAGTTATATTTTTTAAAATATATTAAAATAAAGCCTTAAAATAGATGCCATGGTATCTATAGACAGTCCAACCTAAATTGTTACAGAATAATCCTATAATTCACTATTGCCAGTTGAGAATTGGCAAAAATATCACTTTCAACATTAAATTCAAACGTTTGAAGATAGCTATTGCATGGGGGAATGGGAAAACCAGGAGGTAATTGTGTTACTATTTCCGATGTGAAAGATGTTTCAGTGTGGAAAATAATGGCTATGATTGTATAATAGTGAGTTGACAACCGATTGAGCAAAAGACATAGAAATAAATATGTTTTGATTTTCTTGGAAAATAGGCGAGCTATGTAATAATATATTGTTTGTACATTGTAGCGCAGTACGGACACATTTGTCTATTTTATTAGTACTAGCCCACTCGGAAACGATTAGGGCGTGTCACATTGAATTCAACCAATCAGAGCTTTATTTTCTAGTTCATTTATTGTAAACACAAAAGCAGCGTGGTTCAAGTATCATCTCCGACAAACGTGATGTTGTGACCCTAGATTGCATCACTCTTCGAACCGGCTAGTTTTATAAAAGAAAGTAGCATTCGAGTTGCATCACTCTATCTACATATACACTCAACGTACGATATATTATCTACTATTTCTAGGTAAGTGCAATTTCTTGTTTTACATAAAGGTCCCTCTAGTTAAAAAAGAGTATAATTGCATTTGCTAGGAATATGCCCATGCATGTGTATAAGTACATTATAGGTCTATGACCCGTGTCATATTACACATGTATTCAGGAATGTTTTGTTATTATTTTACTGATATATTTGTGTCGAGTTGTAACATGCCATTTATACACCAATTCAACTACGATCGATTAACTGTGGCAAAATACCAGTTTTATATTCATAATATTCATTCAAAATATGTAATTGAGAACCGTATAATGAATAGGATATCGACGCCCATCTGTCAACACCTTATTTAACTAAACCTTTGTGGTATACAGTATAGGCTTCATAGATAGAAATAAATGACTAACGAATTTATCAAATTATATCAAATATTGGCGTTGGGCAATTGCTTATTTAAGCTCGTACTTTGCGCTTAATAATGTTAAATGTTAAAATGGAAATGAATTTGATATTTTTGTTCGGATCATGGGCGTGCAGAACTAATTGTTAGGGGGTTCACGGGTTTGGATGCCCGAATTTCACAGTTTTGCCTAAATAGTCGAAGGTAGGTCTACTAAAACTTGGCTTAATTCACAGGATATGAATATCAATAATAATTATTAGTCAGGCTCATGATACTATTAATTGGAATATTAGTTTTGTAGATGTTTAAATTTGAAAATGTGTAAAAAGTATCTACAGGTTGCCATGCCCAAATTTTCTGCTTCCCTAACCCACGTCCACATGCCATATTGATAATGAACTATAGACAGTATCCAAATCTAAAGCGTCCCCCCCCCCCACACGCGCACCTTCCATATTCGCCCACCCCACTAACTGCTCCAGTTAATACTTAATAGGGTCATTTTTTATTTTGATCGATATGAATCTTCTTTATACGTATTCTCAATAGATTTTTCAATGACCAACGACAAACAGTGGTCAGACATTGTCTGTAAAGTATTTTTATTGGGTCAGCAATAGGACGTTAAACCCATTTCATTTTATTGGGTCAGACACGGTTGTGCGATTTTATTGCCATGGCTATAGTCTGTGACACCGTTATCCTTTCGGTGAAATGGAGTAGATCAAAAGCGACTGCTCACACAATTCACGTGTCATGTTGTATATATGTGACATGCGTGGCACTCGGTGTATTGTATACCAAGGGCTCATGACAATACAGCTCTGTTTATTCAGGGTTATCCAATCGTAACTTGTCTGACGAAGATGACATTATTTGACATAAAAGAGCAAATTGTGTTATTTATAGAATAGTTACTGAGAGATTTACAATGAGACCGATAGATCAAAATTGTGCCACAAATTAAAAATCTGGCGTAACCGTTTCACTTTTGGGTAGTTTTCAAAGTTTAGCTTACTATTTTGTTAGTGAATCTTGAGAGTTCACCTTTTCGAATGTTCATCCCAAGTTTAGTGTACGGCTAATGTGTGTGATAGATCGGTTATAAAGTCAGACTGATACTGTACTTAACACAGCTCGACTGACACGCGCTAACAGTAAGATAAACCCAATGACACCATACAACAATAATATACTATTCAAAAAAAGTAGGGGATATTTGATTTTTAAGTGTTATTAAAGTCACCTAATGAAACTGACGAAGAAACAAATGACAAAATGAAATGAAGTTCACATTCATCGATTTATTCCAAATGATCGTTAGACTAAGTAAGGCACAGACTGACCATTATAAGGGTAAAATGATACTCGGGGTCAAACAGCAAATTTACCACAGCATCACAACAAAGTCAGTAACGGGTAAATCCTCCTCTGTTTGCCAAACAAGCATTGATCCGACGTGGCATACTCCTAATGAGACGTCTAAGGTCATTTTGGTCCAGATTGTCCCATTCCTGTTGCAACGCAGCAGCAAGTTCTTGGACATTGGCAGGACGTTGTTGACGTTGACGTAACCTCTGTCCAAGCATGTCCCAGACATGCTCGATGGGGGAGAGGTCGGGACTCAGTGCTGGCCAAGGTAATGTGGTGATGTTCTGTTGTTGGAGGTAACCTGTAACGATCCTGGCCCTGTGACATCTTGCGTTGTCATCCTGGAAGATGAAACGGCGGCCATGACGTCGTGCGGACGGCACAACATGGACTGTCAAGATGTTGTCCCGGTAGTACTGGCCTGTAACACGCCCTGCAACAACATGTAAAGCCGTTCTTCCAGCAACAGTGATGCCTCCCCACACCATAACAGAACCACCCCAAATCGATCATGTCTGATGACGTTAACGTCTTGGAAGCGCTCGTTTCGACGACGCCACACCCTCCTACGTCTGTCCAAAAAATCAACAGTGAACCTTGACTCATCTGAAAACATCACATTGCTCCAGCGTCGATTATCCCAGTGTTGACGATCCCTACACCAACGACGTCTTGCCTGAATGTGATGATCTCTCAAACAAGGGATCACGCGAGGACGTCGGGCGCGAAGGTGACCCCTATGCAGTCGATTCCGAATCGTCTGGCCACTCACTCTCACACCAGTGTCTGTTTGAAGACGAGCGCTGATCTGATTTGCTGTGATGACACGATTTCTCAAGGCCAAGGTACAGATAAATCGATCCTGGGCTTGAGTTGTCGCCCTTCGTCGACCTGAGCGTTGTGTATCACGGTATCTGGACCATAGCCTGCTTATGACAGACTGAGAAACATTAATCGTCCGCGCCACAACCGCCTGTGTTGTGCCGATCTGTGGCATGCCAAGGGCACGTAACCTTTCATTTTGGGTAAGCCGACGCATATCAAAATTTGTTTTCTGGTCACTAAAACAATTAAACTGATGTTTCCACCCTGGAATTCAATGCCACAGTGACTGTAACATTCAAAGTCAGAGTCGTGCAAATCTTGGGTTGGACCCCCATGATGATCCCAAGTGTCACCTGCATTCCATGCGGTAGCTATTGGTGCGTTTGGGCGTCTCATGTAACTGGAAATGTTTCTTCTGTTAGGTTCTATAGTGACTTTTTTCGTAGTCATTTGCATATTTTAGTATTATGCCCCCAAAATCAAATATCCCCTACTTTTTTTGAATAGTATACTAGGTCTTACAATTGAGATTGTCCCATTAAAGACCGTGGCAAGGAGTAGGGTCGCTTGCCCAGCTTCGTGGGTCTACTCTGGGTACTCCGGTTTCCTCCCACTGCTAAAGACCCCTACGCGCAAGCGAATTATTGAAAAAAATTGAACCATGTTAGTCCCGAAATGGCCCGGTTTGTGTCGAGTGGACGTTAAACCCCGTTTCTCTCTCTCTCTCTCTCTCTCTCTCTCTCTCTCTCTCTCTCTCTCTCTCTCTCTCTCTCTCTCTCTCCCATTAAAGATGCTAGTCATTCTTATCCAGAAAGTTGTGTTTGAGAGAGAGAGAGAGAGAGAGAGAGAGAGAGAGAGAGAGAGAGCGAGCTTAGTTGACGTCCCACTCGACACAAACTAGGTCATTTCGGGCTAACATTCAATTTTATAATAATAATTCGATTGTGCGTAGGAGCCTTTAGAAGTGGCAGGAAACCGGAGGCCCCGGAGAAAGCCTCACAAAAATATATATTCCGATTAGTCACTTATATATGGCAAGAAACCAATTGAAAATGGAATGATTAATGTCTAAAATTATACATGTGTTCTGAAATATTTATATTTTTCAGTCAAAATGTGTGGCATTTGGGCTGTTTTTGGGAGCGACGAGGATGTCTCAGTACAATGTAACGCTGTCCACAAAATTACCCACCGTGGTCCCGATGCTTTCCGGATTGAAAACATCAACCATTTTACAAACTGCTGTCTGGGTTTTCACAGATTAGCTATTGTTGATGATATAAAGGGCATGCAACCCATGAGACTTTATACCTATCCTAACATATGGCTTATTTACAATGGTGAAATCTACAATCACGAACTGGTAACCTTAATTGTATTTCAATATGATCATATTATTTAATAGTTGTTTTCAAACAAATTTTTGATTCACAAAGCCATCACGACTCCCTTGTTGGTTGTGACGCTTGTTTCCATTAAAACAAGTTTACAGCACGTTGGTGATAAGCTTATTCCAAATTATAAGCAATGACCCGAGAAATCCCTCTTTGGTCCTACTGGATTGACTTCCGATTCTTGAACTTTAAGGGGAGTGTATCTATTCTTCCCGTTCATCAAATCTCTCCGAAGTACAGCAACATGACATCCCTTTGTTTAATCTGGGGTATTTTCTAAAACTTTGGACAGTGATTTAAGGTATTAAAAC
Source organism: Patella ulyssiponensis (assembly GCA_963678685.1). Lineage (NCBI taxonomy): Eukaryota > Metazoa > Mollusca > Gastropoda > Patellidae > Patella > Patella ulyssiponensis. The sequence goes on along the minus strand of OY783225.1, from coordinate 85,049,356 downwards.
CGGCGAAAGTATTCTTCGTCTCCAAGCAGTATTCTTTACATTGTAGCGGTTTTGATAGCCTCGTTTGTCACGCAATTAGTTTTTCTGCTATTCACTGGTTAATTGGTCGTAATAAATTTAAGCCGTATTGTTTACATTGTAGCCCTTTTGATAGCCTCATTTGCCACGCAGTTAGTGTTGCTGGTTAATTGGGCTTAATAAATTTCGTGAGTCGTAAACTAACATTATGTAAACATATCTGGAGCTCTGTTTAAACCCGATCCGAATGATATTGTTAGACAGTTAGGTCGAGCGGTGGGGCATCTGCACGCGGTGGGGCATCTGCACGTCGCCTACAATGTGCAGGTTTCGAGTCCCGTGTCGAGCAGTCCATAATAGCGTTGTAAATTTGAGATTTAATAATTCAATTTGTTACTTTGCGGCCGAGAAAATGCCAATTGAATAACAATAATATTCGTTAATGTAGCCCCCTCACATTATTATAATGCAATGGTAACAAGCTGCACCTCAGTACTACTTATTTGGTTCTCTGTTTACCCTGGGTTTTAAGATATATACATTGATGCTTATCAACAGCTTTGCATACTGAATTCAACAATAGAAAACAACATACCATGTCTCAAAATAACCGCGAATTAGATACTCAAATTCAGTTCCTTTCATTTTCAGTTGGAGAAAGAATATGACCTTCAGTGCAGTACAACTTGTGATGGTGAACCTATTATACATCTGTATGATAAACTGGGACCAGAAATGGCGGCTAGTCAGTTGGATGGCGTTTTTGCTTTCTGTATTTTAGACACTGCCAATAGAAAGGTCATTTTAGGCCGAGATACATATGGAATTCGACCAATGTTTAAATTATACAACGATAGTGGGTTTTTAGCAGTTTGCTCAGAGGCCAAAGGTCAGTGTCATAAAACATCACGTTTCGTCTTAAATAAATTTGTTGGTATATATATTGACGTTCGTCCGTCCGTCCATCCGTCCGTCCATAACCTTTTCTTTACACTTTAAAAGAAAAAACTCTGTATTGATTTTCGAAGTTTTCATTGACAAATCTTAGATTTATGTCTATAAAGAATACAGTTATCACTCGACTTCTGTTAAATTTGGGTAAAAAGATCCACGAATTTTATTTTAGAGTGTATTGGTAGTAAATTCACGACTTATGTCCCTTGAATATGAAATCTTGTGAACAGACTTGGGGATACAATTAATTTTTGGGCCTATTTAACTCTTTGAATCGTACTTGCTGATTTTGTTTGTATGGTAACTTTAACAACATCTGGGATTTCAAGCAAACACTTCTGTAGAAATAAGTTACCAAGTTATTGGAGCGGTTAAATGGAAGCCATATTGAAATTTGTTTATTTGATCTTTTTAACTCTATCCACGGTAGATATCCCATCCTTGGGAATGTCAACATTTTATTTTAGGTTCCAAGTTGGTATTTAAATAACCCGATATATTATTTTACCAAAGAGGTACAACCTTTCTAGAAATTAATGAAGTCGCACATGCTCGTTTAAAGCTTTGTATCGTTCAAGCAATATAAAACAAATTGTCCTTTATTTAACGAAGAAAGCAACAATAATGGCAGGGATCAGAGAACAAAACTCAAAAACGTTCACGGTACAAGATTAATCGTACTAGTTAATATATCTTATTTCATAAGATACAAAAACTAATATGTATATTATACAAATGTTATTCTAGAAATCAACAACACCAAGACTAAATTTCGTGAATTCTCTGTTTTATTACAGGTTTATTTGGTTTATCCCACACCGTCTCTGATGCAAAGGCAAAGATCGAACCTCTTCTCCCGGGTCATATTGAAGTCTATGATATAGACATGAACGGAAAGGCCAAATTCTTAGAAAGAAAAAGATTCCACAAAATTGGCGACATGCCCAGATATAAGTCTTTAGCGCCCGCTTTGAGTAAGTATTTTCTTATTAATTAAGAAAACCTCCAAAATCTGACAGTGGAAGATTATAGCTACGATTTCACGCCATTGCAAACTGTCTAGCTGTAATCACTGGAAATCAGAGCATATTAGGTTAGATGATGAATAGTTGTGGTTATTACTGCTTAACGTCCGCTTCCACCATAGGTGGTATCGCAGACAAGTCTTATTTTTCATTTTTATTATCTAAGAGCACGCGCAGGGATCTTTCTTTTGAGAGGAAACCGGAGTACCCTGAGTACATCCACGAGGTTGAGAAGGCGCCCCTATCTCCACATACGTCAGCTAGAGGTCGAAGCGCGACACTCTGGACCACTAAGCCACCCTTTTGCTCTTAATTAAATAGACCACTAGTTCAAGCACGTTAGGGGGGTTGGGATGGCCTAGTGGTCTAGAGTGCCGCGCTTCGACCTCTAGCTGGCCAGTCACCTCTGGCTTGCGGCTGTGGTTTCGATCCCTGGTGTGAGCGTATGTGGCATGGAGATAGGGGCGCCTTCTCAACTTCGTGGGTTTCCTCCGGGCACTCCGGTTTCCTCCCACTGCTAAAGACCCCTATGCGCAAGCGAATTATCGAAATAAAATTGAAACCTGATATGTTTGTCCCAAAATGACCTAGTTTGTGTCGAGTGGACGTTAAACCCCATTTCTCTCTCTCTCTCTCTCAAGCACGTTAACAAGACGCGTCATCTTACACCACTGACAAAGAGAAATGGACATCTTGAAAATCCCGAATAACTGCCTTGGACAACACGACTGAACTACCGAGACCCTCCCTCGCCCGCATACCTGCATCTTCAATAGAAGGCTTGATCTCGCCTTAAAGGAATAATCCCAGTTACATTTTGGTGCTTAAAATTGCTTAATTTTGTATGAAAGGCCTTTAATAACTTATAACTTAGCCCCTAGCAACTACCTCAAGCGTTGTGATACGTTTTCAAAAAATTTCCAATTGTCGGTATTGCTCTGTGTTTGAAGACCGGCGTCTTGGTTGCATCCTAAAAAGTGCCTGGATAATACGCGTCTACATGCTGAGTGTGCGCAGTGGCATTTCTCATGTTATCGCTCACCGCAAGCTCTCTATTTATGAAGTGTACAATAGGTATCGCATGTAGTCGCATTTATCAAGTGGTTGGCCCGAACTATTTAAAAAGTCTAGTGTCCGGATATTTGATTGTGGTGCGATTTTGACGTTCACGTCCAAACGACTGAATATTTTGAACTGAACTTTTCAGACTAGGTAAATACACAATTCCTCTGTATTTTGGCGTTAAAATTTCATACGTATACGAACTTGTAATTTTCAGATTCTATGAAATTCGGGATTCGCACTTTAACTAAGTTCAATAGAAGGCTTGATCTCGCCTAACTACATCTTATCAAGCCCTTCACGTAATACCCTGTATATTTCGCCACTAAGTTCGATTGTCACAAGCCCAGCTTGGGAACCTATCAGATTCATCGGTCGTCGTGAATACCAAGTCTCGTGCTTTATAGCTAAAATGCCTACATGTGACAATCGAGTTGCAAAGTTCAAAGATCGATCAATGTCACGGTTGCTGTTTTCCCACGAGTTTCTCAATTTAAAAAACCCTGTTTGTTTTATAGTGTGTTTGGTGCCACGAACTCTGATTGGACAATGCTAATTAGTCACTTGTAAAAACAACTAGCGCAAAGTTCGGGGAATTGCTGAGTATTCAAGCAACGGAGAGATGTTGTATAACTCGCGAACGTTGCTTAAGGAACATGGCATACCTGGTAATGTACCCATAAACTGTGACGATTTATTGGCAAAAATGTGTAACTCTGCAAAACCAAAACTCAAATGCGTCTCTTATTTTAGCAATCGCCAATATTTTAGCTGTACACCTTGAACAACTGGAAGTTTGAATATATTTAACCAGAAAAAATTTTATATTTTTTAGCTGACGATGTAAAACTTAATATCAGAAATTTGTTCGAAGCTGCTGTTAAAAAACGACTTATGGCTGAAAGACGTATTGGCTGTTTACTGTCAGGTAAGGCAAGAAGTAAATTACAGTTTCTTAAAACTGAAAGTTCAGGCCCCAAGTTCCCAAAACATTCCCAGGCTTAAGTTAAGAATTTACTCAAAATTGTTGGCCTTTTTTGAACTAAAGTATAGCCCTTGAGCGCCATTACTTAATGAGACTAACATACATTATCTTTTGTTTATTTGCTTGTTCTATGATCACGCATCTCCTAAGATATAAACAAAGTAGATGCCAAGTCCTTACATGATACTATTGTACAACGGTTTTTATTAGAGGAGCTATCTTCTAAACTGTAGGGAGGTTGGAATGCCTGAATGGTTAGCACGTGCGTGCTGTTCCATAAAGCCTGTCATTGAGTCAACTGGCGTGGTTTCGAATCCCCGGTTGTACGTGACAAGGAGTGGTTGTCGCCTGTCCAATCTCGTGGGTTTACTCCGGGTCCTCCGGTTTCCTCCCTGCTAAAGACCCCTACACGCAAACGATTTATTGAAATAAAATTAAACCATATGTTAGTACCGAAATAACCTAGTTTGTGTCGAGTGGACGTTAAACCCCATTTCTTCCCTCTCTCTAAACTGTAGAATTTGCTTTATGTATATGCTTTATGAAATGATTTTAACTGCTTACTTCTAGGTGGCCTAGATTCTAGTTTAGTAGCTGCTCTGTTAGTAAAAGATGCCAAGGAACAAAAGTTGCCCTACCCAATTCAAACATTTTCTATAGGACTCGAGAGTAGCCCCGATATAGCTGCCGCTAGAACAGTACGTATTTTTATCCATACCTTTTGTGGGGGTTGGGACAACGACTGGATGATCTTAACGATTATCACGTCTGCTTTTGACCACCAGAGCAGATCACAGAACTTGTGAAACCACCTTATTTTATGGAGAAAACGGATAACAACGTGGCGTCACGATAATGGTTTTCGGATTCCTTGATTCATGTACTAATTTCCTATCTACACATAATACTGACAAAGAGTACACTACCCATCGGGGGTCACGGTGGCTAGTGTTAGGTAAGACCCTGGTTCGCTAGCTTGGAGGTCGGGTGTTCAATCCCTGCATTAGCGGAGAAAGTTTATTCAGATTTTCCGGCATGGTTTTCCCCCTTGTCAGTGATGCGGGACGGAGGGCCTAACAATAACAGCTGTGTAGTCGTTCGGGTGGGACGAAAAACCAAGGTCCCGTGTAAACATTGGCGTGCACGTAAAAGATCCCTTGACAGTTGGAATTTGATATAAGAGTAGGCCGTAATGCCGCCGTCCCCCATAGCACACTGTATGGGGTATACCCGTCTTCATTAGCCCAGTTTGTAGAACAGTAGGACGTTAAACCCCGTTTCATTTTATTCATACTGCCCATCACGGTAATCGGATTAATGTTAATTAGTCAAAAATCCCAACACTTTCAGCGGACAATTTTGGGTTGCAATTTCTTATGGATACCTCTATTTTGTGTTCCATTCAATGCTAATACCATACCCCCACCAAAGAACTAACAAAGGGACAGATAGTGTACAGTGTCATTTATTAACGACTAATAAGATGAAATATGATTTAGCGATGCATACAAATATTTGTGAAAGAATTATTACAATGTATATACACTATGAATACAAAATAAAGTCATATATATCAGTCTTAAAACTACTTTACAGCATATCGTCCCTCCCGTCTATGAAATGTTGCCAATGGCTAAACACAAAATTTGATGTCAGTTAAATATCTAATGTCTGAAATAAATTAAATGAATACACTAGGGGGTGGGGTACAGAAAGAATTTATAGTCCCCTTTAGCAAACCTTTAGATAAAGGTGATCTCTTAATGGAATTTAAAGTCGCCATTAGTAGGTCTTTAAATTTTTTAGTCCCCATTAGTAGACCTTTAAACAGAGGGGGAGACTTGAATTTAAAGAGGAAAAAACAATCAATATGTCTTCCTGGTAAGTGATGTATAAGATTACGCAGGCGATTTCATACCGTTCTCCCGACTGGTATTTCTTGCAGTAAAATTGTTTTGCCGTAATTAAAGCTATACACTTTTTAATGAATGATTTCAGGTATCCAAGCATTTAGGAACAGAACATCATGAGGTTATATTTACACCTGAAGAAGGTGTAGATGCCATAGAAAAGGTTATTTATCACTTAGAGACGTACGACATTACAACTATCAGAGCGTCTGTTGGTAAGCGTTTCTAACTATTAGAGAATCACGGGTCTTAAACTAGAGTTATCTCCCTTACGCTATCTGTATTCCATACTGTGTTCCGGGAGATGCGAATATCGCTTTCCAACAGTGGCCCGTGAAAATTTTCTAGAAAGTCTTGTATTCTTGTATATCTGTAGTCTCCAGTCGACTTCTTCACTCTATAAAGTGAGGAAGCGGGTTGGCTATTATTGTTGAGTAATTACAGCCATTTGCAAACACGTAATCGTGAGTGAATCCAAAGGTGGCAGATGACCATTGACAATTGATGAATGAGATACGTCATAAAACATAGTTCATACCGACCTTGTTCCAGCGTCACTTATCCAAGCATTTTAAAGGGTGCATGGAGTGATATTTTATGTAAAGAAGATCCCCCCTTCGCATGTGTGGCGTTTCACATTGATTAAATTGTTTTTTCTAGCTTTTGCTCTATATCTTTATTTCTTTATGACAATGACAGAAGTGGACGTCAACATTAATTGAACACCTATATTTATCTATAAAATTATCAGCTTTGGTCGCTGTTCTGAATTCTGAAATAAATCTGTATTTGTACCATACGTAAATAGAAAGTAATTCTGTATTTTGACCATACGCAAACTGAAAACAATTTTGGGTTCTTACCATACGTAAAACGATTTTTTTTTTAATTCTTACCATACATAAATAAAAAGTATAAATTTGGAGTCTTATCATACGTAAATAGAAAGTAATTTTGTATTCTTACCATACGTAATAGGAAGTAATTTTGGATTCTTACCGTATATGTAAATAGATGGTAATATTGGATTATTACCATACTAAACAGAAAACAATTCTGAACAAACAGACCTATATTTGTGTAACTTTATAATCATATTCATGTTCACCCCTGGCCAAGGTGTACACGGCATCTCGGTTTTGCGTCCCACCCAAACGACAAGTGGCTGTTCCCAGTCATGCCCCCCATATCTTGCACCACTGACAAGGGAAAAGCACACGGCCTCCATGTTAGCAAGCCATCACATCACTCAGTGGCCCACCGCGACTCCTGATTTTTCTTAGGATTACCGAGATTCACTTTAGCCCCCGCAGAAACTAATCGTGAAGAACCATTTCCGTCATGGTTATGTTAACCTATCCGACTTCTCTCCATTTAGTAGAAAATAAGAGCCTAATTAATACCAAACGGGCGTTTTAGTGCAAGATCGTGTTTTGGCGGTATTTGAAGAGGAGTTAAAAATAGATTTAAATGAGCTCATTACTCTCAAATGTTATAGAAAATATTGTCTTAAAATTTCTCAAACCAAAATAAGAAAAATAGAAATATCCTTTAGAAGGCTAAGGATAAAAGTCAGTAATGTATTTTGTTCTATTTTAGGTATGTATTTAATAAGTAAATATATCAGTGAGAAATCTGATACCGTTGTCATCTTATCTGGAGAAGGTGCCGACGAATTGGCGCAAGGATACATCTATTTTCACAAATCACCGTCTGCGGAGGAAGGGGACATAGAGAGCAGACGTCTGTTAGAAGATCTCTACATGTATGACGTATTGAGAGGTGATCGTACCACGGCCGCGTGGGGGTAAGGGCTTTACTTCCATTTAGAAGAAAGTATTGACAAATAATTGTATACTACATATTATTTATTAGGCTATAATTCTAGAATAATAGTAACCCCAACATGCCAGAAACACATATATACCATACATACAAGTATAATTAATTTCATTAAAATATTTTAGTGCAAAAGTGTTTCAAATTGATCAATTCTGCTATATTCGTTTCGTGTACACAAGAAAACCTTTTTCTCATGAAAGTTTTTTTTAACACCCACATGTTCTTTAGTACAAAATAAAAACGGTTTTTATATTAAATTATCCCATATTTATTTTTTTCGGCGTGATTTTAATGAGGGCTTTTAAAATTTTAAAATTAACAACTGGACAGTGAACACATTTTGATAACCCACGCCTCCGTAGATTTTGAATCCATTTAAGATATAAACCAATTAAAGTACAGTGTCCTTCCGGTATATCCATATTGTAATTTGACTGGTTAAAGGTGCATTATGTAAAAGCTAAATCGGCCTATTTCAGGTTTTTATTTTGGCTTCAAATACATGGCAAGTCCATAATCAACCTTCTAGATTATAGAATGATATTTATATGGATTAAAAATTTAAATTAAAAATGGATAATCAAGACTTAGTCTGGATTGTCAAGTACCATTGTTACGACAATAAACAATCCACACTACACCTTGTCCAAACTACAAACACTCATAACTCCGATCACAATAAAGCAATTTGAATGAAATTTCAATATATTCATTTCTCTTTATCTAAATAATACATAATACATCTTAAAGAATAGGAACTTAAATGGAAAATTTATTTTTCAGATTGGAAATTCGGGTTCCATTTTTAGATCACATATTTACTAGTTTTTATTTATCCATTCCACCAGAAGATCGTCGTCCAATGGAAGAGGTGGAAAAATATTTACTCCGGTCCGCATTTAGTGACACCGGTCTCTTACCTAATGAGATTTTATGGCGACCCAAAGAAGCTTTCAGTGATGGGATTTCATCTAAAGCAAAATCTTGGTTTGATATTGTTCAGAGTCATTGCAACGAACAGGTAATCCTTATGTTTAATTCCAGGTTTTCGCCTTTGTCTAGGCATTGATTGGTGGTGAAATTTTATTGGTTGAAAACTTTATTTTTGGACTAACTTATAACTCGAGGTTGGAAGGCGATTCTACTCTACTCAAAATTACCCGATTGCAGACGTTATGGTCTAAAGCGCTCACCATAGATCATTCGCCCCCACCTTATTCTTATCTGAATATAATGAGGAAAAATAACAGACCAAGCATGTTATTAATCCTCTAATAAAACCCAAGTTTTTCTGCCTGTCAGCAAATAAGATGGCGGCCATTCGATTAAAACGGCAAAATCAGAGGCATGATGCGTCTGCATATGGGGTTTTATAGTTTAACACCGAGGATAGCATGAGCTATTGTGTGACGTAGTATTTAAATTCCCAAATGACATATCAAAACCTTTAAAGTCCAAAATCCAAACGCCCATATCTTGGCTTTGGTTAGGTGGATGTTTGTTTGATATTAATGTGGCTGAGCCAATTGATTGACCAGATAATGAGATTAAAGCAGGTGTACCGAATCAGATAAATATTTTAAAGGTGTTATATATTTCAGATTAACGATGATGAACTAGAGCAGGCGGCTAATCTATACCCATTAAATACTCCCAAAACCAAAGAAGCATATTACTACAGACGAATCTTTGAAAAGTTTTACCCCAACAAAGCTGAGTGGCTACCTTACTTCTGGATGCCAAAATGGTGTAAAACAACCGACCCGTCAGCCCGTACTTTAAAACATTATAAACAGTAATATAAAAAACACAACAGAATTTTAAAATCACATTAACCAGAGTCAATATTGTTTGTTTTAATAACCGAATTCATTTTCTCACATACCGCACTGGATAATGCGATTTTATTTATGATTATCCAGCATTTATCTGTGTGCATGTGTAAGGATGCTTTGAATGTTGAAGTTCATGTGTTTTAGATATATGTTTTACGTACTGCACGGACACCACCAAATATATAGCATTACATATATACCTTTCAACAAGAAAAAAACGTAATTAGTTTTATATAATACCATATTCAAAACCCAATTACTGGCCTCCATTTAAAGTAGTTTGCAGGAGCTTCTGTTAAAAAACCACTATACGCTGTAACGTGATGAATCTTAAAACGTCTATATCTCAGCAAGGGGTTAAAAGATTTCTGTCAGAATTCTCACACAATTTGAATATTTATAACTGAAACCAGCGATAACTTCCAAAGTCACGACTCACAGCACTAATCAGTCCCACTTTTCTTATTTTAATATGACCGCATGGCTTGGAAATGGTACTTAAGAGAATTTGTTTAAAACTTGATGTATGCTTTATGTATGTATAAATTGTATTTTGCTACAAATAATCCCCATGGTACCATTTATCAAACAAAACTGTCTGAAGTTAGGCTAGGTCGTACGCATATGTCGATAATATTAAAAGAATAAATTATTTCTTTTTTATTGCTCAACCGAACACATTACAGGGTACAAAATTCATGCTAAATTAAAAAAAGGATCTTGCATATGTTTTGTTAGGAATTGTGTTTAATTGTTTCAATATTTATCAGTTAATATATAGATCGATTAATAAGGAACCGAAAGGTTTTTTTGTGAAGGTAATTTGAGAGATTAATGTAGGTTGATATAATCTCTTGGCGTCGATGTTAACTGATGAAAATCAAGAATAATTCAAACCATTACAGACGCATAAAGATGCCAGTTATATAATAACTCGGTCTCCATGTTATCGGATACAAATATAATTCATGGTTGTTCTGGGCGTTGCCGAACTTTTCGTTTATTCTTCCTGTTATCCCTGCATGGTACATTTTTAATATAATCATGTACTTTTAAATTGGCCGTTTTTGCTTCCAAACATGTAAATTTGCTTTGTTTATTCTTTGATTTATTCGTCTCAATGGCGCCAGATCCTAAAAACTGTTATTGTTTCATAACAATGTTTTTTTCGTATATGTAATTGTTAAATGGATTTTAGTTACGAAATTCAGGATTATTTAATATCTACGCATAATTCATTGCCAAGTTTGGAATTGTAACACATGTACAAAACATAGATATTTCTGAATCTCGTTTAGGTATATTAATTTGGCTTATGTTATTTGTACAAGTTTTTTGGTTATGTAAAATGTATGTATGGTATAATTTTATTATTATAAATAATATATGAAGGAATATCATTTCTTTTACAAAGAAGTGGCGTTTGTTATATTAAGAAGGAAGTGATTTCCTGGTCATTTAAAGGAGCTAAATCGCTAATATTAGGGACCCCGAAGCCGACCCAAATGGGTCCCAACGCAAATAAAAATGTAATCTGATTTTTCATGAACTGATTTACATTCAATTGTTTCCGTTGTGACTCTAATTTCAAATCAGTTATGTCCAGCTAAATACGACACGAGTCTCAACTGAATAGAAATGTCTAGTGTCTGGTTATTCCAGTCTATTGTGCATGCTCTCCAGATAAGTTATGGCGTCACCGTTTGACATGGGTGATGGAATATGTCTAGCCTCGTTTTTCTGGTCACTTTAAAAATGACACTTAAACGCACTATGGTACACGATTCGTATACCAATGGTATTTTTTTTTGTCTTAAACATTGAATATCAGAAGCCTACCCTTTCAAGGTAAGATAACAACATCAATGTTGCTTTGAATTGACAAATAATTCGTATTTTCAACGTGTAAGACTTTGGATGATATTGAGTTAGAGACTTAGCTACTTGAAGCTACTTAATGTGATTACAATTATAATTTCTTTTAATTAATTTTTGTAACCTTTACAGTGCATTGTATAAAGTCGTGGGTCTTTAACTCTGTATACGTAAAAACATCAATCATCTAAAGTTGTTTATCAGATTGGTCATGGATTTTTAATGAACCCTTTAAAGGTCTCGCGCTCTATAGGTAAAATACCAAATTCCATTATAAACCCGTTTAGGTTTAAATCAAGATGTCATGACATTTCGAATTGCATTCCAAATATTGTTGTCTTATTCTGATCAAAGGCTGTCCAATATTGAGGCAGTTTGTGGGGCTTCCTTGTTGACTTTACTATGGACTTCACGTTGTGGAAATAAACAATAAAAACTACAGCCTATTCTTATTTTGAATTCCAACTATCAAGTGTTATTTTTCGCGCAAGCCAACGTGTAGCCAGAACATCGGTTCGTTTGTCCAATCCGAATGGCTAGACATTTTTTCTTGTCTCTTGTCAAGCCATCCGCCCTGCACCACCGAAATCGCACCGGAAAACCCCAGGGAAATTTCTTGGTCAACATCGGATGTGAACCCGAGACCTGGTTAGCGACATGGCGCCCTCTGAAGTAGACATTTACATGGTGACTAAGAAATCCAAATGGTGATCAGAAACCATAATACATACTATTCGGCCATTGCCTTGGCATAACATTAGCGAGGCATGTATAGTGTAATGCTATTGACTATTTTTAAAGTCTACTCGAGACTATATTTATCTCTATAGTCTATAACATTACACTATTACTCAACAATCCAAACCTGTAAGGAAGATTTTCTTTCTACCACAAGGGCTCCAAAATTTCTTAATCTGACTTCTGTAGTGTTAGCCTAAGGTTGATGTCGGAGAACATGATGTGAACCCATCGAGTCAGCAAAAAGATGAATTGAAACTACTGGATTCCATTCAATTATTTTTTTTATTCATTATCATTTTGAATTAAAACCTATAATAGTAAATACCACGACCTTTTGAGAATGCTTTTCTTTGCTATGTCTCCGGAAAAAAGACCGGATCTCTGTAACTATATCTTTATCTTTAATAAACTATAATTCTAGAAATGAAGATGGCTAATTCTTCGGCCCGAGGTTGTGCCATTTACTGTCAATTTAGATTTCAGGAAAAGGTCATATTTCTATTTCTCTTAATAAGGGTGACCGGAAAAAGCAACAGAAGCAGAGGTTTCGATTATCAATTTGATGGATTTTGATTTTTTGCAACCTTTAAATGTTCGACCACACTGAATTCGGAGTACCGTGTAAATACAAAAATCCCCCATATTTCTAATTTAACCGATAACATATGACACAATTATATGGAATACGTGTCTCGTGTTTTTCTGCCTTATAATGGTGGATGCCGTTATCGTAGTAGGGTGGTATGTTTTTAATTGTCATTTCGACACCACATTATTAAAAAAAAACCCGAAACAACTCCTCTTTGCAACTTCTACCAACGCCATTTTCATATAAAAGTGGGCAAATCAATACTTAGCCTACATGGTAGCCCTGGTATAATTTGCCAGTCATGTAAAAATAAATGGATGTTTATTCGTAGCTAAAGATATAAATTTGGTACCAGGAACTGGTCACAAAGAATCACTTTTCTGGTTAGTGGGGACTACGATCTTAGATAAAAAAAAATACCACCCGTTAAGTACGAAAGACGTGCATGTTGCCATGCTCTTTTCTGATTGACGTGACATTTTTATTCCAAGATGGCTGCGATGAAGTTGGGTTCGATTCCATATATATACGTCCGTATGTAGTTTACCGTTTGGTATTTTTCATAACAGAATTGAAGCAAATATGAGACTCGTCTAGGAATACGATTGTAGCAGACTCCTAAATGCTGTGTAGAGGGACTTTGCGCAGACATACGTATTCCTGGTCAGTGTTATCGTTTTATCAAGAGAGACCGCGAAGGCGTTTTAAGAGTTTTATCACCTCTCACCAGGGTATTAAAATCAGTATTTAATCCAATAATCCTCAGATATTAATGTTTTATTTACGAAAATATTCACTAGACACATTAATTTTCACCCTTTATGCTGGGCTTTCACTTGGGATATGAATACCACGAATCACTCTGTATCAAAACTTTTTCCGATTCGCAAATAACCGTAGACGATTCGTAAGTGATTTTTGAAACAAAAACTATGCTAACCGCCTTTGATGTGGGCTACAAATACCACGAATCATCCCGAATACAAACTTTTTTCGATTCGTTTATCAATCGTTGACGAATTTTGAAGTTCGTGAGTAATTTTCGTATTGTTTGTAGTAGTTCGTAGTTCGGTCCCGCAAGTTTTTATTTGTCAAAAGCTTTCGTGGACGGTCTATGTATTTTGGAATTAGTTTTTGTATCGTAAACCTGCTGTATCCCTTTCTTATCGCCCGTTACAGCTTCCTATTCGATTTTTTGACGAATAGTGTCAAATATCGTAAACGTTATCGGTATGATTCGTGCAGAGCGTAGTATATTCCTAACCGAATTCGTTAACTTATTCGGATCTGAATTCGTATAGTTGATTTTGTCATTTCCTGTAACCCTGTACCTTGACAACCGGCATATTTTTCACCCGATTACCCACGAATTATCGTAAACTATTCGTAACTGCTTCGTAGCTGATCCAGATTCTCTACGATCATTTTTTTTTTTTGTTTTGCCAAATCGCCCCGACTGAGCTAATGGAGACAGGTTACGTGTGCAGTGCGAGTAAGATCATTTTGGTCGGACAGCGGCACTTCCGATAAATACTCGTCAATTTCCAACTTCTAAGGGTTCTTTTAGGTGGAAACCAATTTGTACACAGGGGGACTTTGGTTTTTCGTACCTTTCGAACTACTATGTACAACCTCATGGCTAAAAGCAGCTAAATTATCTTCTCGGACAACGTTACATTTCGATCTCGAACTTTCTGTTCCAGTAACCAGTTCCCCAACCGCTCTTTTTCATCGAAATGAATCCAACCTCGTGTTTTCTCCGGGTACTATGGTTTCCTTCCACTGCTAAAGACCCCTACGCGCAAGCGAATTATTGAAATAAAATTAAAAACCATATGTTAGTCCCGAAATGACCTAGTTTGTGTCGAGTGGATGTTAAACCCCATTTCTCTCTCTCTCTCTCTCTCTCTCTCTCTCTCTCTCTCTCTCATCGAAATGAAAGGAAATTGGGTTTAACCAACTGGGCTAATATTATATGTAAAAATAATAATAAACAAAATAGTCTTAGTCTATAACATTTCACCACAATAATTATACAGGCATTAAACTTAGTGCTTTTAATAAAAGTTCACAAATAGGCATAATTGATTTGCCCTTTTGATGCGCACTTGGAGCCAATTCCCAACAAGTATAGTACCAGACGAAAGAACGAAATTTCTTGGTTTGCGGTTTGGATGCCTAGAGGTGCGGGAAAGATGCCGACTGGAGACATTAAGCCACAACATAAAACGTCTGGCATATATGACAAACTAACCATAAAGTGAAAGGTGGCATTTGTTTATTTCTGTAACTTTGCTTTTAGCAATTCGGTTTCCAACAATCATCATGAATTATCTGTAATTTTGGTCAAGGAAATGAAAAATAATTCCATTCCGACTTCCTTCCAGACTTGTCGTTTTAGATGTGTAGTCTTTCAGAAGTTGGTTTTAGATCATAGTTTGTTACCATGGTGGCAGTGAGTTCCAAATTAATAAACTATGAATATATGCAATGCAGTGTGCTCAGAGAGAAATTATATACTAAGACAGACACTGTCCTTTGCCAGAATCTCCGTCCTGCGCCATTGACAAGGGGAAACCACCCCGGAAATCTTATTTAAACTTTCTCGGCCAACACTTGGAGTGAACCAGAGACTTGGTCAGCTAACCAGTGTCAGTGTCCTCATTGACTTCACTCATTCAAGGGGAGGAGGGATTGGGTTGGGTGGCAGAATGATTAGCACGTGCGCGCTGCGTCATAAGGTCTGTCATTGAGTCAACTGGCGGGGTTTCGATTCCCCGGTTGTACGCCAAGGAGTAGGGTTGCCCCTCCAACCTCGTGGGTTTTCTCCGGATCCTCCAGTTTGCTCCCACTGGTAAAGACCCCTACGCACAAGCGAATTAATTAAGTAAAACTAAACCATATGTTAGTATCAAAATGACCTAGTTTGTGTCGAGTGACTCTCAGGGGGGGTCCCTTGTACAAAAAAAGGAATATGCTCCGTCTGCACCGATTGGGCTAATGGAGACGGGACCCTTGTTGAACATTATTGAGGTATTAAAACTGTCACCCAAATAATAATATGTTTTAGAATAGGCCAGGAATTATACCAGCGTTGACTGCGAGATGTATAATGAATAAGGCCGTGGCTTGTTCTGTTATAAATAACCAAAGCGATCATAGTTTGTTCTTAATTTCAAATGTTCTTCTTGTTACCGTTTTAGAATGAATAACGAAGTAGTTAATTTCCTGTACAATTTCCTACTAACAAACGTTTTATCTTGTTAATCTCTCCTCTGCAAACAATGTAAATCGCTCTACATCTTCCGATTTGGATAAAAAATTAATTATTGATTGAACATGATCATGGTATTGAATACATAATTAGATATCAAGATTTGTTTTTACGAATGAGAAAAGTTTTATGTTTAACTTCTTTTTAAATAATGTATTAATGAATGCCTTAGGACCACTTTCCATATATAGACACGTTTTGGCTCGCGATTATTTTGTATGTCCATGTGTACAAAGATATCGCTGAAAATTTTGGGGAATCGCACGTAAATGACGTCATAAGTGAGGATTTCCATTTACATGGGGCCCGCGATTGCTTACATTCAGTCGCCGCCATTTCCGAAAGGGTTGTTGAAGTGGAAGACCCGTGTTTGTACGATGCAATATAGGACGTAATCGTGCGCACACTTCGCGGGAGGAATAACTCGCTCATAGGAAACGGTTACATGAAAACGATCCCATGGCATTACATTTGCATTAAACCGTTTTTTTCACCGGCGGAAGTGCGTACATGAAAGTTGTCCTTAGACGTGGTCCCATAAGTGTACAGGTTGACGAACACGTAAAAAAACATTGACAGTCGGAGTTCAAAAAAAAGAGTATTCTGTAGTACCTGTGACCGGCCAAATTTTTCTCACAGCACGATATGGTTTATGTACGCCCGTCTTAATTAGGTCAGTCGATGCGGATAAGTAGGAAGTTAAACTCCAGTTCATTTTATTTACACGTGGGCGGGAGAAGAGGGGGGTGGGAAACAGTAGAGGTTGTGACGTGCAATGTGTGAGGGAAGTTGTCAAAGTTTCCATATACTAAATCCATATTCTTATCCCTGATATCTTTTATCTGATGTCATGAGACTTAATCAAAAGTATCATGCAAACAGCCGAAGTGCTTGTGTCAAGTTTTTTATTTGATCCATAGAATGAGATTAACTCGCGTGGGCTCTGTTTAAAAAATGATGATTACATTTGACTAACTTCCCATGATATTGCATGGGTCGATGACTTCATGTTAATTAATTAGAAACAGCATTGAGACAGCCTACACGCAATTTACCGAAAATAGACAATGCAGGGTCCTATCTATTGTGTTCAGTGACTTTTGTTGAAAAAAAGTGATTAAAATGTTTTATCAAGGAAATTAATTAAATAATACGCAGAATTCAGTCGCCAAAGAAGTAGGACTGAATCTGCAGCTCTAACTTTCTTTAAAGGGCGGGAGGGGGGTTGATCTAAAGTCTGCACTTTAGGTCATAAGGTTTGACATTAAGTCAGGTGGCGTTGTTCATCTTCGTGGCACGTCATATTAATTAAAGTGCGACTATACAGCTAAAGTAAGAACATTTAAGGATACAGCCTTTTCATTGGCTGCGAGGTTTCCGACACTTAAAAAATAGACGTATCCTTAAGAGGTTTAACAGCCCCGGGGGGGGGGAGCATACATTGGAGCAAATAGTAATACGTTGCAACTTTGGATTGCTTGGGTGGAGACAATGCGAAAATCATGTTTATATCATCTATTAAAGAGCAGGTATGTGAACTACAACAGTAACAAAGCAAACGAAAATGAAAATCAACTTTGTCAGTGGGGCTGAGGGGGGTGGGGGGTGGGGGCACGCCTGTTTAAAGCTTCGACATTGCAACATGATTTATTTGTCTATCCAATCAATAGACCATTTGTAATGAGGCGCCTTGATGAACGAGGCAAAACTTCAGTGAAAACTAAAATGCCAAACCAGATGCGAATGACTGGACCACTGACGTACGAACAAAACGGATTAGAAAGTACAATAAAATTTAAAAAAAAACAGAACTGTAAATCAGATTATAATACATATGAACTTTGACCCATTCTCGTTAAATATTAGGTTTAACCCCTTTAAAACAGTTTAATTTAACTTAGAATTCTAGATTTATTTTTTACATTTTAAGCACTCCTGACATATTGTTTTGAAGGAAGTGTTCCGATCATCTGATTACACAATAAAACTGTTTTTATTATGGTTGTATGAAACACTATTTCTTTTGCTAAGAATATTATTAAGCTTTCATGGGTAGTGCGTGGGCTGTGGCTTTGGAATGCATATATTTTCAAAACATTTTAGGAATCCGAAATCACCGAATTACATGTATACTGACGATAAAATTGACCTCCATAGCTGTAACTTTGTGACTATTTGTAACTTTTTATTCTTTGAGTATACCATGAAACATATAATTTATTTGTGAGGGAGCCACGGACGCTAACCTGTAGGTGCAGTGTTCATTCCCTGCTTTGACCAAGAAAGTTCATCGGGATTTTCCGACGTGATCCCCAACTTATCAGTAGTGCTGAACGAAGGGCCTGACAAGGGACAACGAATAATCGTTCGGATGGAGCAAAAAGCCCGTGTATACATTGGCGTTCACGTAGAAAGATCCGATCAGACATCATTCCTTAAGAACTATACCAGGGCCATATATACAGAGAGAGAGTCTGTGCCCAACTTATGCCCCGGTTGTGACTGGGTAACACAATGGCTTTTTGTCTTATCGTAGTGCTACTTAACTACAGCTTCTTGTTGTATTTTATACATAACTACGTCACCTTGCCTTTTGTTTTCATGGACATCCATTGCATATTTGATTGGTTCTGACGTTTATCTATATAAACTATACAATAGCTGGGTCCGGTTGCTCAAAACTGACTTTTTTTGACGATCCGTTAAACTCTTACGGATCGTTATTTTCCTAACGTGTCGTTTGTTGACGGTCCGTTAAATTTCTGTTGCTGGAAAGTCAATTTCAGTATCCGTTAGCTAACGGATTGGTTAAAGTTAATCCAAGAGAAAACTATAGAATACTTTGTATCTTCCTTTAGAAATTTTAGCATAAATCTGTTGGAAAAATTATGGGATTTGCACTACAGAATATTTTGGGTCGTTATTTCCTACAGGCCTCCCAATTTCTGTAGAATACTATACAATTTTATGCTATAGAGAATGGAATAACCTCCATCGCCCAACGTTTTAGAATGTTCTATAGAAAAATTATATTGGTTATCTATTTGCTGAGGGGATACTTTGACTGACAGCCCACAATGTCATCGGTAAACAGATAGCGGAGTCGAACACCTCCGTTAAATATAACGGAAAGTTAACGACATGCTTTATTATCTCCACGTTAACAGATTTATGCAACATTTTTTCTCTCCGTTAAAGTTAACGATCCGTTATCTCCATGTTAACGGATCGTTAAAAGTTAACGTAGCTTTGAGCAACTGGCCTGGTAACAAAATGGCGACCATGGCCGCAGTTGGTCATATTCCCTTTATATACTGAGCGCCATAGAAAACGGTACAAAGTCAGAGGGGTCAAAACCAAAAGTAAGACACAGATGTCAGTAGCACGTGTGTCCTCCACTGGCTCTTACGCGCGCTGTGCAGCGCGGTAGCATGGAATTAACCATCTGTGTCGTACTTTTGGTTTTGACCCCTCTGACTTTGTACCGTTAATTACAGATTAAACATCCATAAGTATACAAATGTGTTATTGACGTGTTCCCATTTAAATATTGTTCACAATAAGAAGCAAAATAAATAAGATATGTTTACAGGATCATTTTGTTATACGAAAAACTAAGTGATGCGTTTTCTATGGCGCTCAGTATATACGACCATGCACGGCGCAAACCGCAAAACGGCAGTTATTTTTTCGGATATACCACAACTTGACAGAATGAGTATATAACCTAGTAGGCGAATACATTAAATTTGTTACCAGGAAGAAAAAGAAGGGAATATTCACGCAATTTGGTAATTAAGATATAATAAAACAAATGTAAATATTCTGTCATCAAACATCGTTCAGGAAACTCTGAAATGGCTTACCGTGGCCTGTCAATTACAACAACAATATAACACGCATTACACAACTCTTTTGTAAAGTTTGATCATAAAATGATTTAGACAAATGCTCATCAATCACAATTTAAATTGTCGTAAAATATAGGCCACTGTGAAGAAGCGTGTCAAGAAACATTTGTCATTTCTTATCACTGTTCCTGGCCAGGCATTCCAACTACCGGTTCTTACGTACATTTTATAATATCATTTCAAGATTTAGATTTCTGTTGGGTGGTTAAATTGTTGTTGCATATTTGGATATTATTACAGGCACTAATTACACATCCTTCCTGCCAATAAATACAGGAAGCGGGGGTCGAATGGTCTAACATGCGAGTATAAGATCATAAGGTTTGCCACCAAGCCATTTGTTTGGACAAGGAGTAAGGTCGCCTGCTATACCAATCTGTTTCACAGAGAATTACTTACGAATTAACTCTGTAACAGATAAGTGTCCATAGCACGTGCGTTGACTGCTCACCGCGCCAGTCATTGGCTCAACTGCTCGTGCAATGTTTACTTAACACCTAACTGCTTCGGGCAAAATGATGCATTTTACTCATTTTAATACCCATTTGCACTAAATAGGAAATATTTTGTAACTTCAAATACAAACGTACTTCAAACGTCTTTATTTATTTTTCTTTTACCTCAAAAAAATGTTTGAGAATTTAATTTGTCGGAGTAAAAAAGTTAATATGCAGTACTTATTAAGCCTCGTCGATGTCATGCTTATCAGTGATTGTAGCGGCCAAGCGAATATTCACTGCGGGATCAGTCTGCTGCTATACACCTAAAAACAAATCAATTATTGAAACAAAATTGAATCATATTATTTTTGTACAACGTCGACTCTCACTATAGTAACCCAAACATTTTATTTTTTAAAAGTTCATCCTGCAAGTCGAGTTAAGATTACAAAGCTGTGTGTGGTATAGTAACACAATCATTGGATTAATTCAAAAGTCTCTCCCTCTCTCTCCTCTCTCTCTCTCTCTCTCTCTCTCTCTCTCTCTCTCTCTCTCTCTCTCTCTCTCTCTCCCATTTCATTTAAATTAATTTAAAACTGTCCATTTTGCAAAATAAGATTTTGTTTTCAATCACGGACATAGGGTAATCTACAAATATCAAGGCCCCAATCGTCATTAAATAACACCACGCATCCATCCCAATAATATAACTTTTATTTATGGTTGAACGCCAATGGGTTAAACCTTCACTGGTCGTTGAGAGTGATTTAATAATTCACGAATTGATTGACAAAACCTCTTTTTCTACAAATGATCTTTTCTTGCTTCATTGGTATGGACAATGATAAGCTTCATCACGACCTTTTTGACAAAAGTAATTACGCTAAAAGAGGAAACGCATAAAATTTTGACAACTGAAAATGGAATGATGCAGGTGAACCTAAAAAACTACACACTGTTGAAATGTCAAGGTCAACATAAAAAAAAGGCCTTGGAGCTGAATGGGTATTATATTGTTACCATAAATACTTTGCATGGCAGTCATATTTTAAAAGAACGCGAACTAGGAAATAATTATTTAGGTATGTGATTTTTCCAAATAAAAGATATAGCGTTCGACAATATCTAATTTTAGATTCGCGTTCAATATAAACAAAACGAAATGAAATAGGGTTTAACGTCATAGCTTTCTGCACCGACTGGGCAGATGAAGATTGACATACGTCACACGGTGTTCTACGGTGTACTATTATTTCCAATTCCAACTGTCAAGGGTTCCTTTAAGTGGACGTCAATATGTACAAGGAATTTAGGTTTTTCGTACACCCGAGCAACCACCGGTAGACATTTTCATTGCCAGTCCCTCCGTCCTGAACAACTGACTAGATTTGAAACCAAATTCTTTTTCAAACATGGGGATTGAATCACTGAAAATGACCCACCCTCACGAACTTCCACTTTAAACTGTTTAACTATTATGGTGTTCGTATTTATTTCAGAGGGTTTTTACGGCATCGGCGACCAGACGAAAAAAAGTAAATGTACATGTTCGACTAAGCACCTTTGATTAGAAAATAAAGTCGTTCCATCATTGGAAAATTGAAAACGACCAGGCAAATGGGTATGTTCAATAAAAATGTCCTTGGTTCTGGACCCAATCAATGTCAATCTCATGTGTAATTTGATGGTCGGGACAATGCATGTTAGAGCACTCTTATTAAAGGGCATTAAGGTGTTATTAAATAGCGGTCGATCATGTATATAATATTTAATCAATGCTGGCAATGTAGTAATATCGGACTTCCTTCTTGTAATCGTAAATAAAACTACAGGTTAGGTTGTTCTTACAACTTTATTATTAAACTGCATGGCTGGCTTCGAAGATCCCTCGTTCTCAATAAAGCATAGATAATAGCTGCTCGAAATATCTGGGTGAGCACTGATCAATTTCGTTCAACACCTTAGGTCTGTACGTTCTAGACTGACCCTGGCGTTAATTTCTTTCCCAAGTATGGAATAAACACCCCATTCTCTCAAGACCCGAGGTGTGTGTGTGTGTGTGTGTGTGTGTGGGGGGGGGGGTGTTACTTTATTTGGTCTACCAAACACATAGGCAGAATTTGATAAATATTTTGACAATGATAAGGATTTTACCAAAATATCACTGTTTTTATATACATGTATATATAAATCTAGGATTTGACTGTGTAAAAAGTGTTAACCAATAATTAGTTAAAGATAAAATAATATGATCTTAAGGACCAATGTTCTGCGGGAACTCATCTATCTTCTGATGCTCCAATATGCTAGAGCTTCTAATGGTGGTCTTTATTGACATTGTAAATCTTAGCGAAAATACTCGTAGCATTAGTTGTGATAGGTCTTGTACACTAGACACCGCGTGCTTTCTCTTTTCATAACACCTTATATCACTCGTCACTGGACTGATTCGTAGCTCCAAGCTTTCGGTTGGGCACTATTCATAAACATCCAGGGAAATAAATACATTAAAGATACATTATGGGAGATTTTGACAAGGAGTTAGCCATTCTTGCTATAAAAGTTCAAAAATAGATGTTGAAACAAGAATATATTGAAAATTTCAGTCAAATAACTTTATCCTGAACAAAGTTGTTACCACTATAATTTTTTACTAGAAATGGTAGTTAAAATCATCGAAACCCTTTTCCCACTATGGCCGATTGTTGATTGACAGCAGGCGTTAACTCCACCTACATAGTCTCGATCATCAAGTAATGTTTAAACGGTATCCAGTGAAGCTTGTGTATAGCCTCGGTCATCACTGTCTTTTATGAATAATTTCCGGAAGTATGATGACGTCAACGTCACGGAGAAACCCCACCCACGACGCCATAGTGATTAAATCAGTAGACGAAATCCTACTTTAATCGGAGCCCAATCCAAGCCATCCGTCGGTCTACAGTGTTCATTTTGGGCTTGTTGTTTAAATAAAGATCTAATTTATAATTTCTATGACATCTGAGGCTCAAAGGAAGACCGACAAAAGTCAGTTTTTGCTCTTCCATAATGTATGTTTAACGGAGCTATTGAAATGAAATAAACTAAACGTCCCACTCTTTTGCACGAACCGGGATAATGAATACAAGCAAGAGAGTTCATCGTTACATCTGAATGACTAGACGCTATTTCTTGTAAGGCCACCATCTTGTGCTGCTGACACTGGTGAACCACACTGGAAAATGCCGATGAACTTTCTCGATCAACACCGGTGCTGAACTAGCCACCTCCTGGTTTCCAGACCAGCACCTTCTCGTTAAGCCACCACAGCTCCCTAAACAAATATTGAATTAATCTGATGCATCAATCAGGGAGTCACGATGGCTAAGTGAGTAAGACGCTGGCTCGCTAAACTGGAGGTCGTGGGTTCACTGCTGGTTTTGGCCGAGAGAGTTCATCGGGATTTCCCAGTTTCCCTGTGTCGTTCGGATGAGATGGAAACCGAGGTCCCATCTGTACAGATTGGCGTGCACGTAAAAGATCCATGGAAGTAAATGTAAGAATAGACGGTAGCGCCACTGTCAGGACAATATTTCCCTCATAGCATACTCCATCTGTATGCCCGCGTTCATTTTCCCAGTGGGAGCAGAACAGTAGGGAGTTAAACTATTTGTGATTTCATTCCATTTCCGATTTTCGAATTCCAAGTCCTTTTGACTAGACAACTTCTGTAAGGTTAGCACCACTTTCATGAATCTGTATGTCCGTCTTCATTGCCCAGTCGGAGCAGAGCGGTAGGGCGTTATACCCATTTCATTTCAATTCGATGTATTAATCATATTAGAGACAGGACGTGACCTAACTATTACTTGCATAAGGGTCTTGTAGTACTCGGCGTGTCAGATTTCTGTGCCGACAGTGTAACACAAACTTAATATTTTCAACAACGGAAGACTGGCATCGAATCAACAAATAAAATAAAATAAGATCAACAATTTCATTTTCGATCCAATTCAAAGAAGTCTAGCCATTTTAAGGTAAACTGGATTTATCAACAAAGTTCGTCTGGTTTGTAGTTCACGAGGAAGAATGGAAGTGAGATTTGTAATCCATGGCACGAAGACAGAAGTTAACACATTTGTGTTGTAACGGAATCTGACATCTTGAGAGTATAAAGAAGAGTTAATAGAGATAATTTCGTATGAATGGGCGTCCCATATTGAATTTGCCTACAGCCTCTAATGAAATTTATAACACACGAAGATTGACTTTGAAAGCGATAAACTGTGTCTATGTTTATTGTCTTGGGCTTACAATTGGATTTAAAGCATGAAACGTGACAACAATTAACATCCCATTCAAGAGTTGTACAATTTTCTTAATGGTATACAAAGAGTTTAATAGGTTAATAGATTTATAAAAGGGATAAAAATAGGGATTATGTTATTTGACAACTTACTTCACACACCATTACAATCTACCGTTTTCGCTCCCTACTGCTCTGCTCTGACTAAGCTATTGACGACAGGCATTAATCAAACAGGGAAATTTTGACCAGACCATGGCGCTCCAACCTCCTCAAATGTCGAATTCCAACTGTCAAGGGTCTTTTGTGTGCATGTCAGTTTTTCGTCACATCCGAACGACTAGACAGTGTTCTTACCACACCCCAACCTCCCTACCCCGCCCTGAAACCACCCTGGAAATCCTAGAGAAGTTTATAGGGTAAAAGGTATATGATCGCTTGTACATGAAAACAAGCGGTGTTAATCACCACCCATCATCTTTGATATGTTCCGGATGAGACCTGTTGCCACGGACAACGTACATTTGTTCGGATGGGGCGAAAACCCGAAGTCCCATGTACACATTTTTGAGCACGTAACAGGCCCCTAGTCCTGGGCAGTCGGATTTCGACAAAATCTACCTCGTGGCCCACTGTATGGCGTATTAATTAGGAGTTCACATGAGAAGCCGTTTAGATTGTCCGGTGTGATTCCCCTTTGTCAGTGATACAGGACGGAGGGTCTGACAAGGACAGTTGTCTAGTCGTTTGGAGTGAACGAAAAAACGAGGTCCCGTGTACACATTGGCGTGCACGTAAAAGATCCCTTGACAGTTGAAATTCGATATTAGAGTAGGCCGTGGTGCAAAATTTCCCACATAGCACACTTACGGTGCATGCCCGCCTTCAATAGCCAAGTGCGGGGCAGAACGGTGACTTTAAACTCCATTTCATTTTTGTAGGAATAGATACATAATCGCGCGCCAACCTGTTCTGGTTACACGTTCTCACGGCCATTTAGAGATGAGTACAGATATTTAATCGAAGTCTCAGCTGAATTAACCACATATAAGTAATTAATAAATAGTGACTTGTGAACAATGATTTCCAATCGCGGACTAATCGCGTCCGGTCTAAGTTCACATATGGTCAATTTATGATCAGGACATATTTGTAAATCAGTGGTCACAGAAACCCCTCTCTAGAGTGGGTCTAATCAAAGGAAACACTACAAGGAAGATGTAGTAAGAATGAAGATTGGTTCCGATAGTGGCGTGTCCACCTATATTTCATTGAAGCCTAGGTGTTAAAGTTCATTTACGTGGACGCTAATAATTATGACATGATTATACATAGGGTTTCCGTTCTATCAGAGTGATGTTCAGCAGTTATTCCCACAGACAAAGTAGGAATAGGGCTTATGATATCCTCAGGTTCTTCTGGAACACGTCGGCGACACCAAGCATGGTTTACTGACTGAGGGATGTGCATCATGTGTAGTACATCAGGATGGAGAAATATTACTTGGACATGTGTATACGGGACTTCGGTTTTTCGTCTCATCCGAACGACTACACGTTGATAGGCACTGTCCAGCACCACTGACAAGGAGGAACCAAGCCAGAAAATCCCTGTGCACTTTTTAGTCAACAATGGGACCAAACACAGGACCCCAGGTTAACCAGTAAATGGCTTACTGCAGTAAGACGCTAAACCCAATTTAATTTCTAACTCACTGGGTCACTGTAGGTCCCACGTGAGGGAGAACGCATGCGTCCATTACAACGTCTAAAGCTTGGTTTATACCAAATACTTTTTGTCAGTAAATCGTAAAGATTTTATAGTTTTCTCATGGTTGTGACTTTTTTTTAGTTTCCAAATGATTAGATTGTAAACATTTAGTCAACTAATCGGACGGCTACAAAGTATTAACGATTTATTAACGAAATGTCGACAGCAAACACCTGTCATTAAAAAACACCTCCTTTGGCCAACCATGATGTCAAAACAGTTCGAGAAAAAATTAGCAATTATACTGCCCTTATCTGATGAACACACCAAACAAACACTGGTGAATTAAGGGAGATAATAATATGCTAGCATATTAAAATGTGAAATATAAATTTTATTGAATAATGAATTTATAACTCACCCCCTCCCTACCCCGTTGTATACCCATCTCCCCCCCCCCCCGCTCATTTGGACGGACTTAAAAAATCAAATGTGTCCTCTTTTCACGCGACGCTATTCTGATCGAACTTCCATGAACCAATTTTCCACCTTTCTGATCTGTTCTGTTGATTGTGATCTTTTTCCCATCCACCCGGTCATACTCCAAATCGAAAAATTTTCATGGAGTTTGTTTTTCAAAATAAATTTTCTTAGGGAACATCTCCGACAACCACCCTGGAAAATACTCGGCACCACTAAAATACTTTCTTCATACACCTTTGATTCTTACTAAGCTGGTGATCATGAGCAAGAGTAAAATACCGCTGTTGATGGAGTCCTTTTAGTACAACAATTGTTACATGCATTGTTATCGATTGGAACAATCAAAGAAACTGATAACTGACAAGCGATGAAACTGATTCCGACATTCTGACATATTAATTACCACCCCCTACCCGTACCTGTAGATTTCAGTTATTATTGAGGTCGCATTTGGATTGAAATCATGGTAATTTGTTTCTACTACGACATGAAAGCCAGGCGTTAAATACTATTAGATTCCGGTTAACGACATCGATGCGTATCTTACAAAATATAGAGTGCAGTTCGAACACAGACTATCCATAATTTAGAACAATTAGCTTTTTTTATCTGATAGACTAAAATTCTAAACGGTGTTGTGTGGTGTAGTAATTTAACGCGTGTGCGTGAAATCATAAGGTCTGTCACTGAGTCAAGTGTCTTGGTTTCGATTCCCCGCTTTTACGTGTTAAGGAGCAGGGACGCCTATCTAACCTCGTAGATTTTCTCCGGGTCCCCCGGTTTCCTACTACTACTAAAAGACCCCTACGAGCAAACGAATTATTGAAATAAAATTGAACCATATGTTAGTCCCCGAAAACATCTAGTTTTTGTCGAGTGAGCGTTAAACCCAATTCTCTATCTATAAT
Organism: Patella ulyssiponensis; assembly: GCA_963678685.1. Lineage (NCBI taxonomy): Eukaryota > Metazoa > Mollusca > Gastropoda > Patellidae > Patella > Patella ulyssiponensis. Next base: position 85,021,509 of record OY783225.1, on the reverse strand, counting down.
AAAATTTCGTTTCGCTAAATTTAAACGAAAAGTAATTTTAGCTTATTTGAATCAGATGGTGGATTAGTAAATGAAAATAACCACATGTTAGTCTCTATATTAGTTACAACAACTGTCTCTATAGCAACACTAACAATAACATACAAGTATGATTGTCAAAAATTGTGATATGTTCAGCTAAGACTGTTTGACAGCTATTGTCTAGAGGACCCATTTTCTTAAGGATAATGTGAGAACTTCTGTCACAAATAATGTTATTTAATCATTGCATGAAGATATTATAAGATTTTACTTGGATGTTATTTATTCATTCCATCATACATGAATGTTATTTAACCGTCCCATGGTGATATTGAAAGATTTTACCTGAGTGTTTTCTAGCCATTCCATGTGTAACATTCAAAATAACACAATTCGAAATGAGGATGTTAATTTTTTGACAACCACTTGTTCGTTTATTTTGGGAGTTCAGATTGCGAAACATGTTCTATGGTATGTTTGTGTATAAAACTGCTGTTCTGAGAGTCGGTGGATACTTTCCTCTGATGGATTAGAAATGTTTTATTCTGATATATAGAGAGATGGAATGAATGACATTAAGCACCATCTGAGAATAGAGAGACACACAATAATAGAAACCATGGACCAATTATTCTGATGTTTACTTTTGAAAAAATTAATATTCCGGAGTTCTGTCATTGATTAGGTTTACAAGGGTACCTCACATAGAATACTAAACTCTGGACGCGTGCCGTTGACAAAGTGACTTTCACAGAATACATGATGGTTCCAGTAAAATTCTACTATTATCGTAACCCTTACATACGCCATAGTAGTTTTCATGACAAATGTTTTGCTACAGTTCAACTTCAAGTAAGGAATTTGATACTGGAATAAAGTTCATCCTACAAGTCGAGTCAAGAATACATACATGTAGTTGTTATATAGTAACTCAATCATTGGATTATTTCAAAAGTCTCTCTCTGGCTCTGGGGTTATTTTAACAATAACTGCTATTATGATCGCATTAATACATCATAAGCAGAAATGAAAAATGAATATATTGAAAATTTCATTCAAATTGCTTTATTCTGAACGCAGTTGTTACTGGTTGAAGATGTAGCGCACATTGTTCATTGTCGTAGCAGCGGTACGCAACACTCGAGTCTAGGTCTCGATATATAGTTTATTGGTAAATTTTCAAATCCCACGGGTGTTCTTATTATTTTGAGTCTAAGTCTCGATTATCTAGTCTATCGGTAAATTTCAAATCTTGCGGGTGTTGTAATCTTTTTGAAACTCGGCCATCCGATGCTCTAAAGAGTTGATTAAGGCTTATCATGCGAATAAGTGTCTAAATTCCTACCCCAGGCATATTCAGATCTTACATAATGCATATTATTTAGGTCGTGGGACTTTAACCTTAAACCACATCCAAATTATAAGATTCAGATGACCTATATCTTTGGTTATTTACGTGGCTTTGATGTTTAAATTAGGAATAGAAGTAAAATGATTGTTATTTATTATTTTAAAAATTTAACTTTATTCTACAAATAATCTTCTAGTTGTGACATTTAATCATAAAATCATTACCACTTACACATTATTTTTGATATCAGAGTGCTATTATGTTTGGAAGTGTAATTGAAAATGAATTATTTTTAGCATTTAGTTTTACAATCGTGTTTAACGTTTAATTGAAGTTTCTATTAAATATAATGATCAATTGGCAAGGTCAACCGTATCTAAAGGTGTTGTAAAAAAAAATCTGTTACTCCCCCTCGGCTATTGTTTTATAACATTTGGAATTTTAAAGGGATACAGACACAAGAAAAGTACCATGTTTATTGGCATTAAAGTAGCTAAGTCTTTAACTCAGTACCATCCAAAGTCTTCGAGATTGAAAACACAAATTATTTACCAATTTAAATCAACGCTTTTTACATTGGTACACGATACGTGTACCACAATGCCTTTCAGCTCTATTTGTAACAAGGGATTCGAAGAACGATGCTAAACATATTCCACTAGTCTGAGTCATGCCAAACGGTAATGCCATATCATTATCTGGAGAGCATGCGCAGCAATAAAAACTATCGGTGTATACTGGAATAAAAAGACGGTAGAGATTGCCATTCACTTGCGAGTACTGGCGTAAACGATGCGTTGCTAACCAATTGTGTCTATTTCTAGTTCTCAAATATTAACGATTTAGCCCCTTTAAATAAACTTGACCCTTTACGTTTCTAATTAACCAAACGTGCAATTCTCCAGTACACAAATCACAAAGTCTTGCACTTTTTCTTAGATGTTCATACTTGCATTCGACCAAAATATATGTTTAGTTTGTGTACACATTGAAACGTTTAGTATAATCCTAACATTTTAAACATACATTATGCAAGAGTTAAATCTGCCTATTGCAGGTCTTTCTTTGGCACTAAAATGTTATCCAATTTATGGATGTGACATTAATTAACTTCTCCAGACCATAATCAACTCTCAATGTCATCGGTAGCCGGTGATATTTACTGGATTGGGATCGATTTGCTACTCTTCTTTCATTCATGATTAAATCATAAAATGGATAATCGAAACTACGTTTTTTATCTCACCGACTTTAATAATGATGATCGAGGCTAGGCCGAAAATTCAATCGCTAATTCTCGGCTCAGAGTGCATCAATTTGATTGAAATTTCCAGCAAATTCCCTTTGCATAATTTAGTTTTTAACTATTATAGCGAGAACTCCCAGCTCTTTATCTCATTTCCCATAATGTATCTTTAATGAAGATAAAAGATGGGCTATAAATACTTTTTCAGGTAATGACCAAAGGCTTAAATATCATGTATATCAGCACGACATACGAAGGGCCTTTGATATCTAAAAGATAGTGCTTGTAGATTTTTTTACAAAGTATAGTCTGAGGCATTGAGGTCATGAGAATTCGAACTCCTATGATATTCAGCGTTGCGCGCCCTTCTTTTCCAGATTCATGTCTCCTTCCCTGAATAGCCCGTGATTTATCTACCCAACCGTAGTTCAGAGACAAAACTAAATTTCAGTAGAAATGAATTCCCCACCCATTCAATCTTAAAATATCATAAGTCCTCAGCTAAAACTACATACCGTAAAGCCTTAGACCACTCAAGCTATAAACTTGTTGTGGGTATTACGATGTCTATATACGAAACTAGTATGGTCTTCTTTCATATTTTATTTATCTCAGATTTACTATTCTCTTTCAGTCTATAGTTATATTTTACTAGGTCAAGGTCAAAAAGTTATTTGCCTAGGTCAACTCCATAATGTTATTTTTCTTGGTCATAATATTATACGTTTTCAGGGTGCCGTCTTCATTAGCCTAGTCGGACGTTAAAACCCATGTCCTAGATGAACTGCTAGACTAGAGGAAATATTATCTTTGATCCTTGCCTTCTAAAGCGCGATTTCCACTGGCATCAATCGTTTGTCATTTCGATATAATCGAATAGTATATGTTAATGAGTTTATGTCGTTTGAAGAAAGTCGTTCTAGCCGTTAAGTAAACTTCATATCAGTTCTTTTTGGTGTTCCCACACAGATCGATCTATTGAAACGACAATTACCAATTTCTATTGAAATGAGCATTAAAATTTCGCCTGGGTCTATGTAGATCCATTTAACACAGCTGTGACAAGTATCTAACTCAATATCATCCAAAGTCTTCGACATGGAAAACTCGAATTATTTGTCAATTTAAATCAACATTGATTCTGTGATCCTACCGGGAAAAGTCGGGCTTGTGATATCTAATATTAAATACAAAATATTAATCATTTTACCATTGGTACACAAATCGTGCACCATAATACGTTTCATTTCCATTTGTAACAAACAACTCGAGGAACGAGGCTGGGCATATTCCTCAAGTCCACTCGGCAAACCTCGACAGATTCCGGAACCTACACCTAGACTCGACTATATGACAGTAAGTGATTGTACCTAGGCCTATACAATTGCGATGCGGCGCCGGTTTACTTGCAGCTTTTAGAAAGAAGTTCTCAAGATTGCTTCGTTCGAAGGGTGTGTAGAATTTTCAGTGCAAACTTGTCCCTGTTTAAAGAAAATCGGATAAACTTGAAAGAAAAACAGCTCCAAACTGTGAAAACTGTATAAGGTAAAACATTCTTCAAAGGTGTCGTCATGGGCAACGCCGTTGGTAATCCGGGAACTTGAAAGTAGTTCTAATGGCGGATTTCGTCAAACGACGAGGCTAGATGTAGGGTACCGGAATCTGCTGAGGTTTGCCGAGTGTCCTCAAGTCATGTAAAACAATGACGTCATTTTGATCTGGATAAATAATAAGTAGACTGGAATAACCAGCCGCCAGAGATTGCCATTCGCTTGAAATTTCTGGCGTATTTCGCGAACATAACTGATTTGAAATCAGAGTAAAATCGGAAACGATTGAATGTAAAACGGTTTATATACATTCATATTACATTATTATATGCGTTGCGACGCATTTGTGTCAATTCCTAGGTCTAAAATATTAGCGACTCAACTCTTTTAACAAACAATATCATCTGTTAAAGAATATTTTTAGATACCCCAGAAAATAACTCAGCCCAAAATAACCAACACTTTAAGCTATCTATCCACATAGAGTAATTACACTGACTTTAAATGAATATAGTAAGAGTAAAAGATTTATCTAAAGTTTACGAATTGTGGTGATTTTCCCGGTTATTAGACTCAAGTGATAGTAGTTCATGTCAAATATATCACTTATTCCGCTACATGGCCTGTAAACGAGTCAGCGACAAAAATCAATCATGCAAAATTGTTGAAAAGTATTGTCAGTTATAGTGTACTCAATAAATGTTAATATTTCACCTTGGAGCAATAAACCATCTAAGAATACATCTTTTTTGCTGTTCATAATAATATTTCTTTTGTACAATTGGTGTTTATCAACTTCTGTTAAAATGTCCCTACTGAATTACAGACGTCACTGTGTAATTTAATTGTATTGATAATAGTGGCATGTCTACGACTTGCTTTCTTTAACTTCTACCGTATATTATATACTATTCTAAATATAACATTTCTATTGCTCAATAATATTTTAATGACTAAGAATTAGCCCCTATTGTATTCGAATTCGTCTGACGTGTCAAGATTTTCATAAAATGTATACGGATTGCTTAATAAATTGCGAAAAAAAAAACAAACATAAAGGATAAAAGATAGCTAAAGGCACTAGGATAAATATTTCAGAAATTGACTTCCTCTATCATTATTTCCGATTTTATACAATACGTTCTATATTCGAAATGTCATGATGTCGTTTGTTACATTTTATATCACAGAATTGTCTTGTAATAAATAAGGAAGTGAAATAGACCTATATTATTATGCTTAAATATACTGCAGCTTAACGTGGTATCTGTTTCATTTATATGTATGATATCTGGAAAGAAATGAAATGAAATGGGGTTTAACACCCTACTGTTCTGCTCCGAACTTGGTTAAAGGGGAAGACCAAAGATTTTCAAAAAGGTATTGATAAAAAGAAAATCCCTTTGGTAACACAAGCAAAAAAGTATTTGTAAGCGAGAAATTAGTTTTTATTAAAACCGGAAGTGACATAGTTGGTTCAACACACTTAGTGGGCTCTACTTTGTATGATAAGCATACAGATTTGGCTTAAGTTTACTGCTGTATTGCGTTCACGATCAAATAGACGCTCTTTTAGGATATTATAAACACAAACGTATGTGTTTTTAACGTTTAGTTCACAACGCCGTCTCGTAAATTCACTCATACTGAACAGCACGCGGTACCTCAAAATACTGCCATTATCCAATATAATGCATTCAATAAATATGAAGAGTCCCCCTTTGCTTCTTAAACATACGTTATGTAAGATTCAGATAAAGAACTGAATGTCAGTCAAATGAGCGAAGTTTTGACAAGAAATGGCGCAATTTATCGATTATCAATTATCATTGCTACAATAACAATCGAAGTTTCGATTTTACATTTTAACGTATAACAAAGATAAGACAAATAATGTTAAATCCACTTAATATCTTAGCTATCCGATGATCAAGAGAGTAGATAATGAGCTTGTCAAGTGAATAAAAGTTTAATAAAAAGTAATAACATTTGACATCAGAAAAAAACCCTACAATGGGCTTTTTTATCTCATACACAATGCGTATGGGAAATATATGGTATCTGTCTTTTTTTCAATGAATACGTTACATTTAACACTGAGGTGATTTGACAAAATGTATATATATTTGGTGCCAAGGGACCTAACCGTCATTACAATTTACATAATCACTGGCTTTTGATTACCCAGTTCCCATTAAATGAACGTCAGCCCGCACTGTTAGGCCTGCTTAATTTACTAAGGGAGCAACGATGAGAGACTTCTTTCAGTAGAAGAATATGCAAACGCAGTTAATATCAAATAATAATAAAGTCCTTGCTTGAATTCATCATGATCTTGTTTTTGTTCTCTTATTTATAATAAAGTAGGCGTAATAGTTGCTGTTTCCTTTTCACATTATCAATTGTCGCTTTCTTTTCCAATAATGTTTATAATTGTTTACACCCTGTAAAATGTTTTTATTAGCATTATTAGTTTTGTCTGATCTGCTTTTCTGTTCTTTAAAATAGCCATTCGCACAATTAAGTATTACAATTTGCGTTGCTAAGCCTTGTAAAATAATAAATGTATATACATATATTCATTTTATTCCCCGACCTCCTGGGGGGTTGGGATGGCCTAGTGGTCTAGAGTGCCGCGCTTCGACCTCTAGCTGGCCGGTCACCTCTGGCTTGCGGCTGTGGTTTCGAACCCTGGTGTGAGCGTATGTGGCATGGAGATAAGGGCGCCTTCTCAACCTCGTGGGTTTCCTCCGGGCACTCCGGTTTCCTCCCACTGCTAAAGACCCCTACGCGCAAGCGAATTATTGAAATAAAATTGAAACCATATGTTAGTCCCAAAATGACCTAGTTTGTGTCGAGTGGACGTTAAACCCCATTTCTCTCTCTCTCTCTCTCTCCCCCCGACCTCCACTCCAACACATATACATCTTAAAGATGCATCAAGATGGATACAAGAACTGACAGTTTTCACTATAATAGTTTACAATAGATAATAAAATGGGAATGTATTGAAAATGACAGTCAAATAACTTATTTCTGAGAGCAGTTTTGAATGTTATATGATAACATATTCTATTTCTACTTGCAGAAACTAAAATGACATATCTTATTATCCAATTATACAGACTACGCTGACATTCTTTTTCTATACTACACGATGGCGTCTTGTATCTCTACGTTACACAAACTATGATAACGTGTTTTATCTCTACGTTACACATACCACGATTATGTGGGAGAACGTTAGATCGGAGAAGTGGATTGTGGGTTAGGGTAATGATTAGGCTTGGCTCAGAGTTAGGGTTAGGGCTAGCCCTGTTTACATCTCGAGACTTTGACGAAATCTGCAGGTTCTAGCCCATAGCCTTACCCACGATCCATATATGACGTCATAATGTCCAGGATCGTCACCGATCTAGCGTTGTCCGATAATGTGTTGTATCTGTACGATACACAAACTATGGTAATATTATGTATCTTTACGTTACACAAACTATGGTAATGTTATGTATCTTTACGTTACACAAATTATGATAACATAGTATATTCTACCATACACAAATATGTAACACGTTGTATTCTACATTATACAAACTACGATGCACTTTCTACCATACACAAAATATAGCATATTCCATTTCTATCATGCACACACTACGATAACATGTATATACAAAATATAGCGTATACTAGTTCCACCATACATACAATAGAGTATATTGCTATTTTCAAAATACACGAACTACTATAAAATGTTCTATTTCTACTATAACATGTTCTATTTCTACTATAACTGTTCTATGTCCACTAACACATATTCTATTTCTGCTATATAAGGTCCATTTCTGCTATAACATGCTCTATTTCAACATTACATTACATTTCTCAAACCAGTTATGGAAACACGGTTTATTATTTTCTGAGTATCATAATAGGACTCTTCGGAGCATTTAATGTCTCTAGCATCATCTACGAAAGCACTCCAACTTAAACTTTCATTAAAATAGAAAGAATGAACAGGATACCTTGGAAATTACCACTTCTAATTCTATAAACAACATATTTATTTTATAACCGTTGAATTAAATTGCATCAAGTTACTGTAGTTCCCAGCGGTTGGTTAAGATATGTAGAGACCATAAGGATGTCTTAAAATCTGGTAAGCTCTAATATCATAAAAGACATATCTATTTTATTAGCGATAGATTAAGGTATATCAAATTACTAGGGTTTTATAAGGTATATCAGCTAATATTGAATTGGATATAAAGGAATCTACTGACAGAAATATAAAATAAATACTCCGAAGCTTTTAGACAAAAGAGTTTAAATAAACTATTTGAAATTTACTGATAAAAGATAGGGGTGGGGTGGCGAATGGTTAGCACATGCGCGCTGTATCATAAAGCCTGTCATTGAGTCTACAGGCGTCATTTCGAATCCCCGGGTGTACGTGACAAGGAGTAGGGTCGCATGTCCAGCCTCGTGGGTTTTCTCCGGGTCCTCCGGTTTCCTCTCTCTGCTAAAGACTCCTACGCGCAAGCGAATTATTAAAATAAAATTAAACCATGTTTGTCCCGAAATGACCTAGTTTATGTCGAGTGGACGTTCAACCCCATCCCCCCCCCTCTCTCTCTCTGATTAAAGATACATCATGTAAGAGCTAAATCTGCTTATTACAGGTTTTTATTTTAGCTTTAAATCATATGTAAATTATTATTTAGACAAACCTATAATTAACTCTCTAGAGCATCGGATGGCACAGATGTAAACGGATTAAAATACTATCACATCACCATTTAAAGGACAATATCGGTGTAAGTCATCATCACATATAATGTGATAGAAATTATTAAACACGTTCTAAATATAATTTTAACACAGAGATCATTGCTCCGACAGATGCTCAATGAAGGTTTCTACATGTACAACAGGAAGTGACGAACACATAAGGCAACACGAGTTATCCTTCTATATAACTGACTGAAGTGACGAGTGATGACAGATACACGGGCAAATGTCTGCTCGCTAATAATTCCTTCGTTGAGACTGTGAGAGCAGATCTGGCAATTCAAAAAAAATTAAATTAGTCTTGACAAAGGCTTACCGGAAGGTGAATAAAACTTCCTGAATTAACACAACGGTTACATGCTTAAAACCAAACAAGCGATTGTCATACTCACAATACGGGAGATATGGTAACAGAACTGAAAAAATCCATGGGGTTCACCGTCTCATTGTACCAATTAATTCCTCATATATCGAATATGGAAAATTTTGGTTACTCAAGAACGGAAGGTCATGACGAGCTCTGAATATCTACGAAGTTTGTTGTCTCGTTACCCCCCCCCCCCCTCCAACAGTTACAAAAATTGAATTCCATCAAGATCTTTTGTTCCTCGGCATCTAAAACGGGCAAACATTGAGGCACAAATTAATGTGAAACTATGGTCGTATAAAAATTTACATAATTTACAGATCTGTATCTGTTTCCAAAGAAACGTCCAAAAGCAGACGAACCGTTACCCAAACCCGCGGCATCAACAACTTTTATTTAGACATTTACAATTAAAAACACGAAATTTAAACGAAATCAAACGCAGTGACTGATGATCATAATGATTACTAATGGCACACTTGCTAATTTCTTTATGCAATCTTTTCACAGCACGGATGTATGACCTTGGTGATACACGTTAAATACGCCGTGGTCATACCCATTGACATGCACGTACAACAACCCATGACAGTTGGAATCAAAATGAGTAGGCGGAATCACATTATACACGTAATCATAGAAATAAAAGTTGTCATATCTTTGTTTCATGACGGAGTTATTGTGGTAGCAAGACCTAAAACCTCAATCAATTCTTCATCAAGAAACCAGGACTGGGTGCCCGATAAGGACAGCTGTCTAGTCGTTTGGATGGGACAAAAAAAACTGAGATCTTGTGTTTAGCTGACCTGAACTCTCCTAAGGCCAATGAGGGATGTTATGTCTCTGTGTCTTGGATAAAAATGGTTTTAGCCAATCGAAATGACGAAAACTGATCAAAAGTATTCAGATGTCCATGTAGTCTAGACCAGAGCCTTATATAAAGAGAGTCTGGCCAACCCGTGTCCCGATTATGATTGGCTAATGGTGGTCACGTGACACATGGACGCCATTATGTTACCCATCTGAAAAGAATCGTCTGTATAGTAACCTATAATTTGACGTGTTTTAAATGACATTTTATACGCGTTTTTTTTTTATATTATTGGTCTGTTTTGTGGCTGTGAAATTTATGCCACACAAATGATGGGCAAGGGATTTATTTGCACAGGTTCTCAAAAAAAGCGAAAAGGCGTCGATTGTGGCAAAAATTACATCTTGTGTAGTGTTAGTAGCTTACCGGTAATTATTATCCTGTCATTCGCGTTTTTAATGATTTCAAGCGACCATAGATTCTCATTGTAGTTTGAAGAAATTCCGAATCTAATGACATATTCACGTCATAGGTTATTATTTTTTGATGAATGAATTTTCAAAGATTTGTTATGAATTGAAAAAGACGATTTGACAGTGTAGGCCTAAATAGGCCTATAGACCTAGCCTTTGTTAATTAGTAGATGTTTTTTCAATTTAAATTTCGTCTATATGGCATAAAGTGTTGCGGTTTGCGTTACTTTGTATATGTTTAATGAATTCATCCACGAGTGAATTTTCGAAAAAGATTTATGTACTTGGGAATAACTCTTTTGAGTTTGATAGCCTACCGTGTAGGGCCAGGCCTGGTCTGGCCTAGTTAGTAGATGTTTTTCGAATTTTAACTTCATCGATATGGTCATTTTTATTTTCATTTTTTTTATAAGTGATTATGTTTGATATCTCCATCCAGGGGTGAATCTTCAACAATTTATGAGCTTGAGACACACAGTGTAGGCCCAGCAAAGTTCCCGCTTGACTGAAGTCATCAATATTATTAGTTATTCGGATTAAGCCGTTCAGCTTAAAAAAAATCTTTTTATTCAGATTATTATTTTTCTTTTTCTGGTCTTTGTAGGGAGTCGAAGTTTGAATTTCGTTTTCCGGCAATTTTGAATAAAAGGCTAAATCATTTATTTTTGCTCCTCTGAATAAAAATTGTACACCAAAATCTACCTCGAATTTGTTCCCATGGTGGGAGAGAGAGAGAGAGAGAGAGAGAGAGGGGGGGGTAACGTCCACTCGACACAAACTAGATCATATGGTTTAATTTTATTTCAATAATTCGCTTGCGCGTAGGGATCTTTAGCAGTGGGAGGAAACCGGAGGACCCCGAGAAAACCCACGAGACTGAACAGGCCATCACTTACAACCTAGCGGGAGGACCCGGAGAAAACCCACGATATTGGGCAGGCGACCCTACTACTTGTCAATTACAACCGGAGATTCGAAAGAGAGCTAGCGTATGGTAGGCTACACCTTTAATAATTCGCTTGCGCGTTGGGGGTCTTTAGTAATGTTAGTAATGGAAGGAAATTGAAGGACAAGTAGAAAACACACAAGGTTGGACAGGCGACCTACTCCCTGTCACGTAGAATCTTTAGGTCGAATAATCGCCGCTTGATTCAATAACAGAAATTATGATTAAAGCGCACGTGTTAGATCACACGACCACCCAACGCCTCAATGGAAACACACAAATGATTAAATCTTAAAGATTTCTAATTAGCAAAAGGCACAACTACTATAATGATGTGTTTACAAATAAAGTTTCATAAAAATACTGGGATGGACAGAGCCCGTTTCAAGATCTCCGCCTTACTTCCTTCGACGCGGGATAATAACATCGGCCCTACGATAAAAATTAAATAAAAAATTATATTGGTTCAATGCAGTATTTTTAATGCTAATTTAAAAACGAAATCGGAATCAATGGAACCCATTTCAATATTTCACCCTTAAAATATAATAAAAAAAATTGTTTCTAATTTCAAAGGTAATCTTTGAATCATTATTCGATACTTTCAATTTAACCTTTAGATAAACGATATATTGGATTATTGCGGTGTTTTTAAATGTTTAAAAGGTAAAAAAAATAAATATCGCCAATATTGTGATTGATTTATTAAAATTATTGTCTACCCCTACACACGAGTGAACATAAAAATACATTTGCACAAATCTAAAACATATAAATCGGTCACACGCTGTACTGCGGCTCTATGTGCAACGTAAAAATGGGTAACAAAATGGCGCCCACGACGTCAGTTGGCCAGACTCTCTATATATAAGGCTCTGGTCTAGACTAAACACAAATGTAATCTGCTAAGAAATGTTGATCTGGTTTTAAATTAGATTGAACCAATTGCAATCTGCTTGGAAATATTGGTTTAGTTTTAATTGTATTTATTGTACCAAAGCATACGTTTTGTGATGTAAGTTACATGTTATACGTAAAGGACTATTGTGTACAGAGTGGCTTATAAAACACTTATTATTATAGCTATTCATAACAAAACACACCACAAGGTATATATGGAACTACTTCTCTATAATTTAATAACGACGTTTCGTAACACATACAGGTCACGTTTTCAAGTTAAACGAAACGTCGTTATTAAATTATAGAGAAGTAGTTATATCCATATATACCTTGTGGTGTGTTTTGTTATGAATAGTAATCCGTGCTTATAGATGTCATTTAAGGATTTCATATTATAGCTTTCATATTTAAATTTAACGTGTTTTTGGTTATACAGGTAAAATTGCAGGTTGAAATACGAATACAGTTGGAATGGCTAGACTGCTTTGTTTTGATTTGGATAAAAAAAAAGAGGAGTAGACTTGTCGATTTTATTATTTTTGTTGAGGGATGAGAATCTGCCATCGTTAGAAATTTCATTTCCACAGATAAAGCCAGAGTTGAGATATAGCGGATTTTGTTTCACAGTTTCGATGCAGTAAAGCAACAATTAAACTGAAACAAAAAAACTATTAATCAGGTCAGGGGTGGACGGAGAATGAGAACGTGCGTATGTTAGGCGGTGGGGGCCTCTTAAAACTTAATATTTACATGGAGTTTAATGGCCTTTTTTATATTTTGGGGCCGTTTCTCTTGAAATTTCGTTGTTTTCGAGGAATTTTCCAGACTGCCAAGCACTAAATTTTTGCATTAAATCTAGAAACACTAGGATATACTCTAGAAAGTATCATTTACTGTCCCTGGACACCTACACCTTAAGAGTCGGGCGTTTCACTGGATCGTGCTCAGGAGCACTCGGAACCACCCGAAATAAGCCGATATTTGTCTAATCTTATAGAGAGTTTGCGTCATCGCTAATCAAAATAACACATCAGATCAGCCTATTACCACGCTTCGCTTTGACCTAAATCGGAGTAATTTAGCTTCTTTAATTTAACTGATATTCATTGTCTTATAATTAACATTTTGTGCAACACGTATAAATTACCTTTGATATTAGAGCTTTGTCCTTTTAGCTATTTAATTTTCGATCAAAGCTGTCATTAAGTAATCATCTACATCAGCTATATTGCATGGTCAAACCGCCTTAAAGGTATGAACAAAATCTATTATTCTATATTTGTTAAATAATTTTAAAAATAATGCTATTAACAATCAAACCGTAACTGACTTGAACCTTCCGAAACAAGAATATTTTTTGCAGATGATTAGCCCACATCCGTGCCCCCGCTCTTATAGATCAAATGGTCTAATTTAAAGGGCGTCTGTGACACAATGTTACGCAGAGTCATCGACATAACAAACACGTTTTATTGATCCATTCCAACCAATAGTGTTTTACATAATAAGGCTCCTAGCATCCAATACCACCTCTGGTGGAAGTGGACGTTAAACTCCTAGTAACGAACGAACGAACATCCAATATTTAAGACACAGCAAACAGTACGCTGTCTGTGCTATGGGCGTGTGGCTAAACGTCAGTGACAGAAATCTCAAGATTGTAGACTGGGCGAACACGTTAATACATGCAGTAACGGCAGCAATGTTTTGTTATGAATTGAAATAATAATTTGGTAATTCCCAAGGCGGCCTTTCTTAAAACTATCCTTATTATTACCTAGACGCAACACCATTAAAGGACCTGGAAAGTTGGGTAAACGGTGGAATTTAACAGAAGAAATCGCATCGCTTAAAAGAGCATTTATGACATTTGAAACTATTAATCGGCGTTAGTTATTTCTATCAATCGGAAGGTATTGTGTCAAAGGCGTTAGTTAATTCTATCAAACGAAACGCATTGTGTCAAAAGCGTTAGTTAATTCGATCAAACGAAAGTATTGTGTAAAAACATAACTGACACTTCAAATTAGCTTCGGAGCATATAAAAAAGATTTGCCGAAAGCTAAAATAACTCGGAAAGAATCAAAGATATTTATACGCTTTGATGGGTTTGATAAAATACTCAAGGACTTTATTGATTTCATAACACTCATCTCTACATGAAAACATTTTTATCAAAGATGTACAAATTGTAGGCATTTTCTCGCTTATTAGAATCAAGTGGCAGAGTAAATGTCGTTTCTATCACTTATTTCGCTACACAGACTGTCAATCCAGTCAAACTATACAAGGCCAATAACAGTCAGCGTTCATAATTGTAAATGACATAGCTAAAAGCAATAACCCTGTTTTTCTATTACTATACCAGTGTACCATTCGGTTTTTTGGAGGCGCCGCTGACTTAAGAATGGAAAACTGTGCATATAGTAACTGTAATATTTTCTATTGCAATTGCTGTAATAAAAACATGTTTGAACTAATATAACAACTTCTCTTTGTCAATCAGCGACATCATTTGTAATAGCTAAACAAATATCGATGTCGGTGAACAGCATACTCCGCGCAGTGTTTCGTTTGATTAGAGCTTATCCCACTGCTGTAAAGAGTGAACATTCTTGTTCTAAATTATGATTGGTCAGCAGCCACATTAACAACCAGTAGCTGACAGCGTTACAAAGGCTTTACATTTAAAACAAAGCGCCAAATTGGACCAAACATGTTTACATAACGTTACGTCATGGCTCACGATTTTATTATGCCCAATTAACTAGTGCATAGCAGAATATTGCAGTAAAACTAATTGCGTGACAAAGGAGGCTATCAAATCGATTAAAATGTAAACAATACTGTTTGGAAACGAACATACTTTCACCGTTTTTAATACCTTAAATCAGTGTCAAAAGTTTTAGGGAAGACCCAGATTAGACGAAGGACTGTCATGTGGCTATACTCAATTAAGTGATGGCTTTGATTGAACGGGAAGAATAGACACATTCCCGCAAAAGTTCAAGAATCAGAAGCCAATCCAGCAATGGCCAGAGAGGGATTTCTCGGGCCATTGCTTCAGGAATATGGTGAATAGAGTAGGTACGCTTCATTTTCGTTGCATAGACTCAATCCACGGACAATTATTTATCGATATTTGCTCAGACTTCGGGTTATAAATTGTTCCATATTGACATAATCATTTCTAATATTTTAAAATTAATCAGATCTGGAATTTCTTTCTAATGGTTGCGCAACAAAGACAGAGTACGTAAAATGACGTAGATATATACTTGAGTGTGATCAAAAGGCACTTTTATACAACGAATTCAATATTCAAATGAAAACTATAGAGAATCTAAAACAAATATTTGTTTTTAAAGCTTACGAACAGTGTTGTTCATATCCGTCTGCTATTTTAAGCTTTACAAAAAATAAATAGTTGCGGAAGAAAACAGACCAGAGTAGTGTTTATTTTGTATGATTATTGTTTACACTTTACGCTATGCTTCATTACTTTTTAAATGCATCTAATAAAATACGCAACTATTTTATTATTATTATACCAAATAAGCGCGGATTTAAAATTTTGGACATGTTGAAAAGCCATTTTAACACACATACACTTGTCACTTCCGATTATTTATCGCCGACAATTCAATTTCTTTTCTGCGTTAATCTCAGAAGAACACATATATTTGACGAAACTTAGAGGACAATCTGTGAAACAACAAATAATCCTTGTTTATCACATACCTTAATACCTTCAAAATACTGAAATCTAATTTCTGACCGATAATATTATAATCTGGCCCGAATACTTTTTGGGCAGAAATTATATTGCAGTATTTCGCAGATATTAAGCTTTAAATAACATAGATAGAAATGTACGGGTTACATGAGAAATTGAGAGTTAGGTTATCATAAAAGACGCACTGAAACAAATTATTTCGAACCACAATGGTTGATTTGTAATTTAAACAATTCATCAGCATGGATTGAATTGAATCTCGAATCACAGAAAAATAAAATTAAATACAGCCAGGCTATGTTTTATATTAAGATGCTTTAACAATTGTTGAGCATGATTTGTAGCTAATATTGTTTGGTTCAGAAGAAAGAAAGGACGTAACGTGTTATTAATGAATTAGAATCTTGCAAAATCTTGCAATAATAAAACCTTTGTACTTGACAATCATCATCAATAACCAATACCATCTCATTTTTCTATAGTTAAAGCGGTTTTTTTTGCAGTGTGCTGACTTTGAGAATTCTTATAAATGACGACACAAGAGTAGTACAATGTTTCGGAAGGAAATATATTTCCCCCTTTGTCGCGAATTGTCTCGTTTGTTGTGCGTTTGATTTCATTTTAAGTGATGAGATAAAATGAAATAGCCCCACTGCTCTGCTCCGAACTGGGCTAATGAAGACGTGCATATACCATTCCTTGTGCCATAAGGGAAAATTTGCCCTGACAGTGGCGCTACGGTCTTCTCTTCTAACCTTCAAGGGATCTTTTACGTGCACATCAATGTGCACACGGGACCTCGGTGTTTCGTCCCATCCGAGCCACCGCCCCCTCCCCCTTTTTAGTAAAGCGGGTTATATGTATCAATATAGGCCATAGACTGCAAAGACCAATGAATGCTTGCGGTTGGTCCCAGTATCCATTCACTTGATTTGATAACACTTCTCAAGTTTAATACGAGCAGTGCCTGTGTATTGTGTCTCTAACAGCTGTTCGTGTCGTGTAGTGCTGCCAATAGGTTCATAGAGATAAAGCAGTGAGAATTTCAAACTGTAGAATTAGAATTCCATAGCATTTTATTTTTGGAACAGTTATAGGATTTGTACTTCAGAAACTGTAGAATATTTGGGGCTGTTGTTTTCTACAGGCACCCCAAATTCTGTAGCATTGGGGTTGTTATTTCCTACAATTTAGAATACAATGCTCTATAGATTTCTAAAGAAACCTGCAGCGGTAATATCAGACTTTTGTTAAAGGTAACTGACAGTCGACTAATGCCATCGTTTATCAGATAACGGAGTTTCCAGCAACACACGTTCTCTCCGTTAAAGATAATGATCCGTTAACTCCACCAATAGGAACGCGGGTTGGGCCTATGTAACAAGTTTTCCAGATCCTAGTGTAGTAAAGACAAGTAAAACAAAATTTTTAACTATAAAAACGAAACGAAATAGGATCTGTGCTATAATCAGATTGGAAAATACACAAGTAGTTAATGAGGAACATTTAAACACAGCGCACCAAGTATCAGTTCAAAGTCGTCAATACGTCTCCAAAAATAGCTACTGTCATATATATATATACACTTAAATTCCCGTGTAATTATCCTAAGTTATTATATTCTACGTCATTATCCTTGGTAAGATCGTTTGCTTTTAAATGTCACGCAATGCTTTGTTCAATTTAAATAATAACAAATAAAATACAAAAGCTAACAATTTGTCTGGGTTAGAAGAGAATTTCAAATAGACTTACATTATTAAACCAAAAGTTCTTTTTTTAAAATGTTTTGAATTCAACCGATACACATTTATCATCGTAAAAGCCTGTGCTCACAAAGGATTATGTATCGACGACATCGGATTCCTCGTTAATGACAAAAAGAACAAAACATTCCGGTTTCTGTCGGCAGGTATGTATACATAGATGTTACGCCGGCGATGGTAGGCCCGTTTTTTGTGCGCCTTTCTTCCGGCGAAAACAAAAAAGTCGGTCTAAAACCTGTTTTTCAAAAGTAAGGTGCTGGGTCTTAATCCGACACTGATAACATATATACTTGCGAATAGATCAGAGCTAACCTGTGCCCGGCCGTGGTGTTTTTTGAAATTTGGGTGTACGTAAATGTAAGCTGCCATTGCTTCATGGTACGTTTGACATAAGTTGTATTCGTCAGCCGTTGGCATGTGTTCGCTAAGGAGCACCGGTGCTGACCGAGAACGTTCACTGGGAATTCCCCCTTGTCAGAGGTGCAGTCTTTAGGATAGGACGAGCAATCGCGGTCTCTGGTACACGTTGATGCGCACGTAAAATAACCTTTGACAATTGGAATCCGAAATAAGAGTAGGCCTTAATGTTGCTATCGGGACAACATTTACCTCACAGCACATTGCTCGACTTCATCAGGCTAATCGGTACAGAAAAATAGGAAGTGAAACTGCATTTAGTTTCAATCCATTATGCACAGTGACGGATTGTCTGTTAGAAGAGCTTTCGGAACATGTTCTTTGGGTTTGACATTTCCTTGGACTCCTCTTGAATGTATCTTCTTGAATTTAAATTATTGATTTACTTGTTTTGGATTGAATACATGTCTTTAGCGAGACACTATTCTCCGGACTGAAGATATAAAAGGTCGTACATGAATATGAATTGTGTTCTCCCCAAGAGCGCTTTTATCTGTTTTATTAGCTCTTGGGAGTGTAGCGGCGTCTGCTTTCTATCAACATGCGCCCTTAACGTTGAGGCAATTTGACAAAACGTCTAAACAAGACGCAATGGGGACCGCTGACATATCGACCCTAAAACAAAGTTATATATACCCACTACCTTTTGAATCCATAGTTCGTATTGATACATCATCAACATCTAATGACAAAAGTGGTATCATAAATTTTACAGAGGAACAATGAATTTTATGGTGACGATACATAGTGACGAAACCCGCATTGGGCCTGTTTATTTAAGAAACCAAGTTCTGCATTATATAATTTGTACTTTGATGCATTCTTTCTATAAATCCAGTCTTTCCAATATGTAGTTTGCTTTGTCGCAATGAAGTTGAGGGCACCCCTCGCTTCTACATGTATGTTTGAATGTTCCATGGAACAACGGTGGCTCCGTAAGTATTGCCCTGTCTTATTGAGCAGAAGGTCCATGGTTTGATTCTGGTGTTGGCGGAGGAAGTACTACGTAATTATCCAGCCTTGTACCCCTTACACATGTATAAGAGTTATATTTCTACTATACAAAGACTGATAATTTATTCTATTTCTTCCAACAAATGATAAATCACCGTTTGTCATTTTTTTATATGTTATCTGACTCTTGGGAGCAGTTAGTCTCGCTAGCATAATCTCATGTATCTTGCTCAATAAACAGATTCAACCTTAGCTTTAGTTGAAATAGACTGTTGCAATATTACAAAGTGTATTTATAAGCTTGCAAATTAAATTGCATCAAATGGGGATTTGTTTTATATAAAAATTGTCAAGATATCTTGGGAGTCTCTGGTTCTATTTTATAAGCGATACATTAAATGCTGTCAAATTATTATACTTCTTGTGGATTTATTCAATAACCAGCTTGTACGTTAGCACAGGTGGATCAAGGCTCCGGTAGGAGGTAGACAGCTCGACCCGCGTGGTCGTTTGCAACGCTAGACTGCTGTGGTGTTCGTTTCATCCTATAGCTACATGAAACATTTCCTTGTTAGGCTCACAGGCGCTACCCCTGACCACTCGTCAAACCTCGGCAGATTCCGGAACCTACATTTAGCCTCGGCTGTATGACAGTAAGTGATATGTACCTACGCCTATACAATTGCGATGCGGCGCCGGTTTACTTATTAGGAAATCTTGCCGCTTTAAGAAAGAAGTTCTCAAAATTGCGTCGTTCCAAGGGTGTGTAGAATTTTCAGTGCAAACGTGTCCTTGTTTTAACAAAAATCGGATAAACTTGAAAGAAAAACAGCTTCAAACTTTGAAAACTTTGTAAGATAAAACATTCTTCAAAGGCGTCGTCATGGGAAACGCCGTTGTTAACCCGGGCAATTGAAAGTAGTTCTAATAGCGGTCTTCGTCATACAACCGAGGCTAGATGTAGGGTACTGGAATCTGCTGAGGTTTGCCGAGTGATCCCTGACGAGAGAACCGGTATTGAAGAATCTCGAAGGTTATGAGTCAAACCTGACTCGAACTGACCCTTACGAAGTGCCTGTAAAACTAAAAGTCTTCACCGTCAATTAAAAATATTAACGGATGCTTAAGATATATGCCCGTGTATCAAATTGTCCAGACTTCTTGAAAACATTTTTGAAGCTTGCCCGAACAGTTTACTGAAGTATTTGACTTAATTTCGGTTCAGGAATGAAAGGTGGGATAGTATAAGAACATTTTGTTTCGGCTTTGAAAATAGCTTTGTGACATTATACGTATTTAATTCTGATCTTACCGCGCAGATAATGTTGTTCTTAGCTCCTTTTGGGGGTAATATTCTGCGACACCCATGTTTACTGCACAATGCCCATGCACTATCCTAAGGTACCTGGACATATTTTTGTGTGCGTGTCACTTCTTTCATATTAAATTTCTTGTAAACTTTCTCATAATCGAGCGAACAGGCCGCCATATGGTTTGGAACGTAAACACTAAGGCTAAGAGGTTTGTAAACTTTTTTGATTGGTTCGTAGAATCAAGCTACGACCAAGTGCAGATAATTTGAATACGTGGGAACCCCACGGACGAACCCATGGGTATGGTGGAGTAGAACGGAATCAGACCACTGTGGGTGCCGAGGATGGGACACATCACAGTATCGGCCAAAACATGGAATCGTATGGCCCCTCCTCTAGCTTGATAACGCTATACCACCCCTCGATACAGTAACGTCGCGAGGGATGGGTATTCCACTACGACAGCCTCCGCTCCCATTCAGCCCAGTTCCCAAAAATTAAAAGCTCCGTATATCATGCGTCGCTATCTGAACTGTTCTCCCACCGTAGGCGCTCGATCCCATTATATCACCATTCTTCCGATCCGCTGTGAGCTTATCTCATCACTATCATATCCACTGTAAAGTGAACCGCTCAGTTAGTACTACCAATAATGCGTGGGGCGAAAGACTATACCACAGTTAATTTCTGATCCTCTAATTCACAAGAATTTTCTCCCAGCCATGACTTCAAATGCCATGAAATAGACTCAAATTTTCAAAAATTTCAAGAGCATCGCATCTCCCCGCCACATAAAGCCTGACTTCGTCGCAGCCACCATAAAACGTGCCATTCAGTTTATTATATTCGGCATATTGGTTATTTATTTCTGAATTCCAAGTATGTGTTCAAATTAATCAAAGTCCCGCTGGACTATAAATCGTTCTCATATTACTCGAGTCGTGATGTAATATGGCACGCATACGTGGAGACTTAACAATGCTATTCCAAAGTCTAAATTAAAATATATATTCTGAGGATGGTGGATGATGTACAGTTAAATATATTTTTACAAATAACGCAATTTTTGTTTGATTTTTATAGTTTTTATTGCGAAAACATACACTTTGTTCGTGAAATTTTGACTTTGAGCATAATGAATAATTTGCAAGAGTTATGTCGATTTGTACAATCAAGAATTTTAGCAATTAAAAAAAATAATAAAGGAACTTATCACCTGAAAGAACTGACTACACGGGATTTCTAGTTACACTGAATGCAATTTTTGTGAAGAACACAACCGAAGGGGAGGGTGTATCTATACCCACACCAATGAAGAATATCTAGAGCAAAGAAATTAAACAACTGCCCAGAACACAATAAAATTAAACACCTACACAGAGAAATGAAGTTAAAACCACTGCATTACATAGAGTTATTCAATAAATACCGGAAACCAAATTATGTATATAAAGTGACATATCATATCACCCAATGTTCAATATGCCTACAATGTCTATTTTCGTATTTTGGTTGCCCCCTGTCGTTTTGATCCAGTAAAAGCGCGTCTCCAATCTTGTAGCCCATTGCTGAAATAACCACCATAACTCCCGAAGCGATCTGGTGAAACGCTCAACTGCCTCTTTGATATTCCATTTTTTAACATATTCTCCCAGTCCAAAAATTTCCCATTGTCCTGTACGCCGAATCCCTTATTCATTCCACCGAAATTTCTTTTAACTAGCCACTCATACCAGTCCTGATATTTTCGATCTGCTGGAGCATCACCAAAACTGGCTTGTTTCGAATCACCCATGCCAACAGCGCAATGGATGAAAACTACGGCGACAAGGAGAAGGCATAATGATGTTACAACTGATTTTTCCATTTTAGATGTTTCTTGTATGCCTGCAAAATACAAAATATAGACAAATTATAGGATGAGGATATAGACAAATTATAATAGGCCGATATAGAATATATGCAATCTTATTAAAACACAGATCCTATTTCGTTTCGTTATATAATTCAAAATTTGGTTTTACTTCTTTACTACAGTGGGATCTGGTAGATTTGTATCAATGACGTGTTTTGAATGATGCGAGGCCTTAGCCAATGCCACAGTCTGTTACGGCGAGCTTTAGGCGTCTTTTGAAGGGAACTGTGGGTAATCCACTAGTAATCCACTAGTAACATCAATGATGATGGGTTAATCAAATGTCTGACGTCATAGATCAAAGGGTGCGCGTATGACCTCTGAGGTGAACTCCCACTATAACTTGCCCGATCTTCATGTAGTGTAGGCCATCGAAAGTATAAAAAACCTAAAACGACATATAGATCTGGGCCCTAATTCACGAAATCTTAACTAAAGATAAAATCCAAATTTTAGTAGATACTTCAGTTTTGATTGGTTAAGCATTAAAATCAATCTAATATTATCCAATCAAATAACTAAAATTTCGGTGTCTTTCGGTGACATTTTCATAGCAAGTTTCGGAGAAACATGACGGCACACACAGATCACGTGCATAAGGTCTATCATTGGGTCGAGTGCCGTGGTTTCGTTTCCCCGCTTGTACCTGACAAGGAGTAGGGTCGCTCGTCCAACCACTGCAAGCGAATAGATGAAATAAAATTGATCCGTATGTTAGTCTCGAATTGACCTAGTTTCTGAGTGGAATTTAACTACACTTAATATAATATTGTCTTAATAGACGTCAAGTGGCGGTGCTCTTAGTACAAAATTGACCGACAGTACTCTTGACTCGTCAAGACGAGACAATAATTCTTCAAATGGAAGTCAAGATCGATTCTTAAGACAATCGTTTCTAGTCGACATTTCTAGTGGTTTGCCCACAGCTCCGTGCATAAAAAGGCCAAGAGCTCGCCGCAACAGTCCGTTTCATTGGCCAATCTTGCAGAACACGTCAATGATAACAACTCTTCCAGATCCTAGTGTAGTAAAGACAAGCAAAACGAAATTATGAACTATAAAAACGAAAAGAAATAGGATCTGTGTTTTAATCAGATTGCTTTCAGAAGGTATTAATAGACTTCACTGAGTCAACTTGTATCGGTTTCTTTTATGTTTGTTTTAATAACCATCGATCGTGCACTTAATAGAAATTTATATTTTAATAAATTGCCAAGACGCATGAAAGATTGATTTTGTTTAGAACACAACGGGTAACCCTTTCTCTTTCCTGTAAAATAAATAATGTGAAATTATACTTGATTTAAAAAGCAACAGGGGTCGTGTGCTTCAACGCAAAGCAATAGATCAACTATAAATAAAATGACAATCCATTTCATCTTCATTTAGCTGTAACTAAAACTTCGTGTTCTGATCCAATTTGTCCCCTACAGACTGGATATATATATAATGGGTGTATTTATTTAGAGATAGTTGGTTCGGTCATCTAATCAACATTTTAATCAAAATAAAGAACAAAAAAAATGTTAGCTCCTATTTTAAAAAGACGTGGGGTTTGGAAGAGACTGGTGATTGCTTTTTTCCAGATATAGCTTTGTCATTATTATCAACATTTTAATCAAAATAAAGAAAAAGAAAATTGTAGCTATGAGAGTCGTATATTGTAATAAGCGGTGATATAGATGAGGTTCCGTCATGAAATTTGAACAAATATGCATCGATTTGGTGAATTTGATTTTGAATTTCATCCAACATGTTCAGTCCCAGGTCCAAAGTACGATCGTACTTATTTCTTCGTCACATCGATTTTATTATAAACATGTGGACAGCTAAATAAAATCTATCTAAATAAAAATGACCACCCTATCATATCCCCTGAATTGTCGGTTTTATCTATAAATGGTCTGTAATATATCTCTTGAGATGGCTTTCTACTGTAATACGTTGTTTTATTTTTATTTGTAAATCAATAAAAGGGCACACGTTTGCCATTAACATTTACAGTTATAAACCAAGAAGATTGAACACTAATACCACAGCTCTGAGGTCTTTAAGTTACATTTATACTTTTAAGTATAAAAATGTACATTAAAATGTCAATAAATTGTAGAGCATCTGCGTTGGTTAAATATAATGTTAACCCTTTAAGCACCCCACCAGACATTCGTAAATGGCGTCAAATTATCGAAGCTACTTTACTTTAACGTCATAACACCGTGATATATATTTGGGGCTCGTGATTTCTAAACTTATTTTCCATATTAAACATTACACCCCGTGTTTCCATTGCAGGCCTCCAATTGATATAAGAATTGTAGGTGTTTTAGTTAAATTAACTTCATTTATGAAAACTTACCCACCCCCCTCATAGTATATTTAAAATGTGGATGGCTGTGTTTAATAGATATTCCAGACGGGAGGGGTATGGATAGGTAAATTTCGGACCATACTTCTGGTGTCTCCACTGCTAACATACCAACCAAACAGGTTGGACGCATGCTTTGAATCTAGTAAAAAATGGTAAGGAATGACAGTCCATCTAATTACCTATAGTTCTAGTGTCTACCTAGAAACCAAACAAAATTTAGTAAAAAGGCGGAAAAGGAATGATAGCCCACCCATCCAATCAATAACCCATAGTTCTAGTGTCTACCTAGAGACACGATAAAATCTAGTAAAAAGACGCGAAAGGAATGACATCCCAACCAATCCAATCTAATTACCTATAGTCCTAGTGTCTACCTAAAGACCCAATAATACCTACTAAAAGACGGTAACCCACCCACTCATCTGATTACCAATAGGTCTAGTGCCTACCTAGAGACACAATAAAATCTAGTAAAAAGACAGAAAAGGAATGGCATCCCTACCAATCCAATCGAATTACCTGTAGCTCTAATAATATCTACAAAAAAGCGGGAAAGGAATGACAGCCCACCCACCCCATATAATTACCTATAGAGTGTCTACCTAGAGAGACCTAATGATGTTTAGCAAAAAGACGGGAAAGGAATGAAACCCCGTCCACCCCATCTAATAATTACCTATAGCTCTAGTGTCTACCAAGTGACCCAATAACATGTAGTACAGAAAAGGGAAAGTAATGAAACACTGTATAAGATCTCCGGCGATTAAACAACATTAGTTATAACCTTTACTTAGTACAGATTATCTACACACTGACATTTCAAGCATCGTGACATCTTTTAAGAATTATAGACTAAAACATTAGCAGAAATTGTTAGTAATAAGAGATCTATCATTAATTTTGATCAGCACCATTTTTCTCTCCCGCTTTATTGACTCGGGTTTTAGTTCGATTCCGGTAATTACCATTTTCTTTGCTAATTAATTACTTGCCAGTCGTGTTTTCTGTAATAAAAATAATTGTTAGCAAATATTTGTTGTGTTTTGTAACTGATTACTATATTTCTGTTTTCAGCGATATTTATTTATGTGAATCAAATAAACTTTTTCACAAGCGTTTGGAAATCATTGATTAGCAATCATGTGGAAGTAACAGTAGTAAAGAAAACATCCCCCGCAAAAATATATAATTGATAATTAGGCATCTCAACTTCTACATGGTCTTATAGCGTTGTCTTAACCGGCGGATCACTTTTGTAATCTTCGATATGAAAACCGTGATATTGGTTCAATTTCATCAAACACTGGTGTTGTTATCTAACCGTGAACGTATGGGCTCTTGATTCCAATATTTATGTCGATTTCTCTATGGTCTCCAATTGTCATTTCTAATGAGGGGTCTTGATAAACGAGGCAGAAAGTCATTACGGAAGTGATATGTTTAACTGTACTCCCAATGTAGACTGAACTGACCAACGGCAAACGCCTGGCATTATTTGGACTTCTCACGTATTTTGCCAAACATAACTGATTAGAAATTACAATAACAATTTATAAAACTGAATGTAAATACGTTTTTATGTATTCATAGTGCATTAATATGTGATTTTCAACAAATTTTCACCCATTCTAGGTGAACGCTTGTCTAACAGCCTTCGTTTATCGATATATCGACCAACAACATATCAATTAATTTGTTATTTAATAATCGAGGAAATTGTCAAACATTTATATATTTATCAGATATCACAGGCGTGCTTAATTAATAAATATAACA
The DNA here is from genome assembly GCA_963678685.1 of Patella ulyssiponensis. Classification (NCBI taxonomy): domain Eukaryota; kingdom Metazoa; phylum Mollusca; class Gastropoda; family Patellidae; genus Patella; species Patella ulyssiponensis. The sequence continues at coordinate 84,994,805 of OY783225.1, read as the reverse complement.
TAACGGTGTTTCAAATTAAGGTATTAGAGCACTTAATACTTAGGTACCACAAATATTGGCACGCCTGTTTCACGCCACTTTTAAAAATTCCAATGCACCTAAGAATCATGATAGAGAACAAGCTAAAAAAAAACTGCGGTTTTTCGCAAAATCAGGATCGATAATCCAGGAAGGTAAGGTCTGAAATGCGTGAATATCGAAATGGACTGAGGTATTTGGGATACAGGAATATTATTAAATCACAACCTTGGTATTACATACTTTTACACTATTTGCGTACAAGGGGCGGCCCTTTTGTCTGACAGTTTGCGTCAGATTTTTACGAAATTTGAACTCAACTTCATTGATGTGTAACGGTGATATTTAAACGTCGTTAAAAACTGAATTCTAGCGGGTCCACAAGTAAATGCCATTTTTCGTACAACCAAGCATCAAAATTCAGGAAATTACAATCATCAAAAGGAACCAAGATTTCGGTTTATAAACATCAATTTCAAGTTTCCTCAAAATCAGATGTCCACAAGCTAAAAACGTGATTTTTCGTATAATCATGGGGGTCATAATCCATGCAATATCCATCCGATACATGCCATTATCGCAAGGACCCGAAGTCTTTTGGAGATAATCCTATACATGTATTTAAGGTTCGTCAAAATCGGTCAAGAATTGTGACCAGTAGAGTGTCCACAAACAAATTGTAGACGGACGTCCGGGCGGAAAAGCGCGACGACAATATACGCCCATATGAAAATGTGGGCGTATAAAAACTACTATGCCTGGCGTTGGTCAAATGGTATAGATAATGTTGAGTGGACAAAAGAAGTCGTAATTTATTGACGTTATTTATCGTGGTTGTTTTGTCTAAATGGCTGCTAAACACAAGTCAGACTTGTTATTGAGAAGTATATCAATGATAACAGTTTGTTACTGATACATCAATTTATAATAATTATGTCCATCATTTTCCATACAGAATAGTTGACTTTTGTCTGAACTTTGATAAGACATATGAAAACAAGACTAGTTGTATGTAATCATCGGGAAATGATCGAACTGTCTCTATTCAGTTTTTCGCGGAGAATCATATAAACATCATCATTATATCGATATCTATCAGCACCACGTGTGGGACTGTCTAGATGTGGTCTTAATAGTGAGTTGGTCTCATTACTGAGTGAGCATGCTTGAGACAATTTCAAAGAAAAACAGATAGTGTTAGGTAAATTATATACAGTAAAGAGTAGCCTACTTTATTACTAATAACAGATGTAATGTTAAAACACATCATGAAAACATAGTAATAATTAGGCATGTTATAAAGTCTTAGATCACGTTATAATTTTTAATTCATAATGCTTCCTTTATTTATCTTCATTTTTCGATTAAAATCCTACAACCACCCTTTAAACAAAAATTATGTCATCCATGATTTTTTATTATTGGATCTCCACGTAACCGGCAGACGAGAAATTAAATGTTCAAATAATAAACATGTCATCCGAGGTTATTTATTATTGGATCTCCACGTAACCGGCAGACGAGAAATGTTCAAATTTCTACACATGTTGATATTTTGACACCAGAACAAGTTAAGCCACGAACGGAGAGTGTTTTATCAGGGAGGCCACGATAATTCACTCCTCTCTCATCCATGTTGTAGATATCCCGAGCGTCGTAACTAATGACAATATCAAGTACGCCATCAGTCCATTCTTTCACAACGTTGTCATTTACGCTACCACTTTCAACGCACATCTTGAAAAATTAAATGTTGTCTTTCTCTAAATCTGCTTTTTCACGAAGCGTAGGACCGGGGATTGACACACGCTGAAACCACGCCCACCTCCTTCCATCGGCGAGCGAACACAGAGACGTTTCCTGTCGCTGTCTCTATTTTCTTCGTATCCATCAAGAATTTCTGCCTTTCTTTTCAAAATCGTCTGTAATGGGTCCTACCAATTCCAAATTCTTCGGCCAATTGCTTTTGGCTTCTACCCTCACTTTTTTGATAAGTTCTACTTTTGCTTTCAGGCTTTATTCTACACGAGTACGCTTATTACTACGGGTTTTTTCCATTACACGGGTGAAGGTCGAATAAGAAATGATACCCTTTTGACAAAATTTAATCATACAAACAGACGAAGGCCGAATAAGAATTGATAATCTTGACAAAATTTACTCGTATAAATAGTAAGAGTTTAAATCACTTACTCTGTTTAAATTAAGCAAACAATGAGAAATTCCATTGTTTAAAAAATGAAATCAACAAAGAAAGATTAGCGGCTCGTTAAATTGTTGCGATAAATCAGTCGACCACGGCTATTTGATGTTGGTCGTTTGATTGACTAATCCCAGTCAGTGGTCGTTATCGCTTTGATCTCGGTCGTGAGCTGATTAATCCCAATCAGTGGTCGTTATCGCGAGTCACAAAAACAATGAAATTGACTGATTGGGACTGGCTTCGGTGGTCGTAATCCGTAATAGTGAGTTGCCCGTAATACTGAGTCCAGTTTATAAGGAATATAGAAGAAAAAAATTGGTTCTTTTAATATGTGGTCGTATACGTGAGTTGCCCGTAATTTTGAGTTGGTCGTTAAGCGGGATTTCACTGTACTTCAATAGAAATCATGTTGTCACACCCCCTTTAAACGTTGCTCTTGTAAACAATGGTAGTATAACATGTGTACTAGGGGCATGTAAGTACAGTTCTCAATATTTTTAAGTGCGAAATTTGTACAAAACCGATATTTTGCGTGGGTTCCTGTTAGAATACATGGTTATCTAGTCTCAGTTTACTGCAAATTGATTGTTTGTCATATTTAAGGCTTGATAATCGGGGCGGTTCTGTTGTTTAGAAATACGGATTATCACTTTAATATAATACCATATGTTAAAAACATCGGGTCTTTGATATTCATGGGTTTCATTTAATTACTCTCCCAGCTTTTTGAATACTAAACGTTGGAATTATACAGATACTTATGGAATTATCTATGTTATGGACACATACCATGCTTTAATCTATACAGTATTTCCATCTTTATCATGAATAATTCAATGTTTTAATCGCGTTTGTGAATATCTGTTTTGTTTCTTTAACACAAAACAGATCACGTATGTTTGCCATTGTACATGCATTTGAGGAGCAGCGAATTATTAAAAAGAAGAAGAATATGTCCAGGAATGACCTAGTTTAAACCTTATTTCTCTCTCGCATAAGCAGTTGTCTCCACTAGTCGGAATAATAGTCAGTTGCACTCGAAAATTACTTAAATCAAAATAAATGTAAAACGGAAATTGAATTCCCATTGCACCTCAAGGCCACAAATTTCATCTTTTTGCTAGACGCAAGTTTTAATTCAATTTGTCGTGTTTAATTGCACAATGTTCGTTTTTCTCTTGGGCATAAAACAATTTTGAAGGCTTAATCCCACTTGTAAATGGTAACGTCTGCTAAGTGTCCCTGGTTTGTACGTTTTTACAAAAAAAGCCTTATACACGCAAAATATACGTTGATAATTTGCAATTGAAGAGAAATAACAGCCTAAATAAGATTGACCATAGAAGTGGTTTAAACTCGAACTGACATGGTTTAATAGAGACTGATACGGTGCCATGGCGATGTGAAATTTGTTAATGTAAAACATGAGCTCTGTTATCTTTGTGGGCTATCCCCGGGCACTCTAGTTTCATTACACTTCTAAAGATGAATGAAGTGAAATTTTCAATTTAGAAGTGGTGTCAGGTGTTGAGAGAGACAAACTAGGTCATTTCGGGACTAACATATAGATTAATTTTATTTAAATAATTCGCTTACGCAAGGGTCTTTAGCTGTGGGAGGAAACCGGGGGATCTGGAGAAAACCCACGAGGTAGAACAGGCGACCCTACCCCTTGTCACGTACAACCAGGGTTTCTAAAACACGTCAGTGGACTCAATGGAGGGCTTTATGATAAAGTGCGCACCTGCTAACCATTCGGCCATCCAACCCACAGGCCCCATACACGACACACGTCACTAAAGTTTGGACGTGAATTTAAGTTGTTGATTTTTCAGGCGTGGTTTTCCTTGTCAGTGATGCAGGACAGGAGGCCTGACAATGCCAACTGTCTAGTCCTTCGGATGGGACGAAAAATTGGCGGGTATGTAAAAGATCCCTTGACAGTTGGAATTCGATATACGATATACGAGTAGGCATTAGTGCCACCATCCGCGTCACCCGATTGCAATTCTGTCAATTCGAGACGTTCTGGACAGTGAATCATGCACCCCCTTGTTTTGGGGCTATTTGCCTCCCTTAGACTTTGTTCGTGATAACAGAAAAGGCCAGGGGCCTGTTTCACAACATTTTAACTGAGATTAAATTCAAATTTTAGTCAATTTGGATTTTATCTTTAGTTAAGATTTCGAGAAACAGGGCCCAGGTAATCAAGTCAGTGACCTAGTTTTTGCCCACGTTGCCACGCCATACATCACGATGTTCGCCGTCTTATATACTCATCTTTTTAACTACCCGTTAATGAAATTTATGTACGCAACGTTTTACTTTAAAATAGACATATCTTAAGACAGCTTAATATAAGCCTTGCCTTATATCTGAATCCATAACTATTTTTGTACCTTAATTCTATTTATGGTACTAAATGAAGTATTGTTTTTAAAAACAGCAAAGGATTTTTATAATAACAAACTGCTTGGTTGGTTGTAAAACTTCCTAGCGGCGAGTTACATAAATACAATGAAAACAAATGAAGCAAAGGGAGAACTTAATTTTCGATTGTTATATTTTAGATTTCGTATGAAAACGGGGAATGCGGTGATACGTACTAGGCGCAGAATAGGAAGGACATTTAAAATCGTAATAGTAAATAATGATTATATAAATATTAAGAATATATATAATGGTGAAATATGAATATTAAAATGGTCAAATACTATTCAAAATAGCCATTTGAATGTTTTTGTTGGTTTCTAATGGTTCCACGCCGCCATATTTAATTCCTCCTAGACATTTTGAAATATATTTGAATTGCACCCACGGGCATATGATCGAGGTCAATATCCATGTAATATCTAACCTGCCGTTTTTTGTTTCAATGGGGTATTTCTCTGTAATTTAAATCATGAATGACACTTTACATTGGCCTTCTGCAAGACTGCTTCATTTTTAAAGAATACGCACTAGCTTAAGGACTACGCGTTTCTAATTTTATCACGCATCGCACAACATCCATAATAAGTTCATTTATTTATTGTTGTTGGAAGTTAAGTTTTTAGAGACCGGGTGTTAAGAGCTACACACTCGATCACACGGCCCCTCGAACAATCAATCGAAGATATGTGCTGATTAAATAAACTCATGGAATGACTTCTTGTGATTTGATTCCACACTTCCTGATTTTACACCACTTTGCTTTTTATTGCTTGATAGTATCGCCGTTGCCAAGAGGGCTGTTGGAGAAACTTGCCGTTAACTACGCAAAGTAGATTAGACGTTCTCGGTGTATGATGGTAAATGTAAGCCTTGTGGTCATATTCACATTCAAACAGCAACGTCCCGGTTCGTATTTACTCTTTCAAATTGAAATAAATGGTGTTTTCCTCGAATCATTAGAATAATAACAATACCGAGATAAGAATCAGCCGACCTAACCTCGTGTATTACTAGTTTCTTGTTCAATCATGGTTGGGAACAGAAAACGAAAACAATATTAATCCATTAACGGGGAAATTCCGTGAGACCATTTAAACACGTTGAACAAAAACAAACGTTCGTTGGTGGGTGTTTTGATGGCCACCCATATGTAAAATAATACTTAATTGGTAATGGTAACACTATGCACTAATCTGTCTGGTCATGGTAACAATATGTGATAATCTGTCTGCACTTAGTAGCAATATGTACCAAGGACATGATAACAAAATGTGAAAATATAAAATAAATTCCCGTGGTTTTATTCATAGTTTCCCCAGATTTTCTCATCTGGTCAAGTTAACCATGGTTTATTCTGAGTATACTGTTGTTACGATGTCGTCTTTCGACATTGGCGCGTTGGTGTTCCAGAATTACCGATTACACGTCACTAAGATCTTAAACAATTATTTCTTGAAATATGAAAATGTCTTTAATCTTCCCGTTTCCGACAGTTTTCTTGTGGGTCTTATGTGAAAAGTAAGTCACCTATTATGCAGTTTGCGTAGAAACTTACTGGCGTCATGAATGAATGAGACTTTAAGAATTCCCCACGGAGAAGCGCAGTTATAAGGGGAAATAACCATCAAGTCCCCTAAAGAGAAATAAATGAAGCAAATGTGTGGCAATAACACTAGACAGGCCGATTGCTAATTATTACATACTTAGTCTAATTGCTTTGTTATTAATTTATTTGGTCGGATAGACTATCACTGTGTCAGTAAGGCGCAATCAGGGACTTAATTTATATGGCTGAAGCGACACGTATGAATTAAACCTTTTAATCGCATTAATTTCATACAGTAAGTCCCAATGCGTCAGACAAAATGAAATGAAATACTTTTCTGCATAACCCTCAGTATTTCGTTTGATTAGAGCTAATCGCACCAAAAACTACAACCGATAGCATTGCTAGCTGCGCTACAATATGATTACACTTTAAACAAAACTCCAAATTGGACCATTGCTTTAGGAATATGACTTTTCTGCGCCGACTGGACTACCGTACTGAAGACGGACATAGGCCATCTGCATTTAATTAAGAAGAAATATTTTCTCGGAGATTCCGGTCCTGGTTTCGCAAAACATTATCCGACTTAAGTTAAGAATTTACACAAAATTGTTCGCCCTTTATAAAACATTTGTTGTTTTAATGTATAAAATACGCTAATCAAATCACTCTGTTTGTATATGGAAGGTATCATTATTAAGACGCGATGAACACACTTTAAAACCTGCACACGAGTCGTTTATTTCTATGGTTTCGAGCGGCATTGGTAATGAACAATGAAAAACGTACCCTAAAATACAGTGCAGAAGTAATTAGTACTGGGTGATTCACAATGGACAGAATGATATAAAGAAATGTAGAATGGACCAAGTAAGCGTAAACGACTGCCGTTAATTGATTTGAAAATTATAAACATAAAAATTTGCTTTTATACCCATTTCATCTATTTTTAGGTTCCAAAGAAGAGAGCTATACACTCTTTAATATTGGCATGTATCAGAAATTTAATTTATTATCACAGAAATAGAATGTAATATTTCTTACTACTGCAAGCTAGTGCTAATGATAATATATTATTAATGAATACTAGTTTAACATCTTATTCAGTAGAACCTAGCTAATGTATTTTTTTTTAAGAAGGTGTAGTGCGGAAGCACTAAACAAATGTCCGACTTTTATTAATTTTCACTGCCTTTCAAGTCAAGACTATACGTATGTTTATTTTTTGGATGGAGAGCACCTCACCTGGATTCATTATTTTTAACATTAATCAACCATAACTGTACATCAGTTCGCAATGATGTCTTGGGACAAAAGAATTTAGTCATTAATTTGTTATTCACTATAATTTTATGTCATGTGGTTTATTAGATATCCCGTCCACATTTGCCCCGTTGATGGGGAAATGGGTTACTCGTCACGAACACCATTTTCATTTCATTTCAACTTTAGAACCAGAAATGACTTGGTTTGTGTCGAGTCAACATTAAACCTCCCCTCTCTGCCCACCGCCCTTCTTTTACTCTCTTGCGAAGTTCGAACTCAAGACAACCTACTAGAGATTTGTCATTGCCTTTCAAGATCGATGTCAAAGACTGCATGATTATACCTTTATCATAACGTTTCATGTTTAACGTATACTTAATATAATATTGTCTTTGTTTTATTCGTCTTAATAGACTTCAAGTGGCGGTGATCTTAGTACAAAATTGACCGACAGTACTCTTGACTCGTCAACACGAGACAACGATTCTTCAAATCGAAGTCAAGATCAGTTCATCAAGCAATTTATCTTGTACAATGTAAATGTCTACATGACAGACTGTACTTGAAACTTATTTTTTTTTGTTCCATTTCAGAATCCATTGTTAACCTTGAATGTACGTTATGATGTTTTAAATATGTAAACGACAATAACATAATATTGAACATATACTTATATCATGCAGGCTGTTTTGTATAAAGTCTGTATTTATTTGATTGAGCTTCAGAATACATCGATTAGTGTTTGCAAGAGACCGGCAATACTACATACCGGAAAAAACCGAAAACAACCGGAAAACACCATGCTATACTGAATACCGGAAACACCGGAAAAAATTAAATACCGAAAAACACAATAAGTACCGGAAACACCATAAATAGGTAACCCGGAGCCTGGTCCTCTAACCCTAACACTAACTCCCCGCACACACAGGACCTGGTCCTCTGGTAGACACCGAAAAAAACCTAATCTCCCGCACACAGGAACAGGCTCCGGGTTACCTATTTATGGTGTTTTCCGGTATTTAGTGTGTTTTCCGGTATTTAGTGTGTTTTCCGGTATTTAATTTTTTCCGATGTTTTCCGGTATTCAGTGAGTATAACATGGTGTTTTCCGATGTTTTCTGGTGTTTTTCGGTGTTTTCCGGTATATAGTATAGCCCTGTGAGACAGTGTGTTATTTTACAATTCCCCCTTGTGTATATAATCCCCTCTGCACTTAAGTCCACTCAATTAAACCGGAGAAACCCAACGCGGTTGGCCAGGTGATCCTACTACCTGTCACGTACAATCTGATAGTCGAAACCACGTCAGTTGACTCATTGATATACCTTATGATCTAAAACGACCTAACGTCCCTTTACAGTTTGGTCCTAGTTAACTAACCAGTGGGTCGTAGTTGGTCGAATGGTTAACACATTCGCATTTGGTCAGAAGGTCTGTGGTTTCTATTCCCGCTTGTACGTGACAAGAAATAGGATCGCTTATCCATCCATGTGGGTTTCCTCTGGGTCCTCCGGTTTCTCCAATTACTAAATACCCCTTCGCGAAAGCGAATTGTTGAAATAAAACTTGAATATGTTAGTTCCTAAACGACCCTGTTTGTTAAGAGGACGTTACACCTCATTTCTCTCTCATCTTCCTTATCGCATACTGCATGTCATATGTCCGTCTTCAATAGAAATGTTGAAGTAGTAAACTAGGACGTTAATCCCCATTCTATTTCTTCAAGCCACAGACTTGTATATTGGAATATATAATTATTTTCATCTATAGAAGTCTATATCGGATGACATAAACATACTTAATATAACATTCCCCCAGATGTTATGTATACTTACTGGACATTTTAATTATCAGCGTCTGGTAGTTGATTCATGTCAGTCTTACTTATTAAAGGGAGAGAGATAGAGAGAGAGAGAGAGAGAGAGAGAGAGAGAGAGAGAGAGAGAGAGAGAGAGAGAGAGGTTTAAAGTCCACTCGACACAAACTAGGTCATTTCGGGACTACAAATGGTTTAATTTTATTTCAATAATTCGCTTGCGCGTAGGGATCTTTAGCAGTGGGAGTAAACCGGAGGACCCGGAGAAAACCCATTTTGCCCGTTGTAGTTACGTTTTATGTAAACAATGCACTGGCCATTGAGCCAATGATGGACACTGCTTGATGTGATTGCACCTGTTGAAGACAGTCATCTGTGATAATTCTCAATTATTCTCTGTGGGTCTACAAGTGACACAAGCTGAGGTTGCTTAAAATTGTTTGATGAATATAAGATTTCATAATTTAATACCATGTCTTGCACAACGCCCCACAACATCGTGTACAAAACGCCTTTAAATGAAAAAATATGATTCATTGCACTATTGCTACAGTGCCTAACCTCAACAAGTAATTTATCCGCTGATTGCGTGTAACCCAAAGTATATTCGACTTATAATTCGTTACACAGACACTAATTTTGCTTGAGAAATTAGCAACGTTTAAATACTGACATGTAAATCAATTAAGATAGTAGGTGGTTGGGTGTTCGAGAGACAGAAGGGGAGAATAGGGCTTAACGTCCACTCGACAAAAAACTAGTTGTACTGGTGACCCTACTCCTTGTCACGTATCATTCGGCTACTCAACCCCCTGATTAACATTCACATTTTTTTAGTCCATTCTACACGTTTTTTTTTATCATTAATACCTAGCCTCGCGGGTTTTCTGCGGGTCCTCCGTTTTTTTCCCGCTGCTAAAGACCCCTACGCGCAAGTAAATTATTGAAATCAAAATTAAACCATATGTGAGTCCCGAAATGACCTAGTTTGTGTCGAGTGGACGTTAAACCCCATTTCCCCCCCCCCCTCTCTCTCTCTCTATTATTAATATTTTGTTGTTTGTGAATCAGCTATTTTTAATCACTTCACGGTTGTTTTCTGGAATATGTATGTTTCACTTTGATCATTATAAAATACTGCTTTTAAAATGTTCATGGTTTCAATTTTATTTCAATAGGGGTCTTTAGCAGTGGGAGGAAACCGGAGTGCCCGGAGGAAACCCACGAGGTTGAGAAGGCGCCCATATCTCCATGCCACATACGCTCACACCAGGGATCGAAAGGAGAGCCGCAAGCCAGAGGTGACCGGCCAGCCAGAGGTCGAAGCGCGGCACTCTAGACCACTAGGCCATCCCAACCCCCCTTTGATTAAATGGACCAATATTGAATTTATTGTGTTTTTAATTTTATCAATCTGATTGAAATACAAATCTATATTTCGTTTCGTTTTATATATTATCGCTGGCCTACACAACATGAATATCTGACAAGTAATACTGGGAGTTCACTTCAGGGGTCAAACGAGCGGCTTTTGATCCTTAGACGTTGACGTCAGACATTGTTTAATCAATCAGCGTCGTCGTTTACCCACAGTTCTGTGCACCAAAAGGCCAAAAGCTCGCCGTAACAGACCGTTTCATTGGGCAATCCCTAACGTCAGCCAGAACACGTCAATGATAACAACTCGTCCAGGTCCGAGTGTAGTAAAGACAAGTAAAACGAAATTTTTAACAATAAAAACGAAATGAAATAGGATCTGTGTTTTAATCCGATTGGAATATTATGGATGTTATTGATTTAGGAGTTTGGCCTCTTTTACAGAAAATACAACCATTTTATTTAGTCTTCAGTTCAGAAAAAATAGGACACTTCTGAGTGTTTGCAAAGTACCGGTACTGACTGTAACTAACCGAGATAAAAAAAAAACGGTCGACGAAATGCTCACAACAACGAATTTAACGGTACATATACTCATCACAGACTTAGTGTATTGTATACCCACTTTTTCGTTTTTGGGGCCTACTAGTCACTTTCGTATTCCACTACACACGTGAACGCCGGTAGAACGCTTTCATTTCACGGTTTATAACGTACTCTTAGTCAGTTATGTATAGCTGGGGCATCTCAGAACCCGAACGAAACCACTTAGGCCAGAGGGCATATTTTTGTTCTAGATTTCTGCCATAGAGATCAGACTGTTCACTGTAGCAGAATGAGATGCAAAATAGAACATTTTATTTTTACCCAATACAAGTGCAAACTCTAGTTAAATCCAATTTCATTTCACTTTACAACTGTATATTATACTTTCTTGTACATTGATCGATTTAATAACACAATGTGTGGATATCTTTAATTTTATTTATTGTGGGGAAAGTCATGGTAGAACATAATGGTCTAAAGTATATTTAAGAGTCGTGTTATTCATATTTATCCTAGGGGTAACTTTGACCGTTTTACTAGTTTTTCAATTTTTCGTACCGTTTCTAGGACAAACAGTTTTTTTTTACTTAAAACCTAACCCTTGGTGTAACGTACAGTTTTTTTTTACTTAAAACCTAACCCTTGGTGTAACGTACTACAGTTTGATCAGCATTTTGTTTCGATTTAGTGGGAATCGGGGTTTATATATAACGTTTCATTTGGTCGCGTTGCATTGAGAAAAACAGGGATCAGCTGTAATTCTACATATGACACGATGTATAGTACTATAGCACATCGCAACAGTATAATTAGGCAGTATGTCACGGCTTTTCTAATTAAACCATTTCTGGCCAATATTAACTTGTTCGACTCTCCTCTATAACCATTTCAACTTATTACAGTTCTGTCCATAGTAGATATTAAAATGTGAACACTTGTATTACATCGTGGTCCCTGGCGGCATAGTACAAAACACGATCGTCATTATGCATATGCCATGTATAAAAAATTGTTATAGTCAGAAGGGAGGTTATAACTATTTCATATACATGTATTTGCGTAAATTATGGCATCGTTAAATGTACACATTATCCAATACAGATTGGGAATGACCCTTTTTAAAGATACATCTCCGTGAAAGTATAGTCATTTCCAATAAAAGTATGGCAATTTTGGTTTATACACCCAATTTTGGTATATATGGACAGTAGAGACACCGAATCCTACTGGAAAATACTAGATTCCCTGAGAAAACACCCATGGGGTGCGCACAAGATGAAAAGGTAAGGAAATCTGGGTTATATGGAAAGTAGAGACACCCTATCTTACCAGAAGGTTCGCAAAAGACGAAAATATCACCGTTTCACTAAATGAGACCATGTCTCTTCGAGTGGAGTAATGGAATCTCCTTCAATCAAGTCACAACAAGCCCGATTCTCGTGACATGGGATAGTTTTCTTTGGCTTAAAAATGGTTTTCGTGGATTTGAAGCGAATTTTTGATAGATCAATTAGTCTGAATATTGGTTAGCCAAACTATATATATCAAATCACACAGTTTGTAACTGGGAAGGTGCATTTAATTATTAACACCCGTCTGTTGATTAATATTGGAAATGGTTGCTTGCCCATCTGTACTAAACCATTATAGGCTAGTGGTTCAAGTCCATAATTTGCCGATACCCTATGGTACAACAAGGGTTATGGGTGGAAAGGTAATTTGATCGACAACATTAAACCTGGTTCATGGTCGATTTCAAAATGGGATATAATAGTCATTAATCATGGCTTCCATGCATACTTAAAATCGAAATATTTAAAGATTGGTCAGTATCGTCTAAACTTCATTTTTTTCTCAATCATCGCAAAAAATCATTACACACAATAATAAGATGACAAAGCTTTTTTCCGACGGCCACAGTTGTTAAAGTAGGGTTTATGTGATTTCCACCCTATTGTTAACATTTTGAGAAAGACAAAAAAATCTTCGGATCGTTCGATCACCATTACGAAATTTCTTTTACGTGGCCTGCGTCGACTGTGCTAACGAAGACGGGGAATTTCGTAAAATACATGACTATACAGGAAGAATATATTTGAATTGATCACAAATGAACAAATGAATCTTATTCATATCCGTATATCTGATGACAAGTATTTTAGGCGAGAAGTATTTGATCGCAATTAAATTAATTCAAATCGCATCAACAAATATTTGAAATGATCTGTACCCTTTTTGTCTTACAAAAAATTAATAAAAAAAATAAGATAAAACACTTAGTTTTTTTAATACGTTTATATTAAAATTATTGATAGTAAACATAATTTTGGAAAGGCAATAAAGTCCATTTCACTATTTGTTCAAATATTACAGAAGTTGTATGCCCTTGCAAAACCCTTCAACTTTCCGTGGAAATAGTAATATGGCCAAGGATCCGAGAAAAGTATACTTTCACGGAGCCCACGTTTGCCGTTCTCGCACTGTCATCAGTACATGACTTGGCTCTAAAAAAATAAAAGTTTATACCTTACCTTTAAGGCGAAGTTCTTGTTACGTCTCGTATCACACAGGAGTTGTGGAATCCCGGGAAGAGTTTTAACTGCAAGAATCAAAGTTTGCAGGACGCGCCATTTTATAGACGCTCGTTGTTGATAAGTCTATGTGACGTCATCAATTCATGCTTATTATGTTGACCCGCCTAGTGTAAGAATCGGGGTTGTGAACAACGAATCGATCGTCTGCTTTGATTACTGGAAATAAGTGAAATGTTATTGTCTGCGAGGCATCACTCAAACAAGCGGTAATGAAATAGGCTAGATGTAATAGCAAGGCTCTTTATGGCACGATCGTGTATCATCTAAGGCATTAAAAATGCTAACAAGCTAACCAATGATGTAGACGCGAAAGTAAATGATTCTAAATTGATTGAATCAAAGAAACACTCAAAGTTACCACTCTTGCGTGTTATTGTTACATGAAGTATTGCCCTTTTGGATATTGAGTATCTACCTTGTTTCTGATAAAAAGACAAACGAAGAGGAAATTGTAATATTTCACCAGAAACTGGTAACACAAGTGTTTTGATAAACTGGGTTTCCCTCTTCTTTTCGCCCAATTATTAAATGAATGACGGCTAGTGATAATATAATATAAAGTGATAGTTTCGTATCGTGAAAGCATCATACTATAAGTTTCAATTACATATTTATTAATTTTTTTAAAGCAAAAGAAGAATGAATTATTGACTACATCGTACCTACCTCGTCGTATAGCTAAATGGAGTGAACGTTTTAATTGGGTAGAACGTAACCTCAGGTCGATATATCAGCTGACAGTTGCTTAAATTTTTAAAATACAAAAAAAACTTGATAAATAATGGAAAACTCGTATTCTAGAAAGTCTATCTATCTGTCGATATCAGAAGTGTTATTACGTATTCTAGAAGTGTAGGCACATAACCAGTAGCAGAAGTGGTACTAATGTACAACCTGCGTGTATCAAAAGTGTATCCACGCGGTCTCGTGGCCATACGTAAAACCTGCATTATAATAATAAGAAGTGGTATCGCGTGTTCTAGAGACCATGCCACTTTAACCCCACATTACGTATTAATAGTAATGATGACTTTAGCAGAAGTGGTATCACATGTTCTAGATAATCAACCTAGAACCTATATATAGAAGTGGAATCAGGTGTTCTAGGGCGTCTATTCAACATCTATATAGACCATTTTTAGAAAAAAAGAAGTACGTGTCAGGAATACACGATGACATCATTTGATATTTCAGCTAAAACGTTAAAACCGCTTATCCTGACACCTGACCGTTTTACGATTTCGGGTTATTTTTCGTTGGGTGACTTGATAATCAATTGCCGTTCCTTTGGAGGTCTATACAGTGCACAGCAGCCCAAGTGCTGTACTTGACAACGAAATGTAAATTTTACCTGCACGTTATTTTTAAAAGATGAAAGTCTGGTTTTGTCCAGACACCGTATAATACATCTTAGAACACCGGTCTCCATTTCCAGATGAAGACTGAAGGGTTTAAGTTGTTTGAAAACGTATCATCACGTATATTGAGTTAGTTGCTCGGCCCTAAGGTGGGGGTTTTAAGGGCTTATTACACAAAATTAAGCAATTTTATTCTCCAAAATATAATCGAGATTGTCCCTTTAAGGCTCCAAAGAATATAGCCGTATGCCACTTAATTATTCGTGTGCAAAACCAATTAGCAACATTAGATTTCAGTTTCAATCGATTTCTGTCGCATAATGTTATTTTCCAAATTATGACGTAATTACCACACCTACATAAAAAAAAAAAAAATTCGCCTCTCAAAATCGCCACATGATAACCGTCCCCATCAAATCCACGCACGCACATTTACACGACTGAGCAAGCCAATGTATGTTTATATTTTAGGAGTTGTATCTTCGTCATTAAATAGCATTTGTTATATCCCGATGACATTATCATATTTAATAATCAAACAGAGCTAGTTAGTCGACAAATTGTTTTTATAACATCATAACTCGGGGGATTATGAAATATTATTAATGAGAGAATGAGGAATTAATACGAAAAACACCATTAGTTCCCGATATCACCATAAAATACAACAATAACCCAATAAAAGGCGTATATTTGACTTTAGAAAGAAGATTTTCTAGAATATAAAGTATCTGGGACTGGATAGCAAATTCTTTCGGGGAAATAACTACCGCACCATTGCTCGTAAAATATTATTAGTAATATATTATGAGAAAATTTATTCCAGCAAAATACTATTTTAGTACCAGGGGTGGAGGGGGTGATAACGTTCACTGGAAACAAAACACGTCATTTGGGGTTCTAAGAATGAAATGAACATGCGGTGATGGTAACGTTTTACCCTTTTCCGCACCAACCGGAATGACGAAACCGGAGTATCTAATAAACCATATGGCATAATATTATAGTGAATGACAAATAATTGACTAAATTGTCATTTGCATTTTAACGTCCAATTGTTCTGCCCCGATTGGGATAACTAAGATGGGGATTTCAGATGTAAACATATTGCTAATTAATCGATTTCAAAATCTACAATTTTCACAGTATGTCATGTCTAAAGTAGGATTTCTACTGCAAAACGGAATTGGCCTCATGCTATCACAACACATCCCTGGGACAGTGGACTAATAAAGTGCCATGTAGAACCTGGTTAATAGGGATATCAAAAATTCGATACCAATAAGTTAGTTTCTCTGTTAAACAACAGTCTCATTTACAACAGCTGAAGTCCGGCGAAGGCATGGATAATTATTTGTCGGTGATTCGTCCGTTGTGGATGAACGATCAGGAAGATAGGCTATGCAACAAATAATACAGACGAAAAATGGGCTCTTGGCAACATATAATTACTGCTGTTCGCTGGCAACAATTTTCGCAGTAAATCCTACTGATATTGACAATGATTGAAATATGGTGACGAATTAGTGGCTTTCAGGTGTGCTTTTTGCCATGTCGTGTAAATATTACCGATCTATTATATCATGGTCCGATACGTAAATCGCCTTTGACATAACTTGTAAGCATCCTCGTCGCCAATTTTATCAGGGTCCAATACGTACGTCTGTTGTTGAAGACGATACGATTATAAACATACTGGCTGTATTGTTGACCGCATGGAACTCTTACGTTAAGTAGTCCGCACAAATACACACACAGTACGCAGGCGCATACAGTTATAAAACTATGGAGGATAATCGTTGTCACAACTAACATAAATATTTGTAAAGGCATTACATTATCCAAGGGTGGCTAGTATACGGGGTTTCAATTAATTTATTAGTTTGCCTTGTTTATGTGTTTAGTCGTGTTATTTTGTCTTGTATAAACGTATAGTAAATAGGTTTTAAACGTAGGACGGTGGATCGGAGACGGTCTATGACGTCATATGTGCAGTTTGGGTTAGGGTTGCAGATTTCGTTAAACAGGGCCAACACGAACCCTAACCCTAGCCCTAAGCCTTACCTTAACCCACAAACCACATAAAGCCATTTGTGCTAGACCGCCTTCGATGTAGCGTTCTCCGTTTTAAACAGTATATTTAATTATCGTTTTAACTGGTGTTCTGAGAATGTTGTATAAGAATATCTAACATTTTGTCATAAAATTTCTGAAGCATTCTGGCACTCAACGGAATGATAATTAGAAAATCAATTGATTAGCTAGTATAGATGTATGTAAGTTTCAGACGCAAAGAGATCAAAACAAGATGGAACGATGTCGTTAGCATGCCAAACACGATCAGACTTATATGACGTACTACTGGATTCCAAATAATATCAGACGACGCGTAAAAACCCAAAATATTAACCGATATTCGAAGATCACAAAGACTGATCTACAAATCTATCATTGATTACCTAGCTAAAATAAATATATAGAGTGAGATGGGGGTCGTAGGTAGAGAAATAGAGAGAAGGAGATGTGTGTGAGTGTGTGTGTGTGTGTGGGGGGGGGGGGGATATTTCATTTAAAGTTATATTCCCGGGTACAAACTGGGTGATTTGATGATATATTAGAACTAAAGACATATTCAAACTAATTATTTTATCATAATTTTGCTTCAAATCGTTCTCAAAACATTGTAATTGACGAGTATAGCCTGCTATAAAAATCTATCGAAAGAGACCATGTTTGCGTCAGGCGATTACCTCTTTCCGTAACCAATGGCAACGGCGGCGGAGGACAGGGGAGAATGCATTCCATACACAAGACGATGTTGTCTGTAAGCGCTGACTATTTACTACAAATATCGAATCCTAATTAAATTCTCGGATTATCCACTGCCCGCGTCTTTTTCCGTGATTTTTATCCCAGACATTGTTGTACGTCTAACTCTTCATAAAGTTTTTCAACATGTACACAAATCGCTTAAGTTCGCGTGTAGCCTTCAACGCCAAGCGTGCAGGTAACCTTATTCGTCGGGTTGACTATTAAGGGAACCCCTTACATTTTTGACCTGTATACGCTCCATGAGTGTTTTTCAGGGAATCCAGTATTGGATATCTCTACTTTCCATATCTACCAAAATTGTCATACTTTTATAGGCAATAACCACCCGATAAATACTTATCTGGGAACCCAACTTTAAGTTACTTAAGTATTCTTACCCCACATTTTTACCCCTTGTTTACTTTTAGTCTCCTATGTCTCTCCTGGTGTTGACCGAGAATGTTCTTCGGGATTTTCCGGTGTGGTTCCGCCTTGTCAGTGGTGCAGGACGAGGGGCCTGGGAGGACAGCGTAGTCGTTCGGGTGGGACGAAAAGCATAGTTTCCGTGTACACAATGGCGTGCACGTATAAGACCCTTGTCCGGGTACAATGTCCCCCATAGCCCACTTAACCAAGCCTTCCTTAACCCACTCGGTGCTAAACCCCATTTCATTTCATTTGTCTAATGGTCGTTTATTCTATACCAGAGCTTGAAACTAATCGATTCAAGTTATCTCCCCTTGTAAACAAGAATGCTATCAACAGAAGTAGCTATTTTGAGATCCAGCAGACTCATATCACCCGGTTCCGACAAGACTCTTTCAAAGCACACTGAAAGGCGTACACACATTTTCATTTCCTTAGCCTTTTAGAGGATAGGACCTGTTCGCAGTTCAAGACGTACAAATACATATTTCAGTAATCGAGCAATATGTCATTAATCAATGTTTTACTGTTAGATTCTCGTTTGGTATTTCCTTTATTCCTTTTAAAGTTGACTTCCTCCCCATTTATATATTTCATTTCACGCATATTTACAAACACCGAGTGCCGGAACAAAAAGATAAAAAAATGAACATTTCTCGCAAAAGAGGAAATGGTGATATTCTCTTTAACAAAGGACTGGTCGCCAAGCGCTACTTATCTTGATGGCGTCATGCCTAGTTCTTAGTCTATAAGTAACTGCACGGGGGCTGCACCACACATAATTCGCACAAAAAAAAATCCACGGACAAGTCAGAATACGCGGAAATCACAAACAAACGAAAATATCAAATTATGTGACTTGATCCGGGGGCTCACTGTGCTGTGCGGTCCCGGGTCTCCAGTGATACAGACTTAATCACTCAAATTTGAAAACAATCAGGAATATAACTCAGAGAAACCATTGTGTATTGCCAGCATTAGTCATGATCTGCTATATGTTACAAGAAATATGAATGTAAGCATATTGAAATAAAAATTACCTACATTAGTAACCATATCGATGAAATGTATAAAAAAACTCAGGTAGTCTGAAGCTGCTAATTTTTCTATGTCAATTTAAAGATACATTAGTTAAGAGTTTAATAAAGAGTTGGCCATTCTTGCTATAATAATACAAAAACAGATGATAAAAACTAGAAAATATTGAAAATTTCAGACAAAATATTTTATTCTGAACGGAGTTATCAGTGTTGGAAGTTTGGACAAGAAATGGGTACAAATTGCTGCGACACCTTAACGACAATTGTTGATCGTTTGATTGACAGACGATAACTCTACCCACATATTCTTGATTATCCAGTAACGTGCTCAATAGTAATAGTACTCTCGCTTGACAGGCATTTCATCGTCAGTTTCCGGTAGCGCACGTCACCGAATAACAGTAAACGTTATCTTGGTCAGCCATTTCTGATTTAATTATATAGACGGACGACTGTTTAAATCCGAGCTGTATCCAAGCCATCCGTGGGTCTACGGAGTTAATATTGTGCTTGTTGTCTAAATGAAGGTCTAATTAATCATTTCTATAACATCTGAAGCCTAAATAAAGACTTTCAATGTGTTGATTTTGCTCTTGCATAATGCATGTTTAATATAATCGAAATGTAATGAAATGGGGTTTAACATCCGACTGTTCTGCTCCTAATGAAGGCGGACATACGCCATACAGTGTGTTATGAGGGAAATTTGACCCCGGCAGCGGCGCTACGGCCTACTCTTATATCGAATTCAAAATGCCATGGGATCTTTAACGTGCCCGAAAATGTGTACACGGGACCTCGGTTTTTGCTTCCAATGCCAAAATAAAATCGAGTTACATTGAATGTAGTTAGGCCATATGTTCCGTTTACCACAAAACAGAGTGAAAATAAAACAATACTGGATACAACTTTATTTGTATTTCTAATATAATACCCAATGAGAGACGTCCAGGCTATAATTAAAGCAAAACAATTTGCCCCCGCTTAAATGAATGACCTTACGCAATTTAATGTTGACCAATTTCTAAACTTCCTGACTTTCATAACTGAATACACATCAATAGACAATTGAAAAGTCAAGTTAATAAAGAAAACATCAAACGAACAAAAATGTTTTCCCCCTCAACAAACGTCTCCATCAGGACATCACAAAATGACACGTCAAAGCGTGGTGTAATTGTGCATGGATCACCCCCATACGATGCTTGTCATTTATAGTCATTTTGTAACATATGTAGAATAAAGGATATCATAGCGAGAAAATAATGTAGAGATGATTATCAAATAATCTATATAATTACTCTTCCAGCCGTGTTGATTGTTTTGTAGGTCCGCGTTGTGCCGATGGTGGTGGTGAATCCGGAGACCCATTTGTGTTAATTTCGAAGTCCATACTCTAGACACAAACTAGGTCATTTCGAGACTAACACATGGTTTAAATTTATTCAATAATTCGCTTGCCGTGGGAGGAAACTGGAGGACCCGGAGAAAACCCACGAGGTTGGACAGGCGGACCCTACTTGTCAAGTACAAGCGGGGAATGGAATCTACGCCACTTGACTCAATGATCCCCCTCCACACACACACGCTACAAAGAAGAGACATGGAAATTTCTGTACATCCATAAATGATCAACCCGATGTTATCTTATTATTGTATGATCAACTTTTGTTTAAACTGTACACTTTGTATTCTCTCCACCCGGGATGTTATGATACGATCTTATCTGATATTGTGATATCAAAGTGTATAGGATTGCAAATAGTTCCTAATCCATGATATAATATATTGTTTTTGTATCATGACACAAAATTCAATCTCTTGTAATTTCAACAAATAAATGCATTTGTGAAATATCTAATATCAAATAAATTGAAAACAATATTCTTCGGTTTGATATTGGTTTAGTATCGTAAGTCCTAGAAAAAACAAATGGCGTTTTCTTTTATTCGTGATTGTTAACTACCATTATGACGTTTGAAGTATCTAATGCCGGCGTTTGAAGTGAGAGAACTAAAGTATTTGGTGTCTTTTATTGTGTGGAATAAGCAGCCAGGTCTTGTATTAGGCACGTTCTAACACGTATTGGTGAACACGATCGCCTCGTCAATAAGAACAATGGATTATCGTGGTTCGATTCTATAATGGCGGCCCACTAGTTAGTTGTTTCACCTACATAATAACAATAACTAACAACTTTTTATTGATTCTGTGATTGGTACCATGCAAGAAATATTTTCTGTTAACACGTCGCATTTAATTTATTCAAATAGCTAATAAGAAAGGTGGTGGATTTGGGTTTAGGTTGGCCTGCAGTTTTAACACGTTTGCTATTTAGTTCGAACGGTTGGTCAACATTTTTGAGTTAAATGGTGCGGTTTCCATTCCCTTTTAAGACGCGAAGAGGACTGGGGTAGCCTGTCCATCTTCGTGGGCTTCCCAGGGCAAGCGAAATATTTAAATGAAATAAACTGAACTACATGTAAGTCACCATATGCCCTAGTTTGTGTGGAGTGGACGTTAAAGCACCTATCTTTGTGGTTCGATTTCGAAGAAGCTACGGGTAAATGCCACAATCGAGTGAAAATCCCCACCCCATCCTTTGTTGCACACATAACCACATCAATATACATTACCGAATGTTACTCTTTAAATTACCGAAGTTTTCTGAAATCCAATTCCCCCAAAATCGCAAGAGACGGAGTTTCCTTAATCGTTCAAGAACTAGGATCATTCAACCAGTCGTATATTTTAAACAAATCTAGATTACGATATACACGATTAATGCATTGCTATTTCGTTTCGTTTTTTTATTTTGTTTTACTGAAAAAAAATACACGTCACAATTCGTTTCACTTTTATATTTCAAAGTGCAAAGTATTAAGGTAAACGTTTTTTTCCATCCACCGGAGCCTGGTCTTATGACGTCATATGTGGATTGTGGGTTAGGATAAGGGTTAGGCTTGGCCCATGGTTAGGGCTAGCCTTGTCTACATCTCGAGACTGTGACGAAATCTGCAGGCCACAGCCCTTATCCTAGCCCTTATCCTAACCCACAATCCACATATGACGTCATAAGACCAAGCTCCGGTGGATGGAAAAAAACGCTTACCAAGTATTAACTAAATCCGTAATTAAATATAGATTTGTATTTTCGTTATCCCTGTTTATGCAGAAAAGCAGAAGTTTAACCTCATTGCATTCATTCATTTGATCTTTTAACACTCTTCTTCGTCAGACCCTAAAATAAAATCATCTCTTTAAATTAAAACCGTTAATCGTCTTCTATCGGATTTCGTTTTATTTTCGGAAAATTGAGTGTAAAAATACACACGATTTTCTTATATAAAATTGTGTTCGTGTTCGCAACTCCCACCATGAACCATGAATAAAGGCATAGGCGTAGAAGCGGCTGCCCCCCCCCACCCAAAGTTTGGTGGGCCGTCCATTTTGCGGGCAATACATTTCCGTTTTTCGGACACAAAAATCGGAGAATGTGGAACATTGAGTTGTAGTTCATATTGCTGACACAAACATCAGAGAACTGGGAACATTAAGTTGTTTTTTGTTTATTTGTAAATGTATATTGTTGGGTATTTGTGTTATTATTAAAAATAAACAACCATCACAGCTGTTTGGAAAATTCGTTTGACAAAGACAATTTTCGGGCAAATAGTCAATGTCAGACCTTATACTCTAAAGCGCACTTGTTCAACAATTCGGCAAGCCAATCCGGCTAAGAATACAAAGGGTTACGCAGTCGGAGCAGAATAGACGGACGTTAAACCCCATTTCATTTCATTTAAAAGCTTACTACATACTGAAGGAACATTAGGACGTTAAACCCAATTTCCTTACTACATACTGAAGGCGTGAATAATATCATGTCTGTAGCGATGTCTTGCTATATTTACACTGCTTAAAAGAAATGAGATTTAAAACCGATACTTAGACTGGCGAGAAAAAGGTTTATTAACTGACATCCTAGTAATTTACCATCAAATGTTGACTCAAGAGAAGAAAAAAAAATGATCGCATTTTTGATTAGCCCATACAGTTGCTGGTTTATTTCGGTACAGCGAATTCCTTCTACTTTTCCCTTAAGGAACATTTATTTGAGTGACTAATATAGATGGATTCGCGGGTATTAGTGGGGAGAGATCAGTTTGAAACCGGATTAGGAGAGCGCACGATTCAATGAGTTGCCATTAGCGCGGATGACAAATGACTTGGATATATCTTCAACAATTGATTAAGTAAATTGGACATCCCCGGTCGAAGTCTTGACATGAAAGACGTATTGACTGCTTCAAACGGCTCATTGTATCTAACTGTTCGTCCCGGCGGTACGGTAATAACACACGCTTTATTGCACATCGTGGGGGAGATTTTAAAAAAATATAACCTACACATGATTCTTAAAATTCTTACTATAAAAAATAACGTTGCGTCATTTGCACGTTTTCCTGTTAAAGCCAATAAAATCGCATAAAAATTTTTCAAGCCTGAGCAGGGGGGGGGGGACCCTGGACCCCCCCCTCTGGATCCGCGCCTGCATTGGGATTTGAAACAGGCCTAATTCTTTCCATTCACAAAACAGAGAAGAGAGAGAGGGAGAGAGAGAGGGGGAGAGAGAAACGGAGAGAGAGAGGGAGGGAGAGAGAGAGAAGGGGGTGTAACTTCCACTTGAGACAAATAGGTCATTTTGAAGCTAACATAATGGTTTAATTTTGTTTCATCGATTTCCCGTAGGGATCTTCGGCAAAGGGAGGAAACTGGAGGACCCGGAGAAAACCCACGAGCATGGACTCGCGACCTTACTCCTTGTCACGTACAGTTGAGGAATCGAAACCACGCCACTTGACTCAATGACAGATCTTATTGTGCAACGCACACTGTATGGCGTATGTTTGTCTTCATTAGCCCAGTTCGGAGCAGAACAGTAGGACGTTAAACTCCATTTCATTTCATTTCTCAATGAGACTTTAAACTTTACTAGATATTATATAGCCCCAACCTCCAGGCAATGCATCTAATGACACCCAATTGCCCTTATTGCGCCTAATAACCTTGTTTGTTCTGTTGTTTCCGTTCCCGGTGCCCACATGCTTGGCTATCTTTTAAATTTTGATTTATAAATAGATATACGTGATGTCCTCGGTGACATAATTCTGGAGAAATATTGAAAGTTATAAACAGTACGTTGTTGGATATTATGTCCCCCAGCCTTATCAAATGAAATCGTAAATGGGGTTTTCGTTTTAATGTCAATGTACTATTAAAATAATATTTTTTCTTTCTTTTTTTAACAGAGTTTATAAAAACTGGAATAAATTAATGTTTCTGCGATTAATCAGTATAGGTCTACAAGAGGGAGTTGCCCACGCGACGTTTTAATAAAAAAACCAATTTAATTAATTACTTGCCGGGAAAAACAGATTACGAAACAATTTTTTCCTTCATTGTGTGGTTATTTTTATTGATTGTCCAGACCTAGCTCACACGATGTCCCAGTCCATATTTTGTATTCCATTTACGTGCACGGGTCTCGAATCGGAAACAGGATAAGTCTACAATTTCTAGCACTATTGATGGGTCTCTTTTTTGCACCAATTGGGCTAATGAAGACGGGCATGCGCCATGTAGAGTGCTGTATTGGACATTTTGGCCGGGCAGTGGCGCTACGTACTGCTCTTATTTCGAATTCTCGATATTCAAAACCTTTATAAATAAAATTGGCGGAAATTGTTTTTCGCAATTTTTGATTTGAGTTGTGCCCCGAGGACGACAAATCAAAATCTTCATATTACTGTTGCCGAGTAAACGGAGAGAAATGATTTACCCTGGGGTATATCGTCGGTTCTTAAACCAAACTCTGATAGTCGCTTCCTCTGCAAGTAGTGACGGATATGGCGCTAGCTCTTTCAGGATCACCGAATACCATTTATTTTTGATATGAAAGTCTACATTGTTATTTTGTTTATTGCTGCGATCTTGTTGTATGTATCCAGGTAATACCAGCACCTTCATAATAATTAGAATTGAAGACCCGAAAAAATCTGGAGGATAGTGTCGTTTCGACACTTACTTTAGAGGAGGTAAACCTCTAACCAGTGTCGGACTTACCCTTGCGCTTAGGTGTCCTGAATCCCAGAGAACCGTTCTTCCAAATAATTCAAACATTTGCCTAAAACTTGTTGAAAATAATGTAATATTTTAACTAGGCATGTGGGGCCTACCTCTTTCAGTTCCCAGATAGGGGTTCTCATAAACTTAACTAACCCAGGGTCACATTTGTCCTCAATGCGACAATGCCTCTAACCCCATATTATCAATAAAATTTCAACTTAAAATCACGAATTAGAATTCAGCATTCGACCATTTCAATGAATATGGGGGCTGTTATCTTGTGAAAATATGAGATTTAATATCCAATATTTAAATTTAAGACACGATTGGATTTTTCACGTATTTCACTCAACATAATCGGTTAGAAATTACAATCCAAATTTTAGAAATTGAATGTGAATCTTTTTATTACGTTGATATTAATTGATATTAAGTAGAGCTATACACCCCGCAGCTAGGTTTATGTCTTTTGACTGTTGTGTCTTAATAATAATTCTACTATCGGTAGAAGCCAGTACATTATTGATGAAGCTTTTTAATACACGCTTACGTATACAATAATAATTGTTTTTATATGGATGCGGTACATACTATTATTCACCATATTAATGAATGCCATCAGTTGTTGTGCCGTTAATGATGTCTGTATCTATCGACATGTCTGTGAATGCATTAAGTCCCGGTCAAACCGGGATGTCGTCCTTAGTGCGCTCTTGCGACCGTACGGCGACCAGAAAATGCGCAACATCACCAGTAAACGTGAACACAACGCAAGAAAATGTCCCCAAAAATCAAAAACTTGAAAAAAGCCGCGTTATCACCGCTTTCCACGTCAAATCGCAGTGCCTTGGCATTTGTTTGGAACATGCTCAAAGCAAACATCGTGAGTCTGGGATCATTTGGGATCATGGAGACCACAGTACGATATCTGGCTTTCCACCACGCTTTTACCACGTTTATGGCGATCTTGGTGCGCTCTCAGACCATTTTCGTCGTCGTTACGGCGCAGTAAGGGTTCCACTCCAGTGTGACGTAGGGGCGGATTGGGCCATCGGGCGATCGCCCGAAGGGCCGGTCGGACAAAAAATAAAGAAATAATTGTGTCCATTTCGTCTGAAAAAAAACTTTTTCTGCTGAACATTATATGGGGGGGGGGGTATTGGACCTATGAGATATCTTGCCTCTCAATCAGAGTATGACCGATCACACATATAATAACAGAAAAATCTTTATAAACACGAGAACCTTGAAGAACGTTAGCTCTTTTGAAAACAAAGTTTGGTTTAAAGAAGGAAAATAACAAAATGTTTTTATTTGAAAGGATTTCTCCAAGCTGATCGTTAACTAAACATCGGAGAAATAGTTTACTTGGAATGAGTCGAATGGAACATCATTGGCGGTGGAATAGCGATAATTACGGTTTAATATGGTATTATTGACAACTAGCAGGACTTACCCCATTGGGTCATTGTTGAAGACAAACCGTGGTAAACTGATTTACTGTCATCATCGTCAATCAGTAGATACTCTTGGTCAGTTGAGTTATCGATTTGGCAATTGAGATTCATTTTTAAAGGCACAACGCAACAGATTGTTCCAACTATATCTCCTTCTATTTAAATGTGAAGACTGTTGTCGGTATAAAACTTCATAGAGGATGTGTTTTCTTGTACCAAAAAAAATAGAAGAATTATCATTGCTCCATTAATTTATAACACATAATAATGGTGGCATCGATGTTAACATTTAATGACAATGTAGTCAGAATTTGTTTTTTTGACCGATATGATTTTAAATAAAAGTACTTCCGATTGTGATAATATGACTTTTATTCAATCTTTATTTGGGTATCTCGACGGGCGGTTAGGTGTCCGGGTGGTTAACGCTTC
Source organism: Patella ulyssiponensis (assembly GCA_963678685.1). Taxonomy (NCBI): domain Eukaryota; kingdom Metazoa; phylum Mollusca; class Gastropoda; family Patellidae; genus Patella; species Patella ulyssiponensis. The sequence goes on along the minus strand of OY783225.1, from coordinate 84,967,347 downwards.
CGCAATGCATCATTAGGTGACGAGGAGCATGTCCGCCTGTCAAACCTCGTTGGATTTTTGTCTCTCTCTCTGTTGGTCATTATGGAAGAATGTAGATGACCTTGACTTGACTTGACTTGATGTCGGGTTTAGCGTCCACGTCCACCTATCTCCAGATATTTCATTGCCCGCTGTTATATACCTGAGACTAGGAGATCGTGCTTTTAAACGAATGCGTTATACACAGTACCTGATCGATCATGGGGCTTGGTGTGGCATGAGTCCACCTCCCCCAAAGAAGTAAATATAAATCGCGAAAATGCAGTGGATGTAGGCTTTATCTGAGGAGTTCCGAACGTATCCGATTGGGAGACGACGAGTTCACGTTTTTACTTTTTCATAGCCATCAGACTATATCACAACACAACATGTTATTGAGGCTAAATCACAGTACATTTCCCGGGAATATATACCTTACTCGTGCCAATAAAGAGGTGGATTACCGTTCAGGAGATTATAAAGCAGTAATTACAATCCCTCCCTGATTTTTGTCATTTATCAGTTACGTCCCCGTCATACCGCGGTGACGTCCGCACTGCGTTGCTGCGACCATACGGAGATCAGAAAATACACAAGGTCGCGCCGGCACAGCTTCCCACGCCAGACGGGCCCGTAGCCACGGCGGAGGGGGGGATGGGGGGGCTACCCCCCCCCCCCCCCAAAAAAAAAAAATCGAATTAGCCCCCCCAAATATTTCGCCAACAATAATGATTTCTTAGGAGTGTTCTTAGCCGGCCACATCCTCAGCCCCTCCAAAAAATTCAGTAGCCCCCCTAAATTGTTAGAGCTGGCTACGGGCCTGACGCCATATGCAGAAATTTGGCGTTTGCTTTGAACATACTCAAAACAAACGCCGTGACTCGGCGACCATTGACGACCATGGAGACCACAACATGATATATGGCGTTTCCAACGCGCCTTTACCATGCATACGGTGATCTTGAATCGCTCTGAGATCATTTTCCGTCGCTGTAGCAGCGCAGTAACGACTCCACCTCGTTCTGACGGGGGTATAGGGCACGTATTGCATCTGTAAATGCTCCAAGGTGTTCATCAGGTTTATCCGACCCTGCCCATGTATTACAAAGTGTGGGTCTTTGCTTATCTTGACAAGCAAGCGTGGCGATATTACGTTTATGCAATATTTTAGAGATTACAAAGACAATTGCGGAAATTGCTGATAAATGCCGCTGATAGGTTCACTACCTTTCTAATCGCGGCCATAAAGGGAATTCGGCCAGTTTCTCTAGCATGATTTAGATTGTTACACATAGCGACCGATGTGTTATCGACGATGATATAACGTAAGAGTTGTTTTTTGTCGTTCAGTTTCATACCTCTAGAGGCAATAAAGAGCGAATCGCGGAGTTTAACCAATCATGAATTAGATAACGACTAGAACGGAAATAAAAACCAGGCTATAAACTATAAAAATATTTTACATTCAGTACATTAGCCTAGTTAGACTCGCAGAGATGGTTAGAGGGAGAGAGAGAGAGAGAGAGAGAGAGAGAGAGAGAGAGAGAGAGAGAGGGGGGGGGGGGGTAAACGCCCATTCGTCAAAAACTAGGTCATTTCCGGACTAACACAAGATTCAATTTTATTTCAATGATTCGCTTGCGCGTAAGGGGGTCTGTTGCCGTGGGAGAAAACCGGGGGACTCGGTTGGACAGGCGACCCTACTCTTGTCACATGTATTCCGTGGACTCGAAACAACGCCAGTTGACTCAATGACAGATCTTATAACACAGCGCGCACGTGCTAACTAGTCTCTCTCTCTCTCTCTCTCTCTCTCTCGCTCGCTCATATGATGACAACATCAACAAGCTGATAATGTTTAAAATGCTCATATGATGGCATGTAATGGTAATTAATATCTGTAACTGTTGTGTCTCTGACTCTGTCTAGTATACACTTAGATTTATCCAGATGTACGCTCTGCAGTTGTAACATTCCACACGACGGATTTCGCTCACGAGACAGAATATGTAGACTCCTTTTAGAACATGGTATACCACTTACCAGCTGACTAATTATATTCTTTGTGGGAAGAAGTTCGAAAAAAAACTAAGTCAGAAACTTAGTCAAGTCTCTTTATAACGAAGCTCATTCCCGGAACCTTTTTTTAGTCCATTCATAAATTTAACCAATCTTCCTCTTTATGCCAATTTCGCAGAGGGCATCATTAAAACTGGGTTTATATCTTTGATTTCTTTGCACTGTTGCATATTGATGGTTAACTTGATTCTATGTTCTTCTTGAACACCTATAACATGACATGACATAAACTGAGGTTTAACGTTCCACTGTTCTGCTTTGATTGAGATAATGAAGATGAGCATACACTATAAGGAAATTATCCCCTGCTAGCGGCGCTAAGGCCTACTCTTATATCGAGTTCCAACTGCCAAGGGATCTCTTACGTGCACGCCAATGTGTATACAGGACCTAGTTTTTTCGCGCCATGCGAGTGATGAGACACCTGTCCTTTTAACGCGCTCTGCCTTGCACCACTCACACGTGAAATCACCCTGAAAATCGCTATGAACTTTTTCGGCCAACAACTTGAGCGAACCTGCGATCTTCAGGCTAGCGAGCAAGCGTCTTCACCCACGCCACCACCGTGGCTCTAGAGAACATCTATAAAGATTTCCTTTTTTATTTCTTTGGGGAAAAGACTTATTAAAAACCCAAGGTACTTTCTTGTAGTATTCAAAAGCTTTTGGTTCCAGATGTTTCATTTTGAAATGATCCAAGTGGGTATTTGTGGGTATTTATTCATTAATATCCCGAACATAAAGTCAAGCAGTGTGGCCCAAACTTTAACTTTTTCTTATTTGTTTTTGTGTGCTGTGTATTGGCGAGTTTTCTCAATGACTTCGCAATAATCTTTCCGCATGCAGTTGTTTTTGGACAACCACACACCACGCTGCCAAATGGACTGCGTTTCGTTTTAATTCTTCATTTGAATTTTTCATTTTGGATTTATAATTTATATTGACTGCATTGGTTGATATGGCGAATTAGACAAACAAAGTAATAGTAATTATTATGTCCTTAAAGATGTCTGCATCTATCAGTGTAGCCAGAACTTGAGTGACTCATCCTACCCCCAAAATAAAATGATAGGAAGGCCCGGATTGCCGATATTTGTGAACAATTTGGATTGTTGTACACGATCAAAGAGATTGTCTTTGTCGTAATTGTGGGTTTGACTGCTACGTAAAATTCTTTCATAGCGAAGATATATTCTCGTTTCACGAACTGGTACAGGTAAGCCACAATACTTGAGGGAGAAGGTTAACTTGGCCCCGCTCTGTCTGAATGTTCGATTCGCTTAATGACTACATGCAACCGTGGAACGCCTTCACGTTGTTGTTGGTCATTTGGACATAGTAGGTATAGTTGTGCAGCAACAACCAAAGCAGTTCCACCAAATGTTGAAACACAGTTGAAGTAAAATGTTGAACTATTGAAACAAAGTCCCTGAACAACATTTCTTGGCTTCTTATAACAACAGATGCTCATCACAGATTTCGCCCTACGTTCTTTTGCGCACGTTGTGGTTTTGACTATAATATTTGAAAAATAAATAAAGAAAAGTTAATATTTTTAAAGATGTCAGTCAAATCACTTGACCAGAAATATCCGATTGTCAAGCACCATTTATTACAATGGTTACCGATTCTTTCTATGAGTGACGTTAAACTATTAGATTCCATTCAATATCTCGGCCACCCACCCGATAAAAATGAAATGAAATGAAATGGGGTTTAACGTCCTACTCTTCTGCACCTGACCTGGGCTAATGGAAGACGGGCATACGCCATACAGTGTGCTATAAGGGAAATTTTGCCCGGGCAGCGGCGCTACGGCCTACTCTTATATCGAATTCCAACTGCCAAGGGATCTTTTACGTGCACTTCAATGTGTACACGGGACCTCGGTTTTTCGTCCCATCCGAACGACTAGGCAGCTGTCCTCGTCAGGCCCTCCTTCTGCATCACTGACAAGGGGAAACCACGCCGGAAAATCGAGATGAACTTTCTCGGCCAATGCAGGGATCGAACACCCGACCTCCAGGCTAGCGAGCCAGTGCCTTGCCCACTTAGCCACCGTGATTCCCGGCCCACCCGATAAACATCGAGGATAAATCTATATAACCTGTGTTTAAGCCAGAACAAAAGGCCTGTAATTGCAGATTAAACTCTTGCATAGTGCGTCTTTAATTTTATCGGGATAATTGAGCATGGAGGAAGATCGTTATACTACGTACCAAAAAAAACCCAAGGATAATAGGTCCTATCAAAATTCAAATTCTTTCCAATTCAAAAATTATAACGATGCCCTCCCTCTCGTTAAAAGCGACCTTGGTGTAAAACAACTTTATCGTCATCTATCCGCTGCATTAATGAGGCACTGGCCTAGCGTCTGAGAGAATTAGCAGACGACAATCTATTTATTTACCATGTATTTAATTCAATTTTCTGCAATATTAAAGAATACTGACAACATCGTAAAATCGTTAAAGCAAACACGGCAATCCTTTCTCGAGCTTTTCCGTGTAGAGACGGAGAAACCTTGATATCCGTATCCATCAGATCTTGAGATAATCCGTGAAGATCATAGCAAATAAAATATAAACGGCAAAAGTAAATCCAAATAAAGAATTATAAATATTTTTGGGCGGGTTGCTTTCTTCTGCAATTTACGTCATAACCAATTTGAATCTGAAGTGTGATAAAAACCTGATGTTAACAGAAACCAATCTGATTAAAGATACAAATCTATATTTCGTTTCGTTTTTTTTTATACTTTCGATGGCCTACACTACATGAAGATCTGGCCCTATGACGTTTCTATAGTGGTTTATCACTATACGTTTTCCAAAATCGTTTGATACAATCCGGAATATTTGCATAATAAATCTCCGTATAGTCCATTGTAGTAAATTCCTTCGTAGTAAATTCCGTCCTTATTAAGTCCAATATGAAAATACCATTATAACCCCCCGCCCCCCTCTGTTCGAAGTCTCTACTATTCTCAGCTTAAATCTGCTTTGTTCGCGAAAAACAAATGACTATTTCGCGATTCAAAAATATGCACAAGTTATTAAATTAGCGTTCGTGCAGCTTCAGGTCGTTTGTTTGTTTTTTAAAGTATCTATTTGATTCCCTGAGTGCGAAGCCCGGCCCGTGATTTTTGAGTGGAAAAAATGCCCACAAGGGCTAATTCATACTAGTACTGTAAATTACGATTTCCAACCTAAACTATGTTTGTTCTCCTTCCTCGCGAGAATATATGGAGCTAAAAATTGTTCGTCACCTCAAGAAAAAGAGGGGCGTGCGCCGGGCGCGCCCCCTCCGGATCCGCGCCTGCACTGGGGGTACCGAGAATGATTCAACCTATTTTTGAACGTAAAATGAATTATTTAGCATGTTTGCTCCATTGTCTTTATGAAATACCCTGCTACAGATTTTATGACAACCTGACCGTCTACCATTAGTATAAATCTTTCATGTGGTATTGTGGTATTTGTTATATATATCGCAGTTATAGTGTTCTGGTATAATTGTTACCAGTCATACATGTTGAGGAGGCAGTGCGGATATTTAATTTAAATTGATTACAGTCATGAAACTGAAATGTTACAGATATAGACTATTTATAGAGATGTTTGCATGGAATCACACTTAAATAAAATCATCATCTTAATTTTACACTCAGACGAAGCAGTGAGGAAATAAGTGGCGTGCGTCTGATACCCAAGTGATCATTTAAACAGATATATGGAGCTACTAGTGGTCAAAGAAATTAGATTCACTTTCATCAATTCAATGCTAAATGATTCTCCTTTTGGAGTTCAGTGACAAACAGTCGATAGCAAACATTTAGTTTGCAATCAAGTTTAATATAGTCCTAACTACTACCCACTTCAAATTAACACGATGCTATCTTACTTTCTTAAGGGTTAAAGGGACAATTAAAGCGCGAATTTAATCGATTTTGGCAGCTTCAGGTCTATAACATCAAATAATTATCTAACCCAATGGGGTTTTTGTTTTTTCAATACTCATTTCCTGTCTGGAAATAAAAAAAATGACTAGAAATGTATTTTTTGGTGGGTTTTTAACTGCCATTTCCTGGCCGATTAGAAATGGTTAATTTGACAATAAAACAAAACTAGATGAAATGAAATTGTGGAAGTTATGTGGTATTATATTATGTAATTCATTATTTTGTCCAATATGACAATACATTTTTTATAATATGTATAACCTATTATGTACGTATATACTACATAAACACATAATTATATAAATATGAATACCAAAAATAAACAATGAAATATATAATTATAAGTACTATATATAAACACATCAATATATAAATACTCTATATACACGTTCTACATAAATAGATTAATATATAAATATAAAAATCCTACATAAATAGATTAATATATAAATATAAATACTCTACATAAACACATTAATACTCTACATAAACACATTAATATATAAATATAAATACTCTACATAAACACATTAATATATAAATATAAATATTCTACATAAACATAAAATATATCATTGGTATTCATTTTAAAATGTCATTGTGTAAGAGCTAATTATTATTTAGACGAGAGAGAGGGCGAGAGAAATGGTTTTTAACGTCCACTCGACACAAACTAGGTCATTTTGGGACTAACATATGGTTTCAATTTTATTTCAATAATTCGCTTGCGCGTAGGAGTCTTTAGAACCCTAGAAATATAGGCATCAACTGTGTCCGCACCGTCTACGAGTATAGCCGATCGTTAGATTTATAGACGATAATTCAACCCACATATTCTCGATTGTCAAGTAAAATTCTCAATGGCTATGGTACCCCCGATTCCCAAGCCTTTCATCGGCCCTCCCCGATAGTGACGTCGATGACTAACGGTAAACGTTAGCTTGGTGAGAAATTTATTGATTTAATTATTAAATGAATGACTCTTTAAATCCAAGCTGTATCGAAGCCATCCGATGGTTTACAGTGTTGATTTTGAGCTAGCCGTATAAATAAAGGTCTAATTGATAATTTCTATAACATCAGAAGCCTAAAGAAAGACCTGCAATAGACAGACTTACCCCTTAAAATAGCATTATGCAAGAGCAAAATCTGCTTATTACAGGTCTTTCTTTAGGCCTGAAATGTTATCTAAATAATCAAATAGACATTAATTAACATATCCAGACCGGAATAAACTCTTGGTGTCAAGGCTAGCCTTCGATGTTGGTGGATTAAATTCTTATATGCCGCTTAATGGCCATTGATTATTAAATCAATCAAGTGGATAATCAAGACTATGCTGTTTATATTAATGATTTGAGTAATGATGACCGAGGCTATGTGAATATTTCAAACGCTTTTTTCTCGGCTAGTAGTGGATCAATTTGACTGAAATTTCAGCAAATTACCTTTACACTATCTAGTTTTTAACTATTATAGTGAGAACTGCCATCTCTTTATCTAATCTTCCATAATGTAACTTTAACTAATGTATCTTTAAATACATATCTGGTAGCAGAAAAGTGGGATGTTGAAGCCAAATTCAAGCCATTTCCTATAACTTGGCTGCATATTTACTTTAATCTACGCATTTCGATGGTGCCCATACCGTCCCCTTTGAGTTCAAATTATCCTGGGAAATAAATCATAAAGTAAACCAATTAATCTTTTAGAAAAAAAAAATACCCAAAAGGAAAAAAAAGAATAAAGAATAGTAGTAATGCGGTTCTTTATTATTATCTAAGAAGTAAATCAGGTAGAACCAAGAAGGGAATTAAATGTAATGTACCGTGCAATAAACCGATTATACAGCTGGAATTAATTAAAATGACTAGTGCAGTTTTATCTTGTACAACTGGGGACAACCCAATCTGTTTCATAGAGAATTACTTACGAATTATCTCTGTAACAGATAAGTGTCCATAGCACGTGCGTTGACTGCTCACCGCGCCAGTCATTGGCTCAACTGCTCGTGCAATGTTTACTTAACACCTAACTGCTTCGGGCAAAATGATGCATTTTACTCATTTTAATACCCATTTACACTAAATAGGAAATATTTTTTAACTTCAAATACTTCAAACGTCTTTATTTATTTTTCTTTTACCTCAAAAAAATGTTTGAGAATTTAATTTGTCGGAGTAAAAAAGTTAATATGCCGTACTTATTAAGCCTCGTCGATGTCATGCTTATCAGTGATTGTAGCGGCCAAGCGAATATTCACTGCGGGATCAGTTTGGGGACAACCCTGGACAGTTGGAATTTGAAATGGTTAGGGTTAGGCCAACTGTTTACACGATGTATAATATACAAGCCCAAGGAAGGGTTGGTAGATTCTATGACTTTGACTTACGGTTACCGTGGCAGTTGGAATTTGATATAAGAGTAGGCCGTGGCCCAGATGTCTACGCAAAATTTTCCTCATAGCACACTCTATGTGTATGTCCGTCTTCATTAGCCCAGTCGGAGCAGAACAGTAGGAAGTTAAACCCGATTTCATTTCATAACAAGGGTTGCGGTAATATTTAGGTCAGCAATGCTTCAAATATAATATTTACCGAACAATTTTCATTCGTAAACACCTAGATTCTATTATGAACAAACACGTCCATTGTAAAATGTAATATTAAAGTAACATGTCAAATTTCATTCAGTTTAATCCACACGCTAACATGTACTCATTTAAAGGACAATATTGGTGCCAGTCATTATCACATATGTGATAGAACTGATTAAACACTTTCCAAATATAATATTAACACAGAGATCATCGCTACCATAGAGGAGTAATAAAGTATTCATTAATCGGAAATGACGAACGCCAAAGGAAAACACGAGTTATTCCTCTATATAACTAACTGAAGTGAGTAGTGATAACAGATACATGGGCGAATATCTGCTCACTAATAATTCCCTCGAAGACCTAAAGTTGCCGTGTGACACTGTGAGAGAATATCTTACAATTCATAAAAAGAATTGACTGCTACTACATAAGAGAACACGAAAGAAAAACAGAAAAAAAGTTCGTGCATTACCATGTTTTTATAAGGTAGGGGAGACTGGGGCACATTGAACCACCATGGATATATCCTTTATAAATAATGCTATACAACCCAACGCTATACAGTGTTCAATGTGCCCCGGTCTCCCCTATAGAATGCATAAAAACAAGGGGCTGTACGGAGTATTTTTATTTTTCCCGTGTTCTCTTATCTTATGACACTTAATTACTTTATTGAATCGTCAGATATGCTCTTGCGGTCCCATATAACAACTTTTTGTCTTCGAAGGAATTATTAGTGAGCAGAAATTCGGCCGTTTATCTGTCATCACTCGTCACTTCAGTCATTTACATAGAGAAATAACTCGTGTTTTCCTTTGGCGTTCGTCACTTCCGAATCATGAATCCTTTATTACTCCTCTATGGTAGCGATGATCTCTGTGTTAATAGTATATTTGGAAAGTGTTTAATCAGTTCTATCACATATGTGATAATGACTGGCACCAATATTGTCCTTTAACATTTAATAAAGAAAATCAAATCAGAATACCAACGCTTGATAACCCCCCGGCTTGGATTCATTCGGATTTACATGTTACAACAAACCTTCCAACAAATACCAATTATTGCAGCAGGCATATTATATGACATTTCAACCCCAAATGACTTTGTAAAATAGTGGACGGGATTGCTAGAGATTCATCTTTTACAGTATTGTAGTTTGCGTGTGATTGGTATAGAGCTAACCAGGTGCATCAAGGCTCTAATAATCCCTTTGGCTTATATTGCATTTTCATGGTCTTTCAAGTAATTATTATGTCTGTAAACAGTTTGATTTGTTTGAGATTTATATAGATTACCAATAAATCGTGTCGTCTTTCCACAAAATATTAGTTTTGTTCTTCACAAAAAATACAACTTTTACGAAAATTAGATTTCTTAGCGGGGATCACAGTGTGCTATACGAATATACTATCTGATTAAACTGCAGATTAAATTATGTATAATATGCTTTTGAAACTTGTCCATTTAAGTAATTGTATTATAATGTATAATTTACATCAGCGGCGTATCTAACGGAGGTGCATGGGGGGGGGGGTAAATTGCACCCCCGGAACAATAAGGCGTCCCAAGAAATGGCGTCCCCTCTCATCCAAAAAATAATTTGACAAAATTATAAAATAATAGATTAGATTATGATCACGCAGTGATGCTCTTAAGGCAACGACCAGTTGGTTGGTTTTAAGGGCGTCCACGCGTCAATGCACTCATTTGCCCTGATCCAAACTTTCTTATATCACTTACGTGGAGGCTATGGGGCCCCACCACTCTCCTGCACCCCTGCTTTTAAAATCCTACATAACGGTCCTGATTTACATGGAGGTGGATTTATATAAGCTTCGGCTTGTTTTCAAAACCCATTATACCAGTCTCATACTCCAAATAAAATATTGTTTAAACCATATAGCAGATCGTCGAAGATCGTAAATTAAGCGATTTTGAATTTCTTGCAGACTAATCTATCGAGACTGAGGAATCTGAAAATGGAAAATCAGTCCAAAATGTGTTCAGTTCCGCCAATATTTACATTATGATGAATTCAAAATTTGGCAACCAGCGATATCCTCTGCAAACGATTATACTCAAGCCAGTGTCACCAGAAATGAAATAAAATGGCGTATGTTCGTCTTCATTAGCCCAGTCGGAACTGAACAGAAGGACTTTAAACTCCATTTCATTGTACCGTTGGTATTTTGATTAAATGATTAAAGGATACATTATCTAAGATATAGGTACAGAGTTGACCGTTTTTGCTATAATAATAGCCCAATAAAAAGATAATAAAAAAATAATATATTGAACATTTCAGTCTAAATACTTTATTCTGAGCGAAGTTATGAATGTTTAAAGTTTTCAAAATATAGTTTTCAAAGTACCACTGTTAAAGAAATAAAAGTTCCGGTTCACCATTTTTAAGTCAAATTATTAAATGGCGAATTGGTTCTAATTCATTTAACGTCACGGTCATCCGACAATCGTTTATCAATATTTGAATTATATATTATTAAATAACGTCCGTCATTTTGTAAGGCTAGTATTACATGAATTTGCTTCGCGGTGTTTCCTTTCGCGTTTTCGCGACGAAAAAGTCGGTCTAATACAAAGTTAATGTAATGGGGTCGTTTCCATGTATACGAAAACGCGCGCGGAAATACGTCAGGGAAAACGGGCTTAAGGCCTTTTCAGAACACTTATATGATTAAATTACTCTCACTACTAAATAGTTTTGCTTGACCAATACATAATTGTGCGCTATCACTTAAACTGTCACCCATTAACTAATTAACATGATTTATCTTGTTTCAGTAAAAGTGTTTTTGTTTTAGTTTGGACGTTATTGTTAGCATTGACCAATTACTATCGCCGCCATGTTTGTTATCTTAAATGTTGGGTTTTACCATCATTAACTTTGGTCATTCTTTATTACAGATTTTTCATTGGCCAGCTTCGTCCTGCACCATGAGGGGAAAGTACGCTCAAAACTCCCGGGGTACTGTCTCGGGCAACAACGGGAAGGCACCGGGGACCTGATCAGACGCAGATATTAAAGCCGTCAGCAGATTTCGTCAAGGACATGAGATGTAAATAGTGTTATGGTACGTGATTGTTGGCAAGATGGTGGGTTAGGGCTAGGTCTAGGGTTATAGGATTAGCGATAGCCCTGTCTACATCCCGTGACCTTTGACAACTTGGGAGCTACTGGTTAGAGAGCCAGCGCCATACCCAGGGTGTGGCCCCACACCTTTAAGGTAGCATTCCATCATTTTTAACATAATACTAATGTATTATCTTAATGAAGTTTATATAGTCTTAGTCCATCCGTCGCCCAGTTTTAAACAGTAAGGTAGCATTCCATCATTTTTAACATAATGATAATGTATTATTTGCTTAATGAAGATTAAATAGTCTGTATTGGCGCCATAATTACATTGAACGTTGGTTATTATTTATGCTGAGCTTATATTCTAATCGGCTTATATTCTATGACTTATACAATCGTGTAACCAATTCAATAAAGAGAGAAAGAGAGAGAGAAACCAGGTCATTTCGGGACTAACGTATGGTCTAATTTCATTTCAAAAATTCGCTTGCGCGTAGGGGTCTTTAGCAGTGGGAGAAAACAGGAGGACCCGGAGAAAACCCACGAGGTTGGACATGCGACTCTACTCCTAGTCACGTACAACCGGGAATTCGAAACTACGCCAGTTGACTCAAAGACAGATTCATGAGACAGCGCGCACGTGTTAACCATTCGGCCACCTTCTCCCAAATTCAATTAGAAGCGATGCACTAAGAATTTTAACTAGGCTATATAATCCGGCCACAATTATGGCATAGGTGTAAGTAAGTAGAAATGGTTCCAGTACTGATTTCGTCCATCTTGCTCCAGCCACACTAATTCCACACTCCTCGCAGAGCTTCGTTTGATTTACCTAATCCCACTAAACACTGCTAACAAAAGCAAATCATGACTGGTCAATAGTCCTATAAACAACCAATAGCTAACTGCGTAACAAAAACATTACGCTTTACACGGGGCTCCAAATTGGACTAAATATGTTTACATAACGCTACGTCATAACTCATGATTTTATTACGCCAAATTAACCAGTACATAGCAGAAACCTAATTGCGTGACAAACGAGGCTATCAAATCGAATACACTGTAAACAATACTGTTTGGAGACGAACATACTTTCACCGTTTTTAATACCTTAAATCACTGTCCAAAGGTTTTAGGGAAGACCAAGATTAAACGAAGGGCTGCCATATTGATGTACTTGGGATAGATTTGATTGAACGCGGGAAGAATAGACACACTCACTCAAAAGCTCAATTATCAATAGACACACTCACTCAAAAGCTCAATTATCAAAAGCCAATCCAGCAATGGCCATTTGATTACAAAAACGTTTTTACTAGACTAGAACTCACATTAATTTCCAATCCAACTGACGCCAACCCGTACTGCACATAGCTTAACATAATAACTTTTCCACATGAATTCGTGATTTAATAAAATACAACGACTACGTGATATTTCTGTCGTTTTTAAAATGGTCGCCAAACCAGAATTTAACATTTGATTCCTAGACTCACAACACATTACTTAAAGCTACATCTATTAGGATTTAGATAAAATGATGACAGGTCTCGCTAAAATATATAATAAAATATGAATATATTGAAAACTTGATAAAGGTCTTGTCGTGTTAATGAATACGGAATTATTAATTTATACAGCATTTCAAGCTAAAAGAAAGACCTGCAATAGGCAGATTTATCTCTTACGTAGCTCTTTAGTAACACGATTGTCGGGTAGCGACATGACGTGTTTATTGAATGTCTTGCAAGTGTATTACATAATGGCGGCGATTTATCGCAAGTACTATCTTTAAAACAATTATCGGAGAAAATATTATTCTTCCATGAACTAAATTAAACATCTTAATCTGTCCTTGAGCTTTAGTAGCCATCAGGAAAATTGTCTTTAATTATGAATTAATAGAGTTAATAGATCGACACGCATAAAGCGAAGGGTGTTTATTAAGTAAAGGACAAAGGAAATATTTTTTATTTATCAAGGCACCCACGGAGATGATACAAACTAGAAAATCGTGACGTTTTATTAAATATAGTAGTTTGTTGATAACATGATATATGATACAAAATGGTCGACTTATAGATCAAATGGCCACTAGTAATTGTTTTGTTTTTATGAATCACGCCAAACATTGATAATATAACAGCTTCAAGGTGGCGACATTGATTAAAGCCCCAATACCACTCTTGTTGTAACTGAATAATATGTCCCAATCTTTATACTGGTCAACAAATTGTATTATTTTACAATATTCCAATTAATTGATAATACAAATTTCATCTTAACACGCCTGATTTAAAAAATTGAAAAAATTCAACTAATTGATTTGAAAAGTCTAACGCAAACCTTTTCAAATGTAACTTGGATTTTAAAATATTTTGGAACCCTCTGGACAAGTAAAATAGGTTTTAATCGATAACTTACACAACAGGTAGGACACATAAACATCTAGTACTTAGAATAAGGCTATTATTTATTTTCTGGAGCTGCCAAGCCAGCAAGAGTGTTATTGTCCCTTTAAAGCGAACATCAATCTGATTAAAATACAGATCTTTATTTCATTTCGTTGCAGTAGGAGGTCACGTAAGGGGTCATGCGAGAAGCTTTTGACCCTATGACGTTATACATTTGATTGACAAATCATCGTTGATGTTTTAAGTGGGTATTTGGAAATACAACTTTTCCTTTGTCTTTGCATGAATGTCTATCCACAGTTCTGTGCACCGCACAACAAGAAATCGTCATAACATTAACAACGCAATGAATCATTCATTTCCGTCCTAGTCCGAACTTTTTCCGTATGCATATATAGATAATTTGCATACGGAAAATTTTAATGCATATATATAGATAATTTGCATACGGAAAAAGTTCGGACTAGGACGGAAATGAATGCATATATAGATAATTTGCATACGGTAAAAGATGGCAAACCACGACTTAAACATACATTATGCCAAGTGCCAAATCTGTCTATAGCAGGTCTTTCTTTAGGCCTGAAATGTTATATAAACTATAAATTAGCCATTTATTAACAAAACAAGACCATGCTCGAGATTTGAACTAGATTAGAACGGTTCGCCATTTAAAAATCTAATTTAACACAATGGGAAAGAGATGTTAAGTCGCGAATAGACACCTGTTTACCACTTTGCACACATCTTGTGAAAACTACTAACAGTCATAATTTAGTTCAGAATGAAGTAATGTAATTTGAATGAAATTTTCAATATTCTTCTTCTTTATCATCTATTTTTGAATTATCATAGCAAGAATGACCATGACCAATTCTTTTTTATTAAACTCTTAACTAATGTATCTTTAAATCTTATATGCCAAGTACCGTTGCTTCAATAATACACAATCAACGCTACATCTTCTGTCTGAATTAAGTAATTTGAATGGCATTTTCAATATACTCATCTCACATTATTTAAAACAAGAACTGCCAGCTCTTTATCTAAATCTTACATAATACATCTTTAATTTTCCTGGTTTTAATCCGGACTTATGTTTAAAGTAAACTTAATTTAACCGTCAGGAGAGTTGAAACTAAACTGCGCATTAACTTTGTCACTTTGAAATGACACGTAATAAAACCTGTAAGATTATACATACTGATGACATCACTCATTGTGATCTTCCGATCATGTAATAACATTTACAACCCGGAATAACTAGGAATTAAATTTGCAGTGACAATTAAGTCAGCATAATCTTTGAGTGGCATTTAGCGATTGACACGTGAAAAAGCACAAACAATTGACATTGAACACAATCGCTGATTTATACACATATGGTTCGACGTTTCGACAAGTGTTCTCTTGTAGTTTTCTACTTGAGAGCACTAACGTGTCGAAACGTCGTGCTATGTGTATAAATCAGAGATTGTTTTCAATATAAAATGTTGCTTTTTTTTTTAAAAAAAAATAAAAATTAAGAGAACTCTTTAAATATGTGGACTTTATTTATGCCTTATCCCTTGTAAACATCAAGCCCTATTTCGACAGACGGGCACTGTGGTGTTCAATCTATGGATGGCTGATATAGGCCATGTAAAATCCCCCCCCCCCTCTTCTAGCATAACACGCCAGTAAGATAGTATTTATGCGATCATACCACCAAATTACTTGCGATACTATCGCGCAAACATTGTCGTGGTGTCGTGCTAGACAGTTGGACACATTACATCATGCAAGAAGCTGAAAAGGGATGATACAAAGATATAATAGGAACATGTCCATTAATTACTTGTTTTCACAAAATAATGAAACATTTGGCGTTGAAAGGTAAATTGTTTGTGTTATTATTCAGCCATGACTTCACTATGCTACAGCGCTCTGGCATCATCTGGCTGATTTTGTAGGTCGTAGAAAAGTCGTAGCGAAGTCGTGGTCTTCAGCTTTCTTGATGTTTCCTCCTTGGCTGCTAGTCCGAAACTGATGGATTGGGCTAACTGTCTCTCCTACATATTGAGGTGGGGTCGTTATAATAGCGTGGCAAGCACGTTGTAGGGGTAATGTATTGTATATCAGGGAAGGGGGGGGGGCTACAATTGTCTTCCGGGGGTCACTGTGACTAAGTGAGTAAGACGCTGGCTTGCTATCCCGGAGGTCGAGTAATTTCATCGGGATTTTCCGGCGTAGTTTACCCTTGTGAGTAGTGCAGGATGGAGGTCTTGACAAGTCGTTGTGTTGGTACGAAAAATCGAGGCCCCGTGTACACATTGGCGTGCACGTAAAATATCCCTTGGTAGATGGAATTTGATATAAGAATAGGCTGTAGTGCCACGGATATCGCGTGGCAAAGTGGGTAAGACACATGCTCGCTAGCCTTGAGGTTGGGCGTTCGATCCCTGCATTGGCCGAGAAAGTTCATCCAGATTTTCTGGCGTGGTTTCCCCTTGTTAGTGATGCTTGACGGAGGGCCTCACAAGGACAGCTATCTAGTCCGTCGGATGTGACAAAAAACAGAGGCCCCTTGTACACATAATCGTGCACGTAAAATATCACTTGGCAGTTTGAGTTCGATATAAGAGTAGGCCGTAGCGCCGCTGCCCGGTCAAAATTTCCCTCATAGCACACTGTATGGCGTATGCCCCTCCTCATACCATGTTTAGGAGCAGAACAGTAGGACGTTAAACCCCATTTCATTTCGTTTTCATTTCTGTAGCACGGCTGTGCGGGCATAACCCACACAGCACACTGTATGGCGTATGTCCATCTTCATTATTCCAGTCGGTGGATAACAGTAGGACGTTAAACCCATTTTATTTCATTTAACAATTGTCTTTGAAAGATGTCATGAGAGCTATCAGTTATTCTCACTAAAACACCCCAAGATACCCTGCCAAATTAGGTAACAAGCCATAACATGACTTCACTTCTTTTGTCCATTTGGTTTCTATTTATGGCTTTTTATATTTTTCTTGATTGCTAGTCTGACTGATGGAAATCTGACTGATTGGAACAAACACGTATCTGTTGTTTTTTTCTATCAATTGAAATGGATAGATTACAGAACTCTAAGCACAGTCATTTATGAAGAATGACAGCGACGCTGAAAGATAATTTATTGACTACGTAAACAGCACAATTAAAAAGTAACCTGTCCAGCTTAATTTAGGATCAACATGCATTTTGCCATCTAAAAAAGACTATATGAGGACTGCAAATCGTTAATCGGTTTAAAGTGGGTTGTCGAGGTTTATTTGCCAGATTATCTTGTGTCAATTGGTGTGACAGGGGCTATTGTTCTATTCTCTGATTTATTAGCATCTATTGACTCTATCCGGTTCTTTAATCCCCAACTATATGGGATGTTTATGGGGCGAGTTAGTGCGAATTATTGCCGTTAGCTTCCCTTAAGATCTGCTTATTAAAGAATAATTGCCTATCAAAGTCACATTAGTATAGGTAATCGGTATTATTAGCGATAGATACGTGGACGGGATTGAGCAATGAAATCAACAAAGGTGGGAGGGGGTATCATTAACCACATTTTCCCTTTTCTGTAAATTCCAAGCAAAACAAAATGACTTTAAGGTGTATTAGCCCGTGAAACAAATCAAATAAGGAATTTCGACACTCTGAGAACCCCTTTAAGACGGGATCGGTACATCGATATGGTATGCATTCACTTATTTTATACGACCATTAAATATATGTACATTTAAAATAAACTGAAATGTGCTAATCAGACTGGCGTGTGTCAAGAAATCTGGCCCGGACAGTGGCGTTTCCTTTACACTTCATTGAATTCCACCATACCTAGCGATCTTTTACGTGCACACCAAAGTGTGCATGGCTAGGCATCGAGGTGACTATTTCTTGTCGCGGAACAACAAGGCGCTTTTCATACAGCAATGAGAAGGAGAAAGTGGGATTATATGAGAATCCCTATTATCAAATATGAATCGGTACGCTACCCCATACCCCCATAAATAAAACTAAATCCAAATTATTAAAATTTGAGCTCAATCTGTTTCACCCTTTCACTTTCAGACACGGTATTATTCCTTCTGAGAAAAAACAAAGAAATCAACAACTAAATCAACAACCTGTGGATTAAGACCCACGACCGAAAATAAAATCACGTGGATCAAAGCATCTCTCCTTTCAAAAATGTCCGTTAACCAATACAGACCATAATGTTTACGAGTCCCTGGAATCGTAAAATGGCTATACCCTTTGTAAATAGAAGATGACGTGGCCAAGTTCCTCATGTTTACGCCTTGTTTTTCTGATCGTTGAAACTCTGTATTTGGCAAGGTGTGAATAAATTGATAATCACGACTGTATTAAAATGGGTGATAAGATATGCATGTAATTACAAAGCTGTTGGCAAATCAAGACTTTGTGTTTAGCCAAGTATAACCTAATCCGACATCAAACAACGCATTGTTAATGCATGATATCCATCTACAATCTGCATCACAGAGGATAACAAAAGTCTTCTGATATCTCTGTAAAAGCTGACTGTCTTTAACACGTGACGTCACATCACGCGGCGTCAATCCTTGGCTAATTTAATGGCGCATGTATTGTTTACATATAAGCAGTAACTGGTTCGTGCAGATGGTGCCCTTTACTCATTTTAATATCTATTTGCACTAAATAAAAAATAATTTTTACCTACATATAAAAATATTTTAGAGTTTAATTTATCGGAGGAAAAAAAGGTAATATTTTGGGCTCATTAAGTCGCATCGATGTTATTGTTATCAGTGATTGTAGCGGCCTACGAATATTCACTGCTGATCAGTGTGATCTATCTATTGGTAGTATGTTTCATCTCAGGATATCAGTAATCTATTAAAGCAAATGACTAATATGTACATATTAATAAAGTCTGGTTTTACTTGTATTTTAGGTTTGAAGTAGTTAGGTCACTAATCAATATCAATCCAAAGCCTTACGCTTTGTCAATTCAAATCAACATTGGTGTTGTTATCTTACCTTGAAAATGTAGGCTTCTGATATCGAATATTTAAAGGGTTAATCCCAATAATTTTTTGAGGAATATAACTGCTTAATTTTGTGTTAAAATACCTTAAAATCCCCTACCAAAGGGCTGAGCAACTAACTCAGTATTTGTGATACGTTTTCAAACAACTTAAACACGCCAGTTTTCTTCTGAAAATTGAGAGCGGTGTCCGAAACTGTATTATGCGGTGTCTACGTAAAACCAGGTTTTCTTTAAAATAAAAATAATGTGTATGCGAAATTTACGTTTCATTATCAAGTACAGCACATGGGCCATTCACTATATAGACATCTCAAGGAATGGGAATCGCTCATCAGGTCACCAAAGAAAAAATTGGCCCGGAATCTTAAAAGGGTTACGTGTCCGGATAAGCAGTTTTGACGTTCACGTCCAAACGACTCAATATTTTGAGCTGAAATATTGATATAGGGTCAATGCACCATTCTCTGATATTTTGGCGTTTAAATTTCATATGTACTCAGACTTTTATTTTTGAGACTCTGTTCAAATCGGGACTGTCCCTTTAAGACTAAATAAACATTTTACCGTTGGTACACGAATCGTGTACCATTCTGCGTTTCAGCATCATTTGTAACAGCTGACAAGAAAGAACGAGGTAAGACATAACTTATCTTGAGAGCATGCGTAATAGTCTGGAATAACCAGACACTAGAAATTTCTATTTGGTTGAGACTCGTGCCGTATTTCGCTGGATTTGAAATTAGAGTCAAAATGGAAACAATTGTATGTAAATCACATCGTATACAATCAGATTACATTATTATATGCGTTGCTACCCATTTGGGTCAATTTATAGGTCCTAAATATTACTACGATTTAGCTCCTTTAATATACATTTTTTTGATGGAGGGGGGGGGGGGTGTAGATTTTTTACACCCATAGACGATTGTCCAGATACATTTTTTCACTCCAACATTCAAAGAAATAACGTGGCTCACGTCACTATATTCCTATACATTTTGTACATGTATGTAAAGTATTGTTTCAAAGCTTTTATTAAATTCGCGGGATTTCCCCACGACGTAACGCCAAACGTTGTCTCCACCTTGGACCCTCGCTACTCAAATTCCTGGACACGTCCCCGACCTATTATTTTTAATCAAAACACACTACTACTTTTGAACTTCTTACAGACACGGTTTCAATACTCTTACACGGGTATCTTTATCAAAAAATGATCAAAAGAAGAATAGAATCCCAGAAAATAAAACCTTTCTACCATGTCCCGCTAACCGGATCGTGATGTTGGCCGGGTTTCCCTTGGGACTTTCCTGTGCGGTTTCACCTTGTTGGTGGAGCACGACAGAGTGTCCAGCAATGAACAGAGTCTAGTCCGTAAAACGTTGACAGTTGGCATAGTTGACGGAAGCAGCGCTGCCCAGGCAAAATTTACCTCATAACACATAACATAGCGTATGCGATCTTCTATATAAGCACTTGCTAAGTCAGAGCAGATTTTTGTCTGCGATATCACTTCGGTGGAACCGAACGTTAAATAAAGCTACTTCACACACTCAGAGCAGATGTCTGCGATATCATCTTAAGAGGAGGCGGACGTTATACCCGACATAGGCCAATTCGGTGCAGAAAAGTTAAACCCCATTTCATGAAGGCGGGGTCTCTATCACGTTGTGCTTTCCATCAGCTCTATTAAATGTAATTTTAAACCTATTATGGTAAATCTTTTTGACTTTGGAGTATATTTTATGTCCGTAAAAACTTGCTGTCTGAATATATAGAGAGGAATTTGGGGTTATTCTTCTGAAATATTTTCTTTAAACCTGTACCGGGTTATTTTTCCAGGGTACTTTTTTTCCATAGAAAACATGACATAAGGTTTTTCTTACTGAAATATTTTCTTTAAACCTGTACCGGGTTATTTTTCCAGGGTACTTTTTTTCCATAGAAAACATGACATAAGGTTTTTCTTACTGGAATTCGGGGATATTCTCATTTTAAGTGCATGTAAACATAGACAGTTTATAAGCTAGATAAAGTCATCGACTTCGGCTATGCTAGGGAAGAAAAACTTCTGAAAAAGACATCGAAAGAAGAACATCGGACTACCGGTCCCGGTTTTTCTTTTTCTCGGGTTGTTTTCTTTGCCCAGCATAACATCAGTCTCGTGCTTTATCGTAGACAAAACACATAAAAAATTACAGTCACTAAGCACATCAACCAAAATAAATACTAGACGCAGGAACAAACTTCGCTTTATGCGACTGAACTGTCAGCATGATGAAGAGTAAGCTCTAAATACGCCAATAGAAATTAACAGTCTGACACATGCAAATAAGTATAACTTTAAGAGAGGTTATCATCTTTTAATAAATCCTCAAAATAGTTAATAGTTGATGTGATTTTACATACTACTCGGGGGTAATAATTATAAGATATATTTTTTACTGATATGCATGTATTTTACACATTTAATTTCTTTCAGTCTGTCACTTGAGGCAACCAAGAATTGATCTTTTCAAATGACAAGATATGCTAAATCGCAATAAGAAAAATATCATACAGGTTTCATTTGAGTCGATGAATTTCGGTCGGTAATGTTATTGAGTCGTGAAGAGCTGTTTTACTTTTAAGATCGCTTTGTTATCATTTGAGTTTAAGACGGGTGATTGGAGCGAATCCATATTATAAAGATTAGTCTTTCCACATTCAAAATTTATTTAGTTTGTTTCAAACTGATTTTCATATTCGAATAGATGTGTCTTCTTTTAATTTAAATATAGGATGTAATGGGATATGTTTGAGACGTAGGTGATGCTCGATTCACAGTCCAGAACGTCCCGAATCGACAGAATTACAATCGAGTGACGCGGAATTCAGTCCTGTCATAGTTCTGCCAGTCCCGACAGCTGAGGTGGAGTGAGTAGAATCGTGACGTATTCCTAGGTAAAAATTATGTTTCAGCTGTCATGATTGGTTGAGATATTTTTTATACAGTCGACGCATGCGTTGTACTCCGAAATTCTCCTTTTCACTCGCTTGACACCAGTTTTGGAATTTAATTCCGGAATTGTGAATCGAGCATCCCCTAATTTAATCTGGATTCAGGGGAGCTAATACGAGAATCTAGATTTATATTTTTGGTAATCATACTCATCCTGAGTTGAGAAGGTCACTATACAACCAACTAAAGGTTACTCAAGGTGTCCTAATTAAGTCAAAAAACAATTTAAAGGATATATAAGTTTAAAAGCACATAGCAAAGAAATATTTACTAAATCAGAGAGAGTGGGAAAACAAAGTGAGGTTTAACGTCCACTCGACACAAACTAGGTCATTTCGGAACTAACATATATGGTTCAATAATTCGCGTGCGTGTAGGGGTCTTTAGTACTGCGAGGAAACTGGACACGTACAACTGGGGAAGCGAGACCACGCCTATGGTAGACATTGTGATGCAGTCCCCCCCCCCTCCCCTGTATTTTAATGGTCTCCAGGGGAGCTCACTCCAGTCTAATCCTATACATATATGCCCCCAAAAGTAATTCTGTCTCCGAGCTTCTGATTTTATCATATCCTCGGGTGATCCAACAGACCCTGACGTTGTATCCATCTCGGACCCCCCCCCCCCCCCACAAGCCACAACCCACTGCTGAAGATTCTTCTGGAGAAACGGTCTCGTAGTTTACATTTTGTACAAGCGTCCCTTTTGACTGACTAATACATTTCTGTGTTGAGACTATACGCTTTCAGATTTGGGAAACTAAAACCTATTTTGATAGAGAAACAGCCTTATGGTATTCTTAATATTGCACAATACCCCATTATATCGCAATTATTCCGCGCTTTTTTATGTAAAGAACTTAAATAATTCGTTAAAGACCAAAAATAACAGAAAACAGTTTCATTCAGACAGTTAGAAAACAATTGTAACATTTGAAACACAACAAATCTGAAAAGGGAGACACAATGCAACAGTGTATCTTTTCCAATAAATGCAAATTTCTTTTGAAAATAGAATCATATTGCAAAATAACTGAAGTACTGAAGGGTAAAAAGGAACAGTTTATAAAATGTTTTAAACAGAAATTAAAATTGTTATTGACAAGAAGTTGCTTGTTTTGTTTTTAAAGAAAATTTATTTTGCGACTATTGATTATCAATACAAGCGTCTAAACACCCAACTAGCGTGGGCCTAGACAATTCAGAATACAAATAGCCTACTTCACTTCGTAAAGAACTTTAGAAATTTGTTCAAGTGAAGAAATTTTCTTTTACTATCATGAATTATGCAAGCATTACACGCATCATTAGAGTCCGATATTACAAATTAAGTTATCTTGAAAAAATGTGCTATAATTGAGAAATAATGATGTTTCTTTTTTTGAATTTGTTAAAAATGGTAAGCGAGATCAGGCGCGAAATGGAGAATATCTTTTTTCGGGTAAAATCAACAATTTTCAACAAGGAGAATACTCATTATTGAGGAAAACAGGAATGAGAATCCGAATGGCAAGAATCGAACCGCAATCCGACATTTACTTCACGAAACAAAACTCACTTGGTCTTTCTACTGATATCTCCAATTGAGAACACGAAGTTGATAGACCGACATTTAAATTCCCATATGCATCACGATTTTAGTCGACAAGACAGAGAGAAAGAGAAAAATGGGGTTTGACGTCCACTCGACACAAACTAGGTAATTTTGGGACTAACATATGGTTTCAATTTTATTTCAATAATTCGCTTGCGCGTAGGGGTCTTTAGCAGTGGGAGGAAACCGGAGTGCCCGGAGGAAGTCCACGAGGTTGAGAATGCACCCCTATCTCCATGCCACATACGCTCACACCAGGGATCGAAACCACAGCCGCAAGCCAGGGGTGACTGGCACCCTAGACCACTAGGCCAGAGCCTTATATAAGGCTCTGCACTAGGCCATCCCAACTCCCCATAGTCGACAAGACGGATTATACTTCGAGAATTTTGAGAAATATTTATTCAGCTCCCATTTACTGAAATTGTTTTTTTTAAATCGACTCTTTTGTGTGCACGTGTACTAAAGGTTAAAACTTCATTAAAAAATAGTAATTCCTATGCATCGACCATTTCAGTCAAAAACACTGAATATTCTTCGAAAATTTGTAGAAATACTTGTTCAGTTTCCATTTAATGCAATTGTTTTTTTAAAAAGTCTTGGTGTGTATTAAAGACGTAAAACGAGTTAAAACTGCATTACAAATAGTATATTAATATTATGATGGCCGCCATAAGGTGCCTAGGTCTATTCTCAAAGAGGGATCACGGTGGCTAAGTGGGTGAGGCGCTGGCTAGCTAGCTTGGAGGTCGTTTAATCACTGCATTGGCCGAGAAAGTTCATCCAGATTTTCCGGCGTGGTTTCGCCTTGTCAGTGGTGCAGGGCGGAGAGCCTGATAAGGGCAACTGTCTAGTCATTCGGACGGATGGGACGTTAAACCCCATTTCATTTCAGACAATTCTCAGCGAGCAGAATTGTACAGTATATAGGTCTACTATAGAGGGCAATAATTACTGTTTTGTATGCAATGAGGATCTAAAGGTTAAGAGATGTATAAAGTATCGCATATTTGGTATATATGAAAAGTAGAGATGAGACACCCTTCTTTCCAGAAAAATACTGGATTCCCCGACAAACACCTTTGAGCCGCCCACAAGACAAAAATGAGAGGGTTTGACTAACCGAAAGTCTGTCTCATGATTGAGTGACGAACGCTTATTATGCGTTGATCTGAAAATAGATTCCCCTTCAATCCAGTCGCTTGACAAACAAGGCTTCTTCAAATTTTTGCCCGGATTAAAATGTATAAAGGTGAAATATCATAGTCTCTGAATAATTGATTCTAAAAAGAACTCCTCAGCACTACGAACCCTCCCCACTCACACCAAACTGCAGTTTAAATCCCTCCATACCGGAGTCCCTTTCACCCGGTTACACAGTGAATGTGGCAATGAAATCAAAACCTCAAGATGTTAAAATTCAACCCACATAAAGTGTAATGCGACGAAGTCCTGGATTGATACAATATACAATCCTATATTTTGTATAGTTTTTTTTATGCTTTCGATGGCCTCTACTACATGCAGATGTGACCAGATGTAGTGAGAGGTCCCGTCAGAGGTCATACGAGCAGCTTTTGAACCTATGATGTCAGACGTTTGATTAACCAAATAGCGTTGGTGTTTCTAGTGGGTTACCCACATCATCATCCAGAAGGCGGGTTATATATAACAACTCTAGTATACCAGATCCGAAGGTAGCAAAGACAAGTAAAACAAAATTTTGAACAATAAAAAACGAAACGAAATAGGATCTTTGTTTTAATCAGATTGGGTTTAATAAGATTTATATTTGTTCTACGACGTATGATGAAACGAATATTCTTTTACATTATAAATTTTGCACTAAACAAATAAAACGTTCTTCTACTGGGCTAATGAAGACGGACTTACGTTAGGCGGTGTGCTATGAGGGTACTACCTACTCTTATACCGAATTCCAACTGTCAAAGGCTCCTTTACGTGACTGCTAATGTACACACCATGTTTCGGTTTTACGTCCCATATTCGTTCTTTTTTTTTTAAAACTGTAGATGGCAAATAATTATGTGGTGAGGTGTTAACTTTAAAGATCAAATAGACACAAGGTTATTTCATGGTGACAGGTGGAAGACACAAAACTATATAAGGGTTAGTGACTTTTGTGAATAGACTCGAAAATATATCTAAAAAGTGAAAATAATATTTTTCTAATTTTTGTAAAAGACTTTTTGCTACACTCCCATAGACGATATAACCATTGAAACATTCAAATTTAAAATAATTTATGTAAAATAATTACTCGAGCTTTGAGCAGATTGCCTTAGAAATAATGTTCTGCATCTTAATACATAGAGAATCTCCTACAAGTCTTTTTTGATATCAAAAAATATCAACAAAAGTTGATAAAGTAAAAAAAAAAAAACCGAGGATATTTTTTGATATTAAAAAAGGCGAGTTGGAGATTTTATTTATCACCCAATCTTTTCTTACATGCACAAATAAATAAATATAATTCTTTAGTATAGATTTCACTTTTACTGAATCTGATTACATTTCAGCGTAGTGATACATCTTTTTTTGACAGCAGTCTCCTTATTGGAAAGTCCGACATATTGACCCAGTGTTTCCTTCAAGATGAATTAAATAAAAAGAGTTTCCTTTTAACAAAAAAGAAGTTACTTTTTATTTAGAATTTGAAATAAAAGAAAGTAGTTCCTTTTTGATTGACCAATCAAATTCATGGAAAGCGATGTCATTATGTGTTATTGGTAATACAAACAGTAATACAGATTTCAGTCCATACGTCTATGGTAGCCTTGGTGACCCACAAACAACAAGGAAAACGCAAATTAAATAACAATCATAGTTACAGCGAAATGTTGCCATAAGTAACAATAAAGTGTACATCTCTTTTATTGTTATACGTTTTATTCAGACTATATCTTATAGAATTAATTGGCATTGTTAGAAGCCATGTCTCAAGTGGTCCAATCTTGTAGTTTCGTCGCCATTATCGGTTCCTAAAAAAACCCTTGGAGACAATATATGATAAATTGGCATTTTTTAATGGTGAAATATGATATTCTTCTCAAAGGACCAAAATACCTCTGTCTTTCATTTTTGTTTCTTTTATCTTGTTGCTAGGAAACTGATTTTTTAATTCTGCCAATAAATCACTCGTTATATATTATTTCCAGACGTACCTGGAGACGTGGGAGAGTCAAGTCACCAGTGAAATAAAGCAAACAGCGAAAAACGAGTTCACGCTAAACGGGGGTTCCACACCACTAAACCGAATGGTAGTTCAAGAATGTATACGCGGGTGAATCTAGCTCGCAGGGGTGTCTTTGATAAATCTGTACACCATTCGAAGTTAACAAAAGGGATAATGTGACAGCGCGTACACCAAGCAAATATATTAACTCAAAAATGGAAAATTAAAAACCGCAGTGTGAATATATTTTTAAAAACGCCCCTCATTCAACGCAAACCACGTCATTTCGGGACTAATATTCGGTTCTATTTTACTTCAATAATTTGTTTGCGCGTAGGGGTCTTTAGGAATGCGTCACTTGACTCAATCACAGTCCTTATGACGCACGTGTTAACCATTCGGCCACCTAAACCCCTCCCCTCATACTGCATGGTGCAAAAGAGTGGGACGTTTAACTTCAGTTTCATTTCCAGTTTGTTATTCAACTTTCAGCTTAAAAATGCAACCGGATTCCAATCGATCTCCAATGAAAGATTGAATTCCCGCTGGGACGTTGTGTATCCAATGTCCAAAAACATTATAAATCCAAGCTTTTTGCCCGCGGGTCATGATACAATTGTCAATTATGGTACTCTATCTAATGTCTGGTCGACTAATATAAGCATTAATATCCTGTCAAATGACCATCAAAGGACACGTACGTGTGTGGAGGATTGTTTTGGGTGATTACTACCCTATTAATACCGAGACAAAAAGGATAGAGAGTTAATAAAACTTCAAGATAATATTATGACTTAAGTCGTGTCAGTGAGATAAGCTATTCAGGTAATAGATAAGCTGAATACTGTTCCTAGTTAATTCATCTTCTACTTTACAAAAACTACAAAGCAGTTAATCATTGTTAATGGTTTACAATACCATTAGGTGGCATCACGTTTTTTTATTTAGTCAAATGTCATGGTTTCCATACCTGGTTGTCGCCTACATGGCATCTGGGTATTCCCCTACCCCCACCTGTTTAATTTTAAAAAAAATATACAAAATCTGGCCCTGTAATTTAACATAATGAATTTTCATCCACATTCAAATATATGTACATGTCTGTCATACACGATTAACCAGTCCCAACTTAATACCCGCCTTCTCAAAAGCCGAATGGCATTAGATGGACAATTTTTTATTAGAGACTTTTGGCAAGCGCAAATTCCTAGTGCGTATCCGTATGGATTTTGTGTGTGACATTATCAATGTATGTGTATTTCTCATACGTGATACGGCACACGGATGCGGCAGCCCGAATCCAACAGCTTCCATACGGAGAAGGTCCGTATAACATTGTCGTCTTCTTAGACGCTGAAATGTATCACAGCGGGTTTTTTTTATGAATTTATGTGTATCTTAGAACACGGGGGTGCATATTTGATGTGAATTTAATCATGATAAAGACTGGAATTTAATCATTATTTTTGATTGGTTTTTCTCGGAATTTTCATACAGTACTCTTCCTGTCTGTCTGCACGCTTTCATACGGAGAAGGTCCGTATAACATTGTCGTCTTCTTAGACGCTGAAATGTATCACAGCGTTATTTTTTATGAATTTATGTGTATCTTAGAACACAGAGGTGCATATTTGATGTGAATTTAATCATGATAAAGACGGGAATTTAATCATTATTTTTGATTGGTTTTTGTCGGAATTTTCATACAGTACTTTTCCTGTTTGTCTGCACGCTGGTTGATCTACGCGCTAGATTTAGGTAGATATGGGACCTTGAAAATCTGTAAATGTGATTCTATGGTAAAGGGGTGTAAATGATAAATTAGTGAAACCAAAAATTCCTGTCGAGTCAAAGATTTTTTTTTAATAAGATGCGACATTAATTTTCTTAATAGCCCAGCAAATGTCGAGTGACTTCACGTACTCCGAGAAGTTGTAGGCAAGGAACTTGACAAGTACTGTTGGTGATCTTGGTAGATAACTGCATCATGCTGTACAGAAATAAGTTCAGCTCAGTGACGCATACGTCCGCGACGCAAGAATCTGCCAAAACTCTAAAACAATTCTGACGCAACGTGTCACGTATACCATACAGATACGTGATGTCCTTAGATCCTTGTGGTCGAAGTAATATTTTTCATGCATCTAATCTGTAAGAACAGCTATAGCTTTTTATTTGCAATGATCACACAGTTATGGTACCTTAGAAAGGTATCTTAGTTTTAATATTACAAAGCAAAGATAAGACAAACTAACAATAGAAAGAACTGATTTATTATAGCACTTTCATTTACCTATTTACAATAACAGTTAGAATTTCGAAAATATACAGAAAATATTCCAATTTCATGATGTCCTTTATGTATGGGGTTGTTATACCTTTGATTATCATAAAGGACTACCGGCATAGCTGTCCTTATCCATAATTTGTATAATAATAATTCAATTCAGTAATGCAATTATACCATTTGGATTATGTAATGCACCAGTACATGTTCATAAATTAATGAAAGATTTAAAAGAGAAAAATAACTTTTATGAAGCTTTGACTTCTCACTCCTGTTGTCTATTCTGGATATTTTTCTCGACATTTTAATGTTAGGAAGGACACCAATTGACTTAAACTGTAATATTTAAACAAACACAAACTGATTCGAGTATTTTGTTTAAAGCGGGCATGTCTTCATTAGTCCTCATCAGTAGGACAAATAAACCCCACTTCATTTCATTTAAATAGAGCTATGTTTATCACAATTGTACTGTTTATTATCAATAAGTGATTCTAATCTTTAAGAACATTCTTATCAGATCAATACGCATCTTTTAGCACATAAATAGAATACATGTTTATCACCCTTAGTAATATAGACCAATCTTTGAGTGTATATATGTAACACTATATATTATCACAGATTCAATCCAGACAGATAGATTTTCTTCAAGTAGATGCGGCAGCCTGAAAAAAAAAATACAGATTGTAGTTAGTCATATTAACATAATTCACTACATTTAGATATACACTTCTGATAAAAATAAAATCAGTGATTGGGAACACAATCTGTTATGGTGTGAAGAAAGCAACCTGTTATCAATAGTTATTTCACAACCAAGAAGACCAATTTCAACAATATTTAAAGATGCATTAGCATTTTGGAGATCTTTCTTGGTCAACAAAATACAAATAAATGATTTGAGCTTTGTCCATATACGAGAGAGAGAGAGAGAGAGAGAGAGAGAGAGAGAGAAATGGGGTTTAATGTCCACTTGACACAAACCAGGTCATTTTGGGGCGTAGGGGTCTTTAGCAGTGGGAGGAAACCGGAGGAAACCCACGAGGTTGAGAAGGCGCTCCTATCTTCATGCCAAATACGCTCACACCAGGGATTGAAACCACAGCCGCAAGCCAGAGGTGACCGGCCAGCTAGAGGTCGAAGTGCGGCACTCTAGACAACTAGGCCATCCCAACCCCCCGCTTTGTCCATACACATAAAATGTATAAAATTAATTGTTGTCTTTTAGGACCAACTTCAACAATATTCAAAGAGGTATTAGTATTTTGAAGATTTTGTTGGTCACCAAAATAAAAATAAATTTTTTGAGCTTTGAACACATAAAAGTTAAAAATTTAACTGTTGTATTTAAGGACTAAATTGTTTGAAATGATTAATTTTTTACCACTGGAATTGACTGACACATAAATTCTACAGCTAGTCGATTTCAACACCAGTCAAGTCAAAAAAACAAATGCTCTGTCTGGAGCTTTGTTTACTGAAGATTAATCTAAAATATCTTAACTCTATGAATAAGGAAGAGCAAAGCCCTGATGCTTAACAATTTGAATTTTACCTGTGATGTTCCCCAACCAAGATATCCTGGTGTCGTGGCAGCATGATATTCATCAACTAACTGTTGTAATACTTCCCTTGAATTATCAAATTCATCTAAATTATCTTCAAATATTCTCTCCTTTTTAAACTGATCCATAAAAGCTTCTCTTTTACGTAATTTATCAAACTGGCGTAATGTTCTCTCAAAAAGCTGTAATAATGAAATATAATGAATAAAATCTCAGTGACTTTCAATGTATGGACACATATGCAAATGCTACAAAGGATAGTTTTGGCTATTCTTCATTCAATTCCAATTGTTGACGGTGCATTTTAGGTGAATACTTGTGTCTACATGGGTGGATCTAGTGAATTTGAAATGGGCTTGGAAAATAAGAAAATTTATTCAGCCTATGCAGTATTTGATCAGGGAATATTCTAGTCAAAGTCTAATACTGTAACTACTTGGAATTCCAACCTCATATTCTGGTATCATACCCACCAAACCACATTTCATCTCGAATTAAAAGAAGAAAAAAAAGATAATGTATACTTACAGACACAATACTGGTATGATTGGCCAACATTAAACCACTAACACGATGTGAGGTTTGTACATATGGTGATTTACGAGACAGGGCTACTTGGATACTAGCAGGACCCCATGGTATGAACGTTGCTAACTTTCTTTCTCGGATTCTCTGCAGACTTTTGTGTACCTAAAATAGACAAAACAGATGTTTGATCAGTACTGCACTTGTCTCAATCTCTGGTTTTCAGGTAAGCAAGGATCTCACACAGGTGATTGTCAATTACTATACTAGTCTGAGGCTCTTTATTGTAAATTTTCCCTGAAAACTATACTATTCAAATACCAGTAGACCATGCTTTAGGGCAGTCCCAGTAATAAACTTATTGAATCCTCACACCAATGGGAAGACATAACAATAGGGACACATCTGTAATCAGGAAAGGAGTATGCAGATGGATATTCTTTGTTGAATCGTATTTAATGATACATCCATACCAATTTTCTGATAACCTGTCAAAATTTACGTATGGCAGAGTCATCATTTATGTGTAACCTGGAAGAGTTTGTCCAAGTGTAATTATAAGGGATAAATGTTAACACTCTGGAGTTAAGAAGTATATGTCACAGCAATTACTAGTATTTAATAGATAGATATACTTACTTGTGTTGGATCTACTTCACCTTGTATAATATTTAATATAGATATATAACAATGATTAGCTTGTCTTTGTACTGGTGTAGATACCATCATATTTTTAGGTTGTAATAATCTTCTCATAACATCTAAAACTGTGGTTTTGCGTACACTAGCAACCTACAAACAACAGATAATGATAATTAAATGAGTACATGTAAGTACCAAGAACCAAATTGTTATTCTCCTATTCTTAGCAGTGGCAGATTTAGGCAGCAAAAACATTTATTTCCCTTAAAGATGCATTATTTTATTTGGGCTTTAAAAATTATATATCTACCATTTAGACATTTATTCAATGTACTTTGCAATTCAAATATCGGCAAATTTTAACATGGCTAAACATCTTTTATGATACAAACTTCTCCATTTCCCATTCCATCCCTTGCCAAAATGTAACTTGCAGTTGCATTCTTGGTGATAAAAACATTTAAGTAAAGAATCGGTTTGAATACGTGCACACCACCAAGATGAATTGACCACATTGACTCAGATACATGGAAATTAATCAGAATAATCCATCCATATGATTTATAGGTGAAACTGTTTTATCCGGAACTAGCTTATCCAAAGGTTTTCAAATTACCTGTGAACTAGTAGATAATGGTGTGTAGCCAGTCATGAGAAAATGGAGTCTAGGTGTAGGAATTAGAGATGCTATTAACCCAATCAGATCATTATTCATGTAACCTGGGTAACGTAATGTAGCTGTACTGGTTGACATCACTGTTGATACCTATAACAAAATATCAAACATTACACAAAATATTAAAAAAATTGTGCAATTTTTATTGTGATGGTTGATAATAACAATGTGGGATTTTATTATTCACTTAAACATACATTATGGGAGAGCAAAAACTGACTTTTGTCGGTCTTCCTTTGGGCCTCAGAAGTCATAGAAATTATAAATTAGATCTTTATTTAAATAACAAGCCCAAAATTAACTCTGTAGACCTACGGATGGCTTGGATTGGGCTCGGATTAAAACAGGATTTCGTTGACTGATTTAATCACTATGGCGTCGTGGGAGGGGCTTCTCCGTGACGTTGACGTCATCATACTTCCGGACTGTTTTCTATTCGTCTGCTTAGGGAGTCGCTTAGGCCTACCTGAAGTACAAAAGAGTACACGCAGGCAACGCAAGAAGTCAGCTATTTATTATAATTTATTTACAATACTGCCTCGTTGATTTGGCCCATTCCTTTCAAACTTTAATATCCTATCGCAGACTTTCTCTTCTTATCTATATATTAAAAGTCTTAATTCTAATTTATAGTAAAAAATAAATGTATACGAATTGAATTGCAGTCCTGTCTCAAACCGAATACGCTATCGGTACTAGTCAGTGTAAACATTACTTGATAATCGAGACTATATAGGTGGAGTTAACGCCTGTCAATCAACAATCGGCCATAATGGGAAAACGGTGTCGATGAAATTTAACTACTATTTCTAGTAAAAAATTATAGTGGTAACAACTTTGTTCAGGATAAAGTAATTTGACTGAAATTTTCAATATATTCTTGTTTGAGCATCTATTTTTGAACTGTTATAGCAAGAATGGCTAACTCCTTGTAAAAATCTCCCATAATGTATCTTTAAAACATATTTTCAATTTAAAGTTCAGACAAAATTTGTGACAGTGTACCCATTCATTATTTAAGATACAAAATATATCCTACTATAGTGGTTTTTATGGAGTTCTGGATTAAGGTATTTTCTGTCAAAGAAGATATCAGCTATTACTTGTTGAATTAAATAAGTATCCTTACCAGCTGATTAACTTGTCCGAATGTAGGTGTATCTATATGTAATCTATCAGCAGCTATACGATTTAATGCTGTATTATCTAAAACAACCTACAATACATCAAAACTTCACTTCAAAAAACCATAGGCTATAAATTTCTTTAATCCATACCATGTTGCAAATGGGACATCAGGTTGAACTAGATCACTTCTCTTCACTTATCGGTCTATTATTGAGCTACTCTTTATTCAAGGAAAAACTAGGCCAAAGTTTACAACGAATACTTTGAGAACTCCGGAACTAGTGCAACTTAGAGTGCATCAAACAGCCAGTCACATGAGAGTTTTGCACCCTCAGATGGTTTGATATGTATTTTAAAGCAGTAGTTATTGACGGTTGAGTGAGGACTGTCCAGGTACCACATGTGAAGAGTCTACCAACCTAGTTTAACAGATTTAATAGTATCCTTATCAGTTAGAATTCAAAGAGAAGTAGGTCAAAAAGCCACTGTCCTTGCAAAATTGTACTGCACACATAAACATAAATAAACATATGCCAGTATCAAAATAATTGTAGTGTTGAGTTGAGGTGTTAAACCTCATTCATTTTCTTTCAATCGTTTGACTTGAGCTTTCAAAATGTGGAACAACAACCTTTGTAGTAATAAAGAGACTTACAACACAATCAGCATTCTGTGTCAATCGTTTTAATGTTAGTATAGAGTTATAAGGCTGTACAACTACATCTGATACTTCTTCTATATTTGGAAATACAGAATATGTCTGAATCAACTTTTTGGGAAACCTGAAAAAAAAATCTCATATGAATGAATAAATTGAAGACTACAGTCAGAACAATGTGTATAAATATAGTAATTGATTGTTTTGATCTTATATTGGGACTATCTCTTGCATTGAAAATATCTTATCTTACCAATTCACCAACCAGGCTAATGAAAACAGGTTTATACTTCTAGGAGGAACTGACAGCAATTTTTTTTCCAGTTCTACATACCTATCATTAAGTCTTTCTAGAATATATGAACCCATACCAGATCCTGTTCCACCAGCAATTGAATGACAAAGCACAAAACCCTAAAAAATACGAATAACTCAATAATCTGGAGACTAAAGGGAGATAACTACACTTGGGTGCTATGTCAATAACGGATGAAGATCACCAATGTCACTTAGCTTGCCTCGTGACTTTTCCAATAAATGTATTAGACCTCTTGTTAAGTCCTGTTCCGAAGCTTGTCCATGAAAGTTTTGAGATACACAATTGGAAGTTACATATCAGTAAACAAGTAACTATCCCTTGTATATATCACTGTATCCAACCTTGTAACTGTTATCCTTCCACTATTAAATCATAATGAGATTAATACAATGGTTCTAGAAAACATACATCATGTTCACTTTCACTGAATGTTGGGATTATCATTAATTTCTGGTCACATTTTTAGGCTAGGCATTTACGTTATGTAAATTACTCTTACTTTACAGTAGTAATAACCTGGTTACTATTAATAGTACAATGATCCTAGTTTAATTAAAGGAAAGATAGAAAACATACCTCTAAACTATCACTACCATCAGCTTCTCTATCTATTATGTCAAATACTTCTTCATATAATTTCTCACCCTAATAAAATACATATTATACATTTATCATAGGACAAACTGATTCACAGTTTGTTCTTTCACAGGCCTAAATAATCAGGACTATTTTCCACAAAACATAACTCAAAGCTATAACAAATCAAATTTTGAAACACGCAAGTTAGGCTACTCAACAATTTTTTCAAGGATCTTGTAAGAACAGGAAAATACTACTAGTTTTCTGTTCTTGCCAAAGAAGAGTCTATGGGAAAGAGGAATACTGGTACTACAAAATCAGGTGATGTCACTCCGAACAGTATAGTTAATAATATAGCAAATAGAAACAAAAATAATTCAACATTGAAATGTTCATGATTAAAGATAATAATGTACCTTTATGCCCACTCCTATAAGATTTGGTTAGTTTATTTAAGTTTAAAAAAAAAACCCATTGTCCTGAGCACTGACTAATGTTAACGATGATGGAGGGGTGCCTCACTTTCAACAAATTTTATCATACATAACAATATATTAAACTTGCTGATTCCTTCCTTGATCATTCCTTCCTTGAAAGAAAACATAACGCTAACGCTACAATATACGTCCACATTCCTGCTTTGATTGATATGGTACTTTGTCAAGAAGGCTAGGCGTTTGGTTTGTTTAGCGTTGAGGGTCGTGCCTCAACATCAATAGTTGCCGTCCTTAGAGTATAAGGAATAAGTATACCAAGATAATCCATTCAGAATTGTGCCTTCCTAACGCTAAAGGCAAAAAGTTGTCGTGGCCCTGGCCCTGGGGGTCGGGACATTCATCAAAATCAATAGTGGACGCCCTCAGGCTATAAGGAATACAAGTACCAAGCTGCTTCATTCAGAATTGCGGCCTGTAAACGACAAACACAAAAATTGGGCGTGTCTTGCCTGTGGGAGTCGGGACATGCAGTTGACGTCCTTAGGCTATAAGGAATACATATCCCAAGGTTAAAGATGATCCATTAAGAATCGTGGCCTGTAGACAACACACACAGACACGAAGTAAAAATGGGCATGGCTCTGCCCCTGGGGGTTAGGAAATCACCAAAAACAATACGGGTCATCTTTAGGGTATAAGGAATAGGTATGTAAAGTTTTAAAAGGATCTGTTAAGAATTGCATCCTGTAGGCGAACACACGACACAAAAGCATTGGGCGTGGCTCTGTCCCAAGGGGTCCGGCATGCACCAAAAATAATAATGGTCAGCCTTAGGGTATAAGGAATAAGTATAAAAAAAATTGTGGCCTGTAGCTGACACACAGACAGACAAAAAGAAAATGGGCGTGGCACTGTCCCTGGGGGTCGGGCATGCACATAAAACAATAGAGATCTTCCTTAAGGTACCAAGAATGAGCATTCAAAGTTTCAAGATGATACATTAAGAAATGCAGAATGTAGACGACAGACAAACAAATACAAGAAATGGATGTTGCTGTCCCACGGGGGTCGGGCATGCACCCAAAACAAAAGGGATCATCCTTAGGGTATAAGGAATAAGTATTTTAAGTTTCAAGATGACCAATTAAGAATTGTGGCCTGTAGGTGACACACAAAAAGAAAATGGGCGTGACTCTGCCCCTGGGGGTTGGGCATGCACCCCAAATGATAGGAATGTTCCTTAGGGTACAAAGAATAAGCATTCAAAGTTTCAAGATGATACGTTAAGAAATGTGGCTTGTAGACGACAAACAAATAAATACAAGGAATGGGCGTGTGGCTCTGCCATTGGGGGTCGGACATGCACCAAAAAACAATAGGGATCATCCTTAGGGTGTAAAGAGTAAGTATACAAAGTTTTAAGAAAATCCAGTTAGAATTGCGGCCTGTAGGCGACAGACACACAAAAAGAAAATAGGCGTGGCTCTGCCCCTGGGAGTTGGGCATGCACCCCAAATGATAGGGATCATCCTTAGAGTATAAAGAGTAAGTATACAAAGTTTGAAGAAAATCCAGTACGAATTGCGCCCTGTAGGCGACACACAAAAAGAAAATGGGCGTGGCTCTGCCCTTGGGGGTTGAGCATGCACCCCAAATGATAGGAATGTTCCTTAGGGTACAAAGAATAAGCATTCAAAGTTTCAAGATGATACGTTAACAAATGTGGCTTGTAGACGACAAACAAATAAATACAAGGAATGGGCGTGGCTCTGTCCATTGGGGGTCGGGCATGCACCAAAAAACAATAGGGATCATCCTTAGGGTGTAAAGAGTAAGTATACAAAGTTTTAAGAAAATCCAGTTAGAATTGCGGCCTGTAGGCGACACACAGACACACACAACAAAAAAAATGGGCGTGGCTCTGCCCCTGGGGGTAAGGCATGCACCCCAAACGATAGGGATCATCCTTAGAGTATAAAGAGTAAGTATACCAAGTTTGAAGAAAATCCAGTAAGAATTGCACCCTGTAGGCGACACAAAGGCACACGAAAAGAAAATGGGCGTGGCTCTGCCCCTGGGGGTTGGGCATGCACCCCAAACGATAGGGATGTTCCTTAGGGTACAAAGAATGTGTATGCAAAGTTTCAAGATTATAAGTTAAGAAATGTGGCCTGTAGACGACAAACAAACAAATACTAGAAATGGGCGTGGCTATGCCCCTGGGGGTCGGGCATGCACCAAAAACAATAGGGATCTTCCTTGGGGTATAAGGAATAAGTATACCAAGTATAAGGAATAAGTATACCAAGTTTGAAGAAAATCCAGTAAGAATTGCGCCCTGTAGGCGACACAAAGACACAAGAAAAGAAAATGGGCGTGGCTCTGCCCCTGGGGGTCGGGCATGCACCCCAAATGATAGGGATGCTCCTTAGGGTACAAAGAATATGTATGCAAAGTTTCAAGATTATAAGTTAAGAAATGTGGCCTGTAGACGACAAACAAACAAATACTAGAAATGGGCGTGGCTCGGCCCCTGGGGGTCGGGCATGCCCCCAAAACAATAGGGATCTTCCTTGGGGTATAAGGAATAAGTATACCAAGTTTGAAGAAAATCCATGAAGAATTGCGCCCTGTAGGCGAACCACAGACACACACACACACACACACACACACACACATACATACATACATACATACACACACACACACAGACAGGGGCGACGGCATAATACGTTCACATTATGAATGTGGACGTATAAAAAGCGAGATTAACAGATATTAATTTTCATGTGTCTAACTTACCTGAGTGTAACCACTAGCCCAATTGTTACCAGCACCACCACCATGTTTAGACAGGTAAACATTCTCAGGATTATAGAGTTTAGCATAACCAGAGTTCATGATGGTATTAATGACACGAGGTTCCAAATCCAGTAATACAGATCTTGGTATATAGTGATCATCATCAGCCTATTTATAAAATGTAAAAAATTTAACAGTCATTGGAATTGGATATCAAGAAATGTTTTTCCTAGAAAGCACTGTTTTGGGCAAACAATTTCAAAAAAATATGTGAAAATGCAGGGGTTTTAAAATTTGTTAGGGTTCTTACAAAATAAAGGTGGAATTCATAAACACCGTTAAACGCTATGGGTAATCAGTGTCAAATGGGAGTATGTGGGTTTACCTTCGTTTTGGGACTAACAAACAGTATATTTTTATTTGCATGATTATCACCTGTGTACATACGATATCATAAAAGAGATGGAGAAATTAGATTTAACATCCAGCCTATAAAACCTAGGCCATTTCGGGACTATCATATGGTTCAATGCTATTTCAAAATATGCTTGTACATGGTGGTCTTTAGTAGTCAGAGAAAACTGGTGAACATGGAGAAAAATGTTGCCAGTTGGAAAGGTAACCCTCCTCCTGGTCACCTACACTTGAGTCAATGACAGATCTTATGATTTCCTCTGCACGCATTAAACCATTAGACCACCAACACGACACATCCTCATAAACCTTCAGAATAAATCAAACAATTCTTTTTCATGTTATATTATATATTGCAATCCCTAAAACTATTTCTTCTCATGACTATTTCTTACCTGATAGAAAAACACATCTTTTCTGTCGTTTCCTTCCGTGGCATAATCTTCCAACATACCCTCTGAATATAATAAATGTTATGTAGTAGAACCATTGTATAGAATAATGCTATTACTGAACAAAATACCAGTTAAATTGCTTATTATTATATCTCGATACTTACAGAAATCAATGTGTATTTTCCATTTTCCCTTACAAGGAAATAAAGGTAACATGGTTTAACTATCAGTTCAATTTGATTCACTCACTCATTTCTAATGTGAGGTGTCACTTTTTAAGAAAGATGTATTTCTTTTAAATTATTAAAAATGTCAAAATCACTAAAAAGTTAGTTTGTATTTTTATTTTTAATGATAATTATAGAAAGGTAAAACTTTTAAAAGATATTTATCTACACAAGGTAAAACTATTTTTTTAGTATTGCTCCCTTAAAATGAAGGTAAGCCATCAAGTTAAAATGCTGTATTACCTGGGCTTATGCCATGCTCAGCACATAGCTGTTTCCAAAACTCAAAACCAACTAAAATGTAAAAAATAAACAAAATGTGTCTGATTCGTCTATACATAACAAATTATTGACATAGTTAACATACTGACATCTATAATATTTCTAAATCAAAATCTATTCTTTAGATTTTATTCCCGAACTAACAATCCATTTTCCAGTTCCTAAAAGTTTCTTATCATTTGAGATTTATAGACAATCCCCTATACTATCATCATTATCAGATGCCAACTTTAGTCAACTGGGCAATTTTTTCAAATGATATACACATGTATTGGGGCTTAATCATTACATGTGATGCACCTTGGTATTACCCAAGTCTGAATCTGCCAGGCATTGTCTGGCACAAAACCTCTGGTGCCTGTCATTTTGTCCAGCACAAAACCTCTGGTGCCTGTCATTTTGTCCAGCACTGATTTGTCTGTCTTATTGATATTATTAATACATGTCCGGCACGAAGTTGAAAATGTCAGGTTCTATTTCTTTTTGTCAGGTACATCTAAAACTGTTATTTCCTGGCCTAGTATTTGCCTTGTATTAACAATGCATTATTCTTGAGATAAGGTTAAACTTGTTCAGCTCTATCATTTGTCTCTGTCAGTTTTACTGGGTAATAACTTAATGGCTACACACAGTTGCAGTTGTGTGTCAGTCCATGTGAACTTCTGTATAATGTAATTGAATATTACAAAACGAAATTTAAGAAACCAGAGATAAATACATGTATTATCTGGTTTAGTTTAAAATATGTTAATTTTTAGTCTGAACATTCTAAACTTTTTTGGCTTATATATACTGGTACATTCTTAACTTTGTGCATTTGTCTATATTATTTACATTGCAATAGCGATAAAAAGGCTATTTCATTTGGTAGAAGGAAACCAGTTTTTACCAGCAACATGTTATGACTGTGTCACACACTTGTTCAAGTAATAATGGACAAATGGTTCTACTGTCAAGAAATCTAACCAATGTGAGATGTCTTATTTCCTTAAAATTGTACATCAATCAATAAACTTTTCCTCCAAATTGTTTGTAGAACCTAGTTTTTAATCTATTCTTACAAATGCTGTATTATCGTGGTAAGTTAGCCTATCATCATTCTGACATTCACATCATTTATAGTCAAATGGCCTAGAGTTACTCATCAGTAGTACAGTGCACTGTGCAGTATTTAGGCATACTCATATGTCATATGATATGATACTGATTGTCATTTTTGCGAGTTCGAGAAAATTTGCGAATATTCATATTTGGTCGACAACTCTAATAGAAATAGCGATCAAATACATTAGAATAGGGCCATCGTACTTTGATTTCCACATTGTCCCAACTGCAATGTAATTATTTCACGTGGCATTCTGGTTTTATGTATCGCTTTTTAAGAATTCTTGTCAAGGCTTGAAAACGGGCGGTAAAAATTGCGGAAGTATACAATCGCTTGAAAGAGTAGGTCCGCGGTTAATAAAATATTTTTATGAGTTTCATAATCTAAATATGCCGATTTGAAAAATATCATTTATACAGAAATGTATAGTTTAAATGTTTTCTAAGATTTTGATATCGTATTTATTTCACGTATTATCGAATAAGGATTTCTAGTTTTTCCTCTGTAAATCTGATGACGTCATACCAAAACAAAAATATTATTACGAAGTTCAGAACTGTCAATGGAATTTTTATTTAAAACAATAACATAGTCCAAAATATGAACCCCCACGATCAAGAGGACGTGGATAGGAATGTCAAACTTAAAGAAAAATGGGTTGCAGATACTTTAAGTCCTATGGAACCAATGGTTATGAGCCTGCAAAGTTTGCTAGTTTGGGAAGATCCGAAGAAAAGTGCACTTTTGTTTACTGCAGTTCATATATCATTTTGGTATGAAGAATTTGAAATCAATGCTTTATCTACTTTATAAAGGCGACAGTTTGCATTTTGTAGCATATTTTATTGAAATCACAATGGAAAAAAATGAGGCATATAAGTCAAGTGTTTGTTTTATAATACATTTGTTTTCTTTGAAGATCAAGGCATAGTCCGAGATTTGTATTTGTTTATGGAGTTTTCTTGTCTGCAGTGCATGTTTGTCTTGTCGGGTTTATTTTGCGTGTAGTGCAGAGTGCAGTCCGCCTGCACTATACTATTATTGAAGACCAAATTAAAAAAAAGGCTGCTCGATACATTGTTATTTATATATTTATTCTTAAATCATACATGTACATGTATATCATAAACTCGGACCAATATTATGGTTAAAATTTATTATCTTTATTATATTTTACGGGTAATTACATAATGGTAACAGCCAATGAATAAATAAACCATATTGTTATATAAACAATTTTCAGAAAAAATTCATCTAAAATTATTAATCTTCATCACATCAACAGTTGACCATCCAAAACTGTTTTGATTTGTGTAAGTAGATGTATGGCAGGGTTAACCTTTTTGGTTAATTCTGTTATATCATCCATCCATGATTGTAGGTCCTACATGTAATAGCAACCCCAAATATCCTAGATTCTGTAGTGCAAATTGTACAGAGTGGTGTGGTCAACCTTCTGAGTGGTCTTCTGTCTTGGTTCAAGTGGTCTTCTATAGGTCTCAAGATAAAAGATAGTACATGTAATTCCTCCAGTAAGACCACAACAGGAATCACATTGGAATTCATTAAGCAAAACTGTAAATGTTTTTCTTCATAACAACAATTGGTTATTGTTATTTATTATATTTCTCTCACACCCAACTACAATTAGGCACATAATCCTACCTAACATCAGTACAAATCATCTCTTTTCAATCAAAGCTTTATAAGCTGGCTA
The DNA here is from genome assembly GCA_963678685.1 of Patella ulyssiponensis. Classification (NCBI taxonomy): domain Eukaryota; kingdom Metazoa; phylum Mollusca; class Gastropoda; family Patellidae; genus Patella; species Patella ulyssiponensis. Next base: position 84,924,567 of record OY783225.1, on the reverse strand, counting down.
TGTTCAACATTTTAACACAGATGAGGATTGATGTCTTAACCTTATGAAGACTAAAACAAAGGGAAAATTGCATCAGTATATCTCAATGGTTTAGCTATATCTATGGTCTCATAGCTAGCCATTAACTAGTTGCTATTTGATCGATTCAAGTGTTTAAGATAAATAAGATATGTTTTGCTTCATATACAATTTTAAGTGTTTGGATTTTGTGGATTGAGGGTGGGCTATGTACATGTATAGGAGGGGATATACATGTACAGAAGAAATCAGTCAAAAGATTGTTTTAGAATTTGTCTCATTTTTCTATTAGTTCCTCTAAGAACTGATCTTATAATGCAGTTGGCCCATTGCAGTGAAAAATTATTAAAAACTGGTCATAACTTGTATGATTTCTTCCAAAATTGTAGCAGTTGGCTGCTATAGCAATTAACTCACCAGTTACAGTCAGAAACGTTGATAAGAATCCCCATAAAGAACGTTGATAAGAATCCCCATAAAAACACATACCGGTACATGTAGTGCGAATTTGGATTGGTGCTATACATGTTGGTCTAAATGTTTCTTATTTTGGTCATATTATTATTTGTCCATTAGAACAAACTGCTCCAAAAGATGTGAAAAAATTAGCTACTAATAACTATATTCAAGGGTAGTGTTACCTTGTGATTATGCTACATATTATGTGTTACAAATGATTTTATATTATTTTTGTGTTTCAGGTTTTTGGCCTATATTTCTTCAAGGTTATATTTTCTCATATGTGTGTCTTTGTTAGTGATCATATTCATAGATACCTGGAAGAAAAAAATATGGCCCGAAATTAGAGGTATGTTTATTTTTGTTAATCCATGTGTTAAGTTTTTTGAAAACCTTGTTTAAAATACTTCGATCACACCAAACAAGTTTTATTACAGTGATAATTATTCTTTTCAACTACTTTCCTTCGGATAAAGAAATTGATGGCAATGATGGGATGAAATTATAAGCAAGAAACGTCAGCCCTTACAGCCCCGATTCTTGTAACAATAAGTATGCATAGATAGATATAGCTTGGATAATTACCTATAACTGTTTTTTTAAATTTTAAAACAAACAACTAAAACATTTATTACGTTATTCAGCCTACTCTGTATTTTAGTACAACCATAGGAAAATTCAAATCATTTGATTATCCTCGAATTAGTAGTCATAGGAGACAAATCCAGTGGTCTTTTTGCACATTTAATTGTTGATAATATTTACTCTTTGGAAATTATGTACGTACCGTATGTGAATGTACTGTACATGTACCCTATGTACATGTATATTATTTATTATCCCAGCTGTAATAATTGATGCTATTTGTTAGTCCATATAATTGATGATATTTATGAGCCATCCATGATGTATATACTAGAATTGATGCTATATTAGTTAACCTAACCATAATGTATATAGTATTAGTATTGACACTATTTAGTAATCCAAGTCATATATTATAATCAATGCTATATATTTTACAGTTCCACCACCTGTGCCTGAGGACGAAGATGAGTAAGTAGACTACATGTATATAATCAAAATTAGATTTGTGTAACAAATTTTTATGAAAGGTTCATCGACTATACGTGTGTATTATAAATAAATATAAAATGATAATATTTCTGCTATTGTTATCGTTTTGTATTAATTTCAGTCATTGATATTGGTCATTGTATTTATTTTCCAGCTGGACACCAGTTCATACTCGGTTACTTAGTACACCAGAAATATCACATCATATCGCTCAAGCTTTATCCTTTATTCAAGTAACGCTCAGAAAATGGAGACTATTTCGCCGTAACCATCCACAAAAAGTAAGAATTAAGTGTTATTTGTAAATATGCCGTCTTAATCAAATTGAAAAGAGACCCATCACCTTGAGATTTCATCTTAGATTATAGGTCATGAGGGCTTCTTTTGACCATATACTGTTCGTATTACATTTAGGTATATGGTCTGCATCCAGATTTTCGGGCATGGTTCCCTCTTGTCAGTGAAGCGTGACAGAGGGCCTGACAAGGACAGCTGTCTAGTTGTTCAGATGGTACGAAAAACCAAAGTCCTGTGTACACAGTTGGAATTCGATATAAGAATAGACCGTAGTGCCGCTGTATGGCGTATGCCCATCTTTTTTATCCCAGTTTGGAGCAGAACAGTAGGATGTTAAACCCTTTTCATTTCATTTATGGTCTGCATGATATCTTTGTAAAAACCAAACATAATTGAATCATTTTTGGAATGATACTCGCTTTTTTTTTTCAGTTTAGTTTTTTCACTTGTTCATTTTTTACAACATTGTATCTGGTGAGTCGCTGTATATCAGGATTAACTTTATCTTACACATTAGGTAAGACTTTTGCTATGCTATATCTATATCATTCCTAGCAATATTGGTGCTTACTAAGCACTAAGGTACAGAAGAGGCATGAGGTTCTCCAGAAAACTTAGAAATGGAATGGTTCTTCGAGACTTATACATGTAATGATATCTGGTAGTACTATGAGTTAGTGTGCATTGCCAGGAAGGAGAATTTTGTCCTTCAAGTTCCACCTTCATTGTAACTAGGTGCACTTTTCTGGTTGTGACTTGTTTTACTGGTTTATAGGTTAAATATTTAATTGACCACTGCAAGATTGTCTCCCTTTAAGCACTCAATTGATTCTAACAAAAGTCAGTTGCATTTGATAATATTAGCCTATATTAGGAAATGTTTTCAATGTTGGCTTGATACTGAGAAGAATGAGAACAAGAGAAATTTAAAACAGACGGCCTATTAGTGTTTATATTTCTTAGATTATTATACCACTTGATCAAAGAAATTACTCCACAAAGAATTTATTTGGTATATTTTATTACAGTGATGAGTATATTACTATGGCCATGTGTAGTATATCATGATTTATTGAAGAAAGTCTACCTTCACATGGAACCACTCTTAATGTGGTTAGATTATCAACTTAAACATCTCAAAATTGCTAAAGTCGGTAAGTATAGATTAAATAGTAATGCACCTATACCAGATTTCACTGGATTAAAGGGGTTAACATATAGTAGCCTATGTTCAATATGTTCAAAGTCGTTTGGAGAGGAGAGAAAGGAATAGGGTTTAAAGGCCATGTGACTCAAACTAGATGAATTTGGGGCTAACATATGGATCGATTATGTTTCAATTATTCGCTTGCATGTAGGGGTCTTTAGCAGTGGGAGAATACCAGAGGATCCAGAGAAAATCCACAAGGTTATACTTCTTGTCCTGTACATTCTCATAAAACAAAATGCTGAATTCCGAACAGAAAATTTAATTGTTAGTTTTAGCACATGATCATCATTCTATCTATATTTGTAAAGTATACAACCTCTAAGATAAATAAAAAAGATGATTGACATATCTTTATTTATACATTTTTTCTAGATGTAAAAGAAGAAGTAAAGGAAGAAGTTGTACCTGTGAGTGGTGAACCAACAGCTACAATAAGTAATGATGTAGAAGAAGAATTTTATCCTGACTATGATCCTCTTACTACTGCTGCCTTGGCTAGAGCTATAACAGATAGTGAAGATGAATGTGGTACACCATCTGTACCAACACCAGGTTTATCTAAGGAACCATCTATTGATAATGATAGTGATAGTGGTATGTTACTATTGATACAATCCTAGCTTTCTTGCACAAGCCCCCACTCATATTGTTGGTCTTGTTCATGGGGGTGATGCTCTTCGAAAAAATCTGAAAGCTTAGCAAGTCATATGCATTTGACACAAATCTTGGCATTCTTGTTCCTTGGACAAATGCCAGTCTATTTACTGACTTGATTATCGCAGCGATAATTTCATACTGAGTTCTTGGTCCATAGTATGGTGGTACTTGTTTTATCAACAATCCAGTCTGATGTTTTATAGCAATCTGTAAATATTTCTTTATCCATTGAAATTTGAAATAACAGTTTAACATTCACTTGAAACAAACTAAGTTATTTCAGTACTAACATGTTACAATTTTATTTCAATAAAATTGTAACAGATGACAGACCTTTAGGGCTACATATCTAAAATGTAAATAGTGATAAGCTTTGGCAGTCTGTGAGCTGACAATCTTCAGCGTCACTTGTAAGGATGACTTGTTGGATGATGTATTCTAGTCAATAGTACCATGAATTTGTTTCTTCAAGTTGCCATTCAATGCCACAAAGCTTGAAACTGTAAACTAATGATGATTGAATTTATGTTTGTCACATTTTGTTTTTGTTTGATTTTGTAGAACGTGGAGCCAATTTAGATGATTTGATGCCAAGTATTGATCAGATGCCATCATTTGATGATTTAGATAATACAGACGACGAATGGAGTCCAGGATCGCCCAGTGAGAGAACAGGCAAAATCCATTTCACACCAACACATTTTGGAGATTCAGATTCGGAAGACGAGGATCAATTTGGTGATATGAGCATCCCGGATGGAGACGAGAATTCCATCACTCACAAACTAGTGAGTCAGACACTCACAAATATGATGGAGAATGCTCTTCAGGGTCTTAACCCCGATCAGGGCAGTTCTTCATACTCGTCGGGTATGTTGCCGCATTCTGGAGCAAAAATAACCTACACAAAAACCTCCCAGGGTGAATCTGTCGATATCTCAGATCCAGCAGACGACACAATCATTGAGGAAGATGAAGAAGATGAAAGTACGGATGCAGAGAATATCGAAAAAGAATTTGATTTTTTGGATGATTATGATCAAGATGATGCTCCCAAGAAAAAATGAGCAAAATCGTTCCTAGATACATCTCCATAAAAACCTTTTGTGAGCTTCATCTTTTTGACAATCTGAAATTGGGTAAGCAGCACTGTCTGTATGTTTAGCTAAACTGTACTATTTAAGCTTAGCAAGTAGGAGTGTTTTAGTTAGAGATATTTTGCAGAGACAAAGCGGTATTCCATATTCTCGTGACTTTACAAATTGCCTTTGGTCAAGTCACGAGGAAAAAAATATCATTATTTAGTAATGGACGGGGTTCTCATTTGAGATTAGTCGTTTGTTCACTAGAACCTGGACACAAACATTTCCGTAACAAGAAATGAATCGTTTTGTAGCATTTTATTTTTTAATATAAAAAAACTAGTATGATAGCCAAAATGATATTCATAATAATAATAATACTTTGTCTTTAAAACTAAAATATATTACTTTTCTAGTTTTCAATAAATTAATTGATGCATTGATGGTAGGTCACCCTCATTTTGGCTGAATCTGGGGGATTTTGAATTTTATAAACAAAGAGGTTATTGCTAATTTTGAATGCTCAGACTACAATCAAATAGAAATGGGTTTTGTAAAATGAATTAATCTCAAGATTTTGTTATTATTGGGTAAAATCTCATTACTATAAATTATTACATACCTACATATATATGTATATGATTGGGTAGTATATATATATATAAATATAAAGTTGTTATTTTGTATACAATGTTTATACATGTATGCTATTTTGGTTGTGAGGGCTTTTATATTCATGTATTACAATATATTTATATCTTGAGTTACTGTGAGATAATTCATAGTTTTGAAGCTTAACCGTTGTAGTTTATTTTGTCAGAATCGGGCATTTTTTGACATGTTTTAGTTTCGAAATAAATATTCATAATACACCAATATTATTATATTCAGAAAATAATATGAAGACAAATATGCTTGAATGCTTTATTTATTCATGTGTTTGCTAATTTTCAAAGTATCTAGGTTTTGAATATCAATCGTATCAATCCTAAAGTTTCCAATTCTTTGTAAAAGGGGAATAATTTTTGTACATATATAGAAGAGAAATCCATGATTACATTTACTTGGGTGAACATAGCTCAGTTAGGCCATACAAAAATAGATACTTAGTTTTTCATCCAATATAATTCTAATTTCAACCTTCAATACAATTTGGAGTCACACTTACAATCAAATCAAAACAGAAATGAATTGGACAGAGGTTTACGGGAAAAGTGCCTCCATTTCAAAATGTTTGAAATCAATCAACCTTATTTTAGCAAGGGAATATTTTCAAAGCATATGGCAACCTTTACGATGATCTCTGTTCATAAAATCACTTAAATACTTAAAAAACTAAATTTAACTGTCATTTATGTGTTTAAAGTTAAATTTTACAAAATGCATAATCTTATAGCATTTACGCCAAATGCACTGACATGTAAATTATCCAGCCTTGGGCCTGTTTCACGAAATTTTAACTAAGATAAAACCAAAGTTTAGTAATTTGATTGGATTATATTAGATTGATTTTGGTGCTTAGCCAATCAAAATTGAAGGATCTACTAAAACTTGGATTTTATCTTTAGTTAAGATTTCGAGGAAACAGTGAAACAGGGCCCAGGTCAATTTCACTGCCAATCAAGACTTGGTTTGCTAATCATTTATATTGTATGGCCTTAAATATTCCTTTTGTTTTTTGTGATATTTATTAATTGTACAATGAAAAATAATTATAGGTACATGTAATTTTAATATAAATATTTAGATTTTTTTTTAGAATTTGTAAATATATATTTTACTTCTTGTGATTTTTTGGATTAAGATTTCTATCTAAATTGTAGTATTTTAACACACCGGTAATCAAATTATACGCTGCCTTTGATAAGAATGATTTTTGTGGTGATTTCTTGTTTGTGTTGACCAATTAAATGTCAGTCTTAAAGGCTGAGTTTTCTTTTAATAAAACAAAAAAGATCATAAAAATTGAAAACTCGGTCTTAAGTAAGAAAATTACAAAACCACGAATCAAAGATTTATGTAGATGCCGAGTAAATAATTGATGGAATAGGATGTTATGTAAGTGTGTCTGCTAATTTCTGTAGCCATCGTCATCAGTTATTCTGATATGTCAGAGAGATTTTTACAGACATCTAGTTTTATATGCTGTTTGGTATTTGATGATGTTACGTGTTATTGTTGTCATTAAAAGGATTTTTCTTGGGTGAAATTAACCTAAAAAATAGGTCTTTAATCTTGGTGTGCAAAGTAAGCATTTGTAAATTTAAGACAGAGTAGGTCTGTCTGGAGTAAAGTTCGTACAGTTTTTGTCTGATTCACTATCACAAATATTACATTTATATATTTTATTATAAAACTAACATCATTATTCCTTGTTTGAGTATGATAGGTTCCCACTATCACGATTGGTGCTACGATTGAAAGTGAAATCTATCCTATCAGGTCCTTTCATACATTGAGGTCAGTCGTAGAAATCGTGTTGATCGTATCAAACATATCTGCTTGCATCAAATCGTGGACTCAATAGGGGCAGACAACTCTATCGTGGTAACCTGTCATAAAATCATTGTTACATGTATAGTCAAGGTAGTTGCTTAAGTTTAGTCTTTTTGTTTCATTTATGATTTAAGTTTTTTTGTATTTACTTTTAGAAGTAGTTTTTCCTTTTGTTTATTTTTTAGAAGTAGATTGTTTATGCATTTACGGTCTGTGCCTGAAAAAGTGCTCTTCACTACAATACTGATATTTTTTTTTTTCAATCCTGATTTTTTAAATCTTAATTGTAACTTAAAGGAGAAATTCCAGATATATTTCAGTCAATAAAAACTGGTTAATTTTGTTGAAAAATCTTTAAGGTCCACTTTTTCTAGTGCCAGACACTTATCCAAACCTCTTAAATGGGGTGCCAGAGTTGTATAAGAGCTTCTTGACTAGCAATTACCAAGTGTCAGGATAAAACTGTCTCTAAATCAGACATCTTTTTTTGGGGGGAGGGATTTACTACCAATTTGCAGATTAGTGCTCCTTTGTAACCTCTTTTGTGCTAAGGTTACAAACGGTATCAAATAGTTGCATCTGTGAGGTCTTGCCATGAAAAATTGGTGGGAAGCACTCTAAAAGTGTTAGGTAACATCTATAAATAAAGTTTTTTGGTGATTATTATCAATTGGATTAATATTTTAAGCTGAAACTTTTAGACAAGGTAGATGGGACATTTCTCCACATTTTCTTCAATGGATTTTTTTATTAATATACTTAACAAAAGTTTCTTGTGAGTGAAAACCTGTATTTCCCCTTTATTAGTGCTTAGGGGGGTTTCAATTAGATTGTACGTAAAATTTGAGTCAGATCTGTCAATCCATTGCTGAGATATAGAGATTTTAATTTTTAAAGGACAATATTGGTGCCAGTCATTATCACATATGTGATAGAGCTTGTTAAACACATTCCAAATATACTTTTAACTGAGAGATCAGTGCTACGATAGCTGAGTAATACATGTTTCCCGAATCGGAAGTGACGAACGCCAAAGGAAAACACGAGTCACCGCTTTATATAACTGACTAAAGCGACGAGTGATAAACAGATACACGGCCGAATATCTGCTCACTAATAATTCCTTCGAAGACCAAAAGTTGTTATATGGGACTGTAAGAGGATATCTGACAATTCAATAAAGTAATTGAATGTCATTAGATAAAAAAAACACGAGAAAAATAGAAATAGTCCGTACATTCCCTTGTTTATATTCATTCTATACCTTATAAAAACATGGTAATGCACGGGCTTTTTCTGTTTTTCTTTCGTGTTTTCTTATCTAGTGACAGTCAATTCTTTTTATGAATTGTCAGATATTCTCTCACAGTCTCGCACAACAACTTTTGGTCTTCGAAGGAATTATTAGTGAGTAGAAATTCGGCCGTGTATCTGTTATCACTCGTCGCTTCAGTCAGTTAAATAGACCGGTGACTCGTGTTTTCCTTTGGCGTTCCTCACTTCCGAAACCTGTATTACTCAGCTATCGTAGCATTGATCTCTCTGTTAAAAGTATATTTGGAATGTGTTTAACCAGCTCTATCATATATGTGATAATGACTGGCACCAATATTGTCCCTTAATTTAATTCTTGAGATTCAGTACGATCAAATTATAGTCACAAGTGGTTAAATATAATGAGTTTACATGTGTCTTATATACTGCTTTGCACGGGTGTCAGTGCTTGGATGTTGTATAATTATATGTACACATGTATAGATTTCTGCAGTGAGTTAACTTTTTATGGATACTGGTAAAACCCCTGTTGACCTGTACTTGTATAAAAAAAGGGGTCAAAGTTATTTCAATTTAAAAACGAAGGATATATTTATTAATGGATATTTTCAGTAACTGCCATTTCAGAACAGGTTACTGATATTTCAGTACTCATAACTGATAATTTTAGTACAGTAACAGAGATTTCAGTACAGCTAGGTAACCAATATTTCAGTACTGTAAATGATACTGTTTAAAGATGCTTTCCTGGGTAAAAATTGTGTGATTTGATGATATATTTTAACTTAAACTAGCTAATCTATCAAAAGTTTGCTTCAAATCTCTCTCAAAACTTTGATTTTGTGGGGAGATACATCATACTATAAATAAACTGTTAGATGCCATGTTTGTCAACTCAATTTGTTGAGGGAATGTATTTTCAATTACTAACTGTTCATTTATCATACTTATTGAGGCGTAAGTAGATTTTTAATTATTGTCTGTCAACTTGTTTTTCTGCCATTTAATTGCAGTGTCTGTTGTATGTTGACACTCCTCAATGTTCTGAAAGCCCCGTAACCATTTGATCAGGAAATAACAACCACTCCCTCTGTCAAGCTAGCGCACAATAAGCTGGCAGACAACAGTTGGGTTGCAAGTTAGTGATACCTTGACATTTTTGCCTAGTGCTTGCCCCATGGGTGTTTTTCTAATAAGATTGGGTGTTTAAACTTTTCATATATTTAACAAATTTGCCAAACTTTTTTGTGGGAAATAACCAACTGATACATACTTTCAGGACAATGTATCTTTAAGATATTTGTATTTTAATAGGATGTCAAAGAACAGAAATGTTTCCTAAAACATATACCTGTATTTATAATAAACTGGATATTTTTTATTGGGTTATCAATGCTCTTATTTCCATTGGTTGTTTATTTTAGTCAATGCAAATGGAAAAGTTGATTCCTCGCCTTACATTACAGAGAAATTTTAATTATCAGAGACAGAAAATATCTTGAACACTTTAGGTACCAGGCTGAAATAATTACCAAAAACCAATTTACTATGATGGCATAACATTGTGTCAAACTATAACTAGTAGGCTAAGCATGGTTGATTTAATACTCAGTTGTCATTGTAAGACATATAACTCAATGTATTTACATTCATCTGGTCATTATTTCATTATTTACTGTTACAAATGAAATAAAATGAAATGGGGTTTAATGTCCTACTCTTCTGAATCAAACAGTGAACTGTGAGGGACATTTTGCACAGACAGCAGCTTTTCCAAAGTTGGAATTTGATATAAGAGTAGCTGTCTGGGCAAAATATCCCTCATAGTTGACTGCATGGTGTATGCCCATCTTCTTAAGCTCATTTGGAACAGAACAATTGGACATTTATTTAACCCTATTTCATTTCATATTTACATGTATGCCATCATGTGCTTGGTACCTTGGTTTTACTTGCTGTCTGAAAACTGGATGTTGTTCCTTGCCAGGCCCTCTGTCCTGAAGTACACTGTAATATCCTGAGGAACTTCTTGTAGTTTACTAGCTCCTTAATTCCAGAGCCACATTTACAACCACATTATGTCAAATGTAGTTGGCAAATCCGTACCTTATGAGTGAAAACAACTGTAAAGCTTGATGTATCAAATTTGAATCTCCTATATTTTTTAGGATAATTTTGAAGAAATTGTAAAATAAATATTTCTTAATAGTCTTTCATAAAAAAGTCTGTTTTTTAAAATATCAATTTGTGATATGTAAAAATTGAAATGTATATCTTATGACCTTCAGTATGGGAGTCGACTGATTATACATATACAAAGATGTGTTCGGCGCCATGTATATTGTTTTTGTGATTGATTTGCTTTGTGGCTTTAATTAAAGGGGTGTTAATTTTGTGTTACGCAAACTTTTAACTTCTTGTAATGTAAGTAGAATGTTAATATATTTATCATTTTTGTTCACAATACTTCATGCTTTGTTTATTGCATTGTAAGTCCTTGGAAGCTAACAATAACTAGAGGAAATCCATTGTGTCATTTTAAGATGTATTCCTGTGATGAAGCCTATTGGACCACAGAATTTATCTTTATTTGAAAATAGGACTAATGAGAGAGCGGTGAGAAGGTGTGGGGGTTATTATGGACTGAAATTACTTTTCACAGTTGGAAATGAAATGAAATCGTGTTAGTCCTACTTTTCTGCACCAACTGGGCGTATGAAGACAGGTTACACCTTACAATGTGCTATGAGGGACATTTACCTACCCATATTTCGTATTCCAACAGTCAAAGGTTGTTTTATGTGCTTACCAGTGAGTACACTGGTCTATGTTTTTTCAACCCAACCGAATGGCTATTCATTATACTTGCCAGAGCTCTGTCCGCACCGTACAATCTTGAGGAACTTTCTCGATCAACACCGAGAGCTATCCCGAAATGTGTTTAGCGAGCTGGCATCTTACTCAATGAACCACTGGGGCCCCCTTTCACAGTATGTCATTCAAATCTACAATGGATTACAGAAGAAAGGCAATCATTAGTTATGTAATTCTGACCATGGTTCTTTACAGGAATATATGTTTGAATTGTTGACTATAAATAATACAGAGTATGTATATTGTTACAGATATATTCACTTTTATTATAATAAATTATATAAACAGGTAATAAATATCAATCATTTTATAAAGTCACTTCTTATTTTTTCCTTGATGCTTTCCTCCTTAGACTGTTTCACTTGACACCTTCCAACATAAAAACCACCTTGATTGTGTAACTTTCTCATTGACTTACATCCTTCAATGGCTTAAAGATACATCATGTAAGAATCAGATAAAGAGGTAGCCATACTTGCTAAGCAGAATAAAGCAAATTGGCTTTCGATGACTAAGTGAACTTCTTCAATGCCTTGGTTGTGTTTGATAATGAATATTTTCTGCCCAAGTTCAGCAATCTTTGATTCTAATTGAGTGACAGTGGTGAAACGTATATAGTTTTATTACGTCAATACCTTGACCAAGTTTGATGATGAGCATTTTTTGCTTCTACAGACTAAGTATAAGCAATTTGATTGATCAAGACTTTTGAAGACAATAATTCTGCTTTTAAATGTGGTGGAGTGTTCAAACTTTAGTGTAGACATTCATTAGGTGAATGTCTTGAGCCTTAGGAAATGATAACTTTGATTCTAATTGGTGTATAGAAAAGCAGTTTTATTGCTTGAAGCTTTACGAAAAGACTAAAGAGCAATTAATTACTTTATGGCATACTGTATTTATTTTAGCACATCAGAAAATAATTTAGTTCACTTAACACCTATAGGAAAAATTGATGAAAAATGTAAGATCCTGTGGACCATTGTTAGTTTAAATTTGAAAAAAGGTACATTTAATTATGTTTCCAATAATTTAATTGTTTGAATGGTACGGAAAACCTGAGGTCCCATTTACACATTGGTGTGCACGTAAAAGAACCTCATAGCACACTGCATGATGCCCAGTCAGTGCAGCCAAGTAGGATGTTAAATCCATTTCATTTCATTTTGAATAAATGATACCTGAAGCCTGTCCATTGTCATACAGAAAGCTTAGGAAACATCAGGTCAGGGTAAGTTCTATAGGGAATAACAGATCAGATACCAAATGCATATCATTTATCAATAATGTTATTATTTTTGCCCTTGTTTAGTTTTTTTGATTGACTGGGTTCACTGGGCATCAAATGAACCAGCAGGACAGGTTTTGTCATGGTCAATGGGAAATGTAGAAAGGCCAAGAGGTGGTTGATGTGAAATGTGAAAAATCTCTCGTTTGACAGGTTGACATCAATCATACAACTTTGTTTTTCCTACTATTTCGGTGGTGCTTCATCTGACCACTGCTACTATCCTTCGTCACAACAAAGACCATCCAAGGTAATACAACTGATTTGATTCAGTCAACTGAATTTTGAACCCCTTTCCACCATCCCCACTACTTAAGACAAACCCCAACTCCAAAACTTAATAAATAAAAAATATGTTTAGACTGTGATACAGTATTTCAATCATTATAATTTGGGGTGTTGACAGGTGCTTAAATTCACGAGGCATGTTTTTCCCTTGTCAGTGATGTAGGACGGAGGGCCTTTCAAGTCGTTCGGATGGGACGGAAAAATGCGGTCCCGTGTACACATTGGTATGCACGTAAAAGATCCCTTGGCCGGTGAATTTGATGTATGAGTAGGCTGTAGCGTCGTTGCTTGGGCAAAATTTTCCTCATAGCACACTGTATGGCGTATGCCTGTCTTCATTACTTCAGGTTATGAGCAGAACAGTAGGATGTTAAACCCCATTTTATTTCATTTTGTCTCAAACTTGATCGAGAGGGAATATATCCCTCAACATACAGTATTTTATGGATTCAACAGATGTCAAAACTGAACATAGAAATAAGCACACCGTCAAGCATAGCTAACGGTGAATTATCTATGACTGGTGGTAAATAATAGGAACACCTTGCGCAATTCAACACACCACATCGCTACAGCTTAATATAGTAAGCGGCAGTTCATAACAAGTGCTTTCTAGCGATTCTAAACAATTTTTACGAATTTTTAAACGGTTATTTGAAACTAAAAAGAATCTAGCCGATCAATAAACACTGACATTATATTCTTAAGTGCATTATAAATAAGTCATAAAATTTATTATTAATGTCATATCATATCTCTTATTTAACCATTAAATTGTCACATGAATATGAATACTGTCATTGTATTCTGTGGCATGCATATATTTCAGCTTATCAGTTCATTTTATCATTATTAATATTTTAAGACTTGTACAAACAGTGAATGTATAATTGTTATGTTAAATCAATAAATAGCTTTGAAGTATTATGTCCTTGAAATCTGGCTAATGAATTTCAAAATTCATGCAAAATAAAACAATTCAGTCAAGTTGTAATTCAGCCCCCACCCCGACCTTGGCATAAAAAATATTACAGGGATACAGGTTCCATTTTAAACCTGCTATATATGCTAATAGGGGGTTTGATGGTCGAATCGTTAACACGTGTGCGTGACGCATCATAAGGTCTGTTATTGAGTCAAGTAGTGTGGTTTCAATTTCCCGTTTGTACGTGACAAGCAGTAGGGTTGCCTTTCCAATCCTCCCAGGTTTTCTCTGGGTCCCAAAAAGTATGAGGATACATAGAGAAATGCTTGATGAACCCAGTTTTTTATAGTCCTCTGCTGAAGGACAAAAATCCAAAAACCTTTATATAAAACTGTTAAATTCTAGTCACTAGTCCAACCTCATGACACCCAGAGATCACTCTGTGTCCAATCATCCCAAAACTGAACATGCTTATTTTGTATGAAAAATATTTACAGGGTTATAATCATTTGAATATTGGCAGCCATGTCCATTCTTGCCAAAATCTCCAAAGATAGGTTGCCAGGCAACGAAACATACGCCCACAGCAGCTAAATCGTCCGGGCAGTCAACAAGGGTTGTCGCATATTTTTACTTTTTTTTGGTAATGAAACATTTGTAATACACTAAAATCTGAGTAACAACTCATTATGTAATTATCTGAAAATCATCAGAATTTGTTTGCCTTTTATAAAGTTTTGCCCCAAGCTAACAATTAGTATAGGAAACATTTAATATCATGGATTTAGCTGTTCAGTTATCAAAATTCATTGAAAATCAAAATAATTGTTCGTTTCAACACCTTAAACTCTGTGTATCAATCTGAAGTCAATCGGATGATAAGTTTGGCATCTACAGCACCACAAGGTTTTTTGAAGTGATCAAGGGAGATAACTCTGGAAGTAATTATTTGAAATCGATGAAAATCAGTAGGCTTCTTCCTCATAGGACCTTAAACAGTGTGTGTAAATTTAAAGTCAATTGGATATTAACTTTGGCCTCTAGAGCGTCCTAACTCTGTCACTAATTATCGGAAATTGCTGAAAATCAATAAGCTTCTTCGTCTTATGACCTTAAACACTGTGTATAAATTTAAAGTCAATCGGATATTAACTTTGGCTCTTAGAGCGTCCACAAGATTTTTTGAAGTGATCAAGGGCCATAACTCTGGCACTAATTATCGGAAATTGCTGAAAATCAATAGGCTTCTTCATCTTATGACCTTAAACACTGTGTATAAATTTAAAGTCAATCAGATATTAACTTTGGCTTTTAGAGCGTGCACAAGATTTTTTGAAGTGATCAAGGGCCATAACTCTGTCACTAATTATCGGAAATTGCTGAAAATCAATAAGCTTCTTCGTCTTATGACCTTAAACACTGTGTATAAATTTAAAGTCAATCGGATATTAACTTTGGCTCTTAGAGCGTCCACAAGATTTTTTGAATTGATCAAGGGCCATAACTCTGACACTAATTATCGGAAATTGCTGAAAATAAATAGGCTTCTTCGTCTTATGACCTTAAACACTGTGTATAAATTTAAAGTCAATTGGATATTAACTTTGGCTTTTAGGGCGTCCACAAGATTTTTTGAAGTGATCAAGGGCCATAACTCTGTCACTAATTATCGGAAATTGCTGAAAATCAATAAGCTTCTTTGTCTTATGACCTTAAACACTGTGTATAAATTTAAAGTCAATCGGATATTAACTTTGGCTTTTAGAGCGTCCACAAGATTTTTTGAAGTGATCAAGGGCCATAACTCTGGCACTTATTATCGGAAATCCCTGAAAATCAATAGGCTTCTTCGTCTTATGACCTTAAACACTGTGTATAAATTTAAAGCCAATCGGATATTAACTTTGGCCTCTAGAGCGTCCACAAGATTTTTTGAAGTCGTCAAGGGCCATAACTCTGGTAGTTATTATCGGAAATCGCTGAAAAACAATAGGCTTCTTCGTCTCATGACCTTAAACACTGTGTATAAATTTAAAGTCAATCGGATATTAACTTTAGTCTCTAGAGCGTCCACAAGCAATTGTGGACGCCGGACGGACGGACGGACGGGGGCGACGACAATATACGACCACATTTCAATGTGGGCGTATAAAAATGAATGAGCCATATCTCCGAAATCATGCGACTGATTAACAATTTCATATAAAATCAAAGGAGGTAAAGTTTACCTCATTGGACGATGTGAGTCACAACAACACAACATTATTTGGAGAGATAATCAAACATACTTTCCAGTTTTTAAATCAAACAAACTCGAGACATTTTAAAATATTTATTGATCATATTATGTACAAGTTAAATACTTATCTCTTAGTTAATGAGGCTAAAAGATTCTTATTATATACTTCATTACAATTAAGAGACTAAATTTTTATATAAAATGAAAGCCAATCACACTCAAGACAGATTTCACTGAACACTTTTCAAGGAGCTTAACGCATTAAAAGATATAACCAACAAAGCATAAAGTATTCTAATAGATAAGTTGTGATAAAAAATGAAAAATGTTGTTAGCAAAACTATTTGAGTGTAGAATATAAGGTAGTTAAACAAAAAAATGTCGACCTTTTATTTCAAAACACAAGTCATCTAAATAAAATCTTTCACATTATAAAATTTAACTATATAAAAAAATATATCAGAAACAACCTGTTAAGATGTTGAATTTTTTTAAATTATGAGTTTCAAAACCCAAATCTCTGCTATAGACAATTTTAAAATCATATTTTAATAGGTCACCCCTTATTAATGTGTATTGTGTTGAATGACTACAAACAAGACTTACAGAGTTTAATATTGACCAATATTAGTTCTTTTCACATTTATGCATTAGCTAAATTACAATTCATTTAGGGACGGTGGTAAAATTTCAACACATAATATCCAAAACGAATAACTCACAGATAGATCTAGATTAAATACTAATCATTATTTAATTGATTATTTTCTATATGGGATGTCATACGACCGACCAACCCACCAACCGAGTTTTGTGGGTTATTCATTTGGAGGCAAGTGTTGAAATTTTGCAACATGCCCTTAGTACTGACAAAACTGTTATTCCTTCTACACTAGTGGTATCTTGGAGTCGTCATCAAGACTAACTGGTATAATCTTAGTTTCAACTCTATCAACATGATGTAAAGATAATCATGAAAATCATCAAAAAGTAACATAAAACCAAAATACACTCCTAATAAAGAGTCTTATCTAAAACAATAGTAACAAAATATGCTTAATAAATGAATTCTTTCCTATGTATACACTTTCCAGATACATGTATTTTCTTGTACGTAATTCATTAATTATACCCTTTGCAGACTTAAGATTTTCTATTTCTTTTCCACTAAAAAGTTCATTTAGTACATGGACAATTATCATAAGGCATCTTACTACCCTGTCTAAAGGTTTTTGGAAAGTAAGAGTTAGCACTATCATATAACATATATATAATTACAAATTGTACAAGTATTATTATTAGCTATGCGAGTCTTCTACATCAGTGGTGCAAGTAAGGTGTTATGTCTCGGAAACATCTTACAGTTCTATATTCACAACTACATGCAACTGATTGTCATTTATTTACGACTTGTGGTGAAATAACTACAAATTTTAGTCAAATTCTTCTTAAAGTAATTTGTAGTTTCAGAAAAACATACCATTATCCTGATCACATGATCCAATCAAACAGAAGGTAACAATTATGCCGCTATTAAAGCCAATACACTGCCATTTTGTAAAAGATACAAACATGGTTCACAAATGAATTTAACTATTCAAATAGTGGTTTTGTAGGTAAATTCGATATGTACAAAAAAAACAAATAATTTATAAATTTACATGTCAACAATAACAATATAAGTTTTACCTACATTTCTAGAATCTGTTAAGATATATAAACTAAATACTATTTCATGTGCTATTTATTGATTTCTATCGTAAAGTAGCCAATACAACTACTCTAACTAAATTTGGCCAAACCCTACAAACATGTCAGTAGGAATGTAGATTCCGTTTCTTTGCCATTTGAGTAAATACACGTCCGCCTCTGCCAGCAGCTTCATCGTTTGTTCCATACTACAATATTTAGAGGGCACAATATTTCAGGATCAGGGTCAATAATTGATTAATTTTATAAGCAAACTAGTTTCAAATTCCTAGAAATAATATACCCTTTCTTAAATTTTATGAAAATCTGTCTGAAACACAACACTATGGAGTAAGTATGTGTCTGGTGATGAAACTCTCGACTAACTTATCTTTACACAGAAAGACAGCGTAAAGCCGAGTGCATCTTGCATACTCAGATATGGTGTATACAAGAATTGAATATAGATTTTTAGATCAATATACTTTAGTTTTGATTCTGACACTCAGTTTTACAGTTCTCCTCCTGAAGTAATTGTCTTCCATCAGAATCAGTCCAAACTACTTTGAGTGAAAAAAAGGATAAAAACCTGTCTTTTGTTTTTCTTTCAAATTTGGAAATGGTAAAAGATGCAACATCAGTGCATTTTTGATTTTTGTATATAATTTGTCTATAAATAGTAACCGAACATGTTCCCAGAAACAAATTTTTGATATAAAAACCCTTCCTTGGCATGTGGATGGAGACGGACAACCAGAGGGTTGAGACGACAATATAACCACATCTCCAAACTTTTAAAATGTATTTAACAGATAGATGTATATATATTTAAGAATATCCACCACTCTATATTCTCAGATGCCATCGATTCATTTTATAATTTTGCCATTTATAGTCTGCCACAATATACATATGCAGGAATTATATGAATGTTATATGAATAATGATTATGACCATCCCAATTTAACATTATTAGTAAGTGTGCGAAGTTCTAGATTAATTTCATCACTACAAAGCTGATTTTAGTGAAAAAATGAACGAAAAGGATGAATGGTTTACTGAAAGACTTGTTCCTGAATCAGATGAAGTCTTGATCAACAACACATCTCATAGATCAATAACAAGGGTAATCAAGACTAAATACATGTATTAAAATAATCGTCATCACCTAATCTAATGCTTGTCATCAGTTGTAACGGTACTTGAGTTCTGAGTAAAAATTATACACAGAGAGAGCATAGCCAATTTTAACTCAAATCATTAAAACTTGGTCCATCACAATAGGCAGTTAATGTCACACTATTGTACGTCAAATTGTACATACATTATTTTAATAGTGTCGAATCACAACCACTTATGCACTTTCACCACCTTTTACCAACATCCATTTAAATAGCTGCCAACTTATCATTTTGATTTCTCGAAAATTCACTGGCATTTGTTGAATTCTTTTGCCGTTTAGACAACAATAAAATGCAAAACAGCTGCAAAGATTTGTCAAGAAATAAATCTAAATAGAACGACAATGTACAGCATAAAATAACAAGTTAAAACTTTACATTTTCAATGTTACACATGCATGTCTCCCGTAATCTGGAAAAACCTAGTAACACTATCGAATGCAGATTTGAGAAAACAAAGCAAAACTGTTTTGTTTCAAAATTAAGCTACGGAATAAAAAGATAGGCTGGCACTGCCAGGCAGGATACGCCCACATTTTCGAGAGATGGATAGAGAACAAGCAATACCGAAAGTGATTTTTCCTATGTGCAAATATCGAAATGAATTAAGATCTTTGGATTATAAAGGTTCATTTCAGTAGGCTTCAAATTCGACTGGGGATCATGTTGCTAAGTGGGTAAATGGGATAATAATTCTGACCCCAGAGGGTCCAAAAGCTAAAAAAAAGGTCATTTTTCGTACAATCAGGGGCCATAATTCAGGAAGTTACAATCCGATATGCACAAATATCGAAAGGAACCAAGATCTTTGGGTTATAAACATGCATGTCAAGTTTCATCAAAATCGGTTCAAAATTGTGACCTGTGTAGAGTCTACAACCTTAATATAACGTATTTTCACACTAATCGCGTACGAACGGCGGCCATTTTGTCTGTCAATTTTGGTCCGATTTTCAAAAAATTTTACCTCAATCTTTATTACCATGTAACGGTGATATAATCAAACGTTTTTTTAAATCGGATAATAATTTTGACCTCCAGTGGGACCACAAGCTAAAAAGGGTGATTTTTCGTACAATCAGGGGCCATAATTCAGGAAGTTACGAATCAATGAGCGCAAATATCGAAAGGAACCAAGATCTTTGGGTTATAAACATGCATGTCAAGTTTCATCAAAATCGGTTCAAAATTGTGACCTCTATAGGGTCCACAACCTCGATATAACATATTTTCACACTATTCGCGTACAAACGGCGCCATTTTCTCCGTCAATTTTGGTTTGATTTTCACAAAATTCAAATAGAGCCTTCATTACTATGTAACGGTGATATAATCAAACGTTTTTTTAAATCAGATAATAATTTTGACCTCCAGAGGGACCACAAGCTAAAAAGGGCAATTTTTCGGACAATCAGGGGCCATAATTCAGGAAGTTACGATCCGATGGGTGCAAATATCGAAAGGAACCAAGATCTTTGGGTTATAAACATACATGTCAAGTTTCATCAAAATCGGTTCAAAATTGTGACCTCTATAGGGTCCACAACCTTGATATAACATATTTTCACACTATTCGCGTACAAACGGCGGCCATTTTGTTTGTCAATTTTGGTCCGATTTTCACGAAATTTGAACTCGACCTTCATTACCATGTAACGGTGATATAATCTAACGGTTTTTTAAATCGGATAATAATTTTGACCTCCAGAGGGACCACAAGCTAAAAAGGGCGATTTTTCGGACAATCAGGGGCCATAATTCAGGAAGTTACGATCCGATGGCCGCAAATATCGAAAGGAACCAAGATTTTGGGGTTATAAACATGCATGTCAAGTTTAATCACAATCGGTTCAAAATTGTGACCTCTATAGGGTCCACAAGCTAAAAAAACATGATATTTCGTACAATCAGGGGCCATAATCCATGAAGTTCGGATCCGATACATGCCAATATCGAAAGGAACCGTGATCGTATGGGGATAAACCTATATTTCAAGTTTCGTCAAAATCAGATAAGAATTGTGACCTGTAGAGAGTCCACAAACAAATTGTGGACGGACGGACGTCCGGACGGACAGGGGCGACGACATAATACGTCCACATGAAAATGTGGGCGTATAAAAACAATTTTATTCTGTCTTTTTAGATGAAGATAATTAGAACCTTTTTCAGTGAAGGAGAAAAAAAAAAAAATTATTATATACATGTCCGAATATGGGTCTAACTTAATTTTCACCAAAATTTGGCTTGCTAGGTTTTTCCAGATTACGGGAGATGTATCCTACAGATGGCATATATATGTATTTTACAGGTTACTATATTTGTAGTGAACCTTAAAAATTACACATACATGTACATTTACTGTATAATATATCTATGTAACAAAAAACAAAGTTGTACCCTTTAATTCTTTGGCTTCAAACTGCTGTCTTGTTAATGCTACTGCTCGAAAGAATACTGCCTGGCCGTGATAAACAAAACCCTGAAGTATATGCAGTCCTTAAACAACATTTGACTTAATGAAATACCTGTTTTATTAAATTAGATAAAATTATCAGTTCACAAAGCAATAAACATACCTATATGCATTAATCATAAAACCTGAATTATTGGGTGTATAATATTCAGAATATTGTCAGTGATCAAATTCAATTCATAATAAAATTAAAAGTAGTCCTATGGAATTAAACATTAAGATATGTTCCCTGGGAGCATAATAAATTAAACATTTGTCAACCACTGATAAGGTGATCACTGTTAAAGGCCAATATTGGTGCCAGTCATTATCAAATATGTGATAATGACTGATGCCAATATTGTCCTATAACTTTGCACATCCAGTCATGACCCTGTATGTATGCCTAAAGGCTGCTAGGTTACAATTTGTAGCTTGTTCCCAAATATATTTTACCAGCAATTTGAACATGCTTTCTGTCAAAGAAATATATTTCTAATTCATACCACTAGACATTTATTTCATGGAACGCCTCCATAATTAGCAATTATTTCATGTTACATAACATATCAGTACCAGAGCTGACTGTTGTTTATGGTTCAGACGAGGTTAGTTTCTTTGAGGTAAACTTTGCATACTATAAAGGGGTATTAAGCTTTGAGAGAATTCAAATTTCCAAAAATAAAGTGGAAAAACTTAAAGATACATTATTGCTATAATAGTTCAAAAATAGATAATGCAAAATGAATATATTGAAAAATTCATTCAAATTACTTTATTCTGAGCCAAGGTATTACTGTTTTGTAGTTTTGACAAGATGTGTGCATTGTTTATTACTGAAACACGGTACTGGTATATTCAAGACTCCACCTCACTTCTATATTTAGTTAAGCATCTGAATGTCATCAAGAAATGATACTGGTCTTGTCATGTTAATAAATATATAATAATTATTTTTTATAACATTTAAGGCTTAAAGAAAGACCTGAACTAGGCAGATTTAGCTTTTGCATAATGTATCTTTAAGAGTAAGAAACCAAGCAGATAATATCTAGCAGTACTAGTAGTGAAAAGTGAACACACTGCTTGAAGAACAGTCTGATAAGTCATTGATTGTTACCAATGTCCTTTGATAATTCAATATATTATATAAAGCACATGAACACAGTGTAAAGGTTAAAGTTCAAATGACTGGGTCAATAATTATATGAGAAATGACACTGATAACGACATATGTCTGTATTTATTGCTTAATTCTATCATATTATATAATAAATATGAATAATGTGTGAACTTATTACATCCTTTTCCATAATTAAATCTAAATATTAAAAGACATCAGTAATTATAGAGGCCATAAATTTTGGAGTACAATGTTTCAAAACAATATTATTCTAAATGTGAACATTCAAAAAAAGAAGCCAAGTTATAATTGTTGATATTATTTAATAACAATTTTTAGTAGCACATACAGGTGACAATTCCAAGTGTTATTAAATATTATCAAACAAAATGTGTCCTGAATATGTTGCAAACATTATTTTAATAACATAGAACTAAGTGTGTTTGTTTTTTTGTGTGTGAATAGTTAAATATAGTTCAAGATTTCAATTAAGGAATTTATGTTTAATCATATACTAGAATGTAGTGCCTCATCGATTGATCATTTTCCTTGATATTAGAATGTGTCCCACTTTTTATGGTTCAAAACGTACAAGATGTCTTTTAGATTCTTTTTCTTTGAACAATCAATCTGTCAGACCTACAGTTATCTTATTTGATTTACTTTGACCATATATTTACTGATGTCTTTTAACACTATAGCTTGTGGCTAAATACATGTGACTACCATACTTACTCTAATAAACAATACAAATCTGACTGAAATCTACTTATTATTCCTAGTAATGATAATCAATTTTAAACCAAAGTGTTTATTTTCTACACAGAAGCTATAAAATCATGCTTTGTTAGTAAGAATAATTATAAATTATCTTAGCAGACTAAACCAGGTTACTTTAAATAGCGATGACTGTTAAAAAAAGTGAATACTGTTTAACTGAGTGAATACAGTAGCTGCTTTGAGTTCATGACATAATAATATTAACAATTATATGATGACAGGACAAACACATCTAAATGACCTCAGGCTAATCTTGACCTTTAGGACAGACAGTTGCAAGAGCAAACAGTCTAAGTAATACCACTATAATTTTATTTCTTTGACAAAGATTTTCAAATAACTAAACCTCAACATTAAATGCACATTTATGACTTTGTGTAACCCGGAAATCGAAGACGGTAATGTATCGTTGTTCTAGTTTTGAGTGTAATGGCCTCCAGGCATGAACTCTACATTAGAAAACATACCTCTGTTTCATAGGTAAAGGACAATATTTTTTATAAAACAAGGTTGTTTGTTATCACAAATGTCATAGACACATATCTTACAGGCAGTTTAATTATATCTGAACTATTGATTCGAGCACAACACAGGGTTTAATTACGTATTAATCCTTATACCTAAACCTATAAGCTTCAAAGCTTGCAATGTATAAAGCACTTTATACAGATATCTACTGCCTGAGCCATACTGAAAAATAAATTGTTTTTGTCTCGTACAAATTATGGCTTTTCAAAAGTTTACTCCGTTTAAAAACTTTATTGTCTCTTATGGCTCAGACAGTAACAATATTTCCTTCGTAATTTGTAAAATCCAATTCAGATGACGTCAAATTTCATGTTCACAGAATTCAATTTAAGATTATCTTCTCTATCCAACACCGATATAGCTTATAAGGTTCCTTAATCGTGAAGCAATAATGTACTGAATTTCAAATTATGAGAACCACTCTCGATATATATAATCACTTACAAATCTGAAAGTCACAGATGTACCACTGCATCACAGTCAAAAGAATTAAAAGCGTAAACTCACACCATGCATCCCAACATACAACTTGAGCTCAGCAATGATTCAAGATAATTTAATCACTATTAAACACTAATGATATGAAATCTGTAACTTTTTCTAGAAATCCTAGTTTGTTGGTGAAAGCATCCACCAAAATCAAACTACACCCATAGAACAGATTTTAGTTTGAAATGTTGCTCTACATGTATATAAATGCCAGAATTATTATTATACTTAGCAATTAATATCTACAAAATTTACAACAGTCTAACTAATATATCATATACACTCTCAGAAAACTATTGGCTCTATCGTCCATTTGGTAGGCCATCACATCAAAATCATACGAATGAGAAGAGTAACCAATGGTTTTCTGAGAGTGTCATCTACAAGTAGTATATTCAACTAGGAACCGGGATGAGACTGTATGACTTGTGTAAAGCTCCCATATATATATATATAATAATTAATTAACCTTATTATACACTAAGATAGGTAAAGGCAACTTCATTAAAGAAGGAAAATATTATTGCTATTCACAATCATCCTGTACAGAATATTTAATATCATATTCACAAGTTCATATCTGTTTACATGTACATTACATTATAAACTTTTGTGATCAAGATTTTGTTAAAAATATATTTCTTTGAGAATGAATTTCATATCTGCTTTTATCCCCTTAAATTTACTTTTATATGAATTAAGAAAAAATAAAATCACACCCTTTGAAATATAAAAATGTTTTTCTTTGAGTCAACTGGCTGGTAATATCAGTAAAATAAATGTAATGTTGAACAGTATCATCTTAAATTTCAAATGTAGATTCATCTAACTATGGAGAATCCTGGCACTGATCTACTTCGAACAGGTTTTATAGCAACGGATTACCTGATTTGTCTCAAACTTTGCACATAATATTTGGTAATCTGATTAAACTGCCCCACCCCAACAATGTAACCTTGATAGTCAATTCCAAAGTTATGTCTTAATGCCAATCAACATCACAATAGTGCTAATATTACTAATACAGGCTACATAATTCTGTTAAAGGTGATGAAATGCTCTTACAATGATTTGTTTATCTAATAAAGAACAAAGTAATACTACATATTACTTACAGCAAGTTATCGTAATTTTGACCACTGCCATTTGTGCCGTCTGCGACTGTATCAATATAGTATTGTCCATGTGATGTGTAACCCTGTATGACCTGGACCTGAAAACTTAGGACTTCTTTACACCAACTCTGTGACAAGGTGTCCTATCCTGGAAGTTTTTCACATTTCACTTTCTTTAACAATTAGACCACAGCAAAAGAACTGACAATATAGGATCCTAATATCCAATATTTAAGGCACAATTAACATTTTATAATTAGTACACGAGTCGTGTACACTATGGTTCCAGGTGCCATTTTGTAATGAAGAAATAAAAACATATCCTACCAGACAATATGGAAGTAATTAGTAAAGGCTGATTCACAAATGACAAAATGATAATTAAAAATATGTGTAGAATCGACTAAGGAGACGTAAACGATTGCCGTTTAATTTGAACTTTTCACAATTTTCTTCGAACACAATTGATAACATTTTTTTTTTAAACTGAATATAAATCACTTTTCATTACATAAATTCATATTAGAAACATTTTCATCTATTTCAAAGTTTCAAAAAATAGAGCCATACACCCTTTAATAAAGATGTTTAGTCCTTGTACTGTTCTTTTTCGTGAATTTTAATAGGTATCACAGCTCCACTTCTCCTGCTAAATGAAAGTTCCTTTTCCTGGTTTTTTACCATCATTTCAAACGTCACACAGTGGCTACTTAATCTTTTGTAACATTTCAACTCAATTTTGGAAGCAGAAATTTTGTTCTTTTGTTTGTTATAATTCATATATACCAGGGCCCTGTTTCTCAAAATCTTCACTAAAGATAAAATCATGATTTTAGTAGATACTTCAATATTGATTGGCTAAGCACTAAAATCAGTCTAATATCATCTAATCAATTTACTTAAATTTGGATTTTTATCTTAGCTAAAATCTCGTGAAACAGACCATTGATCTTAATATTTATTTCATGAACAGTTTAAAAATGCCCATTACTAAGATGAAATAAAGAAAATGAACTTGTCTATATTCCTTTTGGCCATGATTTCAAGATGGTGGGAGTCCATTAATAACTCAATTATTTACAATCGATCACTGATATTATATTAACAATTATATACAATTTGACAAAAATTACCTGGACCAATTATAACTACATAACAATAACAGCTTCTGTCCACAAAAAATCAAAACAAAAATATGTTATATTCTTAATATGTCTGCGCTATAAAACTCTATTTCGCTCAACTTAAGATTTACTCATATTTTAACCCATCCTAGATCTAAAATTCACTTTGAGTTGAGCAAAATAAAAGTTTTTGGCTCCAGGCCCAGTTATTTTTTTTATATATGTTTACTACACTTCGGGAGTGATTTGATCACTCCCTTACATAATAAATTCCTTGAGCATATCCAACCTTTTGTCATGTTCATATCACTTTAATCCACAATTTAGAATTAATTCCTTTGTCATTAAGTTATGTTCCCTCCGGAGGATCCACATATATGTCTTTCACCTCTTTGTATTCACCGGCATTTATAGAACCTGAGGCAAGTGGTGCCTGTTCCAATTCTAAAATAGTTTTTGAATGTTCAGCACTTATTGAACGTAAATCTGGAAGGCGACTCAGAAGTTTTCCAAATGAACACACACCTTTATGTCGCTTGAAATGTTCATACGATTCTAAAGCACGGACATAGCGAAACTGCACCTCTTCTAATTTATCCTTTTCTATAATACCGGGGCGTTCTGAAATTAAACACATTATTTATTTGTACATTGTTCATATAATATAACATATTTTTCGGGGCATAAGTCAACACTTTTTTCAGCAGAAGTCAGGTTTTTGACTTATACCACCTCCCCCATCAACTTATATATGGATGAAGGTAAAACAAACTTTTGATGCCCAGAAATTGCTCTCCCTGAAACTCGCTGTGACTGGGTTAATATGCCATACAGTGTGCTATGGGGGGAAATTTTGCCCGGACAGCGGATTTACGGTTTACTCTTATATCGAATTCCAACTGCCAAGGGATCTTCAACGTGCACATTGAGTACATGGGACCTGACTATAAGTTGACCTTTGGCAGGCTCTCGGTCCTGCACTACAGACAAGGAGGAACCAATAGGGCCTCTAGATTAGCAAGCCAAAGTCCTATCCACACATTCATCATGGCTCCCACAGCAAAGACAACACACATAGTTCAGATCGTTCTATCAGTATTCCACACCAAATTCTTGTCAGGATGTCTAAATATTTTATAAAGCTTGTATAATTTTCATTTAAAAATTTAATCACTATTCAAAATATAATCATAAAGGCTAGAAAATGCCATTAAAATAGAATCTTTCTTCCGACATTGTTATTGTGAATATACAGGTGAGTTTCCCTCTCAGAATTTTTCCCTTCAATATTACTTTGATTTCTAGTTAAATTAATCAATCACAAAAATTCAAATTTTTTTGTTGTTCGATCAACAGACACCTTTTATTTTATTCTGTTCTATTATCAGTAACATTGTGTAATCGTAATATTATCGCAATATCCTGTGAGGAGAGAAATTGTATTGTCTTGTATTTATTAGATATTGAAATAAAAACTGGTTCAAATGAACCCAGAACAATAATTGAAATAATACTCAAGTTAGACCTAAATTTAGCAACTAATTATTTTACAAGATGGGCCATTTTTGATGAACAATATCAGACTAAGATAACACTTCCGTAACTTGATAAATGATTATTACTGAATTGAAAAACATGCATGTTATACATGGATTGGAATATGACAATAAAACATATACTCCACATCGACTTATAAAATGAAATGGGAGTCTAAAAGCCCTACTTTTCTTCTCCAAAATGGGCTAATGAAGATGGCATACGCCATATAGAGTGTGCTATGATGGAAATTTTCCAACTGTCATCGGATCTTTTACATTCGTGCTAATGTATACACGAGACCTTGGTTTTTTGTCCCATCCAAATGACTAGACAGCTGTTGTTGCCAGGCCCTTCATCCTGCATCACTGACGAGGGGGAACCACGCAAGCAAATCTGGATAAACTTTGTCGGCCAATGCAAGCCTGATTTTTGATTACATGGTCTTGCTCTATAGCAATATGAATCTATTAGACTTTAGATTAATGTCGATTTACAAATGCTTGTAATTTGGTTAACTAAAGTACAGTTACACCGGTTTGGGCATTACCTCCGTTTTTATTCTGAAAACTTGTGTCTAAAAATCAGTATTTTTTACTCAGCCATGTCAAGTGTTCTACCAATCGGACTAAAAATACATCCACACTCAACCAGATTGAGTCATTCTCACCTAAAGTACAGTATCGCATGCGTCGCTTTTTGTAATTTAAGCATCAAGCTTAGAAGCAGGTATCAATATTGACATGCAATCTCAAAACTTTAATAATACTGAAAACAAAATAGCTAAACTACAACTGTCACAAATGGAGCAGATAATACTTTTAACGCTCTCATGAAACCCATTTACCTGAAAATATAGAAATGGCTGTCAGTAGACTATATTCAGCATTATCTGTCTGCATGAGAGCCATATTATGACAAAACTGGTAGGTTAACTCGGCATAGTGTCCCATTCCTGTGGCTTTCATGTTTTCTAGGGTACAAGGTACTCCATTAGCGAACACAATACACTGTGTGTCTAAATCATAACATCGTGCAGCTCTAATTGCCATAACTTCACTAGAAGCTGCCTGTAATACATAATTATTTCATACATAAAATAAACAAACATATTCTCCAATAAAAGGTATATAGGGACTAACATATGGTACAATTGTTATTACAACAAGCCAACAGTGAGGCTGATGTTCCCCGCCGAAATCCCAAAATAAATAGATGACCCATATTAATTAATCGCACATTTATTTTTTTCAAACGTATCGAGCAATCAAACTGTACACGATGTGTCATCCAAAAGTGTTTTATAAAGAAAAATGCTAAAACCGATGAGAAAAATGAAAATGTATCCTAGTTAGGGGGACCCTAAAGGCAGACAAAAGGGCCCCTACGCTTGACAAAAGGGCCCCTCTGGCCAAGGGAAAGGGCCCTCGTGTCTGAGTCAATCGTTTCTATACACTGTTACTGTCGAATCCATTACTGAATGAGAATGCAGTCATTGTATTGGCATAAAAATCATCAATCAAGATGAACCTAAGTTATATTGTCCCAAAGTATCAACCAATCAAATTGCTTATCTCTGCCTACCCTAAGCAGGAAATGCTCATCTTCGAACTCCATCAAGGCATTGACCTAATAAGCATACACACCAATTTTGAACATTTTAACTCAATTAGAAGGAGAGTTATTGTGTTCCAAAGTCTTGGCAAATCAAATTGCTTATCGCTCTGCTTACCCTGAGCAGAAAATGCTCATTATCGATCTTAGTCAAGGCATTACTGTAATGAAACTATACACCAAGTTTCATCACTCTCACTTAATTAGAATTAAAGTTATCGTGTCCAAAAGCATCAACCAATCAAATTGCTTGTCTCTGCTTACCCTAAGCGGAAAATGCTCATCTTCGAACTCCATCAAGGCATTGACCTAATAAACACATACACCAAGTTTGAACATTCTAGCTCAATTAGGAAGAGAGTTATTGTGTCCCAAAAAGTGTGACGGACAGACGGAGGAACCCATTTTAATAGTCTTCGAAAGGCGGGGGACAATAATTCACTTGTTCGTATGTATTCACCAGTGGAAAGAAAATGGAGGATTCCAGAAATATAAACACCAGGTTACGGACAGGCGATCCTACTTCTACAAGCATGGGACCGAAATACCTCCAACATTTGTTCAAAAGATATATGATTGACCTGAATGTAACGTTGAATATTATAATGACAGCCATTTCTGTACCATATGATCATTAGTAAAATACTGATCGGATGTCCGTATGAAATGTTTCGCTACTTGCTGAAATTCAACGCAAATGACACCTACACAAACATTTTTTTAGTTGAACAATGTTTTTGAAATGAACCAAGTTTGATCTTGTTTGGCCATCAACTGTTAGGGTTGAAATCCAACACCCACTGACTAACTTCTGTGAGTTTTGAGGGAATGAGTCTATTCTTCCCGTTCAATCAAATCTCTCCTAAGGACAACAACAGATAGCGCTTTGTTTAATCTGGCATGTGAACTTTTAAACTCTTGTCTTGAAAGTGTTCGTAATTCAAGGCTAATCACAAATAATACTTAATCAACAGTGATTAATTAGATGTTACAATATCAGAAACCTCTTTGATAACAACATAATAAAGTAATAAAAGTAGACCTATTATTTCTGATGTTTGGCAGGAGGTCTTATATCCATTTCTTATGTTACACTATTGATTATAAATCATACATGTAAAACCCACAACCTTTGTATATAGTACATACTTTGCCACTATTTGAGTAAACGGGAGGGGTAGTTAGTTGAACCTCCACTGGACACAACTAGGTCATTTCGAGATTAACACATGGTTCAATTTTATTTCAATAATTTTATTGCACGTATATAGGTCTTTAGCAGTTGGAGGAAACTAATGTACCCAGAGTGTCCACAAACAAATAAGACATGGGTGATAACTTATTACATCCACATGAAAATATGAGCGTATAAATCTAACCTAATTGAGTAAAAGAATCTTACTTTTAATAGAATAATCTGATCCTCTTTAAGTAATGAGTTGAAGCCAGGTAAATTTTTAGCAAATTCTACAATGAGATGTGTAATTAAAACTGTCATCTCGGCCATATCATGAAACAAGGCATCTGCGGTTGTCTCTTTACAACCAGGTTTAACATTCTACAATATAAAATACAATAACATGAATTACAATCAGTTTAACATTCTACAATATAAAATACAATAACATGAATTACAATCAGTTTAACATTCTACAATATAAAATACAATAACATGAATTACAATCATGTTTAACATTCTACAATATAAAATATAATCACATGAATTACAATCATGTTTAACATTCTACAATAAAAATACAATAACATGAATTACCATCATGTTTAACGTTCTACGATATAATAACATGAAATACCATCATGTTTAACGTTCTACAATAAAAATACAATAACATGAATTACAATCCTGTTTAACGTTCTACAATATACAATACAATAACATGAATTAACGTTCTACAATATAAAATCATGTTTAATGTTCTACAATATAAACTGAATAACCCTATTTTCCTGAGAGACAGAAAATTGGGGTTAATCATCCACTCAACATAAACTGGGGTTATATATTGGGATTAATAGAGGGTCATTTTTGTCACTTAAACTGGCCTTTGAATATCACTAAAAGACTAAGACAGCATAACTTTAAGGGAAAATTTGATACTTGACATTGCCAATGATTACCCTTTGCCCATAACTTACAAGAAGTAACACGTATTTAAATGAAATCTAGGAGTTTAGTGACTATCTTCGACTTCCAATGAATATGGTTGACAACAATATTGGCTGTCTATGTAATAGGATGAAATGATTAAAACACTATGTCTCCACATAAACTCTACTTACAGTGACTTTTTCCACATTGCTTTCGTCAGGAAATTCATATTTATCTTGTAAGGCTACGATACTTTTTATTAACTGTTGATGCTCTGGTTCCATTTTTGTTGTGGGATCATTATCAATTACAGTCATAGGATTAATATAGTAATTGTTTATCGAGTGACTGGGTAGTTTGGTGATTTCAGGCTTACTGTTACTATCAGGGCTTGTATCAATTTTAGCAGGGTTTACTTTGGCTTTGGCTTTCCTGCGAGCATCACGAGCTTTACACTGTTCATCAGACAGTAGACCTGGAAAGAGAATTAAATTGATATCAAGATAGAAAGGTAGTTCAATGAATACTCCATATACACGATTTTTCCTCCAATCAAGTGCCATAATTGAGTAAGTTACATGTACAATCTGAATATCGAAAGGGGCCAAGATCTTTGCCCTGTAAACATGTATTTCAAGTTTCATCAAAATCGGATGAAAATTGTGACCTTTAGAGTCTCCACAAGTTAATAACATGACTTTTTGTACAATCAGGGACAATAATCCTTGAAGTTTTGGTCCAATTTATGGCAATAATGAAAGGAACCATGGTCTTTGGAAGGTAGACCTACATTTTAAGTTTCATCAAAATCGAATAAAAATTTTGACCGTAGAGTGTCCACAAACTAATTGTGTATACGGACGGACAGGGCTGACGACAATACACTTCCACATTTCCATGTGGGCGTATAAAAAAGTAGTTGACCAAAAATATCCATGATATTGTAACTTACATTCCTCTTTCATCCCACATTCTTTACATCTTCGTAATCGACAAGCCTGACATTTCCTGCGCATCCACATATCCATTTCACAATTTCCACCATAACGACAATTATATGTTGCACCTCTGGTGATGCTTCGACGGAAAAAACCTTGAAAAATAAAAAATAAAAAAAACCCATTATAAATCTGTGGTCATTTATTGTTTACAGTCAATATTTATAGTTCTTGTATAACATAACGCTAACGCTACAATATACGTCCACATTCCTGCTTTGATTGATATGGTACTTTGTCAAGAAGGCTAGGCGTTTGGTTTGTTTAGCGTTGAGGGTCGTGCCTCAACATCAATAGTTGCCGTCCTTAGAGTATAAGGAATAAGTATACCAAGATAATCCATTCAGAATTGTGCCTTCCTAACGCTAAAGGCAAAAAGTGGGCGAGGCCCTGCCCCTGGGGGTCGGGACATTCATCAAAATCAATAGTGGACGCCCTCAGGCTATAAGGAATACAAGTACCAAGCTGTTTCATTCAGAATTGCGGCCTGTAAACGACAAACACAAAAATTGGGCGTGTCTTGCCTGTGGGAGTCGGGACATGCAGTTGACGTCCTTAGGCTATAAGGAATACATATCCCAAGTTTAAAGACGATCCATTAAGAATCGTGGCCTGTAGACAACACACACAGACACGAAGTAAAAATGGGCATGGCTCTGCCCCTGGGGGTTAGGAAATCACCAAAAACAATACGGATCATCTTTAGGGTATAAGGAATAGGTATGTAAAGTTTCAAAAGGATCTGTTAAGAATTGCATCCTGTAGGCTAACACACGACACAAAAGCATTGGGCGTTTCTCTGTCCCAGGGGGTCCGGCATGCACCAAAAATAATAGTGATCAGCCTTAGGGTATAAGGAATAAGTATAAAAAAAGTTTTCAAGACGATCGATTAAGAATTGTGGCCTGTAGCTGACACACAGACAGACAAAAAGAAAATGGGCGTGGCACTGTCCCTGGGGGTCGGGCATGCACCAAAAACAATAGAGATCTTCCTTAAGGTACCAAGAATGAGCATTCAAAGTTTCAAGATGATACATTAAGAAATGCAGCCTGTAGACGACAGACAAACAAATACAAGAAATGGGTGTTGCTGTCCCACGGGGGTCGGGCATGCACCCAAAACAAAAGGGATCATCCTTAGGGTATAAGGAATAAGTATTTTAAGTTTCAAGATGACCCATTAAGAATTGTGGCCTGTAGGCGACACACAAAAAGAAAATGGACGTGACTCTGCCCCTGGGGGTTGGGCATGCACCCCAAATGATAGGAATGTTCCTTAGGGTACAAAGAATAAGTTTCAAGATGATACGTTAAGAAATGTGGCTTGCAGACGACAAACAAATAAATACAAGGAATGGGCGTGGCTCTGTCCATTGGGGGTCAGGCATGCACCAAAAAACAATAGGGATCATCCTTAGGGTGTAAAGAGTAAGTATACAAAGTTTTAAGAAAATCCAGTTAGAATTGCGGCCTGTAGGCGACACACAGACACACAAAAAAAAATGGGCGGGCTCTGCCCCTGGGGGTTGGGCATGCACCCAAACGATAGGGATCATCCTTAGAGTATAAAGAGTAAGTACTAAGTATACCAAGTTTGAAGAAAATCCAGTAAGAATTGCGCCCTGTAGGCGACACAAAGACACACGAAAAGAAAATGGGCGTGGCTCTGCCCCTGGGGGTTGGGCATGCACCCCAAACGATAGGGATGTTCCTTAGGGTACAAAAAATGTGTATGCAAAGTTTCAAGATTATAAGTTAAGAAATGTGGCCTGTAGACGACAAACAAACAAATACTAGAAATGGGCGTGGCTATGCCCCTGGGGGTCGGGCATGCACCAAAAACAATAGGGATCTTCCTTGGGGTATAAGGAATAAGT
This sequence comes from Patella ulyssiponensis, assembly GCA_963678685.1. Taxonomy (NCBI): domain Eukaryota; kingdom Metazoa; phylum Mollusca; class Gastropoda; family Patellidae; genus Patella; species Patella ulyssiponensis. Next base: position 84,889,762 of record OY783225.1, on the reverse strand, counting down.
ATACCAAGTGTAAGGAATAAGTATACCAAGTTTGAAGAAAATCCAGTAAGAATTGCGCCCTGTAGGCGACACAAAGACACAAGAAAAGAAAATGGGCGTGGCTCTGCCCCTGGGAGTTGGGCATGCACCCCAAACGATAGGGATGTTTCTTAGGGTACAAAGAATGTGTATGCAAAGTTTTAAGATTATACGTTAACAAATGTGGCTTGTAGACGACAAACAAACAAATACTAGAAATGGGCGTGGCTATGCCCCTGGGGGTCGGGCATGCACCAAAAACAATAGGGATCTTCCTTGGGGTATAAGGAATAAGTATACGAAGTATAAGGAATAAGTATACCAAGTTTGAAGAAAATCCAGTAAGAATTGCGCCCTGTAGGCGACACAAAGACACAAGAAAAGAAAATGGGCGTGGCTCTGCCCCTGGGGGTCGGGCATGCACCCCAAATGATAGGGATGCTCCTTAGGGTACAAAGAATGTGTATGCAAAGTTTCAAGATTATAAGTTAAAAAATGTGGCCTGTAGACGACAAACAAACAAATACTAGAAATGGGCGTGGCTCGGCCCCTGGGGGTCGGGCATGCCCCCAAAACAATAGGGATCTTCCTTGGGGTATAAGGAATAAGTATACCAAGTTTGAAGAAAATCCATGAAGAATTGCGCCCTGTAGGCGAACCACAGACACACACACACACACACACACACACACACATACATACATACATACATACATACATACATACATACATACATACATACATACATACATACACACACACACACACACACACACAGACAGGGGCGACGGCATAATACGTTCACATTATGAATGTGGACGTATAAAAATGACACTTGGGACATTAGTTCCATGAAATTCATTACTTGAATGTGAAAGTGCACACAATTTGCTTTGTGTGTGAAATAATTGATTGATAAGTGAGCTTACATTGCATAAGTGTATTCTCGTACAGATGCACTAGGAAATCTATTAATAGGATGTCATATTCATATTATAGATAAAAGACTAAACTCTATCGAAGGAAAAACAACAATTTGCTCTAAAACTTGTTATTTGAATGAAAATATCTTGGGCACTGGAAATCTATGATATAAAATTCTGTAAACAACCTAATTGATCAAGTTTATACCTTTTTGTGACGAAAATCTAAAAAGTGCATTCATAAAATTTTTTACTGAACAGTATACTGACTGTTCTCTGATTTATTGACAGGCCTGGGTAATAAACATTAGACAGAAAGCTTAGGAAAGATAGAATTTAGTACAACACAGCAACTTAGAAAAGATCCAGCTCCTAATAATTTTCTAAATCTGCTGTAACCACCAAATTTGAACTGTAATTGAGAATCATAAACAATAGATGTTTTAGGGTTTTATTGATAGATTGTACTGTGTTGACAGTGACATGTTCAATGACTACATGTATATAGATTGGTTAATTACTACCTGCATAAAACAGTTGCTATCTCACTGAACTGTGTAATCACTTGAAAAATCATCAATCGAGCATGAACGTTATCATACATGTAAATGAAATGAAGTGGGGTTCAATGCCCTACTGATCTGAATCTACATGTACTGAGCTTATGAAAACAGAAGCATTAGCATCAGCAACTTTTAAAACTTAAAAGAGCAAATTATTAAATGCATGGGTCACCATTATCAATATAAAACATAACATTATCTATAATATAATTCATGATTTTCTTCAATAATCATCTTACCTTTACATCCCTCACAACTGAGAGCATTATAATGATAACCTGATGCTCTATCTCCACAAATACGACATAATTCTTCTTCTATACTCTTCCCTGCTACTCCAATACCTTTCTTTCGCTTTATATCATTTGACATCATATCATTTTGGTAGGTAGAATCCTCTGTAAAACTGTACGTATCGGGCGAGGTAATTTGATGATCAACAGTAGAATGCATGGTGTGTGCGTCGGGAGGCATGATTCTGTCAGTTAAAACTGGAAAGAAAAAGATAAATTACAAAATTAGAATATTCAAATATGTTATGTCACACTAACTATGTATACATAATAATGTAGCAAAACAAAAAGTCTTTTGTTAAAATTATATAGCATAATCAATTTTTATGGTTTCTAATGGTATTCAAACATTTATTTTCAATTTATGACGACTTTTCTAGTATGTTTTTACTGTTAACATGGTATTTCACATGGTAACTGAAAAGATAATTCAGACAAATTTTGGTCTAGCTTGGCTATTGGATAATTATAAGTCTTTATTCTCGAATTATAAATGTACATGTATAGATTATAGTGAAAATAATATTCATAATTCATAATTAATTTTCAAAATTTGTCTACCATTATTGGAACTCTAAAAAATAATACCCCATATACACTTCATTCTTTCATACCAACACATGTTGACACTCAAACATACTGGTGCTAGCCTAACATGATTTTGTTATATCCTATCTGATCATATTTTCTATTAGACCCACATACATATAACTAGCGATTAACAATAGAAATGTGCTTTTACATCCACTCAATATGAAATTAGGCATCTATTTTTTTTTACTTCACTTGAGAGTGGGTGTCTTACAAGTGGGAGATACCTCTTGTACCCAGAGACAACCACCCAATTGATTTGGACTCTTCCACACTCAGACGAAACTCCAATCCGAACCTTGAAGAGACAGAAGACAAAATGGTAGAATACATGTACAATAATTGTACATCCATTATAGATAACATTGCCCTCTATGTATATGACATGAATTATTGACAAACTGATCCAATTGGTCATATTTATTTCTGCTGTTTACTCGATTCGCATGGCTGGAAGAGTGGTCCGGAAGAGTTACCGCACTGTTTCTGCTAAGAGCAAATCGAGCAGTTGAATCAATTCTGTTTACAATCATCCCGAGATCACACTCACCAATACAACAGATGTTATAATCTATAGTAGTGCATAATGCACATACATGTATTACACTATACAGTCCTGTCTGAGAGTTTACATGCAAGCTTGTATCATATTGAGCGTCACATCAAAGTTTAACTGTGCTGAAGTCATATTTGTATAGCTGTCTACCTGTATACTGGAGATCAAACAGCAGCTGAATGAGGGAGAATTAACTGTTTTCAACATTTACAATTAGGCCTATTTACAATACATGTCTGATGATTTGCCAATTCAATCAAAGACAGTCGCTGTTTAAGACAACCTGATCAAAACAGTTTAAACCTATAGGCTATGTTGTTATATTTCACTCCTTTCAACAATGACAACATCTGGTATTTCATATGGTTAAATTGAAAGAATCCAATTTTCTTTTGTTGTTTCCATTTTTGAATGAGCTTAATACAGTATCGTCAACTAAATGCAATTCCATACGTATTATCTGCACACAATGAATTAAACTTTAAAGCTACAAAACAAGTATACTACATGACATCTACATGTATGTCTCTCTATAAAGGCCTTCTATAGACTACACATATGTAATTCACTTTCCATTCAATCGACTCAAAATCTTTCAAAAATATGTAGGTTAATTCTTTCAAACAGTGGATTTATTTTATTACAAACATCACTATGTGCTGAACAAGCTTTTGATGATTGACTACTGTACCATAACTTAATCACCATCTACCATAATTGAATGTAACTAGTGGGATACTAAAACATTGGAAGTGGCTGTACAAGATCTATCGTATCACCTGCATCAAGACCAGATACATGTACACTAAAAACAAACATTAATATGTGTGGCAGAAGTTACATGTATCTACAGTACATGTATGACAAGGTGGAGAAGTTTGTAATACATGTATTCTACAGACAAAACAAAAAGTTACCTCATAGCCGAATGTGCATAAAAATCAAGAAAACCTGACATGAAATGAACACCAAATTCTAATAAGATAACTCATTTTGTGGATACACTAATTTTGAAGTAATCTCTTAATTTGGTAAACTGTTCCGATTGAACGGCAGACATTTACATGTACGTCGGCTTACTCCATTTTAAAAATTATTTTGTCATCTGTGAATCTGCCACTACTAATTACTTCCACATTGTCTTTGTTCATTACAAATGGCCTGAATCCATAGAATACACAACTCGTGTACTGATTTATTAATACTAATATTAGATAAAAAGATCCCACATTTTCACGCTAACATTACATTACTATTGGTTGAAATAGATCAATATTGAATTCTAATTCATGTTTTTAATTTCACATATTATGGAAAATAATGAGTTAAAAGTTTAGCTCCTTTAGAGCTGCTGAATTCACATTAACATAATGTACTTGGTTTAAATGTAAATTGGCACACAGTTTGAGAGCAATTATATTTACATGTCCGGGTTCAATTCGAATACAATCAATAAAATAGCTATTTGTTTTTAATAGTTTGTATTATTGTTTACAGGTACAAGCAATCACAATTCCTTGTTAAATATTCTGATCGTGATGTCAGCACTATAGAATTCCTTGCATACTACAATATTATGAAAGACAAATCTGTCAATGATTCAGTTCCATCAAGTATTTACAAATTCCAACGACCTACGTATGCTGCTCCTTATCTTTATTTGCCCAGAACCAAATTCATCGGCCAGTTTTAAATCTGATTCAATCTAATGTAGGTGAATATCTTATCTAGAGTTGTTATTTTGATTTCTTATTAAATGTTAAATAATCAAGCTGAATACATAATTGGGTGGCACGGTCTCCTTTGCCAGTTGTGTAGGAAGGAGAGCCTGGCAAGAGCTACATGTAATGTATAGTCGTTCAGATGGTGCAAAAAAAATAAACCCCAAGGTCACATGTACACATACTTAAATGTACATGTATATGTGGACATAAAAGAACCAACACTAGAGTGAAACTTTTGACTTTGGTACCGGTAGTTTATCTTGGTTACATATCCTAAAACCCATAGAAACCATTCGGAATTAAATTTACTCTTGTTTTCACCACAGAATATGTGAAATAGGCTACATGTAGACTAAAAATCTAAATCAGATTCAGAATGATTCATAACCAGACTGTGTAACTGCATGAGATTCTGGACCACATGGCAATAAGTCAAGGAATTAGAACAGCAGAAAAATGATTCCATGCACGTTTACACCTGGGGAGTGGGATTAACAATGGATCCCTGCTTGAGTTGTATGTGTACATGTGTGTGGATTATTATCCTCCTAATACTCTTAGCATCAACTGAACTATAAATGTTATAAACTTTCAATATTTCACTTACATGACATGCATTTACAATCAATAATTAAACAAACAGAAAGTCAGCAAATTTCTTACTATTAGCCTACAAAATTAAACATAGACTGAAAAATAGACTGGAGCCTATGAGTCCTTCTTTGTATGTTTATTACACCCACCTGCAGAAATGAGGTTCATGGTACATGTCGCTACATGTAAAGTCAAATATAAAAACTGCCCTGCTTAGTATTCACTAGATTCATGTTTAATCAAACAACTTCAACAAATTTTTTAAAAAGGTACAGGTACATCAAGTACTTGCTCTTTTCTATAAGAAGTAAAAAATATAACACGAAAAAAAAAAAATTCGAAAATATGTATCCCAAATGTCTTTAACAGTCTTATTAAAATTATATATGGAGATAAACATTTTGTTCATTTATTGTTCTGTTGGATACTCTGCTTCATCTTGGTAATTAGAGGTGCACTGGATAGTACATTTGGCTTGATAGCTGGATAATGTAATGCTTAATGTTATTATATTTAGTCACATAATGACACATCGATCAATATAGAAAATAACAATTAAAACTTCTTTGCTTTAAGCTAAATTGTCCATAAATCATTCTTTCACAAAATTAAAAAAAAAATATGTACATGCACTGTCTTAATCTAAACACTGTTGTTGTTATGTAATTCAACACATCAAAGTATAACAAAAACCTCTTTCATGACAATGGGCCAGTAAAAAGATAGATAGTGTAGAAAATGCTAGATAATTCTGATAGCGAACTGCATGACACCTAACAAATAAATCAGAGGAAAAAATCTGTGAAAGAGACATCAAATGAATGCAAACTCAAAACAAGGGAGACATTTTGTAACAATATAAACATAAAAATTGCTTGAAAATTTAAAAATAAATATACGTTTTCAAAAAGATTGAAAGAAATATGAACAATTTCAATCTTCTAAATTACGGGTACAGTATTACAATATGCAAGTTTATCTACATACAATGTAAGTTGAAACTATTCATGGCAGTTGAAGAAAATGATGGATACAAATACACGAAAGGCGATGAAAAGTTAGTCACTCATAAATTCACATCATTTCAGCTTTTCTATAACTTCAGCATACATTTCCCCTGAAATGACCCTTTTTTTAAAAAGTAGACCTACACACAAAAGCATATTAATAAGGAGTCTATATGAAACAATTTTATGCCCAGTAGGAAATATGCTTCATGTACATGTAACTATCACACAAATTTGGTATCATGATTGATACAAGTACTAACAAAGAGAGAGAGAAAGAGAAATGGGGTTTAACGTCCACTCGACACAAACTAGATCATTTCGGGACTAACATATGGTTTAATTTTAATTCAATAAATTCGCTTGCGCATAGGGGTCTTTAGCAGTGGGAGGAAACCTATCTCCATGCCACATACGCTCACACCAGGGATCGAAACCAAAGATGAAAGCCTGAGGTGACCGGCCAGCTAGAAGTCGAAGCGTGGCACTCTAGATCACTAGGCTATCCCAACCCCCCAAAGACAAAGACAGTAAAAACATTACAATCAGCGGTGCATCCATATGTAGTTATATAAGTCATGTAGTGAAGATTATGATTGGTCATCTCCGGTTCTACCTGCCATTTAAAACCTGTAGTGGAGAAATTGCATTAAATCTTCTGAAAGGCAGTATTATTATTATCAAGATCAAAGATACATGTATTTAACATGCTGTCGTGATGGGCTCAAAATATGCTTTCCATTATGTCTTTACCTGCTAATACAACCAAACACATTGAACAAATAAAATCTAGTTTTAATTTTATCACAATAAAGAACAATCAGTTTAAAAATTAAATATTACGAACTTTCTCTTAATAACTTTCAAAGTTTTAGTGTGAATGGGGTGGTTCTTGACCTGTTCACAAGCAATAGCATATATCTGACAATATATTCACAGTATGCATACATAAACAAAATACTGACTTTTTTGTGCTGAAAATAAATCAACAGCTGTTTAAAATATGAATGGTATCACATAAAAGTAGATATATGTACTCCGTGAGTTCTTTTCTAGTACACTGTACCTGGCATCACAATAAATACATGTATAATATTATTCAAGTCAAGACGATAACATGAGGAAGTTGTGCCGCTGGTAAATGACAGACCTGATGTCATACATTATCTCATTGATCTTCCTACACTAGAAAGCAAATACAATGACGTAGGCCAACATAATGTATTTCGCAATAAATAATACCAAATAACTCGATTAAGGTATACACTGACGGATGTAATAAAAAAATAAGCCCTAGAAATGTGACACCTTGTAAATGTAATTATTAATATTAATTATTATCAAATTGCCTTGTTAATGTTTACAACAAACTGTTATCCTAAGCATTCAGTACATTTACACATTCATACTGTCAGGCCACAACATATAAGTTCACTGACCTAGAGTTCTTTGAACTGAGAAAGCCCACAACTTATTCTAGTTTTAGATCGAGTGTTAGCTGACATTTTAGATTCTTAAACTAACACAGAACTAGATAAAAATCTATTTATTAGATTTCCATCTGTCCGATTATCTGTCCTATTATTGAACAGTATATTGTATTCTTTATCTAGTATAATTACTGATAAATGTCTTGTTAATAACGGATATCTATTATTCTCACATGACTTGATCTTTAACATACATGTAACAGTACCCCCAGAGAAAATGATACTGAAATTTCACTGAAATTTCGGTGAGATTTCACTGAATTTCACTGAAATTTGAAAATTTTGCCCAATCTCACTGAAATGACCAAATTTCACTGAAATCTCACCAAAATTTCACTGAAATAAAAAAATATTTTGGTCTATTACTGAAATTTCACTGAAATAAACAAAAATTTTGATCTACTGAAATTTCATTGAAATAAAATATATTTTGGTCTATTGAAATTTCACTGAAATATTTATATTGCAAATTTCATTGAAATTTCATTGAAATTACAAAACATAAAAATGTCATATTTTTTTTTTCATCACAAGTAGGCCTATCTTAATAATTGCATATGCAGATTTATTCTTTGTGAAAGAGAGCACTTTGAAATTATGAGTGTCAGAAGTGAGAGAAGACTAAATGTTTTTAATTTCCATTATTAATTATTATTATCACGTTTATTTCCTGAAGTAGACAATTACACTGAAGTTTATTTTATTCGTCAATCACCGTGCGTAATTCACGAACTCGTGTTGAGTAGCCTAATATTAACTACATGTATATAATGATTTCTAAACTTATGAATCGGCATCAAAAATGTTTCAGATATGTTCCGATAATAGTTGCATTGTGATAGAATGGCTATTTTCTCGAACGTAACACACGTGTGTTTCAATAGTCATATTTGGAAACGAGGTCACCCATTGTGGCTCCCGTAAATTTCATTTACAGTAAATATTTTACGGTCAATTGATATAATCATGTTTTGAAATCAACCTCTTTTATTGTGAAAAGAAAAAAATAAATCTAAAGTTAAGTTATGAGGTCACTGCCGATTAGCGTAAACGATTACAGATTCCAATGACTGAGTGTCGTATTTCAGACGCGCGGCATGATTTTTAAAAATTTTGGAATGGAAAACAAACGAACAAATTTTTAATTCTATAATGGTTGTAAATATATGAAACTCGCATGCAAACAAAAACGAACCTCGCGTGCATGTTTCATTGCTAAATTGATATACTGATGCTGCTATTTTATACAATTAACGGGCTAATTACTATACTATGGTACGTTCGTTTCGCGTAAGTGTTCCACATTTATAATCGGAAGATTAAATTACCGTAAACGGGCGCGAATTAGCAATAATAGAGTTGTGTTTGTACACGTTATTTTCTGGATTATATGATCCCAAAACACCTATCAAAGAATGTTTTGTTGGGTGAATTTGGACGTTGTTAAATATAAAATGGATGTACTGAGTGATAAGGCGTATTACAATTACAAAACAGTCATATGGTGAGTATAGACTAGTTGTACTACTAGCTAGTGTGGATCGGGCTATTGGTAGTAATTTCCATCATTCAAATTATATGTCACAATATGTGTGACCTGGCTATGTTTAATTTTTAAAAAAATATGGTAAAACCGTTCTGTCCATATAGGCTACCGATCCACTAAAAATAAATCGAAAGATATTTTAAGACTAAGAGTAAATTATCAGTGTTATAAATCTTGTGTGGGCTATTCAGAAGTTAATGTAAATGCCTGCCACTCGACAGTCTATGCACATTTAATTTAATATTATCCATGGTTTCCAAAATTTATATTTATATGCTTTCTTTTTGACACATATGCCTATCTTTATTTAACATTATTTTGATTGTGTCATTTCAGGCCATACATTGTTATTATGGAAGAAGAAAAGCACAACACCAGAAGAAAAAGAAAATTAGAAAATGGAATACAGAAATTTGAGGGATAATTAATAATATAGTAATGATATTGTAATTGTTTGCAGTTTTTTTTCAGAATGCATGTTAATAAACATTTTGAAATAGTAATATATAAGATTTCATTAAAATTTCGGTGAGATTTCATTAAAATTTCAGTAAAATTTCAACAAGATTTCAGTAAAATTTCAGTGACAAATTTAGTTAAAATATTATTGAAATTTCAGTGAGATTTCACTGAAATTTCAGTGAGATTTCACTGAAATTTCAGTGAGAGATTTAGTCAAAATATTATTGAAATTTCAGTGAGATTTTACTGAAATTTCAGTGAGATTTTACCAAAATTTCAGTGAGATTTTACCAAAATTTCAGTGAGATTTTACTGAATTTCAGTGAGAAATTTGGTCAAAATTTTATTGAAATTTCACCGAAATCTCATTGAATTTCAGTGAAATCTCTTTGAATTTCACTGAAATCTCATTGAAATTTCACTGAAATCTCATTGAAATTTCAGTAAAATCTCACTGAAATTTCAATAATATTTTGACCAAATCTCTCACTGAAATTTCACTGAAATCTCACTGGGATTTCACTGAAATTTCAGTGTGTATTTTCACAGGGGTACATCTATATAATCATACTCATAGGTTTAGTTTTGTGTAAACAATATATTGTCATAAAATTTTCAGACATTGTGATGAATGATATTTTTTTAACATGTCTGCACCACATTCTATGACAGAGAGAGAGAGAGAGAAATGGGGTTTAACGTCCACTCCACACAAACTAGGCCATTTTGGGACTAACTTATGGTTTCAATTTTTTTATTTCGATAATTCGCTTGCGCGTAGGGGTCTTTAGCAGTGTCTATGACAGAGAGAATTACTCATTTGAATGATTGAGGTGCGTTAAATTAACGATGTGTAACTTGCACTTATTGGTAAAATTTCTAAGTTAACGAAGACAACAATATCAAAATACTAACATCAGAGAGACAGATGGTTTTTAACATCCACTCGACACAAACTAGGTCGTTTCGGAACAAACACATGATTTATTTCAACAATCCACTTGCGCGTTGGCTTTAGCAGTGGAAGGAAACCAGAAATAATTCACAAGGTAATTCAGGCAACCCTGCTCCTTGTCATGTATAATTGGGGTTCAAAACCATGCCAGTTGACTCAATGACAGACCTTATGATACAGCGCATGGCACACATGCTAACCATTCGGCTACCCACCCCCCACACCCCTCTATTGGATCTAAAATAGGCCTATTAATTCTGTTGGTGATGGGTTAATTAATGCTAATAGGTTAATAAAAAAAAAGAAAGATCATAACACAATAATGTCCAAGGAATAAATTGCGGCAGACACCAAAATGGGGATGTGCATATTAAATGCAAAGCAGAATTGATTGATGAAAAAATAAAATTGAACATATCTTTGTAAATATATAACAGATTTTATTGAACCATTTTTAAATTTGCACATATTGTAGTTTTAAAAAGATTCCTTTTGCGCTAAACTGACATGGACATGTTGCTACTGTCCACAAATGGATAGGAAAATACAAAGGGATTTGTTTCAGTATTATGAAGTAAAAAACACAGTTCTGTTCTAAGATTGATATGATACATGTATCATTTTGAAGTTCTCCTTGCAGAATATACGTTACTGCTGAGCGCAAAATAAAACATAACAATACATCTTTATTAGTTGAATCACCCACAGAGTTGCATTACTGCATGGACTTTGTGGGGTTGGTGTACAGGACCCTCCACCAGCTGAAGGACCTTCAGATATTCAGTAAGTGAAACGTTTTTGCTATCCAAACCCCCGATTTTACTTATGCATTCATATAGATAGCATGTATGCTAAAGAGCAAACAACATCGGTTGAGCAGAATATCACCATAAAAAAAGTGCCAAACAATTGCTATATAATTTGGATACTGATAAGCATTTTTTACACATTGTACGGGAATCTGTGTGCAATTCTAATATTCTTTATGTATAGTAACACCCCCTTAAAACAAAAGAGTTGACAATAGTTACAAATGTATAGGATAGACTAATCAATTTCTTTGATAACATAAAAATAATAAACCATTGTTGTCTGATTACAACCCAAGGATGTAGATGCTGATAAGATTTGGAGCTCATGGAAAATATTCTAAATTGACTTAAATGTTTGATATTTTTATAGATATATAAATTATTGAGCTATACATTGTACATGTATAAAATTAACAGTAGAGAAATAGACCAAATCTATGTCAAACTGTGTTACATGAAGCCACCAGTGATGACAACCACTTGTCTTTTCCAACACAAAACTTGTGTGTGGGAGTTTTTTTTTTTTAGCTGTAGATAGATCTGACATATTTTCTATTCCACCATCTGCATGTATATAAGGTTGTCCCATTAATGATTCACCTACATGTACTTAACAAGTCTTGGGGTTTATGCAAAAACATACATCTTAAACATATTTAGACCAAATCTATGCCATCCATAGCCGCTGGTTTTGCCAAAACAAGCTGTTATTTTTTCTGCTTTCTATTTTATTACATGTATAAACAACCCTCTGATTGGCATCTTATTCCCTTGTTAAACTTACACAGGAAGCCATCCGGCAGTAATTTAAGACAAAAGAAATAACTGACAAGCAGGTCACATTTATTTCATGTATTTGGATAGTTTTTCTTAGAAAATACTGATCAGATAATAATGAAATTCTGATGACAATATCTCTTATTGATTGATATAAATTCATCTTATTATTCTTCTACAAAGTACATTACATCTATACAGCATGTTAAACAATAACACACACAGGTACATGTGTACGCATGTATCAACACTGTCTAGATGACATTATTACCAGTACACACATTTTCAAAGCACTATACATGTACCGATATATTTCATTTCATCAGTTCTTTGATCACTTTGTTTGTTGTACATGTACAATATAATGACAAAGCCTAGATTTCATTCATTACAAAAGTACACACATAAAAGTTGAAGTAGTCAATAATGGATATTTACCTTTTCCCTTGGAAGGACTTGGAGGACTAGATATATTTAAAAAAGCGTCAATTTCATCACCATGCATGGTAATAAACAATGATTATAGGTATTTATAACCACCATTCTGACAAATCAATCAATGTTTTTTCAAAAACTTTCATATTTCACAAAACCTGAAAAGAAACAAACCCATTAGATTTAGTTACAAGACAACAGTGAGGCAATCTGATTAAAACATTTCATTTCAATTTTAAAGTTCAAAATTTCGTTTTGCTTGTCTTTAATACACTAAGATCGGGAAGAGTTGTTATCATTGATGTGTTCTGGATGATGTGATGGATTAGCCAATGAAACGGTCTATTACGGTGTGTACTTGGCGTTTTGATGCACGTAACTGTGGGCAAACCACTAGAAACATCAACGTTAATTGATTAATTAATGTCTGATGCCATAGCGTCAAAAGCCTCTCTTTCTACCAACTATAACTTGTCAGATCCTCATGTAGTGTAGGCCATCGAAAGTATAAAAAAAAGAAACGAAATATAGATCTCTATTTTAATCAGTTTGGCAGTGAGGCTGTTTTAATCCCAAAATAAATAGATGACACTCATAAATTCCTGCACAATTATGATTTTACAAAGCATCACATACATGTAGGCAAAAAAATGGTCAACATCATCAAACTAAGTCAATGCACATGTACATGTATGTATTTGATGTAATAACTATACACTAGATGTCTACATGTAAAGGGAATAAAACCAAATACAATTACAGATTAGTTTTCTAAAGTATGTCGGAAAGTGTTTGACAGATTATGTAACAGTATATCTATAGAATTTGATTTCGTTAAAATAATAATACATAGGTAACGGTAAGCTCTTTTGTTCTATTTCAATAAATTCTGATATACTGGGATTAAATTGAAATAATGCTCAAATCTTCCAGACACTGAGAAATACAAGCCAAATTCAATGCATCACATACTATTGGTAACATAACAAAATATTTGCACTCTGTCAAATTGCACAATTTTATGCAAATGCAACAAGAAATAAAATCAGACAAGGAAAACCATGTTGATGATTGTGTTGAAACCAAAAAATAACCTTTTTACACTAATAATAATATTAATATGATATTTCAAAATTGATGCTAAAACGAAATATTTCATTATAAAACTTTTTACGGTGCTAATAATAATATTATTATATTTCAAAAGTGATGCTAAATGAAATATTTCTGTACATTTTTCAATACACAAGGGGGCCAAGTGGAATGTGGTAAATTACATGTAGCTATTTCTAGGTAGTCAAAGAGCACCTACATCTGGCATACCGTAATTACTACATGTACTTGTACATGATCATATCTAACTAACTACATTAACCATGCACTCAATACAGTTCTGCCCAAGTTTCACTTAGTAATGCAAGGCAAAGAGTTTTATCAATGAATACAGAATGACTTCATTTGAAGTGTTTAGTTGCTTTGATAATAAAACGCATCCCTGTAATTAGTATGGTACATACATGTACATGTACATATGTAGTCCGCATACTACATGTCCTGGCTAATCTTCGAATGCCGAAAGTTCTTTTTGTTGTTTTCACCTTTTTTTAACTGATCACTTTGATCTAAATTTATGATAAAAGTTAAAAGCTAAAAAAAAAAGCACCAGTTTTTAAATATTTTCTTTCAATTCTAAATCTTATCTACAGATATGGCAAGTTAAATGTTAATGTGATCCCCTGATAAGGATATCAGCTAAGAGGGTCATCAATATTTATTTGCTAAGCAAAATAGATAATACCTATTTCAATAGGGTGCCTGGCACAATCATGAACCCTCTACTACCAACCTCAATGGCAACTTCAAAAGTGATTATTAAACACAGATATATGTATAGTGCAAGTGCATGGTCAGCATGTATTATAGATCCATAAGGGCCTAAATATATACATATGTATGAGATAACAATCCCCCCCACCCTCCCCCACAAATAAGACAAATATAATTAAATAAGTTTGAATAAAAGGAATATCTAAATTATGGATAGTGACGTCTTTAGAATAATCTGCCAGGTTGATTTTTCAATTTCTTAGTTTTTTAAACATGGTGTCCCGAAATGAAAAATGAGTTAGAATTGAGAGTGCATGCATAATAATGTCAGAGAATTTTCTAGTGCATTTCAAATAGATGGATACGTAGGTGTGAATATTAACTTATTGAATATAAAGTAAAATGATGTTTATGGTGTTCCTTTTTTTATGCACCAAGTGGATGAATGATCACATGCCATGCAGCATGCAGTGTTGTTTGAGAGAAACATTTCCTGGACTGAGTCATAACAGTCTTTTATTTTGATACCCAAGTTTCAGGGTATCTTCAACTCAAATGTATCATCAATGTGTTACATGGGATCTACATTAGGTTTTCGTCCAATCCAAACAACTAGATACTTTTCCTTGTCAGGGCTTCAATGTTGCATCACTGACAAAGGGAAACAGGCCAAAAAATTCCAAATACTTCTTGGCCAACACCAGAATTTTATCTGAGACCTCCTGGTTATTAAACCAGCACTATGCCATGCAAGTGGTTGCTATTAATTATAACACAAGTGGATAAAAGTGGCTCCACAATTTTCAATATATTTAGACTATTCAGAGATTTTTTTTAAAATGTGGGGCATCCTACTTTTAACATAGTATCTAAAAATATCATTTAATATGAATTCTGTAACTAGAGCTCCCACGTGGTCTGTTTAGTTAAACTATTGTGTATCAGTAACCTACTTTTCAGATAAACACTTCAGATAATTGGGCCAGCGTATTTTTGGGCCAGCTATGGTCAAATATTGAGTAGATTCTGGTTGCCTAGTGTAAACTTGCTATTCAAGGTAAAAAAATCAATAGGCCTAACTATAATTGACACCGGCACAATAAGGCATTGATACAAGCTCGTTATATTGACCTAAGTACCGATAAATTTCTTTATTTGAATAGTTTATTGAATTTGGAGACTTAACAATGTGATCAAGTTAATATGAAAATATATGTGACAGGTAAATGACATTCCTTTAAATCAGAAATTACATGTATGGTACACTGGTATTACGTAAACAGTCATGTATGTATATATTTCAACCCATAAATAATAACTGTCTCAAGGAAGTTCATTTGTTTATCAACATTGTCTTGTTCATTTGATTTATTATTTTTCAAAAGTTTAGAAAATGCATATTTGAAATAAACAAACCAATATTTAAAAGTAGACCTATAATTATAAGCTTACATGGACTTGGTTAAATTTTATCTAAATTTGATTCTGATTACGTGTTTCGGACCTTCGGTGGGAGCAAATTCAGTCAGTTTGTGCAACTAAAACTGTAAAAGGTGCAAACATTCTGCCAACATAGATGTGGTTGACATAGATGTTATTTTTGAAAAACAGGAAATGTTTTAATTAAGGATGGGAAAAAATAATCTCAGATTGCCCATATCTCGGTCATTTATCAACGGATCTTCGTCAGGTTTTCCTTTTTGAATCTTTTGTACGAATCCCATAAGGGCCCTGACAGAGGGATTTTCGAAATTTGGAAGTTGTTCGATTAGCTTAAGTTTAAGCATCAAAGATTTGCAAAAGTTTTCATCATTTTTTGGACATTGAAGATGGTGTTTCCCAGTTACTATTTGAGGTACATGTACATGTATGAAGTGGAACCTTGATACGAATAAAGAATCATGATGCCTTCAATATGGCATATTCAAAAATTTTGTGATGGCTTCCTGAAACTTTCGGTAATTACTGCCGCCTTCCTATTTTTCAGAACATGAATAGTTCTCTCCATTATAAAAATAGACCAAAATTGACATAATAATCTTTCATTTTCAGAGACCTCTTTCCATAGCATTTTCAACCGTTTGGCCGCCATATTGGATTTTACAAAAAGTCAATATTCAGCCGCCATTTTGATTCCAATTTTCAAAAACTGCTTTTTATATTAATGAACCTAATCAAAATGGCAACAATCCTTAGGGGGGGGGGGGGGGTCGTTTTTATAAATTCGTTCTGTTTTACTTTAAGCCTACTAACTGGTGACCTAACCGTTGAATGACCTGTGATCATATGTATATATGATGACCCTGACATCTACTGACAAAACTAATATCAAAAAGTTTGGTCTTGAAGTATAACTTCCAGTTTTAACTTTTATTAAAGGGTTCAGAATAACAGGGTTTTTTTCACTTTAACAGGTATTGGATGTTACTACTGTATACTCAATAGTTCATGATGTAACTTGATTGTTGACGGGACATCATGTAACTTGATGTACCAAAACACCTCAGTACTCATTGGAAGTTCCAGTTACATTTGATATGTTGATTCTCTTTGCAAATTGTGGATCAGTCAATATCTATCTATCTTTATACATGTATATTTATTATAAACTTTTAAGTCTGCAGATAGAGCTACATCTACATGGACATCTGTACAAGATAACTTTGGGTACAGTAAAATACATAAATGATTTTGTCTGCAGCATTAATGTCTGGTCCAAAATGTCTGATTCTTTCCCTTGCATATTTTATGCCTGTAGCTACATGTAAAAGGTTATATAATAAATGATCAAAAGTTGGAATATTTACCATTCCAAATACGTGTCCTAGACCTTTCAACAAAAAATTAGAATTTGTTTCCAAAACGATACCGTCTACAGAAAAGAATTCAATTAAACACTTTATTTGAACTTTAATCAATGATGTTTACATGTACATTCGCTTATTTGCAACTATTTTGAAAAAGAAAATCAATACAAACCTGCCTTTTGTATAAATGTGGAATCAGTTTGTTCATATAGATTGACAAATATAACACAAAAACAAAAATGTTTCACTCAGAATAATCATTACACTTTATTATATTTAGGTGTAACCAATCAAACATGTACATGTAAGGCTTCTTCCTTATGTGACAAGTCAAACAATAGTTATACCGACCGGTACTAGCAAGTTTCAAAATGAAAATTCCAATATGTAATTAAATTGTATTTGTAATCATCTCTACAAATGGGTCAACATTGATTAAAGATAGATTATGGGAGATTAGATAACGAGTTGGCAGTTCTCACTACGATAGTTAAAAACTAGCTAATGTAAAGGCAATTTGCTGACAATTGATCCACTATGAACCGAGAACTAAGCGAATGAAAGTTCCGCTTAGCCTCAATCATCATTACTAAATCGGTAAGACAAAACTAGTACTAGTAGTAGTCTCGGTTATCTATTTAATCGTTAAATGGATTTTGCAGCAAATCGAACTACAATCCAACAAATATCGCAGGCTAACCTAGACATCGAGAGTTGATTATGGTCTGGATAAGTTAATTAATGTCTAATTAACAGTTTTTATAACATTTCAGGCCTAAAGAAAGACCTACATGTAAAGTAGGCAGGTTTTGCTCATAATGTATGTTTAAAGCTTAAACGGACAAACTGTAATGTAGATTGTCCAGGTACAGTATTCTAGCCAAAAGGTGACTAGCCTATTGTAAAATCACCATAGACAGTCAAAAGGAGACTTGCCTATCTTAAAACCTCATCCAGCGATTAAAAGGAGACCAACTTATTGTGCAACCACCATCAAGCAGTCAAAAGGAGACTAGCCCATTTTACAACCAGCATCAAGCAGTTAAAAAGAGAGGGAAAAGGTTTAATGTCCACCTGGCACAAACTAGGTCATTTCAAGACTAACATACATGTACAGATAGATGAAGATGGCTAGATACGACCATATTTCCATACGACAATGGTTCTTTTACACTTCAGCCAACAGAACCTCATTTTATTTTATCATCCAACAGACTACACATTGCTGCAGTCACGTGGCAGTAACAAAGGAAAACAAACACACACAGGAAATTCCTGGGGAATCCTTTTATTTGGTGTTAACCAATCACATACATATTTAACAATATATCACATACTGAACAAATCTGATATGATTTTCTTCTCATTAAAAATTCACATCAAGTATCAAGATGCATTACACAACTGAGAAACAATGAGTAATCGGTGAATTAATTATTTATATTAATTCTCTAGCAAAGATTGTGTTGACGTTTTTCAGAAGCAGAAATCAAATATTTATTCTTTTCAAGTCCTGATGCACCATTTTAGCACTATAGGATTAGGAAGCACTTGTGAAAGATAATCTCAATGCCATGGGACTATCATTCCAAAAAATGGTTTAATTCTGTTCAGTATACATGTACATGTAGAATATTGTACAATGATATACAGATTTGAAATATCATTGATCTACATGTTAATTTATGTACTCAGTACTGTATGCTGCTTCGCTATGTACCCTACAATTTTATTGTCCACTAAAATTTATTGCGGTGAGTGTGACTTTATCTAGCATTTTGTTTTCTTATTTAAAAATCAATCTGATTGGATTAAGCCGTGAAAAACTTTGACATTGGTGAATCAGTACTTTATTCATGTTCCTGAAGTAACGACTGCGTGTTTTACAACATCTGGACGTTGCTTCAATACGTCACAATTCCCGAACTTGTGGATACGTTATTTGTAGACTTGTGAACTGTAATGTCCAATCAGAGGTTGTGATATACATAGCAACCTCCACTGAAAACTGAAACCTTGACATTGAACGAACCTTGAACTTTGCAACTCGATTATCACGGGTAGACATTTTAGCTTGAAAGCGCGAGACTTGGTATTCAGGAATCTGATAGGCTCACAACCTGGCATTGTACCCAATCGAAATTAATGCCCAAAAATGCAGGGTGTTACGCGATTTTAATTTCGACAAACATACAGGGCTAGCGTAATCAGACCTACATTCAGAGCTGAACTAATACTAATTATGCTATGTCACATTTCAATGTACATGTAGGCATAAAAAGTGGTATTAACAGAAGATCTACATACAGCCAGTTATACAATGTGTCATGCTTGTCTGCGATGTATGATTATCATTTTGAAATGAACCCGCGACGGGCACCCCTAACGGATAGTCGTCTTTTGAACAACAGACATGTTGGTTTATGCATACTTTATTCACGTCAATAATTGCATAATGTTACGAAAGACGTTTGAAAGGAGCTAACTATTCGGATCTAAAATATCTTCTAGTCTTCAACTTTGGGTGACCTATATTGGACGTGGGAGGATCTCCAGCTTTTGGAACTTCCAAATACAATGCCTACGTGCATGCTTGAAGTTCAAGGTCAACGTCGCCATTTTTTTCGGCTATTTTTTTACCTTACTTTGCACGAATTAACTCAACAAAGTTGTTTATTTACGAAATGAGCCCAGAAGGATTGACACTGAAGGTATTTATTGCATTGATTGACTCTTTGATGGGTTAATTAAGCGACGAGTAATAATTACCTCTTTGTAATCGGCCGAAAATAGATTAATATATGACACCGTAGTGGCTTGTTGTTCAGTGTTTTATCAATCAGCATGGTAATTAACTCTTTGTAAATCGGCCGAAAGTAGATTGATATATGATACCATAGTGGCCGATTCATTGTTTTACGATTCGGCTAGATTAAAGATCAATCGGCTAAAGCCGACAAGAAACAGCCGATTAAGATCCCTGGTATGATATATTGTGATGTGCTTTATATTATATTTTTCTTTAAGAAATGTACCACATAAGTAAGCAGAAATTTTAAATTCCATAGAAGCATTGTACATAGCATTTTCTTATTTTATCATGTAAATCATTCAAAGTAGATAAGCCTGTTCATTAATTTACTACATTGTATATACATGTATAGGCCAATGTGCGTATAGCTACATGTCTACTAAAATACAATAACTGACCAAAATCTATGTATTTGATTTATTGAAATGAAATCTATGTTAAAGTTACACATATGGTAAAACAAAACAACTAGACACTAACTGTTTCTTGGTGGGGCCTGACCCACTGACAAAGGAAAACAAAGCTGGAAAAGCCTTAGAACTACATGTATAGTGGACATGACCTTTAATGTCATGTTATCTAAAACCATACTAAGTAAAAGAAGGCTTTCGCATTACCCTTGTAACAAATACTTAATTTATATATATGTTTACATGTAGGTGAATGTTTGCTGTGTACTGTGAATTAGTGTGAATGAAGTGCCTGTAACATTTCTAATTTTTATTAGCCCACATAAAAAAGCTTTGGACCAACCCTCAAAAAGTACCTGTACTACACGCCTTTATTTTGACTTAAACCATTTTGTTTTTTATGTATCTAATGTAATGAGACCGGGTCAGTTTAGCCTAAGGTATGCTTTATTGAATGACAGGTCTATAGGGCGTATGCCTGGTAATTATAAAATAACCCAACTTACTCCTGACCTAGGGTCACGTCTGTCAGAATGTCTTGTCATAGTTACAGTCCATGGAACAGCCATACATTTCTTTCAGACATATACTAGTATCTTTCATACTTTAATAATAGCCTTTGGCCATTTTCTATTTCCCTATATTTACAACATTTACATACTTGAATATATCGATGTAGTTAAGAATAAGAAATATGCACAAAACAAATTGCACCATTTCCTTCACTATATTTAGTATAATTTACCGGTACAATAAATTACATGTACTTATTCGCCCCGGAAACACATTTTAAATATTTCAAACAAATGTCTATTTTCGGCACTGTGTTTTTATAATAATGATAAAGTCTATTATCAATGCAAGAGCTGGCTTAACCAGCCCAAATCACAAAAATAATTTTACATCTCAACAAGAAGAGATTTGATTCTGAGAAAAGTACAAGTAGCCTACTTTCTTTCTAGTCTAGGACTAGCTATAAACAGAAAATCAAAAATAAATAGGCCGTAAATGTAGTGAACTCCCCACAATGCATATTGAACGTTTTACCATCATGAAATGTGAAACCAGATCTATAATATTGTAACTGCTTTAACGTCTGACTCGCTGGAGTGTAAATCGGTCAAGGTTGCCGACATATTTCTTTGGTCTCTACCAAATAAAGTTGATGATAAGGCTGTGTCATGGACAAATAAGTCTTTGAACACAAATTCTAAGGCTGTAAGAGTCCGAAATACTTTTCTCCAACATACCTGCATCTGTAGAATATGTTTTTAGTCACTGACATTCATAATCCACCCGTGAAGTTGATGTAAGAAACACCGTTATTGCTTTTACCTTCATGTAAGTCCAGCAAAACAGACACAACCAGTGTTAATTCACGAGAAATCTCGAGAAATCCCGAGACCGAACGTGGGGTGTTGTGCAGATGTTATCTATGGATGTTATCGTTACAAGTGGCGTACCGTAACTATTAAAAAGGCTTTGCACTTATTTCTAAGTGCCGGAGTATTATAAAGTAACCAAAAATAAATGGCTTAAAACACCCGCTTGTTTTACCGTCACTGTCATGCAATTAGAATCAAAGTAATCTTGTTTGCAGCCGGTAAGGATTTCTGTCAAATATTGAAGGTGTAAGGGAAATAACTCTAATTAAGCATTCGATGACGCTTTGGGCCCCAGGGATATTATAAGATGCGAATCTTTGGGAGTTTAGTTAACATAGACCGGCTTTAAAATGTAATCCCAAATTGTCACTAGACTGAACTATGACTGCCACAAGTGGAACAAAAGAAGGCACTACGTATAGCCCTTTATTGCACCTTAGAACAGGGCTGGAATAAGCCCCACGATGTTTGATTTTAATAATATTAATATGCTCTATTTTATTTTTTTATTTATTGGTGTTTTGGGTAACATATAGGCCTAGTCATGTGCATGTAATGAATCGAGATACTGATGTTTTGTGGGATATTATACCCCCCACATCCCAAAAAACAAGTTATTTATAACTATTATAAAAATAAAGCTGAATGTGAGTTTCACTTTTTTTTTATTACAAGCGACATGCACAGAATGAATAGAACAGCAATTATGGATCTAGTCCATAATCTAGAGTCACAGCGCCTCTAGTGTCGTCTTCTTATGTCACTTCTCCCGACATCTCAAGGGGGTTGGGATGGCCTAGTGGTCTAGAGTGCCGCGCTTCGACCTCTAGCTGGCCGGTCACCTCTGGCTTGTGGCTGTGGTTTCGAGCCCTGGTGTGAGCGTATGTGGCATGGAGATAGGGGCGCCTTCTCAACCTCGTGGGTTTCCTCCGGGCACTCCGGTTTCCTCCCACTGCTAAAGACCCCTACGCGCAAGCGAACCACATGTTAGTCCCGAAATGACCTGGTTGTGTCGAGTGGACGTTAAACCCCATTTCTCTCTCTCTCTCTCTCCCGACATCTCAAGGTTCATTGTCAACAGAATAGTGATAAAGGTGTTATTATCAGCACTATTAGTGTTTGACAGTTATTGATTACCTATATTATTAGCCATAATAAATACGATAAATGCATACATATATCATAAATACACGTAGACGCGCAATCTCAGACAAATTAAATGACCATTTGATATCCCAAATTAATAAATACATGGGTGATATATGAATCTTTCTATGATTAATTATAGATAAATTAAACAAACAGGTAAACATTATTTGATATACATCCACCATTCGGCTAAATTAATATGATCATTTTTAGGAATAATTATAAATCAATTAACGAACAGACAGATCTTACACGCTGCGGGAGTGGGGAATGCAGCATCCTAACCATATACTAATTTAAGGACCTTATTAGCTTACACCAAAATCATCGCCCCGTTAAGATCTATTTAATTTAAATATTTTATGACATCTTGCTTTTAGGTAATCCCGCATAAGATAAGATTATTGTAACATACTGTCTATGATGGACAGCACACAAAGTTTTGTTTACAATTTCGCAGACAGCTTTAAGTACAGCAAGTCGGCGATCATGTATTATACATGTAATTATCAAACGATTGCTGGTATAACGGGAGTAATGTAGGCCTAGAGCTAATAAAAACGATAATTATCTAAACCAGCCTAGAGACGATAGATAGGCCTACTATAGATGCATATCTACCTGGATAATCAAATAAAACCGTCAGAGTAAAAGTATTAAATGTTTTTATTTTGAGCAGGGGGGTTTGGTAAAATATTTAAAATGGCCCCCGAGCAAATCTAATGCTTATAAATATATATACAAAGTAACGCGCGGGTTGCACTTGAAAATTACTATAATTAAATATGAAATGGTATTCGTCTGTGGTAAATTAATAAAATCCGAAAACCGGCATTGCT
Organism: Patella ulyssiponensis; assembly: GCA_963678685.1. Lineage (NCBI taxonomy): Eukaryota > Metazoa > Mollusca > Gastropoda > Patellidae > Patella > Patella ulyssiponensis. Next base: position 84,865,787 of record OY783225.1, on the reverse strand, counting down.
CATGAAGGCAATTCAACCTGTGGTTTTATTAGAATGAAAATTCATCGCAGGGAGCCTTTGGACCTTGAACGTATATAGTTCATTGAGAAGCACTACTATGTTGTTTTTTTTATAAATCCCTCCACAAAATCAACATTTCTGTTTCTCTATGATATGGGGACCCATTTGAAATGGCTTTCAACGGACATAAAGTTCAAAGCGCCACAGTTAAAGACAAACCATCCAATTGTGATCGATAGCCATAGTCGCATTAAGCGAGGCATGTGGGCACATTTTTATTGACTGGTTACTCGATGAGTAAGACGTTCGTTCAATGAGATTTTCCAGTGTCGGTCAAGTGACAAAGGATCTGGCAAGGGACAACGTATTTTCAGTCGATCGAAGTCCCATGGTGAACAAACCCTTGACATTTGGATTTCGAAAGAAGAGTAGACCTTAACGTGGCTGCGCTGCCGGGGCAAAATTTCCCTCACAGCACAATGGTGTATGCCTGTCTTCTTTAGCCCGTTCATTGCAATACAGTATGATCTACAGAACAGAGGATATTAATCTTACCGTTCAGATCTGTTGTGTCCAGCAAATATCCGAATTACCAGCAACAATAAAAAAAATGATAAAAAATTGAACGATATTAGATGCCGGTATGTATTTAAATAAATCAGGTACCCGATTTAGAACCGATTAGAGGTGTGATCAATCACAAATACCACAGCTAGACTTTCTATTTTAACACCCATTTCTATCTGTTAATAGAACTGTGTTGTATTCTCGACCAAACAGCAAAAAAGCATAATTTTCAATCGACTCTTCAAATGAGTTATTTTCCGCCCACTTCATAGGTGTATTAGGTGACGTCTACGGTGGCAGCGGAGTCGAACAACCCTCAAGTTGTGCTCAGGAAAATATTTTCAAACATCAATCAGATAATTAATTCCAGTCGATATTCATCCCCACATTCGAGAATACACTTTCCGATAAGTTTATACTAATTAAAAAAAAAACAAAAAACCCCCCAAAAACTAACTGTATTTCATAGATTCTAATTTTGTATTCTGGCTACTTTAAAGGGCCAATCCCGATAACTTTTTGGGGTATAAAACTGCTTAATTTTGTGTTAAAATCCTTTAAAACCCATTAACTAAGGCCGACCAACTAACCCGATATTTGTGATACGCTTGTAAATAACTTAAACCTGACAGTCTTCATCTGGAAATGGAGACCGTTGTATGATAAAACCAGACTTTTTTCTATAAAAATAATATGTAGGTGAAATTTACCTTTTGTTATCAAGTACAGTACATGGGCCATTCGCTGTATAGACCTCTCAAAAAATGTTAATCGATTATCAGGTCACCCAATGAAAATATTGACCCAAAATCTTAAAAGGGTTACGTGTCCGGATAAGCAGTGTTGACGTTCACGTCCAAACGACTCAATATTTTGAGCTGAAATTTTGAGACAAGGTAAATACATCATGCTTCTATATTTTGGTCCATAAATTTCTTAAATACTCGGACTTTAATTTTTGAGACCTCTTATCGGGATTGTCCCTTCAACGCAAGGAATTGTATATATCAACAAGGGCAAGACGATTTACCCAATACCCCCTCAATACTACCACATACTATTACTAATAAAGAGTTATTAGTTATGGTGTTATGTGATGATTTCTTGTGGTCTGAACCTAGCTGCGATGTTTTGTTCTAGGTGTAATTTATTAATACGTTTTTATGCGCCCACATTTTCATGTGGACGTATATTGTCGTCGCCCCTGTCCGTCCGGACGTCCGTCCGTCCACAATTTGTTTGTGGACTCTCTACAGGTCACAATTCGTATCCGATTTTGACGAAACTTGAAATATAGGTTTATCCCCATAAGATCTCGGCTGCTTTCGATATTGGCATGTATCGGATCGAAACTTCGTGGATTATGGCCCCCGATTGTACGAAAAATCACGTTTTCTGCTTGTGGACCCTATAGAGGTCACAATTTTGAACCGATTTTGATGAAACTAGACATGTATGTTAATAACCAAAAGATCTTGGTTCCTTTTGATATTTGCGCTCATCGGATCGTAACTTCCTGAATTATGGCCCTTGATTGTCCGAAAAATCGCCCTTTTTAGCTTGTGGTCCCTCTGGAGGTCAAAATTATTATCGGATTTAAAAAAAAAACGTTTGATTATATCACCGTTACATGGTAATGTAGGTTGAGTTCGAATTTCGTGAAAATCGGACCAAAATTGACGGACAAAATGGCCGCCGTTTGTACGCGAATAGTGTGAAAATAATGTTATATCAAGGTTGTGGACTCTCTGCAGGTCCACAATTCTTATCTGATTTTGACAAAACTTGAAATATAGGTTTATCCCCATAAATCTCGGCTGCTTTCGATATTGGAATGTATCGGATCGAAACTTCATGGATTATGACCCCTGATTGTACGAAAAATCATGTTTTTAGCTTGTGGACCCTATAGAGGTCACAATTTTGAACCGATTTTGATGAAACTTGACATGTATGTTAATATCCCAAAGATCTTGGTTCCTTTCGATATTTTTGCCCATCGGATCGTAACTTCCTGAATTATGGCCCCTGATTGTCCGAAAAATCGCCCTTTTTAGCTCGTGGTACGCCTGGAGGTCAAAATTATTATCCGATTTAAAAAAACGTTTGATTATATCACCGTTACACGGTAATGAAGGTTGAGGTCGAATTTCGTGAAAATCGGACGAAAATTGACAGACAAAATGGCCGCCGTTTGTATGCGAATAGTGTGAAATTATGTTATATCAAGGTTGTGGACTCTCTACAGGTCACAATTCTTATCCGATTTTGACAAAACTTAAAATATAGGTTAATCCCCATAAGATCTCGGCTGCTTTCGATATTGGAATGTGTCGGATCGAAACTTCACGGATTATGGCCATTGATTGTACGAAAAATCATAAAATCATATTTTTAGCTTGTGGACCCTATAGAGGTCACAATTTTGAACCGATTTTGATGAAACTTGACATGTATGTTGATAATCCAAAGATCTTGGTTCCTGAATTATGGCCCCTGATTGTCCGAAAAATAGCCCTTTTTAGCTTGTGGTCCCTCTGGACGTCAAAATTATTATCCGATTTAAAAAACCGTTTGATTATATCACCGTTACATGGTAATTTAGCATTGGGCAGAACTTAATAAAAACCAAACAAATTCTAATGATTTTCTGATAATAACTTAATATGCGACAACTCTTGTTGACTGCCCGGACGATTTAGCTGCTGTGTGGGCGTGTTTTTCGTTGCCTGGCAACCTATTTTTGATTGATACCAGAGAGAAGACCGTGTGTGTCGGTTATAAATTCTTGATAATACTAAACAACGAATCAATTATTACCAGTATTGTGAAAACTAACATAAATAATACTTCAATTATATAAAAACAAATTGTGCTGATTCGTGGAGAAAAGACAAAAATATTGACGACATACGTGATTGTCTCGCTATTCCATAGTATCTCCCTTGATCCCCTAATACTTACAAATATAATCCAATGCCACCAAAATTCAAACCTTTTCTGTAAATAATGGGATGGGATAAAAGCACAATTATGTGGAAAACAGTTTGTTTGTTGAAAATTAATTATTTATTCAATGTTTAGCCTTTTTATTTATTACCGATACTATAAATATATATTTCAATTGTTTGCACCTTTGCTGGTAATTAAATGGTTGATATTGAAGTAAATATGGAGATTTCGGTCCGTTTTGGATAATAATAAGACAATATGTGGTTGTATTTTGCAGTAGTGGATTAGAATTAAGTGATATTTGATATTTGGCTTGTCTTTCAGACGCTTGAACTGCAGTTTATCATAAAAAATTATGCTTATTCCACAAATTAACCATTTTGTTTTGGTGCAATTATTCAATAACTGTGATAGTTTCTCAAAATTATGACGAAGTGTTTTATGGAACTTGGTAGTGTTTACTTAGTATTGGATGGAATTGGGTAGTATTGGGTAAATCGTCCTGCCAAAGCAATTGTGTCTCGACTTAAAATCCATATTAGATAAGACCGCCATTAATTAAAGAAACAACCTTCACTGTACTTTACTAAGTAATATAATGAATGCCTGTGCGATACTGACAGATTATTTTGTCAATTACGGTTCATCGTGACGTCATTTGATCCTAGAACAGTCTTCATTCGGATAAAGTTTCCCAATCAATTTGTGTTAAAAGCAATCTTCACCACGCAAATATAAAAACGACTACGTTATTTATAATAATTGATCGAATTCTTATACTGGTGAAGAAATAGTGCTTTGGCTTCGGTATAGTGACTTAGTCTTCTTACTGTGGTTACTTTGTGTACGCCCACTTTGAAATATGACAATAATAATAATATTGTCGTCATCCATGTCCGTCTGTCAATTAGTTTAAACCTTAATGCTTTTTGATGGATTATGTATATCCGATGTGTTTCAGATTTGGAATCTTGGGTGATCCCAACCTGGCATCCTTGAGGAAATCAAACCATCTCAAATGGCCGTCTCGAAGCAATTTTCTGATTCTGAATTGTCCCATGGGTGATTTCGATCATTGATTGCAATATTTGTAATATTCTTGACAATGCAATTATGATAGATTCAGAACACAAGTTTACTATCTTGCCGCCGTCCCCTGCAAATATGCAGGGGTCTTATGCAATGCCCAATTCAAAATTTGTTTACTGTAACAACTTTTTACAAATGTACATAACAATTGACAAAATCGAGATAACAATCATCTGTGGATAATTTCATGACGGAATTCTCTACAAATGCACAAAACTGAAACGTCAGGGAACCATGAAACAAAGAAGGGGTCAGCAGCTGAAGTCAATATCGAGCATGGACTGACACAGATGTCTCACTATACGCCGTGGGATGTTTGCCAATGATTTTGGAGTGCCTGTGCCAACTCTGCAACAGTCCATGGTGGCACGGCTTGAGTTCGAACCCGTCGTCCAAGTTCATCCCAAAGGTGTTTGATCTGGTTCATGTGGGGAAACTTAGCGGGCCAATCCATAATACGGACAAGATGATTGTTTAGAAAGTCAACCTGGCAGTGTGGGTGTGGGGGAAGGGGGTAGTCATGGTGGAAATCCATCTGTCGACGGTAGCCATGTTGAGTCAGTAATGGAAGCAACACTGGACGAGGGATGGCGTCAACATAATGTTTAGCGTTGAGATTGTTTTGGACCACCCCCAAACGGGACCAAAAGTTGACCTTGATAGTGGCCCAAATCATGACTCCACCTCCCCCGAAACGACCCCTTTCCAGCAAGCAGTTACGAGCAAAGCGTTTATGTCGAAGTCGGTAGATATGGTGACGTCCATCAGGAAAACTGAGTTTGATTTGGGAATCATCCGAGATGACATTTCGCCATGGTGTGTTGTGCAGATACCCCTGATTTGCGGCCCATTGCTATCTGACAAGTCGATGGCAATGTAAAAGGATTTGTAAAAGGATTTAATCTGGGTAAGGTGGACAGCAGCGTCTTCGGAATGTTTGGGGGCTGATCTGAAGTTGCTGTGTTCCATGCAACAGTTCCCCTAGCAGTAGCTGAGTGGATGCTGTTGTCGAACGTGACGATCTTGAGCAGCGGTTGTTACAGGTGGCGTTCCAGTATGCCAAAAGCTCTGTTCCTGTTTTCTTGTGTAAAGCGTGGCATTTTTCCGAATGTTGAAATTTTCATCTGTATTTAAAGGGCCGGAGTGTCTCGATATGTAAATCGTTGCTTTGCTAACCTGGAGGTACCGTGTTCGATCCTGGTATTTGTCCGAGAAAGTTCATCAGGATTTACTAGCGTAGCCCCCCCCACCCTTATCACTGTTGCAGGACGGAGTGCCCGGAAGGGAGAACGTGTACATGTAGTTCTTCGAATGGGACGAAAGCCGAGGTTACGACTCCCGTGACAGTTGGAATTCGATAAAAGAGTAAGCCGTAGTGCCGCTTTCCCAGCAAAATTTTCTCTCATAGCACACTATATGGCGTACACTACATGACCAGTCGGACGTTAAACTCCTATTGATTAGAAGTTATCGCGAATAAAAGTAACACACGGTTGTAACGCCAACATTTCGGGATAGGTGGAGAACATTGAAAATGTGCCAATGCTTCACCTACTTTAAAAAAAAAAAATTTAAATCTGTAGTCTATTTGCGTTCACCAACATTTTAGAAAGATAGCCACGCCAAACACCAACACAACTGCATGTTGTTCGAAAGGAAAAATGGATGTTGATTAAATTTGAGGACACCGGAACGGTAAGACACAGTTCACTCTCTCATAGCCCAATGATCCACCAAATTTGAAAGAATCCGTTATCGCGTCGGCGTTCACAAGATTCTTAGTAAAGGCGGGATAACTCCGGAATGGCTGAATATTTCCATTTATCCTTTCATTGCCCAAATTCTTCCGTTAAAACTGTAGCCTCTAAGGATATCGATAGGGTTCACTAATGGCCCAATGGTTCACACCAAATTCGAAAAGGTTGTGTCAAAAAATTGTGGCTTCTTTCGCATTCACAAAGTTTTCGGCATAACTCTGGAACGAAAGCCCGCGGAATTAAATGCTGATTATCGACAGGCATAGTCCTCTCGTGAACAAAATTCGTTTGAAACTATAGCCTCTATTGTGTTCACACAATTTTCGGGAAAGGGGGCATAACGCTGGAACGAACGGTCTGATGCATACCAAATTCGAACTCATCCGAGATCTTTGTATCTTAACCATGGATGCTATTTCGCCCGTATATGCTATGGACATGTCTTATGCAAGTTGGCAAAAGTCCGAACGGGAATATGCCCAAACGGACACACAGATATGACTAATCATATTCAAAATTCCCAAACATATATACTGTACTGAGAGCCTAATGGTAAATGCAGGAGGACCGCACTACACGCAAAACAAAAATTTACAAGATTAACCTGCGGACAAGACAATAAACAGACATTGTAAACAAAACAAAATATTAACAAATATCAAATCAAGTGAATGGATCCTATTACCAATCTCGATTGTCGTTGACAATAGGCGGAATTGATTAAGTAATTAATTAACAGCTTAATCTGCTTTAAGTGACATCCTTAGTGTACGAGATTTTCTTTACATTTGTGGTTTCTCCTTTGTCGAACATTTTAAGAGAAATTTGAAATGATCGGATGAAATAAAGACCTTTTCTGGAGCAAATTATCACCGTAATTGTCGATGCGTTTCGAAAAACATAAAAGGTTACTTAGCTAAGTAGGTACACGGCTATTGAAATATACATTTAGAAAACTAATGATAAAATCTTATAGTCCATTCTAAATATTACCGGAAGCAAGTGTAGTTTATATAAAACTAGCGGTTTTACTCATAACGCAGAAACTGGTAGTGGTAGGCCATCGCCATTATATCCGGTCGGGCTTTGCAGTTGATGGATACGCCATACAGAACAGAATTGACAGAATCTATTTATGTTTTGTGGCATCCACAAAGAAATATTTACGAATTTTACCTATGTTTCTTAACTTAAAATAAATTATTTTACTATTTTTTTTTTTTTTTTTTGATGTCCAAAGAGAAATTTGGATAAAAAGTGTGACCCCCCAGAGTGCCAAAAAAGATGAACGGACGTCCGGGCACACAGACGGATAGGGCCGACGACATAATACGCCACTGACCAAATCAAGTCTAGTCTATCTATTTTTTATCAAAATTCGTTCGTTGGATATATTGATGTTCTACTCTACATAAAATCAAATTACCTTTTGATGTCCAAAGAGAAATTTGGATAAAAAGTGTGACCCCCCAGAGTGCCAAAAAAGATGAACGGACGTCCGGGTACACAGACGGATAGGACCGACGACATAATACGCCACTGACCAAATCAAGTCTAGTCTATCTATTTTTTTAAATCAAAATTCGTTCGTTGGATATATTGATGTTCTACTCTACATAAAATCAAATTACCTTTTGCAAGTTCGGATTTTCTGATAATATGAATAATGATTCTAATCGATGTTGTGTTCTTGGGACAGAGACTGGCAAGGGAATATATTTTATTATAACATAATATATTTCGGATATAAAACAATAAACTTTGGGCTTACATTGTATATTTTTATTATAAAAATCTATTTTTAAGAATAAAACTATGAACAAAACTCAACAAGAACTAAAAAAAGGACATGTAATATAAAGAAAAACGATGACAGATAATACATATAATTCAGCATGCAGGTTAGGTGAGTTTGGAAAATGGTGCTTGATGTAAATTGCAAATATTGGGGTTTGACGAGCAACAGAAGAATTGTTATATTTGACATGAAGACTACCAACTCAATAAAAAGAAGATTAATTAGGTCGGCTATTGATGTTTGGCAAAACTTTATCAAACAGAATTCTACTATTTGTTTGATCAAGACAAGAGCAACTCGAAACTATTGAACCAGTGCGGATTTTCCTAATATAAAAGTTAAAGGGCAGCTAACACCCTAAACATTTTCATCAGCAGTAATGTAGTACAATACTAGCAAACCCTCGCACAATGCCTCTTTAAATATTGCTTTAACCGTTTGCATATCGAAGTTCGATATTAGCCCTTCAATTTGTGTTTACTGATCCTAAATATGAGAAACGAAATTGTTGTTTTGTCAGTATATTGAATTTATTTTAAATAATCGAGTCAATAAATTCTAAAAAGTTTTCCGTTTGATTCGTTAATATATATATACAAACGCGTATTCTACACTCGAACAACTCTGGTGTTTACTGATATTAATATGAGAAACGAAATTGTTTTATCAGTATATTGAATTTATTTTAAATAATCGAGTCAATAAATTCTAAAAAGTTTCCTTTAGATTCGTTAATATATATATAAACGCGTATTCTACACTCTAACAACTCTGATCGATTGAAACACCAGACGTTAAAGATTTACGGATTTATCACTTTCATGTTGATCAATATCTTACCATTTACAAAAGACAAATTTTCAGGATATAACAAGAGTTGATGTTGACCTAAACGTTCTTAATTTGTCTTGAATACCTTAAACATATGCCGTTTCTTAGACAGGATATTGGTAATTGTTAAATTATTGAGTGAAAGGTTATACTATCTTCAATCTAAATTATAATACAGAGTGCACTAATCTTATTGACATGATAACGACGGTGATGTTTATTGCGATCTAAGATGTCATGTATCATCTTTATTTAATCATTAAATAAATTGATCCTCAATTGATCTGTCCTGACCGGATTTCAAAACCCCAACATCTATTTTCAGATTGTAAAATAAATAAATTTGGCAAAATAAACCAAAATTTACATGCAATATAAACATAATTACAATATCATTTACATAGGTTAATCAATTTTATAACACAATTATGGCACTTTCCATATTATTTTGCAATATTTCGTCATAAGAGATGTTTCATTTTAGTACAGTTAGTTCACATATGAGACGGACGAGGAAAAATAGAATTATAGAGAGACAGGATGTACAATACGCCCACAATATAATATTTTATACACTTTAGTATTATAGGCTATATATACCTTATAACTGTGTCATTAATACTTGGGGAACCACGGTGACTCAGTGAGCGAGACGTTGGCTCGCTAACCTGGAGACCCCATGTTCGATCCCTGTGTTGGCCGAGAAAGTTCACCCTTTTCCTACCCCCCCCCTCCCTCCCTCTTGTAAATGTTGCAGGACAGGGGATATTGGCATGTACGAAAAAGGTAGGTCGAATTGGATATAAAAGTAGGCCGTAGTGCCGCTGTCCGGACAAAATGTCTCTCATAGCACACCTGAATGGCGTATAACTGTATTTATTGGCGTACCAGAAGCAGAACAGTAGGGTAAAGCCCATTTCATTAATACTTCATTTGATGGTGGTGGGATTTAGAAGATGAACATCCGTTGTTTGTGCAATTCACAGTCTTGAATCGATGCGTTTCAAATAGCCAACAAATTTGTATTCAATCATAGATTCTAGTCACAAGTTTGACTTCAGGTCGCCCGGTATTGCCAGCGCCTATCCATTCAACGATTTTCTAAGAATATTATATTAATAGCTGTCACGCTAAAATTTGTATAGAATGTCTTGTCGTGTCGTTGAAGTATCGCAAACGATAGAGTGTTTTTTGTTACATATATTTTCCTTGCTAGATATAATATGTTTTCCAGTCGATGGTTTTATATTTAGCATCGCGAATGTCGATTGTTATAATAATGTAGGACACTACAGCAACCCAATTAGACTACATGGTGATCAATGGTCTTCCTCGAAAGTCTATAAATAAAATAGCAAAACACTTATATCAAAATGACAAGAAACGTCCAATAGTATCTAACAATCAAACATAAAATCAGATTATCATTTTGTTTTGTCAGTACTCGGTGCAAGGTTATTTGATTGGTTTGTGTTTTTTTTTCGTTTTTTTAATCTGAACCTTTTTATGTCATTACATTCCTTAGAGAAATTTTTATATATTTTTTTTCTATGATCTACATCATAACAACAGGTAATAAGTATTGACATATACGCCCTAATATTCAACGATTGTCTATAACTAGATTCCTGAAACTGAAACATGTTCCACCTCCACAGATCTCAATTATGACAACTTTCGTTATGTAGTTGATCGCTTCAGAGAAGCGATTGGATTTCTGCACTAATGAAAACTTGTTGACAATTCATTCAAATCAATAGATATTAGTTTCTTTAGAGGGCAATACTCTCGTATTACATTTATTATTCAGTTTTTAACTAGTTTCAACTACCTCTAGACTGAATTTCAAATTGTTTGCCGTGATTAACAATTAGAATCCCGAAAGGGGATTTATATACAAATGAATCGCAATTCCAGAACTGACTTGTCGGAAAGTCGTACCCATGGCGATCAGTCACCAAACCAAATACGATTTCAGTCAATGTGCAATTCTAAAGCTAATTTCAGATCTCTATAATAATAAATAAAATACAAATACAAAGATATACTGGCGTCCTTGAAGGGTTGTAATGACAATTTTGCATTAAACCTACATTATGCAAGAGCTAAATCTTCCTGTGGGTTTTTCTTTAGACCTGATCCTAATAAACTATCGATGTCAACGCTAGCCGGCGATATTTATTGGATTATGATCCGATTTGATTACTCAACTTTCATTTACGATTTAATCATGAAATGGTTTATCGATAATATGTTTTACCGTACCGATTTTAGTAATGATGATCGAGGCTAGGACGAAATTTCAATCGCTTATTCTCGGTTCACAGTGGATCAATCTGACATTTTCAGAAAATTGCCCTTACACTATCTAGTTTTTAACTACTATAGTGGGAACTGCCAACTCTTTTCGTTATGTCCCCATAATGTATCTTTAAGTCTATAAACCGACATGTTTTCTCCCAAAAATATCAGATTAATCTTCACCGTATCATCTGCGCACATTTTGTAACACAATAGTTTTAAAGATATTCATTGTCATTACCCCATTCGTTGGTTATCTATTGAATTATTAGGTGTAACCAATGACAATTTACTGAAATCGATATCTTAATACATATTGTTCAAACATCTATAATAATAAATCCATATATAACACAACCTCTTATCTGTCTATCATGGAATACGTCTCAGATCAATTCAGACACTTTCTCGTCTTTCTATTAGAGAATACTTCTCTGATCAATTCACACACGTTCTCATCAATCTGTCTAGTCGTATGTAATATCTCTCTCATTAATTCAAATACAAAAAGGCTAAGCAAGTTCTCAAACACCAAGGAAAATGCAAAAGTGAAAGACGAGTTACACAGAATAGAATCACCTGACATTTTATAAAATGGTGGTCAAACTTAAAATGAAGTTTCAATTATTTGATTCAGAAGGTTAAACGTTTCGCCATTGTTGATGATTTATTCTTTATTCATTGTACCAAAAGTCACCTTTAGAATTGGGTGTCGGACTAATTGATAAGTCAAACTATTAGAACATAGGTAATTCTTATTAGTTCGATAATAACGCTGTGTTTGATATTCGGCGTATCGGTTAAAAAAATAGTGCTTTGAAACTCTGAAATCCATACTTTGAAAATTTGCTATGTAGCCTCGTAAACTGGCAAGATCGTATTTGTAAATTAAACTATCATTATGATCACCAAGCACTTTAAATTTCTGTTTCAAAAGATTTGTATTGTTGACGTATTCCCACCACCACCACCGAAAGCACGAACATTACATAGTAGAATACCGTCAGGTGCAGGTTCGTTTGTCTTGCCTTTGGATCGACTTTGATGGTTTTTTTGACTGTTAATGATACCCACACACAGTTATAAATATGTTAATTCTGTTTTATGCATATTTCGGTTATAAAAGTGTAAGCGTGATATCGGAGGTCAAATTTTTACGGAGACCGTGCTTTGCCAATAAAAACTTAAATAGGCCGTAGAAACTGGTCATTTATGGCATTCTAAGAAGCAGATATCGGGCCAACAAGTAAAACTAGTGTGACATAGACAATCCTGACTTGCCTGATATTATGTTATGTTGGGTCAAGAGTAGATATATTTAATCAATGAAAACACAAATGGCCTGATATTGGTCTGCAGGTATCTTCTTTTAAAACCAACTGATTAAAACAGATATCCTATTTGGTTTCGTTTTTTATAGTTCAAAATTTCGTCTTTACTACACTAGGATCTGGAAGAGTTGTTATATAATCTACGTAATGGTTGACGTGAGGGATTAACCAATAAAACGATCTGTTAGTGCGAGTTCTTGGTGTGCGGTCCACGGAACTGTGGCTATCACATTAGAAACATCACGGCGGAATGGTTAATCAAGTGGCTGACGTCATAGGATCGTTTGATCATATATGTGTCGCAATATTAATTTGAGTATCAGACTATTAAAACTATATACAGTTTATGCGGGCTATACAAATAGTTGTAGATATTATATTTGTTTACATGTGTAATATTGTCTTTAATAATGGTGTGTCCCTTGCACGGCACAGTGAACGGGATTTTATCCAATCTCAGAATCTTCTTTGATTGGCATTTAGTAATTGAACATATAACACGATTTGCTTGATAAAGACGAGAGTATCCTCGTCGTAACGTCGCTTAGTATCAAACTCAGTAATTGTGTATCCATAAAATTGTACCTTGTGCAATCTCAGAATAATGGGCGTAACCCCCAAGCACCTTTTGATGTCTACCACTGTTTGGTTAGTCTTCATCAATTGTAGAAATTAACTTTTGTACATTCAATACCTATCATTTTTGTTTAGTCTGCATAAGTTTTAGAATTTAACGTATGTGCATTTGATTTCTATTATTTTTGCATAGCCTTCACATGCATTCAACATCTACAATGACTGTATAGCTCTCATGTAGAATTTGACTAAGGTGCATTTGATATCTACTATTGTTTGTATATTGCCCTCGTCAAATGTAGAATTTAACTTATGTACATTTTAATATCTATTATTGTTTGTATAGCTCTCAACACTTGTATACTTTATGTACATTTTGATACCTACTATCGTTTGCCAAGCTGTCATCAAATGTAATCTTTTAGCTATGTACATTTCGAACAAAACAATATAGAGGTATTGAATTAAGCTTTAGATTTTGCAGTTTTATCCGCACAGCGTTTGCTTTTTAAAACTATTGATTTATTCTACGCCATTATCACAGTTTTATATATTCTATAAAAGAAAAAAATTTACCCTATAAATAAAAATCATAAAGCCAAAACAATTTCTAAAAAAAAAAAAATTAAGTGCCTGCACACAACAAAGATTTCCCATCGACTACATGATTGTGCCATAATGCCTGTTATAAGCTTTCTCCAAAACAATGATTGGTTTATACATTAATATACTACGCCAATATATCGCTCTCAATAATGTTCCTTTAACCAGTGTTCCTTCATCAATAAGGCCAAGAAAAATAATACCCGTGTCGGTCTATGGAAAAAATGTTTTATTCTTTGGGTTTGTGTTATCTATTTTCTGGCACTTCTAACTTAATTGCTGAAATTTCAGTGTTGGAATCTGTCTAGAGAAAAATCACGCCCAGACCCACTTTTAGGTCCTGGGAGCTGAGAGAAAAAAGTTTGGGGACAGCGGTCTCGTGGCTTATTTAAACAGGTAAACGCAAACACATGTATTTTTTTTTATCTTTGGCCTAATGAAAAATTGCCGACCAATAATCCTGGGTGTGTGCAGGCCTTTACAATTACAGAAAGAGTAAATCATGACAAATTTATTTCTGCGGCTACGTGTAAAAAAAAGTAAACCTACAGATATTACATTTCGCTTGCTTGATCACCCAACAGAGGCAGCGATGATTTTCTATTTTCCAACCGTCTTAATAACAAAGGAGATCCATAGAGGTTTAGTTTTTTGTCACTGCCTGGTTTTCCAAATATACTGAGGATTTCAAGGTTACGTAACCGAGTTAAACTGGAAACCGAAGCAGCTTTTAATTTTTGTGAAACTTTTTCGGGGATCGTCTTATTGGCACATACTGATTCGGTCTTTAAGCACACGGCACTCTTGGTCAATTCACATTTCGTATGGGGCGTTAACGGCATTTTCGATAAAATATTATTGTCTTCCTCTGTCATTATGCCGAATGCCACGAGTTCCGTATCAAGTTCATCAAAGTCAAAAACAATGTCAGGAACTTCACTAGATGGTACCTCTTGACTGGATTGGTCCTCATCGCTCTGTGATAATTGAATATTGCTATCACTATAAATCGTACTAAGAGGACAGCTCGCAGGTAGCAAAGTTTTCATCTCAAATCCATTACTATATTCTTCATCGTGAAGGTCCCGCTTATAATTTCCATTTGTAAATCGCGGTGAACCATTCGTATTCCGACCCATAGTCGGTAAACCGTGGGTGAAGTTCTTCGCTTCACGAACGCTTACGATCTTCCCTGCTTTCATGATAACTACGGAACCATCCCGTCGGATAACAGAGTTCCCTTTTGTTGTTTTTGGTAAAGTTCGCATTAACTCGGTTAAACTTTTCCCGCGTTTAAAGGTCAGTTTTGGTCCGAACCTACCGTCTGCAGATTGTATGCTGCTCGTGGAAATTTTTCTACCGACGTTGTTGCATTCCGGCGTAGATTCGGATCGCTTGATGGTAAAGAATGAAGACAGACGTCGTAATGGACTGTGGTTCTCACCCTGTATTCCAATTGTTTCTGAAAAATAGAGAAATTACGCAATAAGTATTTAATCGTACATACATATTCCCATGTGCCTGACTGAAAGGTCCAGGCCAGGATTAACCATTATGGAAAGCCAGATACCACAGAGTTTTTACCAGTGACGGATTAAAATCATCAACCATGCTGTACCAAATGGTGAAGCTGAACTAGGGCCCACAAAATGGGGCCGTACAATGAATGACAAAAAACAAAACAAACACAAACACCCCACATACATAATATACAATAATAATATTATCAATTATAAATAAATTATTACTATTCGTATTGAAACTGGTTACATTTGGAGCGACAAAATGTTTAAACACGTGTATTACAATATATATATTCGGCAGCTACTCAAAGAGAATATTCAAAACATGTCGCTTAACGGGAGTGACCTCTTAATAAAAATTTCAAGTAAAATTTTAAGCATGGATGCAAGTAAACTTGGCTGTCGCTGAAAGTCGCTATTGGAACGAAAATTCAATGACTCCATTCTCCAACGTGGGAGCACCATACTCTTTTGAAGGCTAATATAAAGCTATAAATCAGGCTCTGGTGAAACCTTTTGATTATTTCAAAATATGTATTTCCCCAGATGTTCCCTGGTCAAGTATTAAAATTTCTCATTATTCAGTCAGAACCTCCATGATTGATGTCCTGCATTGACAATCTTTTTTCTTTAGCAAACTATCGAAAACGCAACAAAAACGGTACACGGGGCATGTCCTATGAAACCATATTTCCAGTCTTTTAATTTGTTAACATCCATTCAGTTTCAGTGACCATGAATTGGAGAATTAAGAATAATTCTGCCACCCTATAGGTTGTTGGCGGAAGTAAGATGCTCTCTATTCACAATCCTCTTACCCTGAATCTGGGAATTTGCACCGATTCTAAAATCGACAAGAATGGTGTCTAATGTTCTGGTAAACAGATTTTTTAAACAGTTCAAATATTCCACCTTTCGACCATAATATTGGTATAGTGGTGTATTTTAGGAGATGTCACAGTGTCCCCCTGCCAACCCCCACCAATTGTAACAAATTCTACAATATGCCATGGTATCCATGACAACATGTGCAAGAACAGATTTGTTGGACATATAAAAAGGATTAGATTGAATGGCATACACAAGTAGATATACCTTCATATCCAGATTCAATTTTGTTATTATTTTAGAAAATGTCTCGTTAATTCCCACGGCATTTGTTCATCTCCATTAGCCTGTTTGATGCAGAAGCGTAAGAGGTTAAACCCCATTTCATATCATTCATTCAGTCTTAATTTCCCTGATGCAATCTCATAGATTGATAAAAACACGAATGTCAACCCAACAGTGGGGTTTAGCATTTTACTTTTGTGCACCGACTGGGTCATATTAACCAAGATCTTGACACATAATTCAGAAAATCAAAAAATATTCAAACTGTCGTGGGATTTTTTCGTACACGTCAACGAGTACAAGGCTTAACATGAATTTTTAATACCATCCGAACGACTAGATGCTTTTTTCTACACCTCTATATGTAGCAAGAGTAGACCGAATCCTGAGGCACTGTCTCAGTTAATACCACTGATCAAGCCTAGTTCCTCCTGCTTAGTGAGCCAGTGACTTACTGTTAAAACCACCATGGTCCCCCACCCCTAACGTCTTTTCAAAGTTAGAGAGGAATTCTCAAAGGCAGTATTTCAAAACTACAATTATTTATTATTAACATATTACAACAATATATCATATATATATATATATATATATATCTATAATCAAATAATGAGACATTACATAAATACTGATATACACATTAGATATTATATTACAATATCACTATATACTGCATCACAACACTTACCAGTGTTTACCGGGAGACTAATGGGAGATAACTCTAGAATTTGACATCTTGAAAATAACTTTCAAGAGAAAGACACTACCACATTTATACAGAATTAAAGCTTACTCAAAACAGCAAATTGATTTTCTCCCAAATTTAAATAATTTAATACAAATCTGAAGGGTGACAACTCTGGAATATAGATAACCCTTTATATGTATATTTTTCTTACTATTAAGTGGATATGCTATATTAATACATGTGGTTTATTCATTGAAGTTCACAATGAATTAAGTGATGGAAAGTCAAAATCAAAGCAATAATATAAATTTTACAAAAGAAAGCTAGTAAATTAAATGATTAAATAAAAGTTATTTAGTTGAGCAAAATAAATGTACTATATTGAGCATTTAAAGGGATACTGTCCTACCATGTGTAGATATATAATAACAGGAAATAATCAACAGTTATTTTTAGAAAAATGCTTGCCATTGGAATGGAAGCGAAATCCTAACCAATAGCTAGATGATGGAGTGAGTAATCTGCTTGCGAACCCCGTCGAAACTGATTAAAACACAGACCCTATATCCTTTCCCTTTTTTATAGTTCAATATTTCGTTTTACTTGTCTTTACTACATTAGGGAAGAGTTGTTATACCGGCAGCGTTGAAGTGAGGGATTAGCCAATAAAATGACCGGTTACGATGATGCACGGAACTGTGGGTAAAGCACCATAAATATCAACGCTGATTAATTAATCAATGTCAGTCCTCATAGGGTCAAAAGCCGCTCATACAACCCATGAATTGACCTTCCAGATGGTAGTATAGGCCATCAAAAGTATGAAAAAACAAAACGAAATATAGATCTGTATTTTTATCAGATTGTCACCTGCCAGGGGGTCTGGGTTCGATCCCTAGCTGTGTTGGCTTATACACAAGTTTTTTGGGTTTTTTTTCTTTTTTTTATAAGCAATATTTTTATTCAGATTTCTATCTGAATAGGGATTGGGGAACAGGCATAGCCTATATTAAACCCTTCTCCCTATACACAAGTCTTAAATGACATGTACTGTATGAATTATAAATCCCTTTCTTTATTACATAACTCTTGATTAGTTACCAGTTTTACCATACATAACACACCACACAATGATGCTTCCCTTTAGTGAAATAAAAACATTGTAAACTATCATCTAAAATTTGTGTTTTACACAATAATGTGGTTTTCAACAGTCCCTACATTAAAAAATTTCAGTAAAAAAATTCGAGAACCCTATCACATAAAGTCAAAGCTGAAGCACATAAAATTAAATTTCAATATGGAATTACCCCCTTCCACTTATTTTGAAAGCTGCATATTCGGCTCTGATAAAGCTGAATATTGACCTCCAATGACCCCATATATCACCTCATATACAAATAATATCATTCATAAATTTGTCTTTTTTGAAAATAATTTTTTTTTTTTTTTTTTGAACGACTTAAACTTAAATAAAATACTGTACAAGTATATATTGTAGAACACATACAGCAATACAGTTTTTTAATCTGCTTGGTTTTATTTATTTCAAGGGCATGATCTTGAAAAACAGTAAATAGATTAATGCAGATGTAGATATATGCATGTCCTACACGCTATGTAACTTTGAATG
The DNA here is from genome assembly GCA_963678685.1 of Patella ulyssiponensis. Classification (NCBI taxonomy): domain Eukaryota; kingdom Metazoa; phylum Mollusca; class Gastropoda; family Patellidae; genus Patella; species Patella ulyssiponensis. The sequence continues at coordinate 84,847,025 of OY783225.1, read as the reverse complement.
AATACTTGTACACTGAAGCATGAGAGCCTATCATGTTTTGAAAGAAATTTTGTTTATATGAAACTTTTTTTATATGAAACTTTTTGAATTTATTACATGTATTTAAAGCGTATAAATGTTTAAAACAGTATGTAGATACATATATATTCTATAAGCTTGGTAAGTTATTGAAAACCTGTACAATGAACCATGTGGGTTATAATTCCTCAAAAGAAAACTTTTATGTGTCTAGTTTGTGTTTTATAATTCATGTATCATTTTACAGACTGTTATTCCAGATAGGTGAACATTACTTGATAAAAACAAGAAGGGTATTAGTGTATTTATTTTATTCATTTCTACTCACAAGTTTGATAAGTTACTCAAGCCGAGTTTTACAAAAATCTATACTGTTGTTACCCTTGTTACTAATGTTGCCATTTACACTGGTGGATGCCAGGGGCGGATCCAGGAATTTTTGCAGGAGGGGGTTTGCCAGGCTCATGTTAAGAAAATCTGACAGTTGACAATGCACAATGCCATCATCGTCTCTAAAGTACATAGGCATACATACAAATAGAGCTTTTTAAAGAGGGAAATCCAACAAACCGTTTGACGTCAATTTTTGTAAAGATTTAATTTCTTTAATGCAAGGCATTAAAAAATTTTTTATGTGGCTGAGCAGAGTGGGGTTTGGACCAACCCCCCACCTCCCTCTGGATCTGTGCCTGGATGCAGGTGACATCCCCCACTCTGCAAAATACCAGTATAAATAATTCTAAAAATTTCTACTTTTTCTTGGTTGTGGTGATTAAAGCTCATATATTTTAGTTAATTTGGGGAGAAATGTTGTTATAAAACTTTATCTAGTCGTATTTGGGGAGAAATGTTATTATAAACCTTTATCTAGTCGAACTTGAAGGTCTATGATACTGTTTCAAAGAAATCCATGAGGGGTTGGCGCCATAATTTCACAAATTTTCCATATTGTAAGTGCCTGGATATCTATAGTGCTGAAATTGGAGTCGTAGGTGATCGTAGATTTTTATTTTTTAGACAGGTAAATATGCTATATCTTCATATTTTGACATTGTTAAAAACACCTTTATTTACAGTGTTGTGTGAAATGATGAGACTCCACCTTTAAGGATATGTTCCCTTGAGTACAGTTAGGTTACGCCAGCAGATTTAAAATGGCTGCTACATTAAAAATATATTGTTAAAAATGGTTTAAACAAAATCATATTTCAGCTGCATTATGTCTCACCAGTGTTGCTCTTTCATTGCACCTCAGTATATTATTGAACACCATAAATAAGTATGGCCCTAGTAATCTTTAAAATTGCTTCTTTACAAATAAATGGAACTTGTGTTTGACAAATAAACGGAACTCGTTTTTGAAGTGGGTTTGACAAATAAATAGAAGACTTATTAAAGTGGTTTTGTTTCTTTAAGAACAGAAATAGAAGGGGAAAAAATACTTGCATCATGGACCTTTCAAACTACAAAGAAAATTCAAGGAACTACCATTTGTTGAAACAATAACTCCTTATAGATTTTGATACTGTTCCCAAGACTTCCTAAATGTCAGCTGATTTCCTAAATTTTCATAAACTATTTTTGGCTGATATCTAACAGAAGGTTTACAGTTGTGTTTTCACTCAGATAAACCATATGTTTTAAAACTACAAACTCTTGATTTCGTACACGAGACCTAACAGATAATTCCATGCTTGAGAAATGAACATACCATCAAGTCTTAATACTGTTTTTAATATACAAAATGCCTCAATGTTAATGACCATACAGTAATTGTATTTCTACCAACTTTCTTAAAGTATTTGCTGAAACAAAACTGGTCTCCATGAAAATGGGTGGTCTTAAAATTTGGACCTTTTAACCACTATCACAGGTGTATTCACAGAACAAAATGGATAAAAATGATAGAACGGATTGGTTCTGGTAGCAATTGTGTTCACATCAGCAGCGGCAAAAAGACCAGTACTGTCTGCCAGATCTAAATGATGTTCCAAATGGTGACATTCATGTGTAAATCTTGCCAACCATTGAAGTCAAATCACCTTAGAACATGGACGACTCATTAAAAGCAAGTCAAGCCTACAAATACACTATCTGTCACAGAGAATGTCCGGCAGAAATACAACCTTGTGAGTATTCCTCTGGTGCCTGCCATATTGCACAGCACAGATTTCACTATTTCCAGTGTGTTATTGATATTTTTAATACGTGTATGTCACAACTTCAACAATCTTAGGAATAGCCTGTTCCTTAATTCCACTTAGATAGGCTGAATAAATCTGTTGTTTAAAAAAAAGACTTGGCCTCCGTTTCGCAAAACATTCTCAGATTTAAGTTTATAGAGTTTACTCAGAACTGTTTGCCTTATCTTAAATAAAATATAGCCCTTTATCAAACATTTGTTGCTTTAATGTATCAAATACATTAATAAGAAACCATATGCAAATTTTTGTGTTATTGGATCGAAGATATTTCTTATAAATGGTGATTGAAAGTTGAGTAATTTGTTAACTTAAATATACATTATGGGAGATTAGATAAAGAGTTGACTGTTCTGGATATATAATAATTAAAAAATATATAATGTAAATAGAAGATGTTGAAAATTTCAGTCAAATTAGTTAACATTAGTTTTTACATATCATAAGTCTGACATAAGAACAGCATGAAACAGAAACATGGCCGTAATTATCTCAAAACTATTCCAGTCATATAGAAAATCTAATTTTTACAATATTGTTTTCATACAGAAATAATTTCATGTACATGTAATTGGTTAAAAAATTGTTTAATTAAAGCTAACAATTTAATATATAAATAATTAATAATGAAAGCAAAGGAGCAATAATTATAAGAAAGCTATAATTAAGTTTAAAGTCGAAGTAAATAAAGCTTTAAGCAGTTAAAGATGTCTCCAGGAAGATCAGAATCTTGAAGACTTTGGTTTAGTAGCGTTGCCTAGTTGTTTGGGTTGATCTGGAAAAAAAAAGAGAGAAAAAAGGCTAAGAGAGACAGAAAATAGTAAAAGCATAAATAGCTCTATGCCTATGGCGAAACAAAAAAAACATTTGAAGATTAATTTGTATATTTTAGGCTGAAATAGATCCTTCTTCTAAAATTACAATATTGCATACTGAAGAATTTTGTCCACATAAATGGATACAGTTATCAAACTATTCAGATTTCAATCATAAATGATCATTGAGAAGAGAACTATTTTAATGAAAATTCTAAAAAAAAAGCTTATTAAAAGAATTCTGGATCAAAATAACAATTATGTGCCAATTTACAAGTTCCGAAGGAAACACTCTTCTAATGCTCTTATGTCAAGGTTAATCCATCCATTATGTGGGGATCTAGCTGTGGGTGTAGAATAGCCAAGAATATCTACGACCATGGTAAACAGGATGTGACTAAAAGGCGATTATCATTATATGGGGCCCAGGATCCTGTTATGGGTCCAATTTTAGAATAGCTACAGCGGAAATATTCTCATTAAACTGGTGTCCATAGTGACCAGCAACTAAAAGGATTAAATAAGTTCTAGATCTACTACATGTGAGTTATAGCCTTTGTGCCATTAATACATGTAAGCACTCTGTCAAATTAAAAGCTGTTAGTAGCAAAAAAACAAAATGATACATTGAAGCAGAGAACAGTGAGAAAGAAGTACATGCAAAATAACTAAATTCACTATTTCATGGGTTTCCAATCATTCTGTGGAATGCTCTACAAATAGTCATGACCATGGTTAAAAACTTTTTCAGTTACATCACATCATAACATGATGTTAAAAGAGTTAGACCTCTAACTCAATATTTTGCATAATATTTAAAATTAAAAACACAAATTAGAATTAAACATTTGATAATTTCATTCAATATTGATATTGTTATTTTGCAGTGAAATAATGCGATCCAACATCAAAATTTAAAACAAATGTCATGTATTCTATGGTTTCAAGCGCAATTTGTAACTGACGAAGAAAAACATATCCTACAAAGACAATAATTGATTAGAAATTACAATAATTTTTTTTAAAATCTGAATATAAATCACTTAACATACATTAAAGTTACATTATGGGAGATAAGATAAAGAGATGGCAGTTATAATAGTGAAAAACTAGATAGTGTAAAGATAATTTGCTGAAAATTTCAGTCAAATTGAACCACTATTAGCCGAGAAAAAAGCGTTTGAAATATTCACATAGTCTCGGTCATCATTACTCAATTCATTAATATTAACAGCATAGTCTCGATTATCCACTTGATTGATTTAATTATCAATTAATTAAGCGGCATATAAGAATTTAATCTGCCAACATCGAAGGCTAGCCTTGACATAAAGAGTTTATTATGGTCTGGATATGTTAATTAATGTCTAATTGATTATTTAGATAACATTTCAGGCCTAAAGAAAGACCTGTAATAAGCAGATTTTGATCTTGCAGAATGCTATTTTAAGGTTTCACTAATATCATTTTAATGTGTATTAACCATGGCTCTTGTTTCCAGGATATTTACCAGCCTTGACAGACTGGCAGTGAAAATAACCAGCTGGTGTATTTACCTCTCAGTCTATTTACACACTATCAAATATTATATTAAAAATAATGTGACCTAAATACACAATAAATACAGTTAAATGTGTAAGAGCACTTAAATCTTGATTTATAAATGGAGATAATACAAAAACTTGTCATATTGTTTTTTTAATAAGTATACCCGACTGATCTGAGATAAACAAAATACACAGGCTAACTTTGAAGTTAAGAGGACTGATATTATTCCTTATTTTAATATTAATTTTATGCTGCATATTTAGTAAAATCTTCAAACTAGTCTTTCTGGAACAGGAATTGGTCCCCAAGCGCTAGTAATCTTCTGGTTGTTCTTTTGGTAGGTGGCACTCTTTGAAAAGCCTAAAGCTTAGCTAATTCGATTACAACTGACGTTGAATTTCAAAAATGTCATCAACAGTCCCCGGTCCATATAGTACTTATTGTATTATTCTGTTTGAGTGAACATTGTAGAATAACTGATGCTAAATCTGTTAAAGTGCAAATACTTGGCTCCACACCAGTCAAATTCTTAAAATAGTTTGCACAACTGTAGGTATTTGGTTAAATCTTATTTCAAACATTTGCCTACCGTCATGGAAAAAGACGCATCTTACTTGACACTTAAATTAAAGGGTGCAGTATTGGTGGTTGTTGCTGTGCTTCATTATAAATTCCAACTATCTTATGGCTGGCCTCCAGATCCATTAACTTGATTTGATAATACTTTTATTATTTATTACTTACAATAGCTGTGTGTTGTGCGTGTGATTTGTCTGTTCAACACGTTGGGTTGTCGTCTGGGTTTCTGTTTGGTTGCTATGTGAGGTACAGTTCCCTTACCCTTACTATTTATAAAGTTTTATAATTAATTCAAATAACACTACAACACATACAGCAGGTGTTCCTCATTCAATTAACATTAAAATAGTTAGACAACATAGCAGATAACTCATGCACACCTTAAAGAAACATTAGTTCCATCAAGAAAATAAAATTAAATACAGGTGTATGTGGTTCTGGATAATATTATATCCAAAATAATCATACAACATGATCCATGTACAGTTTAAAATCACCGATCGTCATTTGAGGATTCAAAATCTTTGGCACTACATTTTTAAAGTTTGAACCATAATTCCAATGGAATCCCAAGAAATGTAACCTTGCTATATACAGCAATATAAATGTAGAAAACAAAACTGACCGACAGATGGACGGAAACAAAATCTTAGATTTCATTTTCAAACTAATCCTATACTTCCATAACAACCAATTCAACGCATTGACCTGTTACATACAAGCTTGAGATCTTAGGCCAGAGCCTATGATCTTAAACGCATTCATTAAACCAAAACCCAGACACTAAACAGGTATATATGGGCAGATTTGCTTCAAATTTGACAATAACTCTAATTTGAACATCTCTGACATAAACAGATAATCTTGTTAGACTAAAAATGAGAGAGAGAGAAATGGGGTTTAACGTCCACTCGACACAAACTAGGTAATTTCTGGACTAACATATGTTTTTAATTTTATTTCAATAATTCGCTTGCGCGTAGGGGTCTTTAGCAGTGGGACAAAACTGGAGGTCCCAGAGTAAACTCCAGAGACTGAAAATGATGTTATACCTACTGGTGAAGATGTCCAAAGATCTTGTATCGCTTTAAATGTTAATCAGTACCAGAATAAGTGCATATAATAATGTAACCTGCTTGTTTATCTCATACTAAAATGGCCTGGGGATCGTTGAAGAATTTCATTAATTAACTTTACCTCACGAACACAATTAGCTTACAGGTAAGTTTAATTAAAAAAATATGGGTAAAGCATCCACTTTTTGAATTATCATAATATACATTAACTTTTTCTCATGAACACAATTATTTCACAGGTAGCTTAAGTAAGAAAATTGGGTTAAGCGTCCACTTTTGGAATTATCATATACATGCAGTTCAATTCCATTTTATTAGCTTGCGTGTAATAGGTTTTTTTTTAGCAGTGAGAGGAGACAGTAGACAGAGAGAAAACCAATGAGATTAAGTAGACGGCACTATTGCGTGTTACAGACACATCACTTGACCTTTTGATCTAAAACATTTGACCACTCTCCCTCCATCAATCCCAACTACACCCCAATTTTAAGTATTAAGATAAAAAAAATAATTTAAACAAAGTTCAACAAATTATTATAAATGAAGAAACTTAAGTTGTTTACGGATCATGACAAATATGATCCAATGTGCCACCCCGACCAGGCTTATGAAGACGGGTATACACCATACAGTGTGCTATGAGGAATATTCTGCCTGAGCAGCAGCATTATAGCTAACTCTTATATTGAATTCCAACTGCCAAGAGATCATTTACATACATAATACATACATGGGACCTCGTTCAACGCAGGGATCAAACACCCGACCTCCAGGCTAGCTAGTGCCTTACCCACTGTGTCTTCCCAGTAATATGGAAAGCTATCATATATCTTGGTTGTCTTGATGCAGTCTAATAAGGAACAGCATTTTCAGACTGATTAATTTTCTTCAAGGGAACTGGAGTCGTTAATAATTACATGAACCAAGTGATAAAGGGTTAATCTAAGGTAAAAACAACAGGTGAGATTTCATTAAACCATAAATCAGGTGAGGTGTCTTCTATTTCATCCTTCAATCTATTAACTGTCAATCTGGATCCATTTCATTATCTATTTTATATATAGACTTGTTGTTTGGTATTATTTAAAATACACACACAGACAGTAACTATCTTGTAGCCTTTTCTACATGTAGATAATTTCATGGTGAAGTAAGACAGGGAGATAACCTACACACAAATGTAGGATCGACACCACTTCACTCAATGACTATATATTATGATCTATAGTGCATGTATTAGACCACTTGCATAAGACCGCATAGGTTGGTAGATAGACAGATGAAAAAACTGACTGGTGATCCCTAATATAACCTATTTATTTGAATAACAGGACATCGAAATAATGGACTTTAAAACACTATAAAGTTGATATCATTCACTTATGAACAAATATAGCTTTACAAATCAGTATTCAAGTGGATGTTATGTCATTAAGGTGTTAAGACTGACCGTGTTTTTGAATGATATGCACCACTATGGGTCAGGTGTTTGTATTCAATATGGGCATCTGAATTTGTCACACTTTTACACCAGAAGTTGCATCTTTTACAGCTAGTTACACACCTGGTTACACCCAAGAGTTGATTATAGTCTGGATAAGTTAAATAATGTCTAATTGATAATTTAGATAACATTTCAGGCCTAAAGAAAGGCCTGTAAATGGTAGATTTAGCTTTTGCATAATCTTGACCATTATCAACTCTTGGTGTCATCATTAGCCTGTGATATTTACTGGATTAGAACCCGATCTGCTGCTCTTTGCTCATTGAATGAATAAAATAATGGATAATCGGGACTATGTTTTTTTATTGCACCTACTGTAGTAATGATGATCAAGGCTAGGCCCAAAATTCAATCGATAAATTATTAGTTCAGAGTGGATCAATTTGACTGAAATTTTCAGCAAATTCCTTTTACATTATCTAGTATTTAACTACCGGTATTAAAGTGAGAACTACCAGCTCTTTATCTTATCCCCCACAATGTATCTTTAATGACTATTGTGTAATTTGTAACCCCTTTCAATACACATGATAAACATTAGTTTAGAGTTAATAGGATCACTTACATGATTTAATGGCAAACATGTTCATTAGTATATAAAAGGCCTAGATTTATAGATGACCAGAAACAGTTTAACGGGGATGCCATAGGCTATCTACAGGATAAATCACATTTTATACAATCCGTGAGATAAGGATAGTGGATTATCTCTAATAGACCTTGTTTTAGGTAAACTGTCACACGTAAACACAGATTTTCCTTATAACAAGCACTGAGCCATTATTAATTACCATTTTTTCATTTGCAGGATTAATTTAGCCTTGAGTAAGACCTTGTTCTATACAGATTTACTTCATTGCAATTCACTAAGCCATTATTAATGACAATTTTCCATTACTACAGTTCATATTATTTGCAGAGTATCGAATTGGCCTTGAGTAAGATTGTAAACTGCCACACATAAATATAGATTTACTTAATTTTACAATCACTGAGCCATTATTAATAACCATTTTCAATTACTTATATAGAGACATTATTATTAGCACCTGGATACTATTCATAAGTAATAAAACATAGTACTATACAATATATATATCAATCTAATACAATCAGCAGGCTTTACATAGTTACAAGAACCCTTTCAAATCTGACCTGATCATATGCTTTAATGATCTTATAAACAGGGACATAAGATTGTTTGAAAAGGTAAATCGGGGCTATTTATTCTATACTTCTGCAACCATGATCCAAATATCAATAGATTAAGTTAATATAGTATCCATATAAATACTTGGTCCAAAAGGAAATACAATATTAATAGCCAGTGGTGCCGGAACAATATTTTGAGTGGTATTTTTAGTGGACATGTCATACACAATTTTCCAAATGTCTGACCAGGAATATGCCCAATTGGAATTTTTCATACCAAAATCCATCAGTCATGATCTTTGGGTTTTAAAATTCCCATAATCCACCATTAAACACACAATAGGGAAAGCTATTCACATGTGGGTTTAGGCTGTCTAGCTTGGGACTAATAGTTTTTGATGGATTTAGGGCTGTCAGGGATATATTGGTAGGAAACAAATCACTTTTCTTTTATTTTTTGGAAAGAGCCTGGGTAATCAATATTTACATGTACCAAGTGCCAAAGGTTTAAAGCTATCATATCAAAAACTAATCGCTTTTTTCTAGAAATGTCAACATAATTTCTTTGGAGTAGCAATTACGATTCGTGACAGAGGCTATGTTTAATAACAATCTGGCAGATTATTACATACAAATGACATGGAAGTGCTATGAGAGAAATTTTGCCAGGACAGTGGCACTACAGCCTCTTATTTTGAATTTTAATGTGAACATGGGACCTCGTTTTTTTGTCTCATTCAAAGGACTAGATGACTGTCCTTTCCAGGTCTTCCGACTTTTAAGGGCAAACCACACAGGAAAATTCCGGGGATCTTTCTTGACGAACCCTGATATTGAATCCTGGGCTTCCTGGTTAGTCTGGGGTGTTGGGTGATCACAAGCTTAACGCGTACAGCATGTGTTCTACATCGGCCATATAAGCTGGTCAAGACCTAAGGCTATGGAAAATGATCATAATTCGATCTGAGCCATCGGTCATTTTGCACACCAGAAAAATAACCTTTTTTTCAAAACCCAATTTTCAACCATGGCTATGATTGACCTCCACTATGTAACTTAAAGTTGTACGTATTGGATCAGACGGTCTGTCATTGAGTCAAGTATATGTAAATAACCATTACTGCCTGGGGAGTTTAAGCATTTTCCATCTATTTACCTATTATCAAGCTATAGATCGGGATGCAAAAATTGATAAATAAGCCATATAAATATCTGTATACCTCTTACAAACATAAAATTCACCATAGAATAGGTATAGAGTACATGTATATAGAGAGTATAGAAATAAAACACACCACAGCCAGAACACACAACACATAATATAACTATATTACATAAAACACCAAACAATCAAGACTCTATACCAGGTGACAGCTTTATCAACTGCAACATCATTCAAGAATGCATTAACAATACTATAAATGCAAATATGACATGATTAGTAGTACAGAATATATAGTCTTGTTCATCATATAACACCAAACTAAATATAAAAACTCAGGGTATAAAAATTAAATAATAATATACAGAGGGTATGGAAATTAGATAACGGTATGAAATAAAATAAACTCCACATACAACCATACACAAAAATTGCACTAAAGGACCAGAGTATCTTTTAACCCCTTATTTTTTACCTGATATGAATCATATCCGTCTGTTGTTTTTTCTACATTCGGTTTTATCTGAATCATGAAGTACAAGAACAATTTAATATTATCTTTAATGGCATTCTATATTTAGTGGGTAGTTTTCATGAATTTAATCATATTAAGATCCTGGCGAACATATGTGTGACAAAAGTGGAATGATATCAGATTTCTAAGAATAAAGTTTATTGTATCAAAATTTAATTTGTCAATTTATCATGACTTTGTGAAATATGACCAATGAATAAATAATTTTTGTAAGGCGATATATTAGTACTTTAAAGTTTTATCCTGATTTATTTTTCCTGTGCCAAATACACGAAGCAAATTAAAGATATATTTCCACGAGAATTAAAAAGGTCAACTATAGTCTACCAACTAAACATGCTTTTAACTAAAAACATGACATTTCTAACTCAAATAAATGAATTGAAATGAGGTTTAATATCCTATTGTTCTGCACGGACTGGACTATAATGAAGATGGCATTATGTCATGCAGTGTGCTGAGAGGAAAATTTTACCCTGACAGCGACAGCAGGGGCTACTTTTATTCTGAATTCTTAAACCTTACAGTGTTCTTTGAGGGAAATTTTGCCCGGACAGCGGCACTACAGCCTACTCTTATTCCGAATTTCAACTGTCAAGTCTTCTTTCACGTGCACGTTTTTTTGCCCATCCTCCAACTAAACTTACTTTTAACTAAAAGCATACCTCTAACGTCCAAGAAAAATAACATTTTTGTCTCAAATTACATTATAAGCTCACAATAAATTCCCTAAGTTAATTATCAGACATGCCAAGAACTTTTTTCTAGCCGTATCTTCATGAGTAGGAGTGTAAGTCTCCTGTGGGATCATATATAAGTTACCTCACTGATTACTAGCACGCTCCAACTGTTATATCTTACAATTACAGTGACATGACATTTACAAGTGATTGGTTTGAAATATCTATAAAGATATCATATTTTGATAAAAAAATATTTTCTGTGGTAAAAATATATAATATTCAGACTACCATGTAAACATATCTTGAAATTATTTTTAAATGTTGTTTTTAGCTTTGTAGGGACTGTCAGTCAACATTTTACTAGTTGTTTACTGAAGATTTATATCAGGATTTCATCTATGTATAAATTCATATTCTATCCGTGTCTAAATTTATAAAGAAGGGTAACTACAATTGTACATGTAGTCACGATTTTCCTCACCTCAACAGTTTTATTGTCAGTCAGTCCATATTCACAATGGATAACAAAATCAGATACCTGACACATACTGTTTTTTATTCATGACCGTATCCACCACATGAATAACAATTTCCAATTTTACTTGTATTGCAAAACTGTAATCAGTCAAAATGAAGTGCTAACATTGACCTCCTATGTCCTAATTTTGTCCTAATTTCATATTTCTTTCAAACATTTATAATGTTTAAACCCTATTGATTACTTCCCTTGTTTTAGATAAATTGAATAAACTAGTTCTTCAGCGTACCCGGTACTAACATTGAGTTTTCTTGTGAACACCCCGTTGATCATGACCAACGTACACTGCTCCCTTTTTGGGGGTTTGCGTTTGTGGATTGTTTCCCTTGTATAAGTTTGGTAGGTTTTTTGATTGAAGCCACTATAACTCTAGACACGGGAGTTTATAACACAAATATAGATGTTTATAGGGCTGAAGCTGCTGGATCGATTCACTATATTTGATAGTATACTTTTATTGTTTGCTACTTAAAGTGTCTATGTGTGTAATGTATCTTGTGTGCATGTTTGTCTTGTGGTTTTCTCTTTGTTTAAGTGTTCTGTGGTTTTCCTGCACTTACTATTCGAAAAATCAATAAAAAAAAAATTAAAGCCAATCTGATCTGAAACAGATACTAAAATCCCAAGGCTAACTTTTTTTTAGATTGGATGACTGGAATTTTTTTTGTTTATTGGATTGGAAGTGAATATGAATACAACATTTGATAAATAATGATTCTGAGTAGTTTTCTATATAGTTTCAGAATAAAAGCTAAATCATGATTTATAATCTATATCGTTGGAGTTCTTTGATTCAAAGCTTACAATCATGATTTATTACATTCCTGTGGATATTTCAGTAATTTGATTAATTTTGTAATAATATATACGATCTGATTAACGGTGGATGTATAATTCTATCTGTTACGAACAATATCATATTGAGACCTTAAAGACGCATTATGTAAGAGCTAAATTTACCCATTCCAGGTCATTTTTTCTGGTTTAAATATTAAAGATAAGCTATCATTTAGACAATTTTGCAGATGATAAGTTCATTATCAAAATTCTCTAGACCATCAGATGGCTAAGATATTGAGTGGATTAGACAATGTCAGCCATTTTACCATATGATAAGAATGACCAACTCTTTATCCAATTCTTACATAATGCATCTTTAAAGCAGATGACAGAAATTGGTGATATTTTTACTTACCATCACTGATTAAATATCCTGACGATCGGCATAATATTTCTTTATATCCTTGTCTAAAAGACGGACTCCTTAACGCATAAATGATAGGATTACATGCGCTGTTAATATACCCAAACATATAAGCCTGCAGAAAAACAACACATACAATATTTTAATTAAATAATGTACAAGAGGATGTGAAAAAAGTAAAATGTCTGTTCACTTTATTTTTGGAAACAGATTTTGGCATGGAATCTAATGCAAATGATACGTTGAAAGTACCTTCATACAAAGTTAATGGATTGCGCGCTCTGAATTGGAACATAAAACCAACTCAAAAAGATAGAGCATGAAGGGAGAGTAATAAAATCATTCAGATGGAATTATCTGATGCATGGTCCATACATGTAAGTTAATTAGAAAATGTTTTCACGTTTTTGGTGTTTTGACTGATGAAAGGAGATAGTCGGAAGAATACTAGGTATTCAAATCAATAAGTATTCAACTTCTCTGATGCAAGTGAATATAACACTAAGCCAATATGAGAGAGAGAGGGCGAGAGAGTACTCATTTGACATGTCATTTTGAATTTTAATGAATACAAAATACAAGGCATTCAAATCAGCTTTCAATTATTCTGATGTATTTGAATATTACATTAAAATGTTAGAGAGAGAGAGAAGTTTAACATCCAACTGACACATACTAGGTCATTTTGAAACTAATAAGTTCTATTTTTATTCCAGTAACTTACATGAGCATAGCCTAATCTTTCAAAGCGGCAGGAAACTGGGCAGTACAAGGAAAAAAATATGAAGCTAAGCAGACCATACTACATGTGCTGCTTGTCAAGTATAAATATCATAGATAACACGTTTTATGATTAAATAGACTAGGGTTAGACCACTCGACCACCCAACCATATCCCAACGTAATACTGTAAACGTGGAGGGAGGGAAATTGGGTTTAACATCCACTTGACACAAACTAGGTCATTTAGGGACTAACACATGGTTCAATTTCATTTCAAGAATTTGCTTGCACGTAGGGGTCTTTAGCAGTGGGAGGAAACCAGAGGACCCAAAGACCCTACTCCCGGGGAATCAAAACCACACCAGCTGACTCAATGACAGGCCTTATGATACAGTGCGCATGTGCTAACCATTCGGCCACACAACCTCCCTTACTGTAAATGTACTGAAATAATGTCCATGATATTCATAGTAATACAAGATAATGGAGTAAAATATCAACATTTTACAAAATATCTTACAGTTTAAAATGTTAGCCATGTGTAATGAAATCAAAAAGAAATTTATCTTGCCTAATGTTAAGGATGCATGTAGGGTAGGCATATTTTCTTTGGTTGAGTGTGCAATGTTGCTGTGAATACTGCAAGAACAGATAATCAGAATCTTTTATATGGGATGTCACACATGATTTGTTTCTCCAAACTTTCCTCTACTTGGGTAAATTGATCATTAAAAGTATACAGTTTTGGCACTGGGCTTATTTTGTATACATGTAGCTCTTGGTTCCTTTTTATATGATTTTCATCTGTATTTTCTTTATAAAATTTTACTGTATAAGTATGCTAAAGATATATTCGTTAAGTATAATTAGGAAATCTCATTGGATCTCTGACCTTATTTTTTATGTGAAAGTATATGATGGTTGTAAAGATGAGACTAAGCTAATTATAGACTCAAGTTGTCCAATAACTTAACAGTTAATTTAATACAATTCAACCAATGTTTGCCTTTGATCTCAAAGTGCATTCATTGCTACATGTACTGATCATTGTTTCACATTCATTATGGCCGAATGGTTAGCATGTGCACGCTGTATCATAAAGCCTGTCATTGAATCAACTTGCGAATCCCCCATTGTACGTGACAAGGAATAGGGTCCTATGTCCTACCTCGTGCGTTTTACGCAGGTCCTCCCACTGACAAAGACCCCTACGCCCAAGGGAATTATTGAAATAAATATTAAGCCATATGCTAGTCCAAAAATGACCTAGTTGTGTCGAGTGGATGTTAAACCCCATCAATCTCTCTTGCATGAGAATACTACATAACAGTATATATATATGCCTTATCCATTATACCTACTGTGGCTCTGAGCTTCACAGTACCTCGAGACGATAATCATATATTTAGGATCACAGGTAATAGATCTTAAAACAAATAAAAAGTGGTATTAGATGTTCCAGAAAGTATCAAAAGAAAATAAAAAGTAGATATAAAGTTATTCTTACCACTGGATTAAAATGCCTCAAGAAGTTTGTACTTTTAAAAGACTTTGTAAGGACTAAATATGAAGCATAGCCGTGATATGGTAACCAACATACAATAAAACAAGCTAATACGATGAATAACGTCCAAAACGCTCGTTTCTGCTGGGCTAGCAGGACATCACCTTCTATTGTTGAGTTTTTCTGCAGTCTAACAGCGTGCTTACGAATTTCATAAAACATTCGGCCATAACAATAAATCATAATGACTAGAGGTATAATAATATTTGTGACCTGTATAATATAATGATGAATGTAACTCTTGATATCATGAGGATATTGCGGACCACACTGTGACGTTCCTGGTTTGTAGTGTACGTAGGTTAGTCCCGTCACCGTTATCGTAGCAGAAAAACCTGCCCAAAACCAAGCAGCCGCCATCATGATTAATATACGACGCAGCTTAAAGGGGTCACTAAATGGTCTGGTTATTGAGTAACATTTATGAATACTGATATACATTAAGGTATGAATGGACGCCACCAAACAAAAAGCGTTCAGAAAGCCAACAATCGTACATAATACATCACCGAATATCCATGTACCCATAATCAATGTTGAAATAGCAAACGGAACCGGCAATAATCCCACTAAGAAATCAGCCAACGCTAAATTCATAAGGAACAGATTGGTCCGTGTTCTCATACCTGGATGTTTGATCACCACGGTAACAACCATGGTATTTCCGACAAGTGTCAGAAATGATGAAATAGATAAAATAGTTGCCATTGTTGCTGAGAAACTTAACTCCCATTTTTCACTTGTGGCGTTGGCCGTTTGGTTAAGTGTTAAAATACTAGTTTCATTACCTCCATTCATATTTTCCAATGATTCGCAAAATTATTTTCCCACTCAAGTATTTGTGTGGAAAGGATAATATATTGAACTTTTTAATCCATAATACTGCAAAATTTTTTCAAATGCCAATTTGTTTCAGAATTTAAAACAGACCTATTCAAACTTCCTATTGAACGGATATCCAAACGTTAAAAATGGAACGGTTTCCAAGATTAACACGCACACTAATAATGTTTTCAACCACGTCTCATTAAGAATTCATCAATTGATTTTTCATCTATTTTAGATATCCACGTTGATGTGGAACACTTTCTTTACATCCATGATGCCATGAAAGGTAATTTTCATCCACAATAGATCTATTTCTTCCCTCATTATACTGTTGGTTAACATGTTTTCTAAAACATTATTCACAATGATGTTAAACTACCATACTATAAGCTGTGTTCCTACTGGACAATGCAATCATGTACCAGTCATTTTCTTCCAGGCATATCAGTTACCTACAAAACAAAAACATGTTTTTATTATTAATGGAAATAATTAATGAATTTCACACTGTGTATACATAATAATTAATTACCGTTATCATATTAATTCATTAATTATTGGTAAAGTAGCGTTAACCATCGAATGTCATTAACGCCATGTTTATTTTTATAACAGTAATTGTCGCCAGCAGACAACAATAATCCTTTCCCATCAGGCAAGTCAAAGTCAAATACAGCTCTACATCAGGCGCTGATATTTGCTACAATTACAGTAATCTGTAAGACCAATCAGTGCCAAATGTTTGTACAGAAGAGGAATTGACTTCCAGAATAACAATGCAATTACATTAACTAGTGCTGTCCCGCTTGTCGGACACCATTCTGTAATTCAGCACGTCATTAAAATTCATGAAAAGTTGTGATACAGTGAAACCTCTTAGGGATAAAAGACAGTTTTTAAAATCAACTTCCACCAGAAATGATAGAATTTAAAATCCAATGGACAAAAATTAATTCATTTCAGGAATAACATGGTTCTATCTTTTATTTCAATAATACGCTTGTAGTAGGAAACCAGAGGACCTGGAGAAAACCCAAGCAGTTATAGGAAGTCGATCTATAATCCTTGTTATGTCAAGCGTTTTTTTTTAATAAAACCACATCAAATGATAGACCTTAGGATCTTAGGATCACACATTAGACCACAGGGTAGGAAAAAACAAGCATATACAGTATATCGATGGTTGATAAATTTATGGTCTATGAAATGTCAGTACAAAACTAATAAAGATCACAAGTACGTATATGGTTGAATTCACAGTCAAACAAAATCTTTCCCAATATTTGATGTCTGTTTTTGACAGTAATCAATGGTAGAGTAATAAAAATTAATCTCTTTCTCTGAAGTTCTCTGAACAACAAAAGTGATGTGGGTTTAGCAATACGGATCAAAAAATGGGATAGAGACTCAAATTTAAATCTCCAGAATCTAGCCGTGGGTTGATCTAACTAATGATTTTTTATATGCGTTATTACATTCTAGATATCTGTATGAAATTACAAATAAATTCCTGAAGCTATGCAGACATCCCAATAAATTCATTGTCCAGTAGCAGCAGCCACGTTTCTGGCATGTTGTTATATAATCAAGAATAAGATCTACATCAAGATTAATTATCTAACCAATCCTATCTTCATCACTCATTCTGTAATGTCAAAATATATCAATATGGAACATTTGGATTTTGTTCAAAGTCAGACGCTTTTAAGCTTTTTATCATGTGCAGTGGAGATTATACAGTACATGCGGGTGGGTGGCGGGATCTATCAGAATTATGAAATGATAAAATGTATACCACAACATACATGAACCATGAAACCCCTTAATAGTAATAAGTTTAAAGATGCATTTTGTAAGGTTTAAATCAAGAGCTAGTTGTTTTGCCGTGATGGTGCAAGATGATGTAAAATAAATATATTGAAAACTTCATTCAAATTACTTTGTCCTGAGTGAAATAATCACCGTTTGAGGTTTTGACAAGATGTGGCATATAGATTGTTTAGTATCGTAACAATGGTACATGTAATTTGAGATTTAGCCTCACTTTGCCATTTTTAAATTAAATGGCATTTCAATCCATTTAAATCTCTGCCATCTGATGTTCTAGAGAGTTGATTATAGGCTTCTCATAGTAATAGTTGTCTAAATAATAGTTTATATAACATTTGAACCAAAATAAAAACTTGCAGATTTACATCTTACATAATGCAGCTTATTCAAGTTGCCTTTCAGTTTTAAAACTTACACTGATCCCTTTAACTTTTTGTAAATATTATCTTTGCAAGAAATTCATTAACTACAATAACATTATGTTATTAAATTAGCTGGATCATTCAACAATGGCTAATAGTTTTAACATAGTGGTAGGTCGGGAATAAAGCTCTTAAAATTTAAATTTAAAGAATCTGTTTTTCTCACAGAAATGCTCCATTATGACAGATGATTCATTGGGAAATCTGAAAACTTTGCCCTTCCCCTGTTCCATGTTACTGAGCAATCTCATTTGAATAAGAATTACAGGGCATATTACCAACACAATTTTGTTGATATTTCTTGCTCATCTAGCACAGGAAGTCAAATCTGAGTCTGCTCTATCATAGAAACATGAATCAATATCGTGTCACTCAAGTCCATGACAATCACTGACAATACCCGAAGATGTCATTATATAACCTGTCATGTCATTGTCAAATAATTATATTTAGTCTTTGCTGTCAAATATTTGTATCACCAAAGTGTCAAACTGTCTGATAAACACATCCTTTTCTACTTTACTGTGTATTACTCATACTTAATAATCAACAATCTAATTAAAACACAGATCCTATTTCGTTTTGCTTTTTATTTTTCAAAATTTCCTTTTACTTGTCTTTATTACACAAGGATCTGGAAGAGCTGTTATTTATCTTATGTTGTGCTTAAAGTGAGAGATTAGCCAATGAAACGGTCTGTTATGCAAGCTTTAGATGTGTGATGTACGGAACTGTGGCTAATCCACTAGAAACACCAATACTGATTGGTTAATCAAATGTCTGATGTCATAGGGTCAAAAGCCACTCATATGACCTCTGACGCAACCTATCGCTACAGCCGGTCAAATACTGGTCAAGATGTTCTTTTTTCACTACAAAATTATATGTACCCATACCGGTATTGACATTCCCTTACAATTAAAAGTACTTTTAGACAATATTTGTAAATTTTGCATTTCACAACGTTTCCAATTGAATTCAGTATTTAGAGAGCCTGTTATACCAGGGGTGTATATATTATTGCACAATGTACCTTATTTTCTTCAATATGTCTTCTGTTCATCCTCCCATCCCTACCCGTGTGACCCACACTTTTCTTCCTCACATCATAACTAAATCAGAACCAATAAGTAGAAAAATATCCTTTCTCGTTTAATTATAGATGAAATATTTTATTTTTTTGATAGAGTAATGACATAATTTTTTTTTATGTCATGTACCTTTTAGTCTTCACTCTTTACCTTCTTTTCCTCAATATTTATTGCCACCATTGGAAGAATATACCCCTGTCTTATACTGGAAATACAAATTTGTGATTTGAAGAGGATAAAGTATCTGATTTACACCAAGAATTTATGTAATATATTCCATAAACAGACAGGTGATCTTCAACAAATAACACTCCTAGTTTTACTTATCCTAACCTGCATATACATACATATACCGGTACATACATACATTATATCGATAAACATCAAGTGAAGGCTGTCATCATAAAGACATACCGTAGGTTAATACCCTACACAAGTTCAATAATGTTTATCAAACTTAGTTCATATACCTTATAATAATTTGAAGTGATTTTCCATAGAGACATTCCATAGAGACATTCAGAGCATATTAAATAGTCTAAAAAAACTCCTTTAGCACATGGATTCAGACCAGTAATTCTCTAATCAATGACTTCAGTTTTAATTACACACAATTTTAACAACCCAGTGATCTTATTGATCATTACATAACATACAGACATTAAGATAGACAGGAGACTCCGAAATAAAACAGAACATATTAAACCATAGATCGTATATAATCTAGTACAGTTCTATGATTAATTTAAACCATCTAAAAACTTGCCCAGCACAAGGATTCAGACCAGTAATTCTCTAAGTCTAACCACTGACTTCAGATTTTAATACACACAATTTTAACAAGCAAATGATCTTATTGATCATTACATAACATCAAACCTTCATATCAGCGCAGAGTCTTGCATCTCAGAATCATCTGATCAAAATTATGACAGGATTGACCAGCTTGATATTTTTTACAATTCTGCCCGTGTCTAATGAAGCAATAGTGGAAATGTTATTTCTGATAAGGAATTCCTGAAACGTAGTCTATTTCACTCTTTATCATTCCACCTCAAACATGATCATTAATATTAAACAAAACCGGACAGAAAATCAATATAAATCATTTACGTCCATTCTAAACAAGAAATCAGCTCCCAAAAAATGGAAGAAAAAAGAGAAAGGATTTATTTATTTATGACTTATAAATTATCTTTACAATGAACTTCCAAAATAATTAATGGCTGATACCAGGGCTATTTTACAGTAAAGACATAATTAAGGCATCTATATACAGAGAAAATATAGGTCACTAGCAAAGTCATCTAAGCAGTCTCCTTTATGTTGTCACCAATTTATTCTTTTGTAATTAATGGGAACATTTACACTAGAATTAATTCAAGAGTAACAACCCATGATGGTAAAATGTCAAATATATTAATCATTTTTTAGAGGATTCAATTGTCCCTTTACTTTACTGGTAAGCAAGGCTAATTTCTCTTCAAAATTTTCACTGTGGGTCATTTTTGATAATGCACGAAAACTTTGCAAATTAAATTCATATTTCAAGTTTTTTATTCATGGTAGGGTATCATCAATTCACCTGTCTATACCACTTTGTATGTACACAAAAAATTATATATTGGACCAGGGCCATATGTAGGATTCTAAAAGTTTGGATCAGGGCAAACGAACCCATTGGCGCCTGGGCGCCCTTAAAACCAACTGACTGGTCGTTGCCTTAAGAGCATCACTGTGTGATCATAATTTAGTATATTATTTTATTATTTTATAATTGAAAGGTTGTCAAATTATTTTTTTTGGATGGGGGGGGGGGGAACCATTTTTAAGGACGCCTTATTGTTCTGGGGTGCAATGTACCCCCTGAAGCCCCGCTAGATACGGCCCTATTGGACTAAAAAATGAAATATTAGTAGGGCTTAAATGTATAATAATTATTTATCTTTACCTCTGACATTTGGTTGGAACTAAAAAGAAACTACCTATAACTTTCTGATGATCACAGATCAATCATTTTGCTACAAATTGTCCCTTTAATGTACTGATAAGAATATTATCTTTACCCCTGACATTTGGTTGGAAATAAAAATGAAAATATTTAACTTTCGGATGGTAATTTTTAATCAATCATTTTTGCAATAAATTGTCCCTTTAATGTACAGGTAAGTGCATTATCTAACTATCCAAAATAAACATAGATATTGTGATTAAACTTATCTGAAGTGCTTAACATATAAGCTACATTACGTCTAAGACAATCCTATCTTATCACTCATTATATTGAATATAAGTTATGTAAATAACAAGATATTCCGTCTTTAATAAACACAACAGACCAAACAGCCTATAATCTATTTCTTCTCACTTCAACAGCCGTTCCTACCTCATGTTGCTACGAAAACAATTTTTTGTATGTAAACTTCTATATAGAAGATGGCAATCAGGCCAAACCTAAAGTATTTTTTGTGTCATAACTTTAAACGAGGTAAATATTACATCTGCTGGTTACTAAAATGAGAAATGCGTTCAATTAAACTATAGAACTTACACTTAATAATGGAGAAATGAAATGTAGGGGTCTTTAGCAGTGGGAAGAAACTGGAGGACCTAGAGAAAACCCATGAGGTTGGACAGGCGACCCTAAGAATGGAAGGGTTTTTAACAACTCTCTAACACAATTCTTTCTTCATTTTGGGATTAACCTGGCATTTTTCATTTCAAATTTATTTGTGCAATCCGAAGAGAAGAAGTTTGCATGGGCAGCGGGCATTGTCACCTACTGTTCATTAAATTCAAAATGCCAAGGGCTCTTCTATGTACATCCAAATGCATGCATGGGCGGACCTCAATTTTTCATCACATCTGAACAACTAGACACTTTTATAAGGAAATGAAATGAAATGAAATAAAATGGGGTTTAACATCCTACTCTTCTGCACCTAACCTGGGCTAATGGAAGTCAGGCATAAGCCATACAGTGTGCTATGAGGGACATTTTGCCCGGGCAGCGGCGCTACAGCCTACTCTTATATATTGAATTCCAACTGCCAAGGGATCTTTTACATGCACGCCAATGTGTACACAGGACCTTGTTTTTTTGTCCCATCCAAATGACTAGACAGCTGCTTTGTCAGGCCCTCCGTTCTGCATCCCTGACAAGGGGAAACCACGCCTAAAAAATCAAGATGAACTTTCTCGGCCAATGCAGGGATCGAACACTCGAAATCCAAGCTAGCGAGCCAGCGCCTTACACACTTAGCTACGTGATCCCCCATTTTGTAAGGAACCCTGACACTATTGTGAAGCAACATTCTCAACAAGAATGAAATTAAGTATTGTTAACCAAACCTATCAACAGTTCAAAAAGCTAACATAATTTTCTAGCACCATGCCTGGTGGCAACTTATCATCATCTTTGCGTAATAATTTAAGTGTTTTTGTATCAGATTGTGTTCCAAATATCAGGTCAATTTACTTTACTTAATTAATACCGCAAGATACTTCAACTTTCTCTATACAGCAGGTACACCACATATTACCCATACTTTACCTGTAATTCATGTATCTGCAAGGATGGTTTCAGGAAGTGGTGGGTGGAACTGGCAGATAGCACTGGTTCTAATACCAGGAGGTCCTTGGTTCAATTCCGGTGTTCATCATGACTCCCCAGCCTAGTTTCCCCCCTTGTCAATTTTACAGGAAGTAGTCTTTCGCATATGACTAAAAACCAACATCCTGCGTATACTCTTGGCAGCATGTTAAAAATCGTGACAATTAGAAATCGAAATAAAGTAAACCATCTAAAATTAAAATGTCAAGACAAAATTTCACCCGTCTTTACTATCCTGTTTGGGGCTGATAAGTAACACATTAAAACCCCATTTCAACTCAGGAATTAATGGTTCTATAATAATTCCCGACTTCAGACATTTAACATTTTTGTCAATATTTGAATTCTGGAGATCTATAAGATCAATTGTACAAATCAGCGTATATCATTCAGATGACGACCACCGTCAAGACCGGCTGTAAATGCTTTTTTCGTTTTTCATTTTGAGTGACATTTGTATTATTATAGGCCTGGAACTGATCAGCGCAGTTGATGATTTCAGTCGGCACACGTAACCATTCACTTGGTTTGATATTTGTTGTTTCATACAATGTCTGTAGGTTCCAGAGGTTTGTCTTATTGGGGTTCTTTTGTGTTTAGTGCAGTTCTCCTGCTCTTACTAATTAAATTTCTGAATAACCTAATTCCCTTACCTGTTACAAAATGTTAAAAAAATCCAGCAAAGTTCAAGCATTAAGTTACAATCTTATCACTGTAACATCTGAGAAGTTGTCTGCTTTCCTCAGTCACTATCACAGTAGCAGACACAACTGGAATCAATTTTCATATCTAATACATTATATAAGATAGCTAAGTACACATGGCACTTTATGGTTAATGAAACATTCCTTCGATAAGTTCCAGTATAATAGAAAACTATGTTATACCATGCTATGAATTATAGTGGTTTGAGAATTATAGCCCTTAAAACTCATTACATCAAAAATTTGAACATAGAAACATTTCTTTCGTAAAATAGAGAGAATTTGAAGTCTATGCCAGCTGAAACTCTAGCAACTGTTGATAGTAAAAGAAGCGACTCGAAACAGTTTTTACTCTCTCTTCAGCTATTTCTGTGTTTCCAGGTAATGTAATCATAATATAAGGCAAGAACAAATTAATTATCTGTTTACGACTCCCAGACGTCTATATGGCACCATCAGTTGTCTAGGTTCACATGAAGATAAAAGGCACTACTGACTTTCTCCTGTATTCAGTTTCTAGAGCTAATAAAGAATAATGTTAAATGGAGTTTATATGCCTCACGGTGTATATATATGTATTAGGTCAATGAGATAGATGGGCGGACCCCAGTCCATGGTGTTCATTTTGTTTTGGAAAAAAAGCTTTTTTCTGTCAAAAATAAGCTATATTTCTCACTATCAGGGAAACAAATATATATTTTTCAGAATATAGAGTGATATTCATGAATAAATTTATGCAAAATTTATCAAACATTAAAGGGTATCAAGCAATCTGTTTCACAGAGAATTACTTACGAATTATCTCTATAACACATAAGTGTCCATAGCACGTGCGTTGACTGCTCACCGCACCAGTCATTGGCACAACTGCTCGTGCAATGTTTACTTAACACCTAACTGCTTCGGGCAAAATGATGCATTTTACTCATTTTAATACCCATTTACACTAAATAGGAAATATTTTTTAACTTCAAATACTTCAAACGTCTTTATTTATTTTTCTTTTACCTCAAAAAAATGTTTGAGAATTTAATTTGTCGGAGTAAAAAAGTTAATATGCCGTACTTATTAAGCCTCGTCGATGTCATGCTTATCAGTGATTGTAGCGCCAAGCGAATATTCACTGCGGGATCAGTTTGGGTATCAAGGGCTTTCAATTTTAGACAAATAAATTATTTTTCAATGATAGGTAAATGAGCAAGAATTGATCTGATTAAGTTGTTTCTGCATAGGCAGAGAGGCAGAGTATGCTTAAGGTCTATTGAACACAGGTTTTGACATTTCAGAACTAACATGCTAAATCTCTATTCAATATTTCCCTTGTTGCACATACATATTGATCTTCAGATGTGGGAGAAAAACGTTGAAAATGGAAAAATCCCTTTAAGTTGACGCTACATAAAAGCCTGGGATGGAAACTACAACACTTGATTCAATGATACACCTTACACTCAAAGGCAAACTAATTGGAACACAATTACCAACCCAAGCTAGTGCACTCTTTTTTTACCATTCTATCGAAATGATGGAGCAAATCCTAACAATTATATTACTTGTCAGCTAATGTACAATCCATGAACTAACCACAAAGTAATTATACTGCTTATAACCCTGGTACCATCAATGATCTCTTTTCTGACATTTAATGAAATAACAATAATGCCTTGGTCGTGTTTTGATCTCTTTGAATGGCTATCGAGGGGTATGTTGTAATCGCAATACAAGCCAAAACAATTACCTGGTAACAACTTCAAGTCGCCAATGTACATAAACCCATCAATGCTTGTGAACCTTGTATTGAATAATAGTAATGACTTTCTCATGTTTTCTGACTCTTACTTGTTACCAAAGAACTTCTATAATTGCCTGGAGCCTCTTGAGAATGTATCATTTCTGTTAATGTCACAGTTGTATTCTCTTGTCATCTTTAAATTATAGATTACCAGTTTAACATATATTTAAGTAGACTTGTGGCACTGATTTTACACAATTTTCTAATCACTAAGATCTATTAAATTAGCGTAGGTTTGGACAAATCAGATTTTATATTGATTTGAGGTTTAGTAAACTGACAGCTTGAGTTTCACAGGTGGATGGTAAAATTTTCAACAAGTATTCCCAATTTCATAGTCATTATATTTGAGAAAATGTCAATTGCATGCAATTTGTGACAAAGTTTTTTACGAACAGGAAATTTTTTCATATTTTTTTTTTTTAGAAAAGTCAAACCTTCCTTCGTAATTACTTTCTGGCTACAAATATAAAAACTCTATTAATTTGTTTGTTATAATTTAGCCTTTAAAGTGATTTAAGTGTATAATTTAAATTCCAAGCATAGAAATTACTGGAATATGCTGTAGGATTATGAGCCCTATTCCCTGACTGGAGGCTTATCTTGTTGTAGCCATTTCATTTCCAAACGTATTAATAATCAGCCCTATCCTAAGATAACTATTTACCTTGTGTATATACTTACAATAACCAGATACCAAACTCTTGTACTAAGTGGAGGAGGACAGCACTATACACAAATAAAACGGTTATGACAATTGACACCCGTGGAAGAGGAGACATTGCAGGCATTTAACAACAGATATATCAGATCAAGTAATAATTGATGCCTCATTCACAAAAAACTTATGTGGTGAAAATTCAAATTCAAATGATAAATTCATCAACATCTGTTACTATCTATGCCACAACCTTTTTTGACATTCTCAACTTATGTTTTTCAAATGCTTGTATTCAAATCAAAACTTAATATCCATGGAAATGTTTTTTTAAGCAAAATATTCTTACAAACCATATAGTATCTTATCAATATCTAAATCCAGATACAATAATCTTGAGTCATTTGAACAAATTCCCAGAAGTAGGCAGGTATTTTAGGAGAAAAAAGCAGACATTTTGGTTGTTGATGCCATCTGTCTGCATCCAATAACTATTTTATCCACCTGTTTATAATGAATTCACATATACTAACATATTAGTTTCACTTTTTAATTTTACCTACTGTAGTTTTATCTACTGTGCATATAAATTCCTACATACCTTGTTCAGCAGCTGTGCGTTATGAAACAATATATTGACAAACATGTACCATATACTTCCTGTTTTTAAAACACAATACCGTGACATTCTATAGGACTAACTCAAAACATATGTAATTCTGATGCTTTATCGTACATTACAAACATAATGCAATGGTTTATTTAATAGATATATTACATGGATGTGACTTTAAAATCTGAATTTTTAAAGGAATTTAAATTATCATTACACTACCTGAGACTTTTGGATGAACCTGATACTAAGATTGTCAAAACAAAAACCCTTACAAAATATGAATGTGAATTATGGTGTGGTGATCATTGATCCGATATAATGGTATTGAAAATATTATTTAATAACTCCTAGTTCATTTTTGGGGCATGTCTGGAAAAAAAATGACAGGGTGAGGGTGGAGGGCATTGTGCCATGCTACATGTAATTAATATTAAACCAACTTCAACATTAACATAGATATATACATGTCACTAGTCAAAAACTATACAACTAAAAGTAAACAGCAAATGCCATTGCCAAGAATTATAAATTAAAAGAAGAAATTATAATTGGTAAAGGCTGCATTGAATATTCATAAATACAATTTAATTTAGGAGTTAATGAAGACAAAAGTCAAAATCGGGGTAAAAGAAAGTTGAGATAACAGCGTCCCCGTCTCCCTTCCGGTGGACTTCAAAAATTAAAGTATGTAATTTTTACTTGAAGCTAGCCATATTCAAACTCACCCGATTTCATTTCATTTATTAAAGCTGAAGGGCATACTCGAAATTGTGTATTTCACATGGCATTTTTTAAATCCATGAGCCCCATCAACTGAAAATCCTAGTGCTCCCACTGAAATAATGCTACACAAACAATGTTTTGAATGAGAAGTTGCTGACATTGATACATCCATTCATTCATGTGAAATAATTCCAGAAAGAAGATAATGACTCACAAGATCTACTTTATCTCAGTAAATTTTAACATTTATCATTCAGACCAAATAAAACATGCCCACTTCACAGAATTAATCTAAACAGTTATAAGACAATTTCCTTAGAACATGTAAACTAGAGCACTAAAGTTATTCCAGTCAATGTGTTGAATTCCAAGAATTGTTGAGAATCTTACAGGATAGATCTTGAAACTTAGAACAAGAAAGAATAAAAGTGAAATACAATGTCTAAGACCATATGAATCCCTCTCTTGGCACTCTCTCATGTAGTATCTTTAAAATGAAACCATTTGGACATCTTTGCTCAAATATAATTGTTTCCTGGGGAAATTATTATGAAGTCTTCAAATTTAGCACTATTTTCCTTTCATAATTACATGGATATGCTTCTAGGTACCGAAGGTGATTAAATGGGTAAATGCCATTTGGCTTCACGAATGACCCATAAGGCTATCACCATTCCAACTAGTCATCCTATGACTTTAGGCATCAATGACTGTCAACAAATTGTGTAGAATAAATGCCAGAATAAAATTATTTCATACTCAGTTTCTAGTTTTTCAAATACACATGTGCGCAACATGTGCGCAAAACAAAGAAAATCAGATCTAGATTCTTGAATGGATCTGTCACATGAATCATACTGTGTCTGTTCTCTTTCACAGCTTTAACAAATGTAAGCAAGTTGAGATGATTGATAAAATGAGCTACAAATATATTTGAAAAGAAAAATTTAGAACCAAATTGGGATCTGTAAAAAACAATCCATTTATCCAATAGTATTCTCATTCTTGACGATTTCCATCTAAATTAAGCCAATTTCTTAACTGCCAATGAAAGCATAACTTTTTCTAAAGGTATTTTTGGCATCGACAAGTTTAAAATAAAAACCAGATAAATGTATTATATTATTTTCTTATTATCAGTTGCAATAACACCTGTTTATTTACTTAGCACCATCATACATCTACTTACCTAACTCATTTATGTCAGATTTCACAAATATATCATAATATATATATACTGGTAATTTTATTAACCCATTCACCAATGTTAAATTCAAGATAATTCTATAATATAAAAGACGAAATTACTCTTTAAAGTAGAATATAACGTCCTACATTTCAGTACCAACTGGGTAAATGAAGACCGAAAGCATATATCTTATATCTAATAATTTTTATTTGTACTTTGATATGTAATTCTCAGTCAGAGCAATAACTAATAATTTTTTTGTACTTGTGTACATAAGTCTAAATCGGAGCAACTCAAATAAAACAAATGTCTGCATTACACCTTATCAGACAAGACTTCTTATGTTGTTGATTCTTTTTATCATTATACCATACTGGTATTTAATGGATCACAAGGAGTAGTCAAGTACAACAAATCCATTATATGAGACGATATGAGTTGGTCGAATTGATAAATAGGAAAACATGAAAACTCTCAATACTGGTGTCCCTGTTTAGCACAGTAGCCTTCATTATATTTGTTACAAAATAAACAACCTTAAATTGACAATTTTTGGTAGGACTGAAAAATAATACATATAACCAAATAACAGAAATATTACCCAAGCAAAGTTTTATCGTAATAATTAAACACTTTTTGGTAGGACTGAAAAATAATACATATAACCAAATAACAGAAATATTACCCAAGCAAAGTTTTATCGTAATAATTAAACACTTTTAACAGAAAATTACATACGGTCAATCCCCACAAAAAGCATAAATAAATTGTTTACCGTAATAATGGGAAATCAAATAGATACAAATTCATATCCAATGTGCAAGGAACCAAGTCAAACTAGCAGTGCCGGATTAACCTTTGTTCAAATTGTTCGTACTGATCGTGGACCGTACTAGTATGTCCCCCGCCCCATTGAGTGCCTGGGGTGTTTTCCCCCTGGAATTTTTTTTTTAAAATTAGGATTAATTTCAGTGCATCTGAGACAATTTAGACAGCGATTTCATTGATGTTAAGAATTCGTTGACCTACCAGTCCTGGGTCCCCCAATATCCCTTACAGCCCAGGGCCCCACAATCCTCGCAGCCAAGGTACTGGTTCTCTCCGTCCGGGATAAAATATTAGTATGAACCAGAATTGTGGGGGGCCCCTAAATGTGGGGGCCCTGGACATTTGTCCCGATTTGCCTCCCCTAGATCCGGTACTGCAAACTAGGTACTAAACTAAATTTTGAAGCAGTATTATATTTTCTGGACAGAGTGTACATGCATACCTGTATATAACTTTACCTGCATGTATTTACAGTAGTGATATGGTTTCCAACAACTTCAGAAGTTAAAACCATGTCTGATAACTACACTAGCACACAGCATCTGTTAAAGTACTTGTCATGGCTTGGAACAAAAAACAGATAACCAACCTGTAGCCTAATTACAATCATATATCATACCTACGCACCACCTTCATCAATCTGACCTTAACATAAGAAACATCAAAGAAACATCTCTAGCTCCATTCAACTCACCTATCAATTCCAATCTAATCTTCAATTTAATATTGTTTCTGAAAACTCACAGGTGGAGAAAAACAGTCAGAATAATTAAAGGGCAATTTCATCATTGAGTTCAACCCAGGGCTTTTGTTTCAACCATAGTTGTAGTTCTTTATTGACTGGTAATGATTTGGAGAACTCTCCTTTCAGTAAAATTACATAACATATTACAATTTATCCTTTAATTTTAATCAAAGACACAGTTAAATTTATAGCTCTTGTATAATAACTGGAATACCAACCAGCAATGCTAAAAAATGTCATTCTCTTTGAAAAGAAATCTTGCCAAACAAACAAACTGACCTACTGGATAAAACTTGAAGTGAAAGCTTTGGTTCACTCACCCTGCGACTGACATGCAATACTGGTAAAGTATTTGTTAGACTGTTAAAATTAGTGTTCGTATTGATTCCACAGAGGAGAATCCATATTTGAATGCCAACATAATCTACATGTCTGCAAAATATCCATTTCCTCAATAAACTTCTCAATTATAGGAGTGACAACGCAAGACTTTGTTAGTAACGATAATTACTACTTCATGACAACGGATAAATATTTGGTACATGGACAGATCCAGGAACCATTTTAACAAAGGATCAGTGAATTCCTTTAGGTTTACAGCCTCCCCCTAATCTATTTTGTGCAAACTGAGTTATTTTACCACTCCTATCCAATCAAAATTGAAATTTTAGTAAGGAACATACGGTCTAGCACACAAATGACTTAATTAACCTTTAGACCACCCCTGAATAATATAAGTTCATTAAGAACATAGAATATCTTATGAAATTAAACATTAATGCATCTCTATAACATTCTAATCTAACTTAATTTATTTCACTCTATTTTTCAGTCTGCAAATCAGAATCGATAAAACATATAGAAGCTGATAAAATCAAGAAAAGAAATTTGTAAGGGTGAAGTTTAGTGTAAATTATACACATCCACGCTCGTAACAATATATACCATTACCATACATACTTTAAGATCTGAAATGAAATGGGCTATGAGATATACATGTATTTTGAAATGATTGGTAGCAGTGTCTATATACTGTCTTATTTAGATTTCCAACACGCTTTTAACGAAATATACAGGACCTTGGTTTTTTATTCCAATCTTAATGGCAAGCTCAGTCCTACACGAAGGACACATGAAAACAAGGTTGGAAATACTGACAAAGTTTCTTGCCAACACTGGAAATTGATATAAAGCTTTGGTTCTTGTTAAAGGTACATTCCCAGAAAAGTATTTATCGAGTGGTTATTTCCAATAAAAGTAGAGCAATTTTGGTATATGGAATTAGGAAAGTAGAAATATCCAATCTTACTAGAAAAATACTGAACCACTCATGGGGCGCATACAGGACAAAAATGTAAGTATTTCCCTAACCGACAATTAGATTGAATATGTTTTTAGTCCAAATACATCATTAAATCACCCAGTTTCTTCACGTTAATGTCTTTAAGATTCGGTCAATCTGAGAAAATACAGTTCTGATCTATTTTTCATCTCATTTTTTTATACTTTCGATGCCCTACACTACTTGAAGATCTGAACAGTTGTACTGGAAGGTCACGTCAGGGGCGTACAAGTGGCTTTTGATACTTTGACATCAGACATAGATTAATCAATCAGCATTGACGTTTCTAGCGGTTTTACCCACAGTTCCATGCATGACTGACCAACAGATGACCATAACAGATGGTTTCTTTAGCTAATCCCTCACACCATCCAAGAACTCTTCGGTCAATGACCATTAAATGCTATTACTCTCCCAAACTGTTACCAAACATATTTTTGTTTATAACACTATAAACCTCAGAATGCCTCGTTCGGCATTTCTGTCCAAACGAGGTAAAAAGAATGCCTCATTGTCTGCAGTACCAAAACAAGGTTTTTAAAATTTCCCGGTTTTTGGAATGACGTATTTTGTTCAGAATGAGGCTTGGTAAAAATGCCTTGTTTACTAAACGTGTTTTTTTTTTCAAGATAGTTATTAGCGGTATTTGCTATCAACGAATTTGTAAAAATTAAAATTTATGTTTTTTAATACGAAAATAAACCAGTCCAAACTATGATATTATAATCAGAGAAATAGACAAGAATACATGCCATAGGTGGAGGTGTAAAACTATTGAAGACATACAGCTACCTTGATTAATTTATTGCCCAATCCGGCATAGGTGTTAAGTGACAACTCAGGTGTTGTGAAGGCTAAATTGGGGTTGTAAATCAATCAAGGTAGCTGTGTGTTTTACACCTACATCTAACTGATATCGCAGACAACAAATTAGTGTTTATCTGATCTAAATACAACAAATAATCCATTCTTATTAATCTAAAAAAGCATTAAATTTCATCTCATATTTCCAATACGCCAGTTTATTTTTTATATTTATTGTAAAAAAATAACTTGACCATAGCATTGACTGTTCCTGTTGAAACCCCATAACATTGCACAAAATATTATTGGAGCAAAATTATATAAACGCACAGCGATAAATTTGTCGGCTTTATACCAATTGTCAATTAAATGGGAAATAAAGCACACCTCATACATTAAAATTTAATTAAAACGTTTTATTATGAAGACAGATGGGTATTAATAATGCGAAAATAATTTATGGTATGGTGTGTATTTTTGTCTTGTTTATTTCTCTGATTATAATATCATAGTTTGGACTGGTTTATTTTCGTATTAAATAACATAAATTTTAATTTTTACAAATTCTCTGATAGCAAATACCGCTAAAAACTATCTTGAAAATAAAACACGTTTAGTAAACGAGGCATTTTTACCAAGCCTCATTCTGAACAAAATACCTCGTTCCAAAAACCGGGCAATTTAAAATACCTCGTTTTGGAACTGCAGACAACGAGGCATTCTTTTTAACTCGTTTGGACAGAAATGCCGAACAAGGCATTCTGAGGTTTATCGTGTAAATGTGATAACTTTTTTTTTAAATTTTTTTTTTAATTTAGCCTGATGCAAATATTTCAATCTCTTTTATAGGATTTGGAGTAACTGGGGTATTTAATGAGAGTTTCTAGAGCACTAAAACTGATTTGGAAGAATCCCAAATTACATATAATGAACACCAATGTAATTACTAAGGTAAAGACACAATTACTTTCAGAATGACAGCCACAGGAAATCAACTGTTATGGTGGGGACATTAGCCTGTTCTGCTGACAGAGAAATGGGGTTTAATGTCCACTCAACACATCATTTTGGGACTAACATATGGTTCAATTTTGTTTCCATAATTTGCTTGCATGTACATGTACATGTAAGGGTCTTTGCAGTAGGATGAAACTGGAGGACACTGAGATGACCCATAAAGTTGGACAGGTGACTCTACAGAACAATGGGAATCGAAACCATACCACCTGCCTCAGTGACTGACCTAATGATTTAAAGTGCTTGTGATAGACCATGCACTGCCCCTCACCAATAGTAATGCCAGTCCATGTAAAAAGAAAAGTTCCCTGACAACGATATTACTGAAGTAAATTTCAAAGGATGATGGGTAAAAAAATGATTAGGTAGGGATATGCTGTTCCAGGTTGCCTCAGTGGGGATACTGGTGGTGGGGTGTTTTCCTAAAGAATACAGGCACTTCTCACTTGCAAAAAGATTCTTGGTATTTACATTCCTTGTAGACATAACAAAACTGTTAAAATGGATTGATATTGGTGTCAATTGATGTTTCAGGGCCGAGGAAACAAGGATGCACAGTAGGGAGCAAAGTTCACCAATACAAGAAGGATGTGTTGCATCACACTAATTAATGCAGTTGACATGGATGATGACTTGAGTGGTTTCACAGAAGTAGGCTTACTGTGTCAAAAGATAAAACTCTTCAATATAGTGTGAACCCATTTCAAATAATTTCAAAAAGGTTTAATCAATGGTTACCATTATCAACAGTAATAATTGCGTAACAAACCAATCAATAAATGTACATCAAAAGTGCATATCATAAACTGTTTTATCTATACAATAATTACCATAGTTCTATTTGTAATAAACACTTACAGAATATATAATCTAATTATAAAACTTGCAACTAGGGTATGTATCGACAATACAAATCTAATTTGGTTTTGCAGATTGCCGCCATATTTGAAAATGGAACTTTTTATACTTTTATTCAGCAATTTGACTTTTATATCCCATAATAACTTATACCCTGTACATTTAATTTGAAATCATGTTAGGATCTGGATGACCATGCCTATATTACGATTGCTGTAGCTGGGCTTATAGCAAGGAATCAGGTCATTCTTTAAACCTCAACAATAGGTCAATATCAGCGTGTAAATTTGTGGTAAGAGACACCAAAATGACGAAGTGTGATCTATAGAAATGTTAAATGGTCAAAACTTGAAAAGGGCCAATACTGATTATAATTTGGAGAATTTAACTGCTTAATTTTGAGATAAAAGGCCCTATAAATCCTCTACCTTAGAGCCGAGCAACTACCTCAAACCTGTCAGTCTTCATCTGGAAATGGAAACCTGTGTCCCAAGCTGCATTATTTAGTATCTATGAAACCAGATTTTTATTTTATAAAAAAAAGTATAGATGAAATTTTTGGGTTGGCTTAAATTTAATATGTACACAGACTTTTATTTCTGAGATTCTTTTAAAATCAGGATGGTCCCTCTAAATTAGAATTTACCAATAATGAAAAGTTTTGGAATAAAAAGTTTCTAAATACTTTTGCTTGTGAATATTGGGGCATGTTTGGGTAACACAACGCATTTCACTATACAAATATATTCAATGAATTATTGACAGTTGTTTGCCAACAATACTAAATGCAAGAAGTTAAAATCTACAGAAAAATAATGTTTCTAACACTGCCAGTGTGTAATAGATAGATGATTTTCTAATAATAACATTAAGTTAGCCTGTACAGATGGCTTGATCTGTCAAATTCTAATTGAGCAGATTCTTCATGTAACCAAAGAAATGAGCACTTATCATGCCAGTCTAGTCAACCAGTTCCCTCATGAAGAAGAGAACACTGAATTTTACAACTATAAATCTTGGTAATATTTGACGAAGAAAAGACATGTCATCAATGTCCAGATCAGCATACAATTGTGCAAAACTTCTGAAAAGGAATTTCCGGTGTGTAAAAGACCTTAATAGCACTTATGGGGTCATTATACAGAGCTGTTAGCAGTCACGGAATATCTAAAACTAATTATTACGCCTTAATATAATTACTGACTCTTCTTATTGGTCCATCAAAGATCAAAGTGGTTTCCTATATATTGTAAAGCAAAAAGGTTAACCCTAGGTCGTCTTCTTGATCACATCATCACAGAATAAATATATTTGTTAAAAAGTGGCGATTTATCACAGACCTTCCTAATGTGATAGTGACACCTCTAATTAAATAATGGACGGCTGGGAAAAGTCAATCAAGTGTTTATCCAGACTATTTTTCCATTAATACATGTCATTATAAGGGCTGTTTACAAATTATTTGCTAAAGAGACAGTCGAAGGTTAAATATCAAAGTCACACATAAGTAATGAATGACTGGATGTTCCGATTTCTGATTTCTGTTAATAATATAAGTAATTTAATTCTGTCAAGTCTAATGATAGTTGTATTGGTACCAGCAATTACACCTATTTTTGCTAGTTGCGGTTTGATCTGCCAAGAAACCCTGTACATTTCGAGCTACAATGTTCAAATATTTCTGATATCATTAAGAACCACTATATAACAAAGTCTATCAATACACTGTATATATATAGTTTAAAAATCCAATATGTATATCTAATAATTTCCAGAAAAACAAGTTTCTACTGGTTTATATTAAAATGACATAAAAATGACCGGTGGACAAAAATTGTGAAGTGCGAGCCCTCAGTGCGACAGCTTGCCAAAACCCAAATCTAGAGGTTATTGTATTGTAACTCTCCCCTGGTTTGGTACAGTTCTCATTTTCACTTCCTCATGTAATCAGAGAGGTTTAATAACCATTTAATATTCACCAGAGTTTATACAGTAATGAGAAGTGAACACATAATTAAACCTGTTGACTGTATTTAGTATTTGAAGTCGTAAAGCAACTAAATGATAAGTAGTGATTTGGAGACCTGCTACTGGTCCAAAAATTTCCATACTCATAGTGCTTGGAATAATGTCTTCAGGCTACAATATGCTACCTTTGCATAAGGTTACGAGGGTGGGGTTGGCCAAGGCTAAAGCATGTCACACATGTGGGTTGGATCACAAGGTCTGTGATGGTGTGGTTTTGATTTCCGCCTGTATGTTTCACAGGAGTATCGTCACCTGTCTAGTGTCGTGGGTTTCTTCCGGGCCATGCTGTTACCTCCCACTGCTAAAGATCCCGAAACTCAAGGAAATTATATAGTTGAACATTGACTGAATGACATCCACTATTTATATTTAACAATTTTTACATTCTCAACTTTATTCTCTACATGCAAGGCGCGGATCCAGGATATTTAGCGGGGGGGGGGGGGTCTAGGTTTGATAATTGCGGTGCCGAGGGCACTCAACCAATTAACGGTTGGTTTGGGGGCCCTCCCCCAGAAAAATTTGGTAAATTAGATTCAATTTGGTGCATTCTGATGTATTTCCGGAAGGTAAATTCCAGAATTACAGGTCTGAGCGGGGGGGGGGGGGGGGGGGGTCCGGACCCCCTGGACCCCCCCTCTGGATCCGCGCCTGCATGCTTTATATATGTATATATTTCCCATAATTCAGTGCACACCTAACCTAAAGCTAGATTAAACAGTCCATTTCATTGACTAATCTCTTTAGATCTTACTGTCATTAAAATGAAATATGAGGTATTAAAAAAGGAATCAAAATATGAATTTTGTGTTAATCAGAATGCTACTATCACACTCTGTAACCAATATCGGTAAACAGATGGCGAAGTTTACCATCAGTCTATCTTATTTCATGGTAAATATTGATTACCGGTACCACATCAATATATCATGTTATTCAATTAATGGCTAACGGTGCACTATAGAAATATCATAATCATTATCATGCCGTCTATATTTACAGAGACAGGATTTTTAGATTAGACTTTATCAGCTTTAAATAAATCATATTGAATAAATAAATAAATCGAACATTGATAATTTCAGAGAAAATAGGAACAATTGATCTGACATATTCGCACCTGATTGTAAATCGTATTTCTGTCCACTAAGATGTGTTCTATCAATTACAGGATGAAAATTTACAGGAATATATGAGATCAATTCTAGCTGTACGGCAATTTTATGGAATTTAACATATTTCAACACAATGCTTTTTATACAGGACCTTTATTGTTTTCATTGAATGGGCTATCAGGATCAAACTGGTAAAATTCCTGATCTCGCATCTAGTTTTGTGATTGATGGTTAATTGGAACATCCACTGGATTAACAATCAATCAATCATATTGCCCATTTAAGCGGTTTTTCAAGCCACGTTCCCATATGCTAATGCGATGATAAGCAATATGTGTCTAGTTATTCAAATGGGACAACAATAGTTTAAAGCCCATTCCAGCTGTAACTGCATGACTAGTTACAATCATAATTCAATTCTAAACATTCCATTATATATACAGTACACATCAGTTTAATGTATTCTTCCTTAGGCTCATAATGAAAGGATATGATTGGAATTTATCCTACTTTAAATGTACATCGGAAAGGCCATCAAGTTCAATATTAACCACTACAATAGTAGGATAGGATTAATTAAGATATATAGCCAATAGGAAATACCAGTAACACAAGTTCAATCTCCCTCTAGTCGTATCTACAGTTGTAAATTAATAGTATATATATGCATATTGTACAACAGTTTAGAAATAGTATATAATATAGTATTCACATTGCTTATTAAATTCTAAATTCTATACTATTAAAATAAATTCTTGTCATGCCTTTTATGGTGCAGAGGTGACAACTCATTGTTAACAAAATCTACGGATTAAAGATATTTCCCTGCATACAAACTGGGAGATTTGATGATATATTTTGACTAAAAACATATTCAAACTAATTAATCTATCAAAATTTTTCTTCAAAACATTATACTCGCGAGGGAATACCCCTGCTTTAAAAAAATCTGTTAAAAGTAAGGCTGGGAATCGATATGAAATTTCAATATCGATTATCGGCAAGAAATTTTCAGCGATTATCGATAATAATCGATTATCACTTTTCCGGAAAAATCCGAACTTTACCGACCTGTTATTTGTGTTAGTCGACACAGGCTACCACTATTTTGTTGCATTTGTTCTTCAACAGTCATGTTTAATAATAGTATTGTATAATAAAAATATTCGAAAACATCTTCAGTCTTTATAATGACTGTTATTTAAACACATCATATTTATTAATATTCTGATACAATCTGTTGTAATAAAAAAAACAAACGAAAGTAAATTGAAGTTATTTATCTTCAGTACTAGAGAGTCCATGAAGGTAGATAACTGTATTAGGTCAATATTACGGTCGTCGGTTCAGTAAAAACCAAAACAATTCCATACCTCGCTTTTTGCCTGTCCCGGGAAGTCAAAAACGTGTATGGACTGTATCTGACATGATTTAGTAATTAAAGCTGAGTTGATCATTAATAATACAATTAGTTTTATTGTGAAAACAGACGATTTCTCTACAAATCAATCAAGAGCAAAGAAGGGAGATAATCCTAATTTTATTATATCACGTGCAATTGTCATTGTTCACAAAGTGCGTGGCCTATTTTAGTTTCAACTAGTGGAAACAACAAAAACAACGAAAATATTAAAATAATGTATTTAATCTTAAAGTTTAGTTTTTTACAATAATATATTATATTTAAAATGCGCGAGTTTGTAAGCAGAGGGGAAAAATAGTTGTTGTCTTGACGTCGTGTATTCATTCACTCGTCTGATAATGACAGACTACGGCAAGTTTATTCGAGTGAAAGTGACCGTAACTTGCGGTCAGAAGGTAAATATACCGATAATCGATATTTGAATTTCATTATCGATTATCGTATCGCTAAATAACTTCTACCGATTATCGATTATATCGATATTTTTGCACAGCCTTAGTTAAAAGAAGTCATGTTTGTGTCATGTGATTTAGCAAATGCAGTACCTAGCAACCGGTGTGAAGCCAGAGGAGAATTCATTGCACATACAAGAAGATGTGTCTTTAATCGCTGTCCATTTATCATAAATATTGAAGCCTAATCAATTCTTGGATTATCCATTGTCCACGATTTTTCCCGTCGTTTTTTATCTCAGAAAATGTTATACTTTTAAACTCACCATCAAGTTTATCAACATATACATCAAGAGCTCACTAAGGCAGCAGGCATCTCCATGGGTTTCTTTCTAGTATACGACTGGATGTTTCTACTTTCCATATGAATCAAAATTGCCATACTTTTATTGGAAATAACCACCTGATAAATACCGCTATGTAAAAATTAGATAACGAGCCGGTCATTTTTGCTATATTACTTCAAAAACAGTTAATGAAAAATGGATATTCTGAAAATTTCAGTCAAATTCATTTATTCTGTGCAAAGTTCTGAGTATTTGAAATGCTGACAAATGTTGCGTAGATTGTTTGTGATGGATTCTATCATTAATCTCTTAATTGGCAGCGGTATTCTAATCTACTTAAGGAGAATTTTGTCTATTATTCATCATGCTTCACAAAATCACAGAGTTTATCCCCATAAATAATCGTGTTACATACAGAAACCATAAATTATCACGCTTCACAAAAGAATCTAAAATAATCTGGTTCAATGACATTAATAATCATATTACATACGCAAATCATCAGAGAGCTATTATTTATCAATTAACTACTTGCTTCAGTTACACAAACAACAATAGAGTAGATCTTAGTATAGATGGTAACCAGAAATTCCCAAGTTATTTATATTATTTATGTTCCCCTTCATTCAATAACATGACAGAACAGCCTACGCCATATTATTTTATCCTTTACCATCGTCAATTATTAAATAACCAGGGCGTCATCAAAATGGCAAAGCAATTCAATATCCAGGGATTTGAATATCAAGCAAAACAAAACAATCTAATAATCATGTTGACTGAAGTTTTGTTTCAGGAGAAAGCTAATATTATGTCTTTAAAGGTACGTCTCAATTCCTATGAGGTTTGTGATATATTTCTTCAACAGCCTATAGGATACTAAATACTTAACCAGCAATTGTAAATTAGACTGAAAAATGTATTTGTTGCCAAAAACATTAAGATGATACGAAATGTTTCAAGGGAGGCTCAATTTACAAGTTGTGAATTGAAATATATAGCTGGCATTAAATAGAACACTTGCAGGAAGGAGGTGAAAGGATGAGTTCTGTTTGATTACATACTTTTAGTTTTAAACAAAGGAAAAATGAGAGGGGTGTCCAGATTTTGTCACTGATACAGTATGGTTGAAAGGTTTTCAATCTAATGATCCAATGGTGCGTCTATTGGTGGTAGATTTTTGGAGATCTGGATTGGATACATCGATTGTTTAGTTATTTGGTAGTCAAGGTTTCAACTAGAGTGGCTTCTTAACTGGAAGTTGGAGGCAAATGGGATGTCTCTTTTGTGGGTAATATCAGCATAGTGTTCAAACATCGACCCTCCCCTTTTAGCCTACATACCCTATCTAGTTTTGGTACATGGTAATTTCCTGTCTTCAACTCAACCCAGACTTTTTAGGCTCTACTCTAACCTCACCTTTTGCTAACTCCCTGTACAGGCCTTTTTGTAAAACCCAGTAAAATCTGAAACCCCGATATAATCTCAAACCCTGGTATTAGAAACCCCAGTAAACCCTGCCAAAACTCAAACCCCACTAAGTGAGATAAATCAGTCTGAAAAGTTCAAAAGAACAAAAGTAGTCACTGCTAAACATGTTTTTGTAAAGAAGAGGAATAAGATAATTAATGATAATAAGCTTTTAATGAATACAATAACAACAAGACCATCATATCCGGTCTGTGTACCACAAGTCCAAAGATAAGTATACACAAGGTCAAAGGTAACATTTGTTCAGTAAATTGACCTATTGATAAGGGTTAGTTTTATGCTTTAAAACCAGAAAAGCCAGTCCCAACAAGATTTGTGTCTGTGATATCACTACTGGGGAAGCAGAATTTGTCTCATAACCTGGAAATTCTGTGTTCAATCCCAATCTTGGCCAAGTTCATCATGATTTGCCGAGGGGGTTCTTGGCAAAGGACAACCCATATAGTTTGTTCAGATAGAAAGGAAACAGAAGTCCTGCATATGCACTTATAACATTTCCCTTGTAGCACAATATATACATGTATGTATTATATGCCCTTCTTCATTATCCTGCAGTCGGAGCAGAGCAGTAGGATGTTAAAGTACATTTCATTTCATATCGTAAATTTCCTACTATTTTTAGTTGTAAATCTCCTGCTGTTGCTGTCTATTTAATTGTTGTTATATAACCAATCATTCGATGAATACAAGTGATATAAGACTCCCTAGAAATATATTCAATATTGACACAAAAATAAACTTTTAAATATTTATACTTCCTAAAATAAAAAACTTGTGATTGTAATTGATTGGAAGTGTCAATAGATTACAGAAATCATTAGAATTTGATTAAATCTTTTATCTCATGACCTTAAACACCGTGTAAGAGCAAAATCTGCCTATTGTAGGTCTTTCTTTAGGCCTGAAATGTTATAAAAACTATTAATTAGACATTAATTAACCTATTCAGACCATAATCAACTCTCGATGTTGAGGCTAGCATGAGATTTTTGTTGGATTGTAGTTCGATTCGCTGAAATATTTTCCTTCGTGATTTACCACTAAAAATGGATAACCAAGACTACTGGTTTTGTCTTACCAACTTTATTAATGATGACCGAGGCTAAGCAGAAATTTCAATCGCTAAGTTCAAAGATAATAGTGGATCAATTTGACTGAAATTTTCAGCAAATTGCCTTTACATTAGCTAGTTTTTAACTATTGTAGTGAGAACTGCCAACTCGTTTAAATCTCCCATAATGTATCTTTAATTTTAGTTTCTAGCGCTTCCACAAGATATCTCAAGTAATCAAGGGATATCACTTTGGCAGTAGTTATCAAAAATCAATAGACTTATTTATCTAACATTTCAATGCGGACATATAAAAATGGTTTTGTTAAGCGATGAATGTATGGTAGTAGCAGTAGTTAATATCTTGGTTGTTAAACCTTCTGTGATGTGAGCATTCACCAGCAAAATTTGGAGAGGCGGCTTTAAGATTTTCTATCAATAATGTCCCAAAATTTGATAAAGTATTCTGAACTTTACAAGGTTTCCTCGTTACGAATTCCAACAATCCCAGCCATTTGAAAAAAATATCACTCCAAAACTCTGATCTATGTTGCACTAAAAGGTGTTGCTGCCAGGGGGAATAACTCAGTGGGGATCATCCTTATGACCAGTTGAATCATCTAAAAAAAATCTGACCAATAGAGAATTTACAAGAATTGTTAATAAAAAGACAGACAGACAGGCTGGGATGATAACAATATACTCCCACATAAAATGTGGGCACATACAAAGTTAATTTAGGTACATGAAAAATTGTCCACAAGCTCAAATTAAGTTACTCTTAAGGCATTGATAATTCATCCACTATTTACCTTACTTACATAAGTTTCCTCCATTGAAACATCTTGCAATAATAATTCTTTCATGTTTAGCAATCATAAATCTATTTCAGTATGGTAACCATAAACCATGATTTCTAACAGATAGCTACTTCCCACAAATTTCAATATGTGCCACTTGTACCTTGTCTTTCAATAATCCATTAAAACGTATATAATTACCGGTACTCAAGATTCCATCTCACTCAGGAACCATGAGGCGCTCATAATAATATCTTAGTGTGTTGTTATTTTCGTAATGTTGAAACTTTTAAAGAAAGTAAACAAATCTAACGCGCATGTAACATAAAAATAGGTTAGCACATAGACGTAGTTTGTTGTTCAGTAATCTAGTTTAGTGTTAGTGGGATTCTATACCGTTTCACTTTGTTTACACAAGGACACACCAGTTAAGAAAATTTCCTCCTTACGTACATGATTATTCATAATTATATAGTGTCCATCATACATATGATAACTTTAAAGGGAGCCATCAGTAAAATGTGCAAGCCAAAGAATAAAAAAGTTCACAGAACACCTTTAATATATGCAAAGTTTTTTATTTCAAAATTTTTAATTTAAACTGAACAGGTTATCTCTAAATTCAAGAGGCAGGGACTGACAAAAGAAATTTAATGTGTACTGTACACTAACTAGGTCATTCTGGGACTAACATATAGTTAAAGAATGAGAGGGACCATGGATGATTTAACATTCATCTGTCTTCCCTTCATAAAGGTTATTTCATGTGTACTACCTTTTACTCTTTCTAACATTTAAAGAATTTATCTCATCTTGCATACAACACAACTGACCTTTCTTTGTATCAATTATAAGAAAGTTGATGGACAATCCTACTAGGGGATACAGGAACAGGCGCGGATCCAGAGGGGGGGTCCAGGTAAATTCCAAAATTACAGGTCTAAAAATCGCCAATAAAATCGCATAAAAAATTTTCAAGCCTGAGCAGGGGGGGGTCCGGACCCCCTGGACCCCCCCCCTCTGGATCCGCGCCTGCAATGACATGCATTACATACATATATATATATATGCCCTATGATCCAAACCACACACCTGATCATTCAGCAACCGAAGTCTGTTTCAAATTGTTAAATCGTGGATAAAATATTATATGCATACTAGATTCTCCAGTAAATCTACGTCAATGGATATTCGTGGATAAAATATTATATATGCAAACTAGATTCCCCTGTCAATCTCTTTCAATGGACATTTCAGTTATGTTGACTGATTTTTCTGACAAAAGTCTGTCTTAAACTAAATGAAATGTAATGCATTTAATAAATAACACTGAAACTAAAGTAACTGATAATCCTAACTTCAACATCTAGGATATCCCCCGCCCCCATGCAGAGTTTAGCCAAGGGTCCAATGATTTATTTATCAATCTGAACATGAATACAAAACACGATAAATCCCGACGAGAATAAGGAAAAGATTGATAAAATCATTC
Source organism: Patella ulyssiponensis (assembly GCA_963678685.1). Classification (NCBI taxonomy): domain Eukaryota; kingdom Metazoa; phylum Mollusca; class Gastropoda; family Patellidae; genus Patella; species Patella ulyssiponensis. Next base: position 84,802,524 of record OY783225.1, on the reverse strand, counting down.
CTATTCATTCGCATTACCTGTTATGTTTTTTTAGTCAATTCAGCATTATCATCTAGTAATATTATATAACTAAATCAATAGACCTATTCCTTGAATAACATGTCCCTTTAATATTTATCATTACTATGTAAACTAGACAGATCATCATTCCTACATGTACTGGCAACTTCCTACCACTTATCTGTTGACTAGAGTGATTTAAAGAGACGTTGGCATGGAGAAAATTTTCTAAATTAGAAATTAGGGTGGCCAAATGTTCCCTGTGGGAAATATTCTCGGGGATAAGAGGCTAAACATATGTTTCAATTTAGAATTTCCTATCATTATTTACACAAGATTTGTTCTCAGAAAACGAGAAAATAAACATATTATTTGTCACGTTCATAGTTTGCCAGAGGCATTGGGTTCCATGTGTTAGATATTATCCATCCTTCGCGCTGTAATCAAATAAGAGACAGTGTGTTCAATGATGAGAATGTATTAACCTTTAATTGAAGAGTTAGGAGTAAGGAGTATCAGTTTATCACAAGCAATGTTTACATCTTTAAAATCATTTAAAGAAATAGCTTGTACAAAAATTTAAAATGGGAAATGAGATGAGGTTTAAAGATGCTAAATCGCTATTCTTTGGCACTTAGAAATGGACAGAAATGGGGGATAACACGTATTGGTTTCAATTCAATGGTTCGTGTTTTTACTGTAAATTTCTATCTATATCCTTCTGTAAAATATGCGAAGAGTCCAAATTTAATGGCAATCTTTGGCGTCTGGTTATGTCAGTCTATACCAGTATTTATTCTTTCGTGGGGTATGATTAGCCCCATTCATCGAGTTGCTTCATTAAAAATGGCACTCAAAAAGCATTCCGGCATGCTTTTGGGAGCGATGTCAGTTTTTAAATTTTCTTTTTGAAATATGGCTAAGCTGTTCTTCCGTGTAACACAAGGCACAATTTTAAGGATAAATAATTAAAGAGTTATAACTTCATGGCCAGAAAGAAATGAATTTCGGTGTTTAGAATTATTGCTCCAGATGTACATTATTTGGAAACTTCTGTTGGTGATTCAGTCAATTAGTTTATCTAGAATAGAACATGGGATTTTAGACCATTGTTTTTCTGTTCTCAACAGAGCTCTTGTTTTGTTCACATTTGCCAATCTTGATTGATTGTGAGTAAAAATAACCATCTAGAGAATTTAATTGGCAATTATTTGACTTATTACATGCCAGTTATTACATAAAAAAAGTTATAGCTTTTATGTGTTAAAACACTTGACTTACAAATATATTTAAAAATTGGAGAATGCTAAAAATAGGTGTATATTCTTTGAAATGAGAAATCTTGTAAATCTGAAGTAAACATATCAAAAAATTAAAGTGATTGCAAAATTTTGAAGTGAAATGAATGGTTCAGAAATACTTTCAATGGCCTACACTACATGAAGATCTGATCAGTTGTACTGCAAGGTCGCAGTTGGGGGTCGTACAAGCGGCTTTTGGCCTATGACGTCAGTGTAGATGTTTCTAGTGCTTTACTTAAAGTTCAGAGCACCCCATGCCAAAAAGTCGCTGTAACAGATTGTTTCATTGGCTAAACCCTCACTTCAACCAAAACGCTGGTAAAATACATGTATCAACAATTCCAGATCCTAGTATGGTAAAGACAATTAAAAAGAAATTTGATCTATAAAAAACAAAATGAAAAAGGATCCATCTTTTAATCAGAATGAGAAATACTCATTCCCCACCCTGAATTGTCTCCTCTGAACTTTTCATCAGCTCCAAGACAAGGCAGTATATCTTCAGTTCTAGACAGTTTGAATTTCATTAGCTTTTGAACAAGTTACCTCAAAGATAATAATGAATCTATTATTGGCCAGAAGAAATTTCCTTATCCACTTAACAATCTATGCATATCAGATATTTATATTTCCTGCCACTTACAGAATTTATAATCTGCAACTATGATTAAAATAGCAGACACAGAATCTCTACCAATTTCATGCAATAAAACTATGGAATATATTTATTTACCGGCACCATTCAGAAAAATCTGTTAATCGAATATCCAAATCTATTGAATGATAAGACAGTATTAAATAATTGGTGCCAATAAAGTTGCAAGATTAAATGGAACTGGCGGCTCAAAACGTAATCAATCTATTTTATGTCTTATTTTTGGAAATCCATTCTGTCTTTGGTAATAATGATATCATGTGATTTTTTGTTATATATAGTGCATTATAATGTTATCGAGGCTTGATCAAACACATCTTTAATAAAACTGGAATGGAACCGTCTGCAGGATATCAGTTTCTTATAAACAAGCAACAAGCCTGGTTAAACAACCTTCTAAAATTCTAAATGTTTGTCAGATATGTGACATTAGGCGTTACACATAAAATTCTTGTTTTTTATATCGAAAAAGAAAAGCTGTTGTGACCACAGCTACAAATGTACATCTGATGAGAGGCATATTTGAGAATGTTGACAATTTGTACAGTCTAAATGCATCTAATCAGTGGCGGATCCAGGATTTTTTTGAGGGGGGTGACAACCCCATGTTTTGTCTCACCAACCGCGGAGCGATGGGTGCCGCAGGCGCGAGCAGTAGAGGGGGGTATGGGGGGGGGGTATCACCCAGAAAATTTTGAAAAATTGTCATCGATTTCCTCGCATCTGAGCCATAACGAACAATGATTTCTGTTCGTCGACAATGTTTCATTTCGTTGACGATTTACAAAATTTGAAGAATAATTTCTGCCGCTAGTAACATAGATGCTGATTGTGTGTCTCATAAGATGCGCACCATGTGCTATATAATATATATACGACCATGACCCAGTGCATGACCCGGTGGAAGCTTGTGGGACCCGGGATTCCTATACACTGGCGGGATGGGGGGGGTCACCTAGTCACCCCCCATAGATCTGCCCCTGCTAATGTGTATGTAGCAGAATATTCCTGAAGCAATGGCTCTAGAAATCCCTCTCTAGCCATTGCTGTACTGAGACTGAAATCTTGGGTTTTTGATCGTCTAATCAAATCTCTCCCGCGTACAGTAGAATCTATAATCAGCAGCCACTCAAGAGAGTGATCTCTTAATAAAATCTCAATGTTTGTTAGTAGGCTTACTTATTCAAGTACAATTGGGTGTATTGGGAGCAAATATCGATACTCGCAACGGTAAATTTTGCTGTTGCCGGAGTAATAGCTATTGAAAGTAATATTTCTATCCAGTTTGTTGAAACACAAAAGGCTACGTAACATGACAGTCTGTCTCTTTGATCTGTTGTGCGCTTTGTGATTCTTCGTATATCTAGGCACACATGTTTAGAGTCTTATACTTTCCCCACTGACTGGGTCGAAGGGGATATTTTTAGGGGCTCACTTGGTAGAGGTGCATGGATTCCTTGCAAGAGCTTCCTGTCATATGTTCTGTCCATAAATGTCATCTTAGCCAAAAGAAGCTCGATAATTAGCTATTAATAGTATTATATATATCACCATATTAACTTCAAGGGTTTAGGCATACAACCGTTTTGTCTGGTCGAGTCTAAGTTAGAACCGAACCAGACGGAGAGAGAAAAATATGACTGAACATCAACACTTACATGAACTCTTTTCTATGAATAATTTTCTTGCCCATCAGAATTTTAAGAAACAAAAGGAAACTGGAGTCAAAGAAAACCTTTAAGCCTGGGATCAAACACTTGACTTGCAAAGATAACATACAAGATCTACAGAAGGCGTGTTAGACAAGCCAGTAATAATTGTATTCTTTAGAAATATGATCGTGTAATTCCCATTCATTTGCTAAATGCCATATTGAAACAAGTTAATTGAATAATTATGCTAAATTACATGGATTAAATATTCTCTATATGTACATGTACATGTAGATGATATATTAATAAGCAATTCATTGTCTCTAATTAGCATCCTTTAGTCATAAATGTGTGTCATTTCAAATTTGGGTAGTTTGACAACAACGGGCTGTATCATGTATCATCACTTGACACATATCAAAGCTAAGCATAATATTATTACAATATATTCAAACATGCATTATACAAGAGCTAAATCTGCCCATTGCAGGTTTTTCTGTTACAGGCCTTAAATGTTACAGTGTATCTATATTATTATTAATTAGAACATTAATTAACTTATCAAGACCATATCAGCTGTCAATGCCAGTCTGCAATATTTAGTGTACTGGTATTTGAATATGCTTTGTGATGGATGATTTAACGTAAAACTGGTTAATTGAGACTTAGTTTATTAATAATCGTACCAATGGCAGTGATGACAATTGAGGCTAGCCTAAAATAGAATCACTAGTTTCTTGGTTCAGAGTGAGATAATTGACCAAAATTTTCTGCATATTCTGTTTTCATTATCTATTTTCAACTGTTATAGCGAGAACTGCCAACTCTTTATCTAATCTTACTTAATGCTACTTTAAAGAGACAGTAATTCCGAGGATAGCAAACATCTAATTAAATGGAATTAAATACTACAATAATTATAATAGTACTACAATATTCAATAATATGTATTCTAAATTATTGGGGCAAAATTTCAAAGCATGATAACATTGCAATTGAGAGAATACTGTTCGAAATGTTTCCCAAATAATTTAGTAGCTGCTTGCCATAATTAAGTATAAATAGAATAAGTGTTCTATCCAGTAACTAAATACCTCTAAAAGACTATTGATACAACATTGTATAAATTAAATATATGATTGTTTGCAACCCATGCAAGGGGGGTTGGTATTGCCTAGTGATCTAAAGTGTTAAGCTTGGCGCAGACGGTCAACTTTTCGTCGCTTGTTGCTGCAATAGGCAACTACTGGCAACTCCGAGCAATTGGCAACTCGAGGTATCCCGTGTGCGCTGACTACATGTAGCAACGAGAAGCAATTTTTCCCCGTATGTACCCGGAATGCCGATATCACATGATCATTCAAAATGGCGCCGTACATACATCAACAGTTGTTAGCTGTTCTGACGTCGCCATCTTGAAGTATCACATGACAGTAGAGCGCTCGCTGATTGGACAGTAATTTTGAAGCAACAGATGAACAATTTCTCGGCGACGAGCGATTTTCTGTTGTCGAATATCAAACATGTTTGATATTTGGCAACGAGAAGCAACTCGGAGCAACAGCAGGCAACTATTGTTGCCCGTTGGCGCAGACGAGCGATTTTTTCTTTCAACGACCAGCGCTTTCACTGTTGTCTGAAAGTTGCTCGAAAAAACTGCCCGTCTGCGCCTGGGTTAACGCTTTGAGCTCTGGCAGGTTGGTCCCCTCCACCATGCAGGCTTTGTTTCGATCCCTGGTGGGTTTACTCCAAGTGCTAAGATAACTTGTTTGCAGTATCAGAAGAACAACAACCCATGCATACCTTCATCCAAATATCCAAGTTCGGCTTACATTTCAACATTAACAAGCCAACAGTGAGGCTGATGTTCCCCGCCGAAATCCCAAAATAAATAGATGACACATATTAATTAATCGCACATTTATTTTTTTCAAACGTAACGAGCAATCAAACTGTACACGAAGTGTCATCCAAAAGTGTTTTCTAAGAAAAATGCTAAAACAGACGAGAAAAATGAAAATGTACCCTAGTTAGGGGGACCCTAAAGGCAGACAAAAGGGCCCCCACGCTTGACAAAAGGGCCCCTCTGGCCAAGGGAAAGGGCCCTCATGTCCGAGTCATCGTTTCTATACACTGTTACTGTCGAATCCATTACTGAATGAGAATGCAGTCATTGTATTGGCATAAAAATCATCAATCAACATGAACCTAAGTTATCTTGTCCCAAAGTATCAACCAATCAAATTGCTTATCTCTGCCTACCCTAAGAAGAAAATGCTCATCTTTGAACTCCATCAAGGCATTGACTTAATCAGCATACACACCAATTTTGAACATTTTAACTCAATTAGAAGGAGAGTTATTGTGTTCCAAAGTCTCGGCAAATCAAATTGCTTATCGCTCTGCTTACCCTGAGCAGAAAATGCTCATTATCGATCTTGGTCAAGGTATTACTGTAATGAAACTATACACCAAGTTTCATCACTCTCACTTAATTAGAACTAAAGTTATCATGTTCCACAGCATCAACCAATCAAATTGCTTATCTCTGGCTAACCTACGCGGAAAATGTTCATCTTCGAACTCCATCAAGGCATTGACCTAATAAGCATATACACCAAGTTTGAACATTTTAACTCAATTAGAAGGAGAGTTATTGTGTTCCAAAGTCTCGACCAATCAAATTGTGTATCGCTCTGCTTACCCTGAGCAGAAAATGCTCATTATCGAACTTAGTCAAGGTATTACTGTAATGAAACTATACACCAAGTTTCATCAATCTCACTTAATTAGAACTAAAGTTATCATGTCCCAAAGCATCAACCAATCAAATTGCTTATCTCTGCTTACCCTCAGCAGAAAATGCTCATCTTCGAACTCCATCGAGGCATTGACCTAATAAACAAATACACCAAGTTTGAACATTCTAGCTCAATTAGGAAGAGAGTTATTGTGTCCCAAAAAGTGTGACGGACAGACGGACAGACAGACAGACGGACGGACGAACCCATCTTCGAAAGGCGGGGGACAATTATAAAATGTGGTTGAAAGTCCAAGTTTTCTGTATATAAACTATAAGCTAATACAAGTGTACTGCATGCAGTGTGCTTAATTATCTACATGTACATACAGTAATGATGAGTGTTGTCTCGTTATGTACCACCAATCTGATTTACACTATGTGTCATTAACATACAATGAAAGAGAATTATTATTGGAGAAATGGTGATAATCTATTGTCAAACGATCTATTGGAATATTGATATACTGGTCCGGGTATTATTATCAATAAAATTTACATCATAATATGTAATTGATATATAGAAATTATTGTCCAGCCTTATTTTTTGCTATGAGGGAAATGTTTCCAAAGCAGCAACATTTTTACCCACATTATCAAATTCCATCTGTCATGTGTTCTTGGACATGCATGCCAGAGAGTTCATGTACATGGTTGAACATTTGTTTTTTGTCCCTTCCGACTGACTTGACACTAATTCCTACCAGAGCTATCTTGGCCAACAACCAGTCACGAACCTTGGACCTCACACAGCACCACTATATGCTAACAATATTACTCACCAGAGTCAAATACATTTTTCAGACATATCAACATATATCTCCAAAGTTGCATTACAATACGGTATGTAAGAGATAGATCTGCCTAATGTTGGTCATTTTTCTGTCTTCATTCATAATATTGTTCAGAAAAAAGTATTTTGATTGAAATGTGCACATTTTTCATTATCCGTTTTCAAACAATAAATCATAGCAAGAATGCGCCAAATCTTTATCTAATCATAATGAATCTTTAAGAATAACTTGTCCATTCATCAGCTTGCATGTGTAATCAATAATTGAAACAATGATAAAACTTGTCAATTCAACAGCTTGCATGTGCGATCATAATCAAAGCAATGCTAAAACTTGTTAATTGTCAAAAACAAAAAATTTCTGATAAATAGTAAACTCTTCTTGGTAATTATAATTTGGATATCTTTTCAACTTTTCATAAACTTATTAAGAAAAGCTACTGTCAAAAATCATTCTATAGGGAAATCTTGCCTGGGAAGTGGCGCTACAGCCTACTCTTATATCGAATTCCAACTGCCAAGGGATCTCGATTTTTTGTCCCATCCAAAGGACTAGACAGCTGTCCTTGTCAGACCTTCTGCCCTGCATCACTGACAAGAGTAAACCACACATGAAGCATTCTGACAACAAATGCAATCAAATTATCAGATATGTGTTATATATTTTTCTATTCTAGATACTAGTATATATTTCATTGTCTGTCACTTATGTTAATTGATCAGCTTTAAGTAATTTGTCTTAGTAACGACAGAGAAACATTTACATTAGTCTTGGATATATTTCATGGATACATTATTAATTTTCATTTTATTTCATTATATTCCAAATAAAAAATCCTTTAAAATTTAACATAATGTTAGTCTCAAAATGACCCTACATTGTGCTGTTGAGACCTTACACTCCATAAAATCTATACAGATAGAGAATTGACAAAAGTATTTTGAGTATACTGTTACTTATTTATTCTCAATTACAACCATTTTCAAAATACCAATCAACTGCGTTATCCATTTCAAGATTTTGCCAAGTACTTGCACAGATGGAAATGAACATGTTTTGCATGAGTATGCCATTATAGTCTTTAAATTAATATTATAGGTTTATGAAATACTATACTTTACCATTAGAAATAATTTGAACTACAGGATCTTATAGTATGATTCAGAATTATCCAGATGGTAGCCTACAGTGCTTAATTGATTAATCCCCAAATGATCTATTAATATGATCTGATTTAGATCAATACAAAGGTAAATAAGTTAATCTGTTATTATTAGCTATTTCATGGACATAATAAATTACATAATTATATATTGTATTAATAATCTAGCTGTCAAAAGCCCCACTGCCCAACCCCATCCCCACCCCGTGCACACCTGTATCAAACTATAATTTATAATAATGTTTACATGTTTTCTTGGATCAATTTGATTTATGTTAAATACAGTGTTCAAATATGTTGTCAAGTGATCTGTTTTGATTCATCGTGATCAGACCAACACTAATCACATCATCACAACAGTATGAAAAATAGTTGGTCTGGCAAATAATTTTGACACTATTTTCTGAAGTGATATGATTTTAACAATTTTATCTAAGACTTGTAGATCTTTAAAATCAACATTCTTGATATTGTTACTCATCTCATTGTCAATAGGTTGCATTTAGTTAGACCAACTACATAATAGTCCTTATAATTTTGTATTCCCAGAGAAATATGATCATTTCAATAAAATCTAAACAATATTGAATTATTTTTTTTATCCAGCAGTACTAATAATGTAGAATTTTACGTCCGCTTACACTTTGGAAATAATGGTATCACCGTCAGTGTGTAAATAGCCGTGCTATATTTAGTGTTTCTTTAATTAAAACATGGAATATTATTGTATATCGCATGCTTTGTCACTGTGTGACAGTGTATTGTGGTTTTAAACGGTTTGTAACACAATCCAATCAACGTAAAGTCGTGATAAACAGAATACAAGTACATTACCTGAACTAATGAAGAATAGTGGAATATCTCAGATCATTGGCTGTAACTCTGTCAGTCATCACTTTCTTTCCTGTCGTGCCATCTTCAACTATTAAACTAAAAAGATCCGGTTGACATAAAAACTTCTATCCAATCTATTAATAGATATTATTGTAGTCTTTATTGCCCAGTCTTCGAATCGGATTTGTGGCTTGGCTTTAGAGCACTTTAGACTTCAGGAATATAATTTAAAAACGAAGGAAAGTGCCACATCCTCCCAGGACCGGTCAACCTATTTATTCAAATGAACAGGAATTTTCTGGAATCCACAGTAATTACCGAAAGCCGGTCGATCCGACTATTCCAACGATATAAAATAAGTACGCCATGAAAATCTTGTTTGTTTGAATAAAGTTGTTTTAAAAAATCATGGGTCTTATAATATATATACATATGTATATATATATTATATATATACAAACGTTCTGGAAACAACTCTCAGGTGATATATAAATAAATAAGATGTTTGAAAAGAAAACAGACTACATATTTAAAGCTAGCGCTTTCAGTTCCGACTTTAAATATGTAGTCTGTTTTCTTTTCAAACATCTTATTTATTTATATATCACCTGAGTGTTGTTTCCAGAACTTTTTGTATATATATAATTATAAGTAATATAAGGTCCATGGTAGAATATATAGGGCTTATATATATTTCGGTGTTACCTGAACTGATTTGGCAGATTTATTTTTCTGGAAACAACCAACCAAAACAATTCAGCTTTCTTTTTAACTAAAATGTACGAACCTTATAATACATCTTAAAATCAATTGAATAAGTGGGGGCACTAGTATATTAACCGAGTTTTATTTGATAACTGTACAGGGCTTATTCCGGAAATGCCGCAATTTTAGGGCCAGGTTATAAAAAGCGCGCGTGTGTGTGTTGGAATGGGGGACGCTCACCTACCGCCAAAAAAGACCAAATAGACCCATTGAAATATCTATATTTCTTAAACGGCACAGAATAGTCAGCATGGTTCGAACTAAACAAAGAAAAACACAGTGTTTTGAATTCCGTCAGTCAAATAGTTAATTTTTTGTAGTGGGAAATTTTCTTAATGTGCCGTTAACAATTTCGCGGCACACTTAGGAAGATCTCGCGGCACACAGGTGCACAGTGCACACTGCTTGAGAATCACTGTTCTAGAGAGACATCATTGGCTTGTCATATTAATAAATGTCTAAATATTTAAACAAAAAAGACGTTACATGCAATAGACAGATTTAGCTCTAACATAATGCCTGTTTAATAAGTAAAGAACGAATAAATTATCCCCGCCCGAGAATATGATTATTATACATACTTTAAAACCAAAACAGCGCAGTACCTCAAATATCAGAGAAACTGATTTTCTTAATTTAATTGTTGGAAGTGTGGAACAAGGATACAATAGAAATAATAAGTTCAGTTACAACCTATTGATATCGAAAATCCTGTTTCAGGACCCCCAACCATATAAAATTACGTAAACAAACGACACTTTATAGTATATAACGATTATGGGAAAGCAGGAGAGGGGTGCTAATTGGGCATCTGGCAATTGCATAGTAGCCGTAGTGGGCCCTCGTCTAGAAATCCGAAGCTTTATATTCAGCCAGACTGTTTATGCTAGGTATTTCCAGCGACAGTATATTTAGGCTCGACAAAATAAAGCCCCCCCCCCCACCCCATCCCACAAAAAAACCCCCGAAATTCATCCGTTTTTAAATTGGCGTACTCGTGAAAGAACACACGACAGTTGGAAATCGAAGTAAACTAAACTGAAGCATCTACCTTCCATTGCGTTGGAAGTAAAAATTACCATTTAATCTGAAAATCGCCGAAGTACTGTGCTGACGAGATATCAAAAACCTATCTCACTCTATGGTGTGTAATTATTATAGGCTATATAGAATCTTATTTTTCTTATTGAATTAGATGTATCTGATTATAATTGTCGTCTATAATATACGTATTGATTACCACGCATCATGAATGATTGGTCAGTTGGTTGCTAGAAATAGAATGAATCTGATCCCGTTAGCATCCTGTCATCTATCATAAACGTGACATCCGCAAATCGGAATATAATCATACAGTGTGATAGGTACAGTGTTTTTCAGAAAAGGATGAATACCAGACCGACATGATTAATAATTACAGTATAATTTTAGTTTTGTCAAGGCTGTTTTGTTGGAGGCTGTAGGACAATGTACTTTTGTTTTAAAATATAGCGTTTGCTGGGTAACGAATTTTGAAGGATGGTTTCAAGTTTTCGGATTCAAAGACGCAATAAGTACGCACAAGGGCAATGGGCAACTGTTAATTTCGATACTACACTTCGCCCGACATTTCTTATAAGCTTAAATTAAAAAAAATCTCAAATTGTTTGTGAAAGATTTTCTCTAAAGAATTGTTGCACGACTCAGAATTTCAATAAATATACGTTCTTAGGAATCACTGATAATCCTAGCAAGATTTTCTGATTAGAGATTCTTGGCGATTTAATTGATATGTTACCATAGAAGAGTATCTTCCCCCCTCGTTCTTTTAAATTCACTTTTCTTATTCATCGAAAGGGAAACTAATTAATTAAAGAAATTGCCATTTCAACGCCATAGGCTGTTAAATTTATACTCCGATGACAAAACAAGTTGGAATCACAACAACGAATGTTAAAACCTTTGATTAAATTGAGGCAACTTTTGATTAAACGTTTTGCAACATACAATTTCTACAAGTAACATACACTATATCGTGTCACTTCACTTCTGTACGTTTTAAGATACATTTAAATAAACTCTACTGACAGTAAAGATACACCCAGGACAAATTACACTGTAATAACGTCTAATCCCATAGATGAACGACCAGTCACAGATGGCTTCTCAGATTTCAGACTTTTAGTCAATTAAGTCTTTTGTAATACCGTGTAGGTTCGCTTATTTCTTATAGATTTGTAGACACCTTTAAGAGTCCATAAATGTAATCGTGAATACCTAAGTTTAATGGATACCATTTGGTTCTATAAATCTATAATTTGATCAACAACCAACCTTTATGAGGCTCTAGGGCTTTGGAAGTATTGGTAAAATGATTTGACTTTACAGTAACAGTGACTAAAAGTGATAATTTCTCTTTTAAGGAATGCTCGTGAGAAATATTCAACTCTTAAGTAGACCAGTTCCATAATTACAGGAGTCTGAGGTAGTTTTGAATAGATCATTCAAAATTAATTACATTTATTTTCCTGTTCAATGTGATATTAATGAATCTTAAAGATTAAAGGGTACTATATGTTGTGGGTTTTCAGGAACTATGACCTTTTCTTGTTAATTTAATAAAGAATTTTGTGAATCCTAGAGCTTTAATTATCTGAAACACTTTCAAGATGCATTATGTAGGAACTAGGCAGATCATTTATCCAGCATAACACAATTATCTAGATATTGAGTGGATTAGGCAATGTTCGACATATCTTTATCAAACTTTAATATGGAACCACTCACAGAGACTGCTGATTAAAGAGCTGAAAATAAAGAATGTGTTTATTATCGAGGCAATTATTATCTTCCCTTAGAATAAAGTAATTTGACCAAAATTTTAAATATACCTATTTGTAAACTATTACAGCAAGATTTAAATTTTACATACTGCATCTTTAATGTATTTTGCTCTGCATATGCTTAACCTATATTTACTGGTAGTTATAATCAACCCTTGTGAAATACAGAGAGAGAGAGAGAGAGAGAGAGAGAGAGAGAGAGAGAGAGAGAGAGAGAGAGAGAAATGGGGTGTAACATCCACTTGACACATACTAGGTCATTTCGGAACTAACATGGTTTAATTTTATTTCAATAATTTGCTTGTGCATAGGGGTCTTTAGCAGTGGGAGGAAACCAGAAGACCCGGAGAAAACCCACAAGGTTGGATAGGCAACCCTACTCCTTGTCACATACAACTGGGCCAGTTGACTCAATAACAGGCTTTATGATACAGCGCACCCATGCTAACCATTCAGCCATCCACCCCCCACCCCTTTTTGAATAAAGGTTTTATTAAAGGGGAATATTCTAGGAGTCCTTACTTACAGCTGGATAGATCATCAGAGACAAAACTCTTGTTCATGCATTCATCACTGCTTGCACATGTATATATGGACCGCTTGTTTTACTAACAAATTTATTAGTTTAATCAATTTAATACCGTTAAATATACATAAAACTATAATAGCATTGAAAAAGGCTTTAATAAAATAGGTATAATTGAAAATTGCATCTGATGTATTCATTTCTTTTAACCTCATTCATAACTTAAGATGAGGTCAATGATGTTTTGTCCCGTCTTCCGTTAGCCCAGGTTAGGTGCAGAAGAGTAGGACGTTAAACCCCATTACATTTCATTTCATTTCAATGATGTTTTGTACAGTTTATACTGCCAAGAAGACGTGGCTTGGAAATTTATTGAACACCCTGATTCACTTTTCTAGAAGTTGGAAAATAGTATTAAAGGGCCCAGACTAGTGCTCACACTGATATTCAAACAGCTGAAACCAGACAGAGCAATGCAATAGATTTACACAACATCGTTTATATTTACAGCTACAGTTGATCAACCTGCTGACACTGGGCCAAACTTTTTTATAGGTGACAAAGCATGCAAATATCTAACCCAATCGGTACAGAAGAAACATGCTCACAGCCATATTCTGCCATACACCCCTTAGTGTTTCGTTTGATTAGAGCTAATCCCACTAAACACTGCTTTAATGGAAGCAAATTTCTGTTCCAGAAAAGATAATTGCATGACAAACAAGGAAATCAATATGGCTACACTGTAAACAATACTGTGAATATTGTATGGATACGAACAAGACTTTCACCGTTTATAATACCTTAAATCACTGTCCAAAGGCCCCAGACTATGCAAAGAGCTGTCATGTCGCTGCACTTGTATCAGAAGCTCATGTATCAGAAGACAACCCAGCAATGGCCTTAGAGGGATTTCTTGGGCCATTTCTTCAGGAATATGTATTCTGCTCAACAACACCTGTTATTTTCAGTGACAGAACTTGAACAGGTTGCAATCCTGGCACTTTAGAATGTTCCTGATTAACACTTGAGCATGACCATGCTTATCATTAATTTTTGTCCATGGTTTTGCACAGACTCATCACACTAATTCAAAAAATGTAAGATTCATCATCAATTTCCTATTCTCCTTATCACTTTACATTGTATATTTACAAAAGTATGATTTAATATAATAATTAAATTATGACTATCTCCTGTCCCGTGATCTACTTTTACGACTGTTCTTTCTATCATCAGACCTCCTTCTATCACGGGATCTACTTCTAGACCGACTTCTACTACGCTCTTGTCGCCTGTCCTTTCTATGATCACTTGTTCGATTGTCTCTATATTCTGATCTACGTTCTTCCCTATCATCCGATCGACGTTGATCTCTTTGATCCGATCTACGATCTTCGCAATTATCAGATCTACGTTGATCCCGATCAGATCTATAATCGTCTCTATGATCTTTTCTATTTGCTTTGCGTTCATCACTATAATTGTTCCTATGTATTGGTGTTTGTTCCTCCCGACGATAGGAATGAGGTTCATCTCTATGAACAGATCTATGCTTGTCAATATGATCCGATCCTCGCTCATTCCTACGTTCTATTCTCTCATCGGTTCTCGGTTCTTTCTTTATTTCAGTTTTAATTTTAATATAATCGAGTCTCCTGTCATCCCTATGATCAGTTCTTTCTCTGTACCTTTCATCGGATCTGTGATCCTCTGTATGACCATTTCTTCGTTCTTCTTCTCTTTCATCTGTTCTTGGTTCTTTTTTTATATGCAGTTTGTGATGTTTTTTTCCCTTTGAATTTTTTTTGCCATCATCCTCACTATCACTATCATCACTGGAGCTATCTGTAATACATAAATTTGCATCAAAACATAAAGAAATAATCTTAATTAAATTTGATTTTGTTTCATCTTGCCTGCATTAAGCTCTAATGTTAATCCTAGAGATACAAACAAAATGTAAAATGTTAAATCATCAATTTGCGGCCATTTTTAATATAACGTAAGCTGTGAAAAATTAGATATTTTCCAAAAAATGCATGATTGCAGACTTTAATCCAAATTTGAACTGTTATTTATAGAAACAAAAAAAATATATTTTGTTTCTAATGTAGTTCTAACGGAAAATTTTAAATATCTATTCTTAGCCAATTCTGAAACGCATTTAAATTTGCATCAAATAATTCCCCCCTACACTTACATAATGGGTAACCATTTTCAGATAAGCATGGAAACCAATGCTACATTTTTAAAGGGCACAATGATTAACTGGATAACTCAGACCTACTTTTTCCACTATGTCGTTTTTTCTTCTTGGATTTCTTCTTTTTCTTAATAGTAGCCAAACTATCGTTACTACCCTCACCATGTCCTTGTAACTTGTTCAACTTCCTGAAATAAATACATCAAATTATTGTATCCTTCATGATGGTACTCAAACAGTTCCTGTCTATTTGCAACTAGGTGATTGTTGCTACTTTTTGCTGTCAAATGGGGATAAAGTATAAGAACAAATAGGTCAATAATGGAAACAATAACACATAAAAATAACCCCCTTGTTAATGTTGCAGAACGAAGGGCCTGACAAGGACAGCTGTCTAGTCATTTGGATGGGACAAAAAAACCGAGGTCCACTGTACACATTGACATGCATGTAAAAGATCCCTTGGCAGTTGGAATACGATATAAGAGTAGGCTGTAGCGCCACTACCCAGGCAAAATTTCCCTCATAGCACACTGTATGACATATGCACATCTTCCATTAACCCAGGTTAGGTTCAGAAGATAAAACCCCATTTCATTTCATAAAAATAACTTGCAATTCTAAAATTTTCTGAGAATGATTTGAGCGATATATAGATTCTCATACAAATGACAATATCGTAAAATCTGAATAGAAATAGCATTTCAAAAATGGTTTAACTCCATTTTTCTGTCTTCTCACTTCTTTACTTAGAAGTTGTACTTTCTGCCATTTTGAAATCAATCGAAGACTAATTCCAAGTTACAAGTCTTTAAATAGTTAGATGACATCATAATATTATAGCATGGCCACCACCATCTAATTGATGGCCCTGTTTTTTATCTGAATGAATCCAGATCTCCCTTTGTTGAAAACAAATCAACTAGTCCATCTTTATTAGTGTCATCACTGTGAAAACACCCTATTTAGAAACACATGTAGTTGTATGGATTGCACATCTGCCAAAATGTGTAATATTCTAACACAATTGTTTGATAATTTGACAAATAGACATACCATACTAAAAATATGATGATTCTCTCCCCACTATCAGCTAAAATTTCTGTTAAACACCATGAACAGGCTTAACAATGGATTACAGTTAATCCAGTATTTATAGTATCAAAAAGATTTACTAATTACTTGAGGAGTTTTTTCTTCTGCTTAGAACTCAGCGACTGTAAAAATTTGACTTCTGGATCATCATTGTCACCATTCTTTACAATCTGAAATTATAACAAAAACATCTGTTACCTACATCATTGAACATGTTTTCTTAAAGTTTCCTTCCCATGTAGGCTACAAAGTACAAACGTTATGATTTGTTGATATATTTGGACTAAAAACATATTAAAACAAATTATTCTTTTTAAAATGTGCTACAAATCCCTCTCAAAACATTGTATTCTTGAGGAAATACCCCAAATTATTAAAAATCTATTTAAAGAAGCCATGTTGTGTCACTGCCAAGCCGAAGGAGTATTCATGGCATATAAAAGATGATGTTGTCTTTAATTGCCGTCCATTAACCATAAATATCAAAGCCTAGGCAAAATCTGAGATTGTCCATTACCATCAGAAACTGTTGTACTTTTAAGTCTCTCATTTTTACAAGGATCGCTCAAAATCATGTTTATTGACATATACATTAAGCAATCCCTAATGAAAAGAGATCAGACAATCAATGTTTGCAACCGTTGACGTCATCCATTGACGTCATTTGAGCAAACAGCCCTAATCAACAGACTGCCATTTAATGACAACCTTACATTTTTGTTCTGTGCGCACTCCATGGATGTTTTTCAGGGAATCTAGTATTTTGCTAGTAAGACTGGGTGTCCCTACATACTTTTATTAGAAAAAACACCCGATCAATACTTCTGTTGGAATGTATCTTAAAAAGAAATAATCAGATTTTTCACACAGGGATGGGGGTCGGGAAATGGAAGGAGCATTAATGTAACCGTAAGATGAAAATAAGGAGTTTTTCTGGTGAAAAAATGGGAAACTAATTAATGAACTGCTCAAAATAAAGACAAATTAGCACAATCAGATAAGACATGCTTGAAGAAAAACCTATTCACGCAATCACCATCAGTCCGGAAGACAGGAGAATGTCGCATCTTGAAAATTGAGATAATTTGTGCAGAAAGGATCCTAGTATACATTCAGATCAGATTACTGCTACTCAACCGTTATATTTTTTTCTAAATAACCATAATGGCATGAGGAAACCATTATCTCTGTTCGGTATTTTGTTTTCCTTTATTTTTCCTATGAATGAATTTGACAGTTTAGGTGTCCTGGAGAATTCAGTGTTCTCATGATACTTACTGGACCAGTTTCTTCAGCCATAAAACTACCTCTAATACTCTTCTTCATGGAAAAACCATCATCCTTTAGACTGTTGATTAGTGAGGATGTTGACGTTTCCGCTATAAAACAAGATAAGCTTATGTTGAAAATCAAGGATTAACTCATAAATATCACTCACATACAAAAATATCAGGTTATGGACTTTGACTAGTAATTAATCTCCTGTATCTCTTTTCCCATATATAGCATGACATTTATTGTTAAAGTTTTGGTCTAGAATTGCCAGATATTGGTAAATGGTAATAAATTGGGGAAATCATACAAAAAACGGCGTAAAAGACTAGATATCCGAAGGACCAGGCATAGGAAAAATCAAGATAGTCAACCCCTTTTTAAATTTATGACTGAGACCTTTGGGCTGTTTGTGGTTATAAAGATTAAGAACAACGGAATGGCATGGACCAAGAAATATTAGATGTCATGGAATCGCATGGACTTAATATTGAAGCCAATGATTACTAGTCTGATTCCTGATGTAGCACTGTATTTGTTACCTCCCTTGGACAAAGTTTCAATCCCTACTTATTTAGTTAAAAGGTTTGAATAACCTCATCAGCTTTCAATACTTTGTTAATGAACTATATATATAATTTTGTCAGATGTTTCATGTAACAGCTATGTATTAATGTCAGAACAAACCATAACATCCATGCAAAATAAACAAAAGACCAGACATATTCAAGTAGATAGCATTGATAGCATAAATTATGTTTTCTTGTGTTTACATTCCAGTAGCTGCATTATGTAAATATAATGATTACTTACGTTTAGGAGGCTCTGCTGTTAAATTCTGACCAAAAAAGGGACAGATTTTGTCTGTGTTTACATGACCCCACTGTCGACATTTAATACAACGTACATTTCTCACTTCAATACCAAATGGCTGATCTCTAATATCCTCATCTCCTTTTGCATACCTGTTAAAAAAATCACACAGCAAATATATATATTTTAAAGAAATATGCAGATCACCACATCTTGGGTCAAAATTAAAATTGATAGCTTTACTGTATACAGTATTTTCTATGTTGATGTTTTGTAGCTATCTCTGTTGGAATTTTTAGTTTATGCCTGTTGATAAAGCAAGGTTCAGATAACACAGAAAGCTGATAATGAAACTAACATTTGTCTCCATTTCAAAATATTTAATGATACTAATATTCAATAACTGAAATCTACTAATACTAATATTTAAAATAAATAAACAGATAAATAACATACATTGATATGAATTATTCACAATTTCTAGAAATCTAAAAATATCCCCAAAATTGATCCAATTGATTTGAACAGAATATTCAAATGCAGTCCCAAAATCCCAAGTGTCTGGATAACCATGTCTACCTACATGCATTGGCTGCATTAGCTATTCGGTGATACCTGTTAACAAATTCAACCATATAATTGAACTGCAGAAATCTTTAAATAAGTTACTCTCCCTTGTCAAGAAATTCTATTGATAACATCTAAATGTCAATTTCTTCATATTTCAGCCTTTACTTTATATATCTAAGCCCAATTTTATCTGAAATCGGGGACTGTCCCTTAAATATGTTCAACTCAACATAGATTTTTTGCAGTCAAAAGTTAGTAAATCTAATGATCATGTACATACGATTCTCTGGGTGCATTAAATTTTCTCTGCCATTCAAACTTCACTTCTTCCTCTTCTTCTTTCTGCAACAAACATTTTAAAATAAATTATCATAACGTCACCGATCATTTTTCCATGGACCTTAAATATATTGTGAAAGTTGGATGTCGAAAAAAAAAATGACAGTTCAAATATAACCCGATGATAGCAAGGCAGCATCTTATGCACAGAGGCACTGTGGCCCCCAAAATTGTCAACATTTGGCATTCACTGTATATAAGATTCAGACACAGGATATGGTCAAGACAATCCCGCACAACCTATACTTTTCGAAGCAAATCTTGTGATGGACCTCTTTTTAAATCCAAGCTGGGATATTATCTACCATTGACGTTGGAATAAGGCATTAAAATTAGATAGATATTATCTGACAAAAATGTAAATGACGACCAGAGACTCATGAACCCAGACTGGAATTAATGTTGCTAAATATTTGGCTGCCAACCAATTAAATGACTGGACTTCTAGAAAGGCAATGCAGGCTTTAATCATGTATTTCTAATATGATGATTTATAAAATAAACAAATGAACTGAGAAACAGAATCCTAAACAGTAAAATGACCCCCAAAATACCATAATTGTAAACATCAGCTGTTTTTGCCTCTGAGCATCAAAGATTTAAGATTAGCAAATTTGAATAATATAAACATGTGTCTAGCAACGGCGGCTATAATATGTTGTTTGGAATGACAATCTGTAATTCTAAGAATACTCGAGAAATCTTTCTAAGTATTTACCTCTTTTCTCTTCATACCAGGTGGTGCATCATACAAAAAACTTAGACCCATTTTAGCTTTCTCATCTCCCAGCAATGCTCTGAAAAAATAACAACAACGTCATTGTAGATTTAACTGATCACAGACTTCATTTAATTTGTAAAATTTTCATGGCTTCAATTTGCTATCATGAAATCCAGTAATTTTGAAATGTTTGTAACCAACAAAAGACTAATGACCTGGGATGAGAGAGGGTTCCCTATATGAAAAATGCAAAGCATTTTTTTGCTGCTTTTAATAATTATAATACATGTACAGAAACAGTGGAATATGCATATGAAAGCATTGTAAAGGAGGAGAGTGTCACCACCACCCCCCTACAAAACCTTAACTCTCTTTAAACTTTTATACAAAGAAACTTAATCTTATTTAAACTATATATATTTCCAGGAAAGTATTGTTGTAAGTAAATGCTTACCTGTTACTGAGCTGATCTTGTTCTTTCTGATATTGTGCCAACATATCATCTTGCTTCTTCTTCTCAAATATTGACTTTTGTTCTGCCATCCATACCTGATAAATAAATTACATGACATATAAAATTAGCATTTCAATAAAAGGAAACTCGTTGTCATCTAGTTTATAACCATTTAGTACCATAAACTAGATGACCTATGTCAAAACTAAGCGGTGTTTCTTAAAATACATGTACATGGTAGCACAAACTGGGCATTTTTAGATAAATCTTGACAGCAATTAACACTTTGTGGACGACAATCTATTAACTGGATATGTGCATTACATCCTACATGGTAAGCACAGGTTATTTCCTTTTTTCATAAATTTCTGAATGATACCCTGCCCCTTGTGTATGCTTACAAATGATTTTCAAGGGCAAAATGGTTCTTGAGAATAGTGGTATTAATATTATAAATTTGAACAGTATTTTTATATTGCAACTTAATAAGGACAGACAGGAACAGTCAAAGGGATTCGTTCTTCTCGCAGTTCCAAATGAAACTACATATACCCTGACCCTCCAGACCAGTGTTTCAAGATTAGGCCAATTTGAATTAGATAGTGGCTATTGTTACGACGAGTCGTAAGAATAATCCTCAGGCTATTGTTACAATGATGCTTTCAGAGCCCCCATCGGCAAAGTTTAGAACGAATGGCTGCCAATGTTCCCAACAAGAAATGGGAAGTAAGTGCCAATGTAAATTTGTGTGTGAGAGAGAGAGAAATGGGGTTTAACATCCACTCGACACAAACTAGATCATTTTGGGACTAACATATATGGTTTCAATTTTATTTCAATAATTCGCTTACTCGTAGGGGTCTTTAGCAGTGGGAGGAAACAGGAGTACCCGGAGTAAACCCTCGAGATGGAGAAGGCGTCCCTATCTCCATGCCACATACGCTCACTCCAGGGAACGAAATCACAGCCGCAAGCCAGAGGTGACCGGCCAGCTAGAGGTTGAAGCACAGCACTCTAGGCCACTAGGCCACCCCAACCCCCCATGTAAATTTGTACACGACCTATACCTTTAACCCAACCCAAACCTAACCGATGGAGGGTTTTGAAAGCATCCTCGTATTACAACAGCCACTATGATGTTTGAATTAGGCATTATAGTGATTTATAGATTACCAGTATACTATAACTATTGTAATATTCTTATAAAAAAGACTAATTAGTAATAGTAATAACTATGATGAGTCCTAGGCTATCTTGCAGAGACTTCGTGAATCACAAAAAAACAACGGATATGGCTGAGCAAAAACATTCATATCTTTCTTCAAAACTAAGACATTACAAATAGATAGTAAGGCCCTGTCAATAACTTGAATAGGTGTCATGTTAGTTGTTTATACTCATCTGGGGGGTTGGGATGGCCTAGTGGTCTAGAGTGCTGCGCTTCGACCTCTAGCTGGCCGGTCACCTCTGGCTTGCGGCTGTGGTTTCGAGCCCTGGTGTGAGCGTATGTGGCATGGAGATATAGGGGCGCCTTCTCAACCTCGTGGGTTTCCTCCGGGCACTCCGGTTTCCTCCCACTGCTAAAGACCCCTACACGCAAGCGAATTATTGAAATAAAATTAAAAACCATGTGTTAGTCTCGAAATGACTTAGTTGTTTCGAGTGGACGTTAAACACCATTTAAAAAAAAAATAATAAAATTATACTCATCTCTCACATTATGCATTTTAAGAGAACTGATAAGAAATTATAAGACGGTTGTGAATCAAATTCTAATCACAAAATACTCACTCTTTTCAAATTATCTTTACTTGAAGGATGAAAGAACTTCTTTGTCATGTAATTATTAAAACCCTTCCCCATTTTGATGTCTTATATAAAGCTGTGAAAGCTATGAGAAAATAGAAAAAGACGACTACGACCAATGACGTATATATATTAACTAGACCGCGCGCATGTCCAATCTCGACAGCAAACCAGTCATAACATCCGGTTCAGTCAGAAGGCGGGATACATGATAAGAGTAACGGTAAGTAGCTTATAGATTCTAAAAGTTTTTAGCATGCTATTCATTTAGTACGCATTTGTTTACTTATTTAACATGATTACATCGGGCTGTGCTGTTGTATGTAGCAATAGAGATGAAAAAAAAGTCAGATAGTTCATGCTGACGGTAAAATTTTCATCATGAAAGTAGGACAGTCGCCTTTCCAACAGTATGAGTATGATGACCGGGTAGGCCTAGATACTAGATAGGAGTTTGGTACTTTATTTATACAAGTTTTATAATTATCCATGCTTAAATTCGCACATCCCTGGGCTTATGCTAAGTCCGTGTGTGTCTTCATTGGGCTAGCTGTCGAAATTTTCAATAATATTAATATTTAATTGAGAAAGATAAGATGAATCATATCCATGGCAATGTACGGTAATAAATACTAAAGACTAAAGGCCTGCTGCTACAACAGGCAATCGGTATTTCGCCTGTGGAAACGTTATGACTTTAGGTTAGAATAAATAAAAAATGATGCCACTTCTGAATAGTTAAAATCAACTTGATTTTCTATTTTATTTCACATTACTAAGCCTATGTCCGTGAGAAATGTTCTAGCTTCGGAACTTAAAAGCACTTGGGGAATAGGCCTATTTTAGTCAAAACAAAATACTTTATTTCAACGTAATAAGGCCTATTGAAATATGGCGAAAAATACATCTAAATTTAAAATGAAATTATCTAGTCTAAACATTTTGTATTCAGACAATTTTTAAACATATGCTAGATAATGAAATAATAATTAATGTCACTTCTGACCTAGTTAAAATGAATCGACTTGCATGTATACCTATATAAATCTTTTTAAATTTCACAGTGCTAAGCTCAAATCCGTGAGTAATGGTGTAGCTATGGAAGTGAAAAGCCCTTGGGAAATAGGCCTAGTTTGAAAAACATTTATTCCAACGTGTAAGGCCTATACGACATTTCAGGCTTCGCATCTGATAGAAATATGGCGAAAAATACATTTAAAGTAATATCATCTTAACATTTTATTTGATAAATTTCATCATATAAGCTACATTTATCTAAGATAATGAAAATTACATTCAACTTTAAATTTTAATAAATGTTTTAATATTTGGTAATTAATAAAATATTTTTAAAAATGTATTTTATTATGTTAAGATTCACAGGATTATCTTTATTCAAAACGAAAATGGTAAATTGATACTTAATTTACATGTTGTATTTTTCAGATCACTTCCACGATTGTAAATGACATACACAGATTATGAAGTGACAGGAGAAAATAAGAAAAACTTATCAAATTAATAAAAAGTGAATATTAGGAAAAGACACACCACGAACCAAAGTTACAGAAAGCAATGATATCATTTTACAGATAAACGTGGGAGAAATTTTTAAATTCTAATAATTTAAATATGTGCTGACAATTATGGCGGTATTTTAGATTCAAAATTCTAACATGCTATCGTCTAATTTCTTACTTCTATTCATGTAATTTCTAACTTCCATTCATGTAATTTCTAACTTTCATTCATGTAATTTCTAAAAAAAAGACAAAGTGTAATCCAATTTCTTTAATTTGTTCAGTGTAAATCCTAATTCTTTTTCATCTTATTTCTATTATTAAGACTAATACATGAATGAAAATAGAAATTACATGAATGGAAGTTAGAAATTAGACGATAGCATGTTAGAATTTTCAATCTAATATACCGCCAGAGACAATATTTTTCAAAATATCAGCTCTTTGGCTAGGAAAACCCCACAGTGCCTTCAATACCCTACTATCC
Source organism: Patella ulyssiponensis (assembly GCA_963678685.1). Lineage (NCBI taxonomy): Eukaryota > Metazoa > Mollusca > Gastropoda > Patellidae > Patella > Patella ulyssiponensis. Next base: position 84,777,930 of record OY783225.1, on the reverse strand, counting down.
ACTCAATTATTAGTACCAACATTTTTGTGAATCCTTGGTAATGATGCGTGTGGGTTTTGTAATGAAGAGCCAGAGACAATTCTATTTTAAAATTTTAAACATTCATAACTTCGCTCAGAATAACATAGTTTAAAAGTGTGGCACTGCTCCTAAGTATCTGTGTGGATGTGTTCAGTCTTACAATCTACCGAAAATGTGATCGAAATCGAAAAATGCGACCATAGACAACTGATCATACCAAGTTAAAGGATGGCTAGAAGGTGGTCTCATTACTTGTGAACCTTCGTCAACACACCTCATTAACATCATTCAAGAAACTTTTAACAACTCAACTGACATGTTTTGTCAAACGCTACGAACACAATTTAAAACTATTATAGCAAGAACAGCTATCTCTGTATTACCAACTCTTATTGATCTATCGTGTACCATTATATTACTGCACGATTGAATATTGCAAGATAGCTTGATAAAAAAAAATAAGTTTATTATCACCCATAAGCACATTCTACAGTAGATATCACTTGTGTGATAAATTTCATAATCTACTACAATATCATATGCATTTTAATTAAAATTTTGAATAGCCATTTTACTGTTTGTTTTCTTTCTGAAAAGATAATTTATTTGCAGTTATTTTATGACAATGTACACATTACATTGTAATTTGTTTGGGCATCTGTACAAATAATTGTTCAATACCGTGGTTGCTGCTAAAGTTACATGTATTTTCGAGAACATTGGGTGTGATTTTCATTATTTCTAATGACACTCGATCCTTAGACAAAGTGGGAAATATAATAATACAAGTGCCTTAAGGTCGCTTCGCTCAAAAACAATTTAGGTTTTTTCTTTAAAACCAACATGGATTCTTTCATTCCATACTAGCCTGGGGCGCACAAACAAAATTTCAATGGTGGCGGTTGGCGGGAAGGGGGCGCTATCAAAAAATCGTTCCACTCAATATTAGAAAATCAATTCGGTCCACTATTACCTTATTTTTGGCACCCAGTGAAAATGGCATCGCACGGCCCGAGATGGAGAACATTTTTTTTAAATTATCAATTATTACCCCCAGTTATAGGTCGAAAAGTAGTAAAGTATAGCACTGTGTAATTTTTGAATGACTCGGTTGAATATTGATTTGTAGGCGCATATGTGGCATGGAGATAGGGGCGCCTTCTCAACCTTGTGGGTTTCCTCCGGGCACTCCGGTTTCCTCCCACTGCTAAAGACCCCTACGCACAAACGAATTATTGAAATAAAATTAAACCATATGTTAGTCCCAAAATGACATAGTTTGTGTCGAGTGGACGTTAAACCCAATTTCTCTCTCTGATTTGTAGGCCTCATTTTGTTTTTATTATGTTTAAGAGACAAAACGGTCCATTTTCCCGAAAGAATCCAGTCACTCGGCAAACAAAATCGACCCATCCCCAATAGCCCCCTGTTGTTCAGTCCTGTCCATAGCCCTTGTTGTGTCACAATTTAATATGCCATGAAGAGTATATTATTCATTTCCAAGCATTTCTAGTAGAATCACAGAGCAGCGTAAGGTTCTAGAAAATAATGCTGATTCGTGCTTATGTAAACACTGAGAACTGAGATGTGGCATTTGGGCGCAGAAATCACACCAATCCCGATTCATAGGTCCTGTAGTAAATTGATCACCAGTAATCAGTTCAGAATAATAAAAAAAAGCTTAGGTCTAGACACTAGAGGGTCTGAGCATTTGGCTTTTAAAAGATAGGGTCGGTATAGATGCAATTGCTTACCTTACCTATTAAAAAAATGGGGTCGGTGGGAAAACGTCTTTATTTAGGTTTTTTCCGATAGGGGAATCGTAAACAGACATTTTATATTTATTTTTAATTTTTCGGGTGCCGTTATACGCCAATGAATCCTAATATGAAAATAAGTAGTTCAGCCAGACCTCAATCAGCGCATTGCCCATTCGTGGTCATATACTTGAAATTATAAGATATGATCACTTCTAAAAAATATAAAATTTTATTTGTGAACTGTACGGCGATGGTAATAACAGAAAAAATCTAAATTCCAATCAGTCTTTTTATTTACAAACGATATAACGATAAAAAATAAGGTGCACAACGTGTATTGTTTACATTAGAAACGTCACGCTTTCGGCTCTTCTTGACTGAACCGGAAGTCAGCACTGATTTGTCATCACGTCATTAGTAAACAGATTGGCGTCATCGGTCTAGTTAATATATATACGTCATTGACTACGACTCTGTGTTTTGGAAATAAACGTTTACTTCCGGTGGCTGTAGTCTCGCTCACGAAGACGCATTTCATCCCATAAACAATTTTGGAGAAATTTCTAGGATCACGTTGGTCAAATTGTCATAAAACTGTGTTTGTCGGTACAGGTCTAACTGGAATGCACATGTGGGGATATTTAAGTAGCATAAACAGGTAGTGTTTAAAATAAACACCAATGTTTCTAATTTCAAGATCTGTGTCCATCCACTTGAATTGTCTTTTTTGACTTTTTCATTTTATTTTATGGAGATCGCAAACATTCCCCGCAGTCCAGTTTAGTCACATGAGTCAATTCGTTAATACACAGTCAATCGTCCAGAAAACATTATCTTTGTGCTTTGTTTCATTCAATCATAAATTTCAGTTTTGCATAAGAAGTATGACTTTGTCGTCGCGTGTTAGGTAACATTAATTATTTTTCTTTCGAAATGTGGAGTTATCCCCCTTTACTTGTTCACAACGTCCGATACTAAAAAAAAAATAGCAGTCAATTTTTTAAAAAATGAATAGGATAACCTAGATCTAGCTATCTGCCCACATGGGATGAGTCCAAAGTCTAGTACGCCTTCTTTATTTTATCACGGACACGGGTGGCGAAATACCTTCGACTCAGCTCGCACAAATTGGAAATAGAGAGAGGCCGATACAAGAATATTCCACCGGATCAAAGGTTATGCACGCAATGTTCTCTTTCTGCCGTTGAAGATGAATTCCATTTTCTTTTACAGTGTCCCCGATATGAAAACCTGCGTCTGAGATATATCTACCCTACTTTAATACCATCTTGTCAATTAACTTTTGAAATTCTTTTTAATCCGCCAAATTTCCTTGCTAAGGCAGTAGCCATGTACACATACCATGCTCTTCGGGAAAGGGGTGTACCTGTCTCTTAGTATCTGCTGAATGCTCTTTCCCCATTTGATCATCATACTCTTATATACACCGATATACTTTTACTACATATTTTATGAGTATTTTTATTTCATTGTCATACTTTCATTGTTGTTTTCATTGGTATCATCCCAATGGTGCATGTACATAGATATATCCCATTATAATTTCATTATATTTTCATTATTTATATAGTATTCCATGACAAATGTATCTTTTGCATGCATATGTATGTTGATGTTTTGTATACTGTTCTTAATGGACGTAATATGCAAATAAAAAAAGTTGAAAAAGTTGAAAGTTGAAAGGTACCACACGGTTAGCGATCGCCGTTGGCGTTAGTTTACATTCGCCGTGTATCTTTAAAGCAAGGAATGTAGCTGATGTATAAATTTGACACAATCAATAGGACTAATGATTTTCTATCAATCTGTAAGTCGGACACGAACATAACACAAATACTGGCGGAAAGAAAAATAAAACTTTGACTAGGATTATACCTATCATTAGGCTAATTTTCGCTTTTTTGAACTAAAAATTTATATCAGATGTTCAAGGGTCCGACGGCATAAAATCCAACTGTTATCATAGGCTTATGCCTACTTATTTATGTAACTTCCATATTTTATTTATTAAAAATATTTATTTTCAGGATTTGTTGTAACAAATCACCATTTAGAAAGCTGTGGACATATTCAATGAAAATGAGTGAAAATAACAAAGTAGGAACCACACATTTAGAACGGACAGCACACAACAATAGAAATGAGGTATAGCATGAAACATATATTTCTGACTTAAAGCGGAAATTTCATATTTTCCAAGAAAGTCAAAACATAATTATTTCTATGTCTTTTGCTCAAAAGGTTGTCAAATAACTATTATACGATCATGGGCAAAATTTTTGGGGCATTAAAATGTGTGACACAGGTTGATTGAGGAAATAGTTACTCTATTACCTCCCTTGTTTTCCCATTCCTCTCCATGGACGGCCATCTTCAAACGTTTGAATTTGAAGATGAAAATGATATTTTTGCCAATTTCTCAACTGGCAATAGTGAATTATAGGATTAATAGGATTGTTCTTTGACAAGGTAGGACTGTTTATAGGTTCAATCTATTTTAGGGCTTTATTTTAATACATTTTAAAAATGTAACTTAAAAAAATGCTTTTGCAACTTTAAATAGGGTTAGGTTCATAGAGTCCAGACTTACACTCCAGAGTCACTCGCATTTAGATCTTCAAGCAATCTAGTTAAAATACCGATCTATATTTCGTTTCGTTTTTTATACTTTCGGTGGCATACACTACATAAAGATCTGACCAGTTGTAGCCTACTGGGAGGTCACCTCAGGGGTCGTTCGAGCGTCTTTTGACTGTATGACGCCAGACATTGATTTATCAATCAGCATTGACATCTCTAGTGGTTTACTCACAGTTCCGATTATCGTTCGGCAAGAAGTCGCCGTAACAGTCGGTTTTATTGGCATATTCCTCACGCCACCCAGAATGCAGGTTATATAATAACTTTTCCAGATCCTAGTGTAGTACAGCCAAATAAAACGAAATTTTGAAATATAAAAAATCCGATTAATCTTCGAGTTTTTACTATGTAATGTTTTTACGTTTTACGATAGAGGCCTTTAGAGCTACATGAAAGAAAATGGTGAGCGACATTGAGCCATTCCAATAAAATTATTTTGATCACCCTACGTCCTGCCCTGCCTTAGATATCCCAGTTGGATCTTACAAGTTGAAAGTCATTCCCTTAAAAGAGGGCAAAAACATCTACCACGCTTCATGATTGGTGTTTATGCAATTATTTATTTTACATTATGCTATAATCTCGAGTAGATTATCCCAGATCCGAATCTCAGCTTGGATTGTTCTGTGCAAGTTTTTACTTATAAGGTGGGAGCACCGATGAAAGCGCCTGCGACGCCGATAGTTACAGTTTGCGAGACGAAATATCGTGACAAGCACGTACTTGCAGTAAAGAAACCATTTGAAGAATAAATGGAAGTGGAGCTTTCAGGGCAAAATTCCCCCACCACGGATAGAAATGAATTAATTAGTTTGTCTCAAACTAGCCAATGTATTGGGCCGGTAGTCTGAAGGTTGGGTGACAAGGACAGCTATATAATAGTTCGGATGGGATAAAAAACGAGGCCCCGTGTACACATTGGCGTGCACGTAAAAGATCCATTGGCAGTTGGAATTCGACATAAGAGTAGGCCGTAGCGCTGCTGCCCGGTCAAAATTTCCCTCAAAACACACTGTACGGCGTATGCCCGTTTTCATTAGCCCAGTTCGGAGCAGAACAGCAGGACGTTAAACTCCATTTTGTTTCATTCGACAAACCTCATATTATTACATTTACAGGAATTATCAACAGCAACTGTTACAAGTATCAGAAATGAATCACCAACTGTGAAGGGATTGACTTTAACCGTACATAATAAATTATTTAACCATAAAGCTGGTCAGTGGTAAGTTATTGAACAATAATATGCTCGTAGCATTGGTAACGAGCTCATTAACCGTTGCTTTTCTTCTTCTTGCTTGAGGTTTTAACGTCCGCCCCACCTATATCGACGAGGTTAACCTGTCGCCACTCTCGGACAAATTGATATGGGCAAGGTTATCGTACGTGTATTGTGGTTTGGTTATAAAATCAAAAGAGTAGATGTATGCTCTTGTGTATGTTCTTTGTACGTCTATGAATACGTAAATCATTCAAACGAGCGTGGATTAGGCCGTAGGAAATATATAGTTTACTGTCTGTCAACAATAAATAACTAAGACTTCGAGATTTCTGAGAAAACATGTATATTGACACCAAAAAATACTACTTAATCACACTGTCCGATTTTCCCGCCAAAAATGGTCGCCATCTTGGAAATATCTTCATGAAGAGATGAAAAAAATCTGAAATATAGCCATAATCCCTGTCAATATTGGTAGTTTGTCATCAAACATCAAAACCTACTAAATCAATTATGTTCCGCATTATCTACCCCAAAAAGCCGACGGATTTACAAGACGGATCGGACTACCGGTATTTGTTTAATCTCAAACTATGTATTGATTGAATTATTACTTCTTTGTGAGATGCCCATACCAGTCTAGCAGAATTAGCCGCCATCTTGGAAAATAGCAAACATTTTAAATTATGAGAAGAGAAAGGTCTTCGGCATTTACCAGATGTTTTATTAGTAACCAAAGATGTATTCATCTATACCTACATTTAAAAATATATTACCACAGCGCAATACCTGCATATATATATTGACAGAAAACAAGCATGGGGAGGCCATCTTGGATTTATGCAAATTATAAATTTTCCCGAACACCCGACAATCCATATTTTTGATATGTTATTTTGAATCAGTTCAGAAGTTTTTTTTTACCGCAAACTGCGGAGCAAACCCGATTTCTGTTGCAATTTTTTCTAGGTTTGGTGATTTCTTTCGCTAGGTTTACTGGACTATATTTATTATAGTCGTCGTCAACCTATTCCGGAAATCGTTGCTTTTCCTTTCAAGCAAGAAGACCCCGTACTGAATATTTTGTTTTTGACAATGAGTTCTCATGGAGACCTTAATGTAAATATATTTAATTTTTTGTGGAAAATACTACAACAGAACTTTCTATTACAGGGTAGACACGATCATACCGGGTATAGAAACTGTTGGTGGGTATTCGATCTGTTCTCCACCATGTAAATTAGTACAAGAAGGAAAACTAGACTTAGCTGTTAAATGTAGTGATCATCCTCCCAGTGCATGGGTATACCACAAGGTTAGTCTTTATTATTGTATAATGGTACTATCTGGGCTAACTAAATTCATTGTTTACTTTATTTCATTCATCAGATATGTACTAGCCCCGAAGACACAGCTTGGTCTTAACACAAATTTTGAACATCCATTTTGGTAGATAACAAACCTCATCTCTCAACCCTCCGTGTTTCGAAACAAACACACCAGCCGATCTCATTTTGGTAGACATACAGATAACCGATCGCGGTTTGACAAAGCATTCGATTTACCTCAGTTCTTAGCATCAGACTGGGGCTAGTACATATCTCTCTGGGTCCCGGTTTTGATACCCAATTTGTCACTTTTAATCGATATCTTGTAATTGTAATTCCCCGTTGAAATGTATTTCAACAGTTCAATAGACCTTTGTTTGGTCTTGGTATTTATTTATACGGTTTATTAGGCCTACTGTTTTCTGCGCACTGTATTGTGTTTTGATTGTAAGCCTCCGCACTATAAAGTGATAGTTTGAGTCCTTTTTGTAAATAAAAATGTACACCCTGCGATACGAGCACTCGTGGATTACATGTATTTGGTTTCACAGTTCGCATATTGTTAATGTGTTATAGTTCCTGACTTCCTGGCATATATATGGTAAATTGGATATACACAGGTCACGATTCTTAATACTGCGCCAAGTTTAGTATCAAGTCTTACCGAACCGTCGCTTAACAGTAATTGTATGAGACAGACCGTCTTTCTGCACTTAATGTCTAAGACAAGGCCTTTATATATGTGTTTATTTTCAGTGTAAAGTTGGTGATGAAGTGTCTGTACGTGTAGGAGGTGATTTCTACTATGATCCTAGAGATGATATATTATTAGATGATATTATATTAATAGCTGGTGGTGTGGGTATTAATCCACTCTATAGTATTATACAACATATTAAACATATACGACAAACATCTTCCGTATTAACTACATTATTATACAGCGCTAAAACACAATCAGAACTTATCTTCAAGGTAAATTATGTTTTAAAGTAACGAAGCAACATTTACATTATTTCGCTAAAATATCAATTTCTCACTGATTAATCCACCTTACTGTGTATTCAGATTGATTATTTAACATTTAATCAGGAAAATAATATCAGAATACCAGCGCTTGATAACCTCCGGGGTTGGATGCAAACGGATTTAAAACAGGCTTATCACTTCTGTACGCCAACAACAAAATGGCGGCGGGCTAATTTAATATCAAGCGGCATATATTGATAGGATTTCAATTCAACATATCTTTGTAAATACTGGACGGACATTTCTATTAGAGATTCACCGTTCTCAATATTTTAGTTTGCAAGGGACACCTATTGTGCTAGAATCCTATATTTAAACAAATAAGTATTAGAACCTGTTTGAAGCATCAATCAGAAACTCACACGAATAGTAATGCTGATTTTAAATTATTCTGCTATCTACCTTGGCGACGTAGGGCTACAGACTTGTTATCCTCTCAAGCGGGAGCTAAAATAAAGGACCCGTTTTGCTTTTGTTGTATGGATTGGATAACAATATATATATATATCAAACCAACATATGTAATATTTAATAAAATGATATTGATTTGTATTTGTAGAAAGAATTAGAAGATTTATGTAGTTCATGTCAATATACGGATGTTGTATTTAATACAACACAGACTCAGTCAGATCAAAAATCAATTAACTGTAAGTATATTGTCCCATGTTTATTAACATCCGTTAATATTGACCACCGTAAATGGTAATATTTTGGACCAATATGCGTTTTAATAAATATAGTTTTATAGTCTAAATTTGACCTTTAGACTGAAATATTTGGGCTTTAACAAACAGGAGGGTGTATGTGAGATTAATTACTGTAATTATGATATTTATTTGTAATTGTAGTTGGGAGAATAAGTGAAGACACTATCCGTCGAGTTGTAGGTAAAAGTAAACCTGATAAAATTACAGCTTTTATTTGTGGACCTTCATCTATGATAGAAGATGTAACATGTATATTACAAAACTGTGGACTAGACTCGTCCAAGATACGATTTGAAAAATGGTGGTGAAATTTGAGTTTAACTTATTTACTTGAGAGGAATTGCTTTACTGTTTGCACATATTTGTTAAAATAAAAATATTTTATAAATATAAAACTAAACAACGTTTGTTAGTTATTTTTTTTTATAAATTCCAAAATGAAAACACGTAGAATATTATATTTTATGTAATAAAGACATCTTGTTATATACAACCGTTCAACCAGCAGGAGCCACGGTGGCCCAAAGAGTAAGGCGCTGCTTACTATCGTTCTAAGAATGCCTGAACTGATGATGCGACCACCCTCTTTTACTTGGAAATGCGGGTCTCATAGAATATGCTACTTTTGCCGATACGTTAATCTGACACTACCCAAATACCATTCGGTCAGTAAAACAGAACTATTTACTCTCTCTCTCTCTCTCTCTCTCTCTCTCTCTCTCTCTCTCTCTCTCTCAGTCGAAATAGATATAACAACAGTTAACCATACAAATCGAGTTTATATCGCAGGGCTGGTTTGTCGTATTTTTACTCATCATGTGCCTGTATGTATTAATTTATTAGACCATTTATATTGCGGTAAGTATATCATTGCTACGAATCTGCTTCAACCCGCTTCAAAAACTAATGTACAGTGGCGACCCCACATTTTGCTTTTGACTATCCTGGAACGTTGTGGTTGGATAAAATCATAGATTATAGGTAAAGCGGTTGGTAGAAAAATATAACAACCAGCCATGGCAAAGGAGAATATGTTTTAAGAAAATGTATTTTGTTTAAGCACGTATAAAATATATCCCTGCTTGGGCCCCGCTAACCTTGCGGTAGCACAGCGCCTGTTATATACGAGGACAACAGAAGAGCAAAATTTAACAGATCTTTGAAAAACTGGGGTCCTCATGCCATAGTTAAAACGAAACGAACATTTTATAATCAGTACACGATTCGTGTAATCTACTGTGGTTTCGGGTGCCATTTGTAATGAACAAAGAAAACCATACCCTACAAAGCAGTGCGGAAGTGATTAGTAATGGGTGGGGGCGGTGATATATATTGGGTAAAGACAACCAATGCCAAGTTTTTCGTGTGAGTCTACCCAGGAATTCTTTAAAATCAAAATAAAGTTACTTTGAAATTGAAGTTTAATACATGTACAGCTATATAACACATTGATGTAAAAGTTTCTACCAAAAAAACACGAATATGTTTATAAATATGATTAAAATATATACAACTCACCGATATACACATTAAAACGGTCAATAAATTTAGATCACAGCACCGTATTGTTTCAACACACATATAAAATGTAAGCGCACTATAGGTCTAATACACAATTATAATAATGTCGTCAAAATGAAACAAAATAATGTTAATTGAGAGAACCAGTAACAACAATAACACAACAACTATGTTTGTTTTGGGTCCATGATCTTGATCACGGTCTGAGACTATGGAATACCAGTCCAGATATCTAATCCGTAATTTGGTTCTTTTCAGTTTTGAAAGTGCGCCATTTAAGCAGGCTATCTCATAAGATATCAAAGGGGTACCATGTTACAAGGGACTTCGATTTTCCTCCCATACGAGCGTCTTACTCACTTAGCAACCGTGGCTCTCTATCGTTTCTGACATTGTACACGTCGTTACTGAAGCACCTAGAGATTTAAGTAATACTATTCATCTCGTTAGATTTGATTCTGGCAATATTCCATAGTCCTTTGTGTCATTAACTGAAAACCCCAAACCAGCTCACTTCCAAATAGCCACGAAATCATCATTATACTATTTACATCTGTCTTTGGTTGTCTTGAAATCATATTACAATTGCGCTGTGGTAATTCAGTTCACTGAGGTGTATATTATGATGGCCGACAAGTCTTATTTTATTAGGTTTAAGGCCCATTCTCACGGTGCGACTTGTAGTAACTACTTGTAGTATTGACCCGAGTTGCAGCGTGAGAACACCCTAGTCGTACCAACTTTTACAAGCTCCCAACCAGTTGAAAGCGAGTTGGGTGAAATAGAAACTTCCCTATTTCAGTCAACAGATCGTATGAAATTGACCAATCAGAGACGTCGAGTATTAGTACAAACACGAGTTCTCTCCCCTTGTTGTTTGTAAACATGGACGCGAAGCCGGCAGTGGGTCTACGCAGTATCCACTGTCTAACCCAGACGGATTTGGGTTTTCTCTTTTTCTTTTTGTTCTTATTTATCAAATGTAGGGCAATAATTGCCAGTGTCTCTTCGTCGCTTGATGACGCCATTATGCTAAGACAAGACGAGATTATCGCGAGATTTCAAGTCGTATCAACTCATTTATATACGATTTTGTAATCTACATGTAGATACTACACGTAGATACTACACGTAGTTACTACAAGTCGCACCGTGAGAACGGGCCTTTAGCGCACGCATAGAGGCCTTTTCTGTGAGAGAAACCGGTGTAAACCCACAAGGTTGAAAAGGCGCCCAAATCTCCACGCCAGATACGCTCACACCAGGGATCGAAACCACGACCACATGCTAGAGATGACCAGTCAGCAAGAGCTCGAAGCGCAACACTTTAGACCACCAGTGATCCCTTCCAATCAGCAGTTTGTACGGTGGACAAGGCAACATTATTTATTTCTTTAAATAATAACTTCACTTTCAGGGCATATTTTTTTTATCGTAAAGTTGTAAATATGCACCTGAATACTGGTTTACACCACATAACTTTATTACACCAATGATTGCAATATATTCAGATTTTAAAAAAGCTTTACAGTATTCTATTACCGTACACTTTATCGAATATTCACGTGATTCGTATGAAACAATGACGTTTAGAGCTAAAATAATATGTCACAAAACACAATCCAGTAGTTTGATTTCACTGAGTGGCGATTTCGTTTTAATCCAGTATCAAGTTCTGATTCAGAACCTGCTTCTAAATATCCAGCTTTAAAGTCGAGATCAGTAAGACGGGATATAAGAAAGGTATTCCGTCAAACCACTGCGTCCCAATTTGTTTTTCAAAGTTGTTCACATTAAAACGTTCACACATATGACGATATTAAATGTTATAAATGACCACTGTGAACCGAATTTACATATCCAGAATCAGTATCCCCTTCTTTCACAGGAAGTGCCATCATTGGTAAGGCTTCATCAATATTTGCTGTTGTAACACCTCCGTTAGAAATATACTTATTGTTAATGTCGACAATTTCAGAATTCAAGGCCGTGCCTTCGTTTAATGTAGGTCCCTTTCCATTAGTTGGTTGACCATCATGTGACTGGTCATCATGGTTTGAAAACGATGACACAGAACCGCGCACTTTTGAGACATACGTCGCGAAAGTACTTAAGTGAGATCGACCACGCTGAAACGTGTGAAATCGGTTTAATTTAAAACGGCGCCAGTTTTTCTTTATTTCTGTTTGTACCTAAAATTAAGAAAAATAATTCATATGTAAATCAGTGGCAATCGTAGGACATAACCCTGTCGCCCAGACCAATACCGATTTCCAGTCATCGATTTCTTGGCTTTGATTTTCCGTTGGCAATTGTTACATGGAGATGTAAATTTAACCATTTACATATACCTTGACTGGTTTATACAAAACATGTCGCCTCCATCTCCGTTATAAAAGGGTGCATTTGAAAATAGATTTATAAATCTCGATGGCTTGTCGGCCATGGATTCTGGCTGTAGCGAAAATATAACTGACAATCTGTCGTGTTGAAAAATATTACCGCAGACCAATGTTTATTCGTCGGTGATGGAAATCACAGTAAAATATCCGTTTATGCTTGACGACCTTAGCACATCTCCATGTCACCGTTTTTGAGAACAGGACATAGATATAACTGACACATATTTAGCAACTTACATAAAGAAGCATATTGACAAAATGAATTAATTTGTTTTGATTCTGTTATAAATATGCTAAATAAAATATCACTAGAAAGCCCAGACAACACTTAATATCATTAGAAAGTCCAGACAACCCTATGTTTGCCAATAATTGTAGTTTCTCTGACAAATAAGCAACAATATTAAGAGACACCATTGACCCATTTGTAAAACTTGGTCGTTTAACGTCTGCTTCCACAATAGTAATCTTATAAGTCACTGATGAACTGGAAATTCTGATAGGTCGAGGTACCTTTTAAAAGGATTGAGTAATTATTAGCTACCCACACATGTGCATTCTCAGAAGATGAAAGAGAGTTTGCACGCCCGGGTGCAGTTAAAAAGCATACTTTCTAATGATGTGTTAATCTCATCTACTTATCAACCAATCGAGTTGAAGTAAATTTTTTAATTCATTAAAATACCACTCTAACTAAACTGTACCGGCAGATTAAAGGAATGTTCCATGAATCATGTTTTTGTTTGTTTCGTGCCAAGGATAACAATAGGTTTATAATCATCTTTAAATAGTTTAATTGCAAACTCTTACCTCACTATTCAAAAAACAAAACAACAAAGCGACAAAGAAACCCTGAAATAAGTGAAAAATATGTATTAATTAAATTCAAAAGTGTCCGAAAACAAGAAGTATAATATGTACATTTAAGCTGTGTATTCTGCCTGTTGGAATTTTTGGATATTTATCATGCAGTACCATTAGGTCGCCTTTTAAAAGGCTTCGTACTTTCATATTACATATTTAGTACTGACAGAGACGATGATGTGGCTCTAACGGTTGGCACTATTTAAAAGTCCATGTGTCATTTCAAAAATCCATGGATCATTTCAAATATTGATGTTTCAAAATAGATTTTACACTGATATGTACACAACCGAAAGCGAGATGATGTCGCCGAATGAGACATTTTGAATGAGTTCGGTTAGTATTGAGTTGGTGTCGAGAAAATAGCACCAGTGGATCACTTTGATCAGATTTGCCAATCCAGCGCTAACTTAATGCTACGTCACCCCTTGCTCTAACTTTTCTAAACCCAAATATTAAAATAAAGCATTTCGAGGTTACGTATGTATATAGTGAAACAGTAACAAACGCATGTGGCCAATTCTAATCATTGCAAAATGTTCTGTTGTTCTTCGTCAGAAACATTCAGCCCGCCATGCATAACATGGACCATTGGGATGTGTAAAGAACCTGCCTTAAATAAGATTTGCACTAACCTGTATGGAATTGAAAAACATTTCAAAATAAAGTTTAACGAGTTCCAGTCTTTCATCAAGACGATCCGGTAAACCAACAAAAACAATATAGTGTACACCAAACAACGGTATTAAAACCAGCGTCGATTTGGCTAATTTTCTGTAATAATAATATACAAACAAAATTATACAAATTTTATGTTTGCAGAGACTTTTTAAAAAGGGTCTAACGTCCACTCGATACAAAAACTAGGTCATTTGGGAACTTACATATGATTTCATTTCTTTGCAATAAATAGCTATAGCGCAGAGTTCCCTAGCAATAGCAGAGGGAGGAAATAAGAGAATATGGAGAAAATTCACGAGGTTTGACAGAGTACCATCCTACTCGTCACGTACAAGTATGGAAGCAAAACCTAGCCACTCAATGACAGCTGCATTAGAGTTGACAGAACTAATATTACTAATATCCAAGTTGTAATATATTTTGTGTTCATTAGGAACGAGTCAGTACTAAAAGGCCATATCCGGAAACATATGTTGAAATTATTTCCGATTCTGTCCTTTTATACTAACACTAAAGCAGCTACCAAATGATTAAGATCAAGACAGCCCGAAGATATGAAATATAATTATTATCTTGCCAAGCTCATTGAAGAAGATCATGATCATGAGTCATTTATTGCTTAAAATAAAAATAGGATACTGCCAAAAATTCCAGATGTCTTTAACGATGCAATTTACTATAATGCATACAGAAGATTTTGTTAGCTGTCAATACCCAAAATATAACACGTCGAAACTAAAGACAAGACTGAAATTGCCGTATCACCAGGACCTTCTTTCTCGAAATCTAAAGATAAAGTCCAAATTTTAATAGATACTTCGATTTTGATTGGGTAAGCATTCAAATCAATCTAATATTCACCAATCAAATTTCTAAAATTTGGATTTAGATTTTAGTTGAAATTTCGTGAAACAGGCCCCAGGTAGCCGTAACTTTATTGAAGCCCCCACCCTCCTCCTCACTGCACACGTTGGATTATCCGGTTTCCAGATCTTGATTTCCTTATTGAAAGAAGATGCACGTTAGAGAGTTGGTATTTATATCTAAAGTTCACTATATATGTATTCATATAGTGCAGCTATCGAAAATGGATTGCGTATTTGACCGGTACGAATGTGGATTTGCGTTTCCATCTGGACGGTTGAAGAAAAACAAATACAAAATCTGCAACATTTGTGAATTCCGATTGAGAAGTGTCATTAGGTGTTCTAGCTAGACTTAGCATAAATGCGTCATGCACAACAATATTCAGTGTATATAAAGTCAGCATTCCGGTAGTGGGCTCTAGAGAAGGTCGGGGGGAATATTATTGCAGAAATATTTATTGTTACAGACAATAACTTTTAAGGAAAGGGTGCTTACAACAAATAATACTACGTGGACATATATTATACAAGATACACATTCTATTCCTAGGACGAGTTGTACATAGCAGTAAAACACGTGTATGCCAGACTTAACCCACGACCATGTAGTAAAACAGTCGTGGGTCAGAATAATACCAAGATCGAGTCGTATTCGTATATTGTAGTAAAACAGTTGTAGGTCTGACTAATACCATGGTCGAGTTGGCTTTAGTAGTATAACAGTTATAGGCCAGACTAATACCAGGGTCGAGTTGTCTATAGTAATAATACAGTTATAGGTCAGACTGATACCATGGCCGAGTTGTCTATAGTAGTAAAACAGTCGTAGGTCAGACTTATAACACGATCCAATCGTCTGTAGCTGTAAAACATATGAAGGCCAGACTAATCCCACGACCCAGTAGTAAAACAGCCGTGGGTCAGAATAATACCACGATCGAGTCGTATATTGTAGTAAAACAGCTGTAAGTCAAACTAATACCATGGCCGAGTTGTCTAGAGTAGTAAAACAGCCGTAGGTCTATAGCAGTTAAACAGCTGTAGGACAGACTTATACCACGACCAAGAGTCGTCTTTTGTAGGAAACCAGTTGAAGCCTAGTCTACTTCCACGATCGAATCGTCGTCTATTGTAGTAAAAGAGTTGTAGGACAGACTAATATCACGACTGAGTCGTCTATAGTAGACCAGACGTATTAATCGTGATATATAATAACTACAGCAATAGCCAACAATATTGTTTAGTAAACAAACCAAATTTGTCGTTATTTAATTCAAAGCGATATCTAGTTTTTATGTGACAGCTTTCGTATAAACGACAAATTAACACCTATTCAGTTTCCAATATGCTCGACATAAGGCCATATCCACCACCACCCCTCCCACGTGCACCCATATAAAACAATAACAAAAACAACACAAGAAAACAGTTCCATGCAAAACTGCCTAGCTACATGCTATATATTCTATACTTATCGTAATTACTTAGCAACAGACCTATAGGGTTAAAACAAATTATTAAAAACAATTAGTGCAAGAACGTAATCGATCAATTCTAGTATCGTGCATAAATAAGAAAGTACATGTATATCAGAAATTCCCACAACCCGTTCAAGTGAAAGGACAGGCAAGGCATATTTGGCTAAAAATCTAATCGAATAAGCTTTGATTATCTAATAAACACTGCATTCTAGAAGCGAGAAACCATTCAGACATTAAGATGACCACTAGGAGTACAATCTGATTAAAAATCAAAAATCTGTATTTCGTTTCGTTTTTTATACTTTCGATGGCTTACACTACATGAAGATCTCACCGATTAATGGTCAGGCCAGAGGTCGTACTAACGCATTTTGACCCTATAAACCAGACATTGATTAATCAAACAATGTTGACCTTTCTTGAGGTTTACCCGCAGTTCCGTGCATCGTACGCCAAGAAGTCGCCGCAACAGATGGTTTCATTGGCTAATCCCTCACGCCATCCAGAACACAGTTTATGTAACAACTCTTCCAGACCCTAGTGCAGTAAAGACAAATAAAACGCCTTTTTTAACTATAAAAAACGAAACGAAATAGGAAGTGTTTTAATCCGATTAAGATAAGTAATTCTGTGATAGGCCTATAGATAATACGTAGTTAAAAGTACAATGCTAACTATTCCTGCAAAACCAACCATCTTGGATAACTAATTTTACTAAATATGTCAAGAATTGTAATACCACACGGTACTACAGTTATTTAATGTTTAGTAGTGTAGTGTATAAACAATCGTAACAATCAAGGGCAATAACAATGGAACATCGTTTACACCAATATCATCAAATCGATAGGGGTCATTTTTACCTAAGTATATAATTTTTCGGAATATTTTATGACATTCGCGAGGTAGTGATCTCGTTTATCAACAACTCTGACACCGATTTTGCGAAAACGCTAAAGTCTGTAGGTACCAAAATTACCTATAATACTATCCTGGGTGCCTCACGAAAATTTAAACAAAAGTATTTTAATAATGCAGCCTTTTCATTGGCTAAGAGCTAAGATTTGCAATAGCATTTTTGCTAACAACGAATGAAAACGCACCATCCTTAAATTATTTTAGTTGACGTTTTCACGAAAAAAGTTCCCGAAACTCTGATGAAATTATGTCCGACCTTCAACTTCATAGAGTAGGTATGAAAACAGTATGTAATGTTTGTTTATCAACAATCGTATCTTTTTATAGAAAATAATAACCACTCCTGAAAATTGAAGCCAGATCGGTTCAGCACTTATCGCTGTAAGTACAAGTAATCGTAAAGGGGCATTTATTAGCTAGAATGTGGCAATTGAAATTCGTTGAAGACCATACATGAACTCAAATCTTCACTTTGCATTGCACAAGCACATAAAGTAGTTTGAAAATGTTTCAAGTAAAGTGTTAATATGAAATTTACACCCGGAAGTAGGTCAAGACGACCCATCCTCCATTCCAACATGATTGAAGACCTGCAACGGTTTCGTAATTTTGCTTCAGGGCCACATTGTTAAATTCTCAAATCTTTAACGAGCCAATTTTTACAAAAAAAAAACAAGTTTTACTGTAGCCAGACGATACATCTTAATATTTCCTTTGGGACAACCTGCGAATGGTTGGACTAGATGATGACATCTTAAATTTATAGATCGGAGCTTGTCTAGAGATGAGAATTTTGCTTTCAGTCACTCTTGATGTAAAGCAATGGTTCAGAAACTTTTTGTTACCAATAATATGTAACTACACAATAATGAGGACCAATTAATGGTGTATTATGTAGGATAGAAATGGTGTTTAACGTCCACTCGACAATAAACTAAATGATTTCGAGAGTAACATTCATTTCAATAATTCGCTTTCAATATTTGCATTGTTTTCGTTCATTGACGTTTGTCGTCAACTCCATGGCAGACGTCCCACAAAAGCTTAACCAACCTGTGAAGTCTCGTATCCTTCCGCCTCAAAGTCATGAATATTCACTAAAACCTGGCATAAAACGTATACTCAAACCCTCATGCTCGATTCTACACCCTAAAGTCAATAAAAATCAATCGTCATCCAAAAGGGGGGCGGGGATTTGGTAAAGGAGAGAAAAACTAAACATATCTTGGGCCCTTATTTCAATAGGCTTGTCACTGCGGATTGATTTTTTGTGATGTCAGCGCATGGAGTTGATGACAAACGTCAACGAACGAAGAATAACGTAAATATTGGAAACAAGTGACTATGATATCGTTTTGTGGGAATGAGCGTGGCGAAACCACGCAAGCACAATTTGATGGGACGACTTTTTCAATTCTTACGAACAATGGAATCATGTAAGAATTCGCACCTTTATGAATATGTATTAGTAATATGGTTATTAGTATTAATTTTAATTTAAATGAAATACTCACTGATACCTGAATTTCTTTGCTTCAGGAGAATTAACAGCATTTAATTTGGTAAACAAAACACGAACAATATTTAAGAAAAATATAAAATTTATCTGAAAAGGAAAAGTAACAGAATAGACGACGCTCTACAATTTTAATCCACAACATATGAAGTTTCTTCAAGAAATGATCACATGATATAGGTCATCACCCTGTAAGGAAGCGGACATGAAACCCATACACGCAGGCAGTCAGTATACACAGGTTAACAATTAATTAAGAAAACAAAATCAAAATATACAACGCTAGATACCACCCTCGCCTGGGTCGAATCATAGGCCTATCATTTCTACGACGGGCTTATAACATAGAGAAATAAAATGAAATGTGGTTTAACGTTCTACTGTTTTGCTCCTAACCTGGGCTAATGAAGACGGGCATACGCTATGAAGGAAATTTTGCCCGGACAGCGGCACTATGGCCTACTTTTAAATGGAATACCAATTGTCAAGGGAACTTTAACGTGCACGCCAATGTGTACCGGGACCTTGGTTTTTCGCCCCATCCGTACGACCACATATAACAGCTGTCCTTGTCAGGGGGAACCCGGACGGGTTTATTACATAGAGATTCAACTTATAGGGATTCCTATTGCGCTAAAATGACGTAACGATACTTTAATACTTCATTTTTAAATATCAAAATGCTTTTAAAATATTGCAGATCAACTGACCGTTAGGTAAACTAAGATCAGTAACTTATTTAATTTGATCTATTTTATAAAGAGAAATACATACCACAATAGATGCTACGATAGGACCTTTCATAATCCAGAAATATCCCGGTGTTGGTGACGTATTCCAACAACTGAAATATAAAATATAATCTCCATTATTCGACATGGGGTCTATTGTAATGAATAATATTACAGACAATCACCCGGGCGGTTGACATATTTCAATAAATGTGATGCAATGATCCGTTTCTTAAGGAAGGGTATTTTACTCTTTACACTT
This sequence comes from Patella ulyssiponensis, assembly GCA_963678685.1. Taxonomy (NCBI): domain Eukaryota; kingdom Metazoa; phylum Mollusca; class Gastropoda; family Patellidae; genus Patella; species Patella ulyssiponensis. The sequence goes on along the minus strand of OY783225.1, from coordinate 84,757,957 downwards.
AAAGATTCATCGTGTTGGATTTAGTTAAAGAGCTGAATGTTCTTGTTTTTATAGTTTAACCGACAATATATATATATAAAAAAAAACCCTGAATACACGCGAATTGTTTGCATTTTGACAAGAAATAGTCTTAAATAATGTCTCGATTGTCAATTACCATTGCACCTTTATTCAACAATGTCTCTATTTTCAAGCCTTCAATGCGAGTGACGACCAAGTTAATGTTTAAACATGGTCTTATCCTCTCAAATTTAAAGATGCATAATGCAAGAGCTAAATCTGACTAATGCAGATCTTTGTTTGGCATTCGTTCACATGGCAAGCCCATAATCAACTCATTAAACATACATTATGCAAGAGCTAAATCTGCCTATTGTAGGTCTTTCTTTAGGCCTGAAATATTATGTCAGACATTAATTAACTTATCCAGACCATAATCAACTCTCGATGTCAAGTCTAGCCTGTGATATTTGCTGAATTGTAGTTCGATTTCCAGCAAAATTGTCCTTCGTGATTAAAGATTAAATGGATAATCGAAACTACCGGTTTTGTCTTACCGACTTAGGAATGATGACCGAGGCTAAGCGGAACTTTCATTCGCTTAGTAATCAGTTCATAGTGGATCAATTTGACTGAAATTTTCAGCAAATTGCCTTTACTTTAGCTACGTTGTAACTATTATTGTAATTTAATAGATTAAAAAAAACAACCCAAATCAACAGTTCTACGGATAACAATTACTGTATTTTTTTTTTTATCGGAGGTTTCTACAATGACTAGTTACTCCAATAAAAATGCAGTACATGTTATTCAAAGGACTGGTTTGTTTATTTTAACTTCCAGTTCTTTATCCAATCTTAAATATTGTATCTTTAAGGCATCCGGCTTGAATATGGGCTTGGTATGTGAATACATGTCTAAATACTAATTCATGTAACATCTGATGCCAGAAAAAGACCTGCATCAGGCATATTAAACTCTTACATAATGCATCTTTAAGGAATTCTGTTGGCCTAAACATTGTTAAGACCTTTAAACATGTATTCGATAAACACAGACGGGAAAAAACAGTCGAATAAAAATTATACAGTGTTATATTTCGGTTGTTTACTCCGATTTATTCTAGTCTAAAGACATTACTTTATAGAGAGTGTTGTGCTGATTGGTAGACTCCAGATTATCTTACCAATCAATATACAAAACATCCCGGAAATATTTTGAGAGGCTTTGATCATCCAGTCAAAACGTTTGCTGTATGGCGTCATCACAGATTAAGATGTTAATGAAATGGGGGGTTAACGTCCGATTTTCTGAACAAATTGGGATAATAAAGGCCGACATGAGGCAGTGAACTTCGACGTAAATTTAATCCGACCAAAGGTTCCTATACTCTTCATCAAACTCCAACCACAAAGAGATCGTTTGACTTTACACGGGGAGTCCCATCAGCACAAATGGGGGCTGTTCATTGTCAGGAACTCGGTCCGGCACCATTGACAAGGGGAGGAAACTCACTAAGCCAACGTGGCTTCAAATAAGGCTAAAGCAGATAGCGGTTGGTTTCAATGATAATTCAATTATTTTTCTATACTTACTATTTATCTTCAATAGTAGCTCGAACTATCACCCACGGTAGAACAAATGTTACTGGGGCGGCTGTAAACATAAAGATGAAAAGTTATCACATTTTGTGTCTTTTCCAACTAAATTAATACTAGATTGGTTATGATTTTATTCAGATTTTAATATTATACTTATCTACACTAAACATGGGGAGGGATCTAACTATTATTTTGTAGCGCTATTGTTCTCTTTGAATGGATGGATCCCTGGACCTCCTGGTTAGTGGGCTAGTGTCGTACTTACTGTCCCCATTGGAGCAAAATATCACGTCTTTAAGTGACGTGTTGAGAGAATGGGGGCAATTATTGTAGAAATACTGGAAAATACTGATTTTTCCTCCCTTAGTGTAGCTTGGAAACACAAATCAGTACATTACCAAGAGGTAACTAGTTTCATTGATAAACTAGACCACGCCTGGTGTTAGATCTTATTAGCCACGAGTCGATTTCTTGATGTAGTAGTTATAAGAAATAATGAATTCTTACCCCAACCAAAGAGCATATACCACTTAATACCAGTTTTTTCTGAGAAGACAGCCACTGACACTAGCATATGTAGATATAACCCTTCTACAAATACCCAGATATAGTTAGCTCCTAATATGTAATGAAACGTTGTGAAAAACAACTTGCACTGCCAATGCTAAAAAATACAAAAAATATAAAGTTTAAGCTAGCTATTTTTGTCGGGACCTACAAGCAGTATGTATGGATTCAAATTCTATGCTTTGATACAGCAGTGTAGGTTCATCGAACATAAGAACAGGTGCCCGATAATATGAAATAAAATGGGGTTTAACGTCCTACTGTTCTGCTCCGATTGGGCTAATGAAGACGGCCATGCAGTGTGCTATGTGGAACATTTTGCCCGGACAGCGGACCAATCGCCTACTCTTATACCGAATTCCTAACCACTACAAAGCTGTCCTTGTCATACCCGACGTGCTGTACCCACTGACAAGGAGAAACCACGTCGGAAAACCCGGTGAACTTTCTCGGCCAAAACAGAGAATCGAACACACGACCCCAGGCTAGTGAGCCAGCGTCCTACCAACTTAGCCACTCCTATTGCGTCAACAATTTAAACTTTGGTTCAATTCTATCCTAATTACAAATGAAGTAATTTTTATTCGTCAAATTACATTCCATCTCATCCAACATAATTAAACATAGTGGTTGACATACGTGGTATTCAAACTACCAAGGGTTCGTTTACGTGTACGCAAATGTGTACACGGGACCTGTTTTTTTGTCCCACCCGTACAACTAAATATTGTCCTTGCCAGGCCCTAAATGTAGACTGACAATGGAAATGCTAATTTAAAAGTCGTTAACTTAGTATTTTAATACGGCTGTTAGAATCGGCATTTGTAATTCCAGTGGCAGCTAATGTAATTCCTGTCAACGTCCTACCTTGAAGTCGAGGTAAACAAGACGATATTGTATTGTATGGATGTTATTCTGATAAATATATCAACCAGGATGCGATGTAGACACTCATCAACTTTCCTTACGGCTATTCATGTTTAGTTAGGTCAAAGAATCTCATCACATTATTAAAATCGGATGAAACTGTAGTACAATGACTGATTGACCGAAATGTTCAAACACTGTGTCAAAGATAGTTATTAGGAACTAGAAGCCGGACCCAGTGGGGGATACTAATCATAAACGCCACTTTAACATACGTAGTAATGGTTCGTGAGCAGACAATGCTCGTAACCACTGCTTCAGAAATAATACAAACTGGATTCGACATCTTTTATATTGTATAAAACAATAAAATGCAGACGGTGGGTCTACGGCCTACCATTATATCGTACATGGGACCTCGAGTTTTCGTCCCATCCGAGCGACTATACGTTGTCACTTGCCATGCCCCCTCCCGATGAGCTTTCTCGGTCAACACAGGGACCGAACACGGGACCTCCAAGACAGGGAACCAATCTCTTACTCACTGGGTCACCATTGCCCTATGCGACATTGACGTATAGATTTTGACTTTACTTTTTGAAGTCCGATACGAATCGATTCAAAGAAATAATAAATGGAAAACAAAATCTACCGTTCCTCGTATCAATGTACGGCGGCTTCCATTAAAGTTAATTGATCCTCTGATTGTTATGGATGGATATAAGGAGTGAATGACCATACTTGTATACAATTACAAGAACTAGGACAATTTACTCAATTTTACTGTACGCCGCCATTTTGAACTCTGGCGATTTTCTTTGATTGTAGGCTATTACGTAGTCGTGTTGTTATTAAGTTGTTTCTTATATGTTTGTGTTTGGCAGTGTGCGGTTTCTGTCTGTAATTTGTGAGTATTACACGATAAAAAAAGAAACGTTAGCTATACAAATCTGTTTTCTGTTCATTGGTTAATTAAAACAGCAGTATAGGCCTATAATGCCCCGATTTAGACGGAAACAAAGAAGTCATGTTAGATGACCAAAACCTAAAAGAATGTAACCATTAAAATATTTATTAGCTGTATTTCGTGTGCTAAGCTTTTTCTATTCATTTATTGTCTGAAGCTCACAAGTTAATGTTGATTTTATCTCCATTTTGTCACCAAGTAGATTTATGTAAAGCCAATTTGTTACATTTTCGAGACAAGTGTCGTAAAAGGGCAATTTACCATTCGGTGGTCGCGTCTCCTACAACATTTATAGTATTTTTTTTAGCTGTTAAGTTTCAAAATAAATGTTTTATCCTCTGCTGTTTCAAATAATTGGAATTGATTTATCATTATTTGAATTAAAACATCAGCAATTTTTTGTAAAACCCGAATTAAAATATATTCTAATGGATAGTCTGTCAGATAAACCAATAAAAACACAATTAAACTTATAAACTACAGGAAAATTAAGTATACAGGAAAAAACCCGAGAGAGTATAGATGGGTTGTTTTAAACTAGGCTGAAGTGTATGACTCTTTCCCCATCACTTCAGTTGACTATTTGGGTGTTTGACATCCAGGACTGAATCGGAGACATCGCAGACTCTTTTCTTTGTGTTTCGTTAAATACTAATAATGATTCAACGGTTTTGATAATTTTCACAAAAATTCCTTCACTTAATTACTTACATTATATTTAACATACTTCAAAAGTAATTGAAGCATTGTGTCTGCAACTTTCCCATACAAAATTGTTGTCAAAACAGTGATTATTTTTTAGGTCTTTTTATAAACAGACGATGCCGTTAGATGATATTGTTGCACATCAATTTTGCCGTGTCTCATATAATGAAATTTGATTTCTAAATTGTGTGGTATGTATTGGTTTGGTTTAGTACGTTGACTTTTGAGGTTGTGAAAAATGCAATCAGTGCCACATCAATTGTGCGTCCATTATCAATTCTGGTTATTTGGTAGCCATACTTATCCTTGATAACTCTGGCGATATCTAGTTTAATGATTCAAGAAACGACGTCTCTAACTCATATTGTCATCGAAGTAAACCAACTGGGATTTTTGTCTATTCGACTTTTAGGCGTGTTATGTGATTTTCAAAGAATTTGATACAATTAGTGGACTAAAGTACTCATCAAGGGAGATATAGGGTGACCGTGATGGTATTTCCCTAAACGAAATCTACCAATAAACTACGAATTGTTATATTACTTCTATCTAGGTATAACATGTAACAACTTCATAAAGTCGAATAGAAATATAATGTACTGCAAGTATGGGGAAAATATAATGATACCAGTATTATTCATAGAAATGCTTAGGCCGTGGGCATAAGTTGGGACGATTTATTCTACTGTGCGCCCATCTATAAGCGACACCGTTTAAAATGGCACGTTTAAAAATAAAGTCAGAGTTTGAAAAACCCTTCATATATTGCCCAATTACTAACTGAATAAACAAATTAGATTAACCCAATATATACATCATCTTAAGTGTAAATTTTGGGTTGAAGTGGGTGATCTCTTAATATAAATTTTGGGTTAAAGTGGATGATCTCTTAAATGTAAATTTTAGGTTAAAGTGGGTGATCTCCGATTTACAATAACTTTTATGGTACTTTACATGCGCATAGGTTTCTTTGAGAGTGGCAGAAGCAGGGACACAAAAACACGCTACGATATTTACAGTCATGGGATCGCTTGTAATCTGATGTGTTATGGCATTGAATTAATCACACAAACTCTTTTACTCACCGTGCCTTCTTCAATGTATGACAGTTGACCATTTGGTAAAATTTTTACATCAGCAGAAAAGGCTACCCCCTGAACTAGGAGATTTTCTTTCATAAAGGATATAGATGCTCGCAGAATAAAAGATGCGAACAGATTTATGTGGATGGTATTTCTTGCACAATGGAGTCGTCTGAAAGATAACATTTCCATCGTCAAATGCAGTCATACAATTGAAGATAAACGGTCTATGTCTCTAGGGGTACTGCGACACATACATATACACAAGAAAAACCTACAATGGTTACAATGTACACATATATCAAATACAACAAAGGTACATAATTGGATCAAGTAAATGTCCAGTCCTTGGCCTGTAGGGATACAAGCTTCACTCAAAATCGAAAGGACACAGTTCATCAAATCAAATATTTCTACGCCTTTCTCCCCTTTCCCTTCCCCCCTTTTGCATGGCGATTTTTTGTTGACTTTGTTGGATAAAGAGTTGAGAGGTTGGTTAGGTTGAAACGTAGGGCCGAAAATTGCGTGTTTACTTGTTTCTACTTCCAGCGTGTATTTCATGGAACCCCATACATGCTTTTGTTCCATCTATGGCAGAAAGCATTCTACCCAACGAAAATTTGGGAAAAAGTTAGAGCCGGTCTAAGGGACGAGAATTAACATTAAAGTCAATGGAGAAATTATTAGAGATCTGTGGTCAAACAATAAGGGAAGCAACTCAAGAACAAAGGGGAAAGTTTCCTAAACAGTGTGTGTTATTCGATAATTTTGATAAATTAGCATAAAATTCATCAACTTGCATCGCGTGTTTTTTGTTGGGTGCAGGCTGTCAACGAAGTTAGGTAATTTACAGATTTGATCTTGACAGAAAGGCGCAGCTTCAAAATAGGTAATGATTTACAGATAAAAAATGGGTTCGGTCATACACATTACCAGTGTTCACTATTTCTTAATGATATCAGTTACAGAAAATGAATCAAATCCCGTCCATGGATATCGAATGTTATCTATCACATTACAAACATAATATTTTGTAAGACACTAGTGCATTATTCAAGCCAAACGGCAATATGAATTATGGTAAACCTTAACAATACACTTGGACATTGTAGCAAGGTGATGTCAAGGAAAAGACATTTAATGTACTTTATTTTCGTAATCGCTTGACTTAAATCTTCCAATAAATTACTTACTTAAATTTTACCATAATAAAAACTGCTAACACCAATGATACGAGTGATAATCCATATCCAATATTATACATTATACTTATTCTTCCAACATGGGACTAGAAAAGAAAATCATTAATCATTTAGCAATTTATAAAACATGATTTAAGAGTAGATATGTGCATGTATAATACGACAGTTATGTTAGAGGAGGGAGTAGTGGCGGCTCATTGGGTAAGACGCTTGTTTCTATTCCAGTGGTGAGGGGTTCGCTCCTGGTGTTGACCGAGAAAGATAGTGGCGCTGCTGTCTAGTCATTCGGATCGGACGCCATATGTCCGCCTACAATATGCTAGTGGGACGTCAAACCCAATTTCATTTTATTTCATATTAGGAGTGAGGGTGTCCGAGAAATGCAGAGGACGCTAGGAAAAATATATGAAGTTGGAGGTCCAAACCACACCCTTGATAATGATAATAAGCTAAATCGCGCGAGTTAGACTAGACCACTCGACCACCAAATACCCTTATCCCCCGACGCCCCTTTGTGATAACAAGTCGACATATATCAGCCATTGCTACAGTAATAATGTATACAGTAGTGAATGATGACAGATACAAGTTGCGTGTAAGTTATTTTTATTAACGAAGATATGTGTGATTGAAACCACCATTGTAGTATATAACGTGATCGCTAAAGGTTATGCATGTGAAGAAAACTACGTAATTATTACAAAACTGAATGGCTTGAGACTTTTTATCGTGATCTTAGAAGTTATTTCAAATATGTTAATTAACAAATGAAATAGGGCATATTAACCTATAATTAACAAGAAAATCGTTTCAGACATTGTGCCATGTCCGATGAATAGGCGAATGTAAAGAAAATCGATTTTCCGATTAGTTACATCGATTATGTAATATATTCTAGACGGTGGGTATATATACAATTAATTATCTTACAGAGAAATGTTGTATTTGGTTTGAAAAACACGCACCACGATTCTTCGAATCAAATTATAGGTGTCACTGGGAATTTAAGCCATTCGATTTTCCAATGAAGTACCGACATTGATTGAATAAAGAAGTATTAAAGGAGTATCAACATTGAACAGATTTGTAATTTATTTCAATAAATTCTGATTAGTTATATCCAGTGAAGTCCGGGAATACTATATTTGGGTTACCAACGAACAATCATATCGGACAGACTGTATCACTTGAGACTTCGATTAAATGATGAGTTGTAGACATCGATAATCAACAGTCAATGATGAATCTATTTAAAGGGTTAACAAATCATGTTATGGTCTATATTAATATAAACTTGGGTAATGCCAAGAAATAATAAATTAAAGTAGATGTCGCCCAAAATCGTGAAACACCTCACCGGTAGAAAGGGTAGTTACGAGGTATATTCAAATCTACTAACGGTAAATTAAACAGATTCTCATTTCCTTTATATATTTTTTATATTTCTAAAGATTGTATTCAAGTATTGGTCATATATCACCAATTTGTGTATTATTCACAATATTTCTATAAGCTTTGAATTCAAACACCTCAGTAACCAATAGCAATCTACAGCAAAGCTCATTATGTGTGGCTTGAATTTACTAAAATTATAGTTTTGTCTGCGATATCACTTAAAGTGGACGCATCCTTAAATCCCCAAGAAGAAGCAGAGGGGATTAATATCTTACCCGCATTAGATCTGATACTGATGTCACACAGTGTGTATAATCTGCCCAGGTTTGATTAATATTAGAATCAAAGAACCAAGTTCCATCTTTTGTACAATATTTACTGGCATTAGCTGAAATACAGAAATATTTATCGTACATGCCATCAGTCTTAAAGTAATAAGTTTAAAAAAGACATCCCATCGAATTATTGCACACTAGTAAACAATGCCACATTATTCAATAGGATTTAGTGAAAAATAATTTGCAGAAATAATTTCGGCATTCAGTTATTGTTACTAAAAGAAAAACACGAAAGAGTAAGAAATACAGATTCATTTCGGAAAGGTCTTACATCACAATTTGTTCAATACACGTGTAACACTGACCTTGTGTATTAAAATCATCAACATAATCTGGACATGCTAAACTAGCTGATGTACCGGCTGGTGTATCAGGCCAACATAATATCTTATCCCAGACACTTGGACAAAATGTACCTGGAAACAAAATAAATACAGGTAATAGCTCATGGAATTCAATGTAACAATGAAGGCTCACATTACGGACCGACAGCTGGCTTATACTTTGACGTATGTCAGAATGATGAACAGGTCCACAATATCTACTTGAGACTAAAAAACCCTCCAGCTTCCAAGTAATAATTTACGTGCACTACCAAATTGTATACTATACCTTGGGTTATCGTGCCGTTTAGGTAAAGCGATAAAGAGATGCATTCTCTTCGAAAGGCATGAACACTTCCGAAGATTCGTCTCGGTATACACCCAGGTAAAATATGGTTGCAAGTGGTGGGCAAATAACCAAAGTTGACTCTGGCGGAGAGGACACCTTAAACCAGGCGCAAATTTGCGTATAATAGAACAACGAGGTTTTGACGCTGGAGACAGTTCAACCCAGTAGAAATGACGCGTACACTTACCATTTAATGTAGGTGTTGAATATATCATAGATCTGTAGCATTCTATGGATGCGTTGGTTATTCGTGTATTCTGTTCATTAAACGATATATCTACTATTTCCTGCAAAAAGAGAAAGGTTTTTTTAGAAGAGTTTTTTATTGTTATATTTCCAGTCAAATAGTTCAAGCAATAAAGTATATATTGTATCTAATTTGTGGGTCATCTGTATTACTATATTTTGTCATTAGTACCCGAGTATACAAAGCATTCTCAGACTTGAGTTGAGAATTTGCTCAAAATTGTTTGCTTTATTTTGACTAAAATACAGCCCTGTGCAAAGTTTTGTGATTCTGGATATTTCGCATAGACAGTGTTTGAAAGTTGAGTAAATTCTTGATTTTTAAGTCTGAGAGTACTTTGTGAACTCGGGGCCAGGAATTCATTTAATCACCAATTACAGCATATAATCCGGTTTTCGCCTAATTCCCATAACTCGGAGCCCCCACAATGGATTGCCACATTAAACCTGTATTGGATTGGGTCTAGTATGCTTACACTCAGCTGGCGGTTCAGTTGTGATATTCACAGTTACTATTTTCTCATGTGAATGAATAAAAACAAGGGAATGTATGGACTTTTTCTATTTCTATTTTTCTCGTTTTCGCTTATCTAGTGACATTCAATTACTGAACTATCATATATCCTTTCACAGACTAATCTAATAACTTTTAGTCTTCGAATGAATTATTAGAGAGAAGAAATTCGTCACATCAGTCAGTTATATAGAAGGATAACTCGCGCTTTCGTCACCTCACTGCCTGGAAATCTTCATAACGCATATTTCGTAGCAATTATCTTTGTGTTAAAATAATATCTGGGACGTGTTTAACCAGTTCTATCACATAATGTGATAATGGCATCAACATTGTCCATTAATTGCCCATTAACTAATCTGCACACTACCTTTGACGTCGTACACATATTACCCAAGACATGTAATTAAGTCGATATAATTTGAGCTAACAAGTGCACTACTTTTATTGGATTTGTTTACACTAGTGCATATTGCGCATGCACCATGTGAATAATTTAATTAAACAAACATTTTTTATATGAGAATAATATATCTTGAGTAAATTATTCCACAAATAACATTCTATAAACCATTGATTTATTCCTGATCAATAACTGTTATTTCTTTTAATAATTCATGTTTTTTTTCTCATTTTGGCGCAGTAATTGATTATTGGACAGATATTCCTCAACGAATAACCACAATAATACCAGAGTGAAAACGGTTAGAACTAAATAGTAAGGCCACCTGCAGATTCCGCCATGTTCACGAGATGTAAACCTAGTAAAATCTGCAGTTGGCCTTAATATTTAGATCTGACCACGGTCCAAGATATTGACATCAATGCAATACCTGAAACAAGCCAATCAACGAATATCTTATTTGCCACAAGAGTTATCACTCATTTTTCTGATAAAATTACGTATAATACCCCAACCTTCAACTTCATCTATCAGACTACCCAGTTAAATTGACCTAACCGAAATCTCATCAGACATAAAAGTCTTTAACATGTCCAGTAGTAAATGACCAACTACTTTTGTAAATCTTGTATAAGGCGCAGCTTTGTTGAGCTTGTATAAGACGCAGATTTGTCCAGACTATAGCAGACAGCGTATTTAAGTGTCTGTTATTACTAATGCTTTTATTTACTATGAAAACGTAAACCAGACAATCCATGGACCTCAGACTAAAGTGATTTCGCGAACAAGATGAAGAATCAGTGACAAGGGGGATGAAGCTTTGGGTTTTGTCAATAACGATTGGACAAAATAAAACAGTAGAGATCTTTCGCTTAATTCTGATTCCAGTTCAAGGGATCATAAGAACCATTGGCCATATGAGTCCAAAATGTTACTGACCTAAAGAATCGATTCCTCAAATCTAATTTTATTCCAATCAACAAAAGTACACAAATAAATTCGATCAGTACAATACGTCGAAACCAGAAATGAAAGAAGTGTAATAGTAGTAGGTGGGCGATTCTGTTTAAGTACGTCAAAAATCACAATATAGACATGAATTCGTTCGAGTGTTAATATGGAGCAGAAAATGTTCATTAGAAATCTTAGGAAGCGTCATTTTCTCGTTATAAAATTGATTATAAACTATTTCCATCTTTGTAAGTACAATGCTTTACTAGAGTCATATATATCTGACATTTCGTCGATAATTACCCCCTTTTTAAAAATCTAAAACTGGAAGTGTCGCTTTGAATATAATTACGTTATAGATATAATTCATTACGCTATATTTTTTATAAATATTCGAGTAACGCATGCCTGGGTATTGCTAAGATTTTTTATATAAAGAAAACATGAGCGAACGATTTCTACATATTATCCTTAATTTAGATTTGATATAAGCTATAACAGAACTGATAAATTGTGTGCCTTGATTGAAATAGTTATGTTGGGAGCAATGAACTGTCTAATACGTTTTGTGGTGTGAAATTGGTCTATGTTAATTGACTTTTCAAAAGACCGTGACTGCCAGAAATAAATTGGATTATATATTCTTAGTACTGTTGAATACCACTGAAGAATATTAAAAAGTAGAGCGATGTCTCTCATTTCGAAACTAAAATAGCTTTACCCACTTCATATGCATAATAACATTAACATATATAAGATATAAAATACAAATTAGAATTCATAAATTGAAAGAAACCACCCAAGTATAAAGAAAGACTCAAAGTAAAGGATGTGACTGCCATTACCTGCCGCATTTCTATCCTAGTCATTTTATATCTTCTGGTTTTATTTTTAAGGCCAAAGTGGTGTCACGATTGCTATACCAGAAAAGTCGGTATAGGTGATCGTTTCGCTCTGGAAGCTCTTACATACAGAGAAACAGAGGAAGAAAGAGAACAAGGATTTAATGTCGACTCGACACAAACTAGGTTATTTTGGCACAAACATTATGGTTCACTTTTTTTTACAACAATTCGCTAAAAAAAATAGGGGTCTTTAGCAGTGGTAGGAAACCTGAGAACTCATATTCACTTCACGAATAAATGAATGAAACGTAGTTTGAAGTCCTACTATTGTGGTTATAGAGACGGGGATACTTCATGAGGTTGGATAGGCGGCTCTATTCCTTGTCACGCACATGTGAGGAGCCAACGAGATAGAGAGAGAGAGAGGGCGAGAGAGAGAGAGTAATGCAGATGGACACACCTGCGCGAGGTACACTTTGATTTGATATTACTGATAAGGGCAAACAGAGTTAGAAAAACCTTGGTTAGCGAGCAATCATCGTATCCACGGATTTACCATCGTTACCTGGGAAACGGAGAAGTGTTCTGGATTAACAAAATCAACATGGTTTCCGTGTAATCAACAGTAGTGCAAATAAAACAAAATCTTTAATATACCATTTTCCATAATGCCTCACTCCAAACAACAGCATGTGCTCCACATCGAACATACACTGTAACCATTTATTACAGCACACAAAAAATATATTTATAAATTACATGCTACTATCTCTTCTCAAGTATGGCCAAAATCGACACAGTCAACAAATTTCTCTATATTGTTCTCAGAGTGACCGAATTAGTATCAACAATATGTTTTTAACTTTTCTTTGGCATTAATATTTCATTATTCAGATGAATTACTGTAGAAACAAGGATTAACTTTTATCTTTGTTTATAGTTTATATGTTGAAATATTAATCAACTGTATTTCCGTTTGGGATTAATGCCACGGCCAATAAAAACACTTTAATGTTCTCTACATGTCACCATAAGCCATCAACAACACCATGAAACCAAAGCTAGGATTCTGTGCTGGTGAATGAGCGTTCGTGATATGGATTGATTGGTAAAACATGCTCCCTTGCGTCCGTCAAAATGTTTAGCGTTCTGAGTGAAAGATCTTTCCGTGGCAAAGTTTTATTTCAGGGTTGTTTCATTTGAGCTACACTAATTGCACATCGTGCATTTGACCTGTAGAGTCGAATCGATTGTCACACCGCAACGTTCCGTATTGACGGGATTGGAATACAACTGTCACTGAACCAGTGCAAACACCCCATTTAGGTATACTTAATCATAAATAAATCGAAAGTAAATACATTATACATGTATTACTAAATATTGAATACACCAATGCTCATATATTAACACTATATGAGTTCTACATTTGAGAAATTGAGAATCAATACCGCGCAATCGGAACCAAATCCAATATACAGACTGTCGCACTGTACACATTATTTGTTTGTATATATTACGAATCCAATAACAATTTTGTATAGTTTTCTAATCTGAAACCAACAGTGGGGTATCTTCTGTGCCAATTTGGCAATGGAACATCAATTAGTCTACGACGTCTTTGGCTTGCAAAGAGCATACTATGTTAACCACCTTCAAGAGTTTCATTCAAAGAGTTGCATATTGATGGATGTTCTGTCAGGTGATGGCTTTTAACCGATTTGTATAAAAACAGGTTTCCTTTTTACTACTCCTGATCCGATGCAACATCTATTTCCGAAATCCAAGTCCCATTTAACGTTCGAATTAACTATATGCATCATGCACGGATCATGATATGCTCACCTTTTCTAGAAGGGGGTGGGGTGGCCAAAGGGTTAGTATGTGCATGCTGTATCATAATGTCTAACATTCAGTCAACTGACTTGGTTTTGATTCCCTGTTTGTACGTATTCAGGCGTATGATAGCCTGTCCAACCGCGGGTGTTTCCTGTCACTGCCAAAGAATTCCTGCGCGCAAGCGAAATATTGAAATAAAAATGAACCATATCTTAATCTAGCGGACGTTAAACCCCACCTTTCTCTCTCTCCATCATTTCCCTCTCCCTCTCTCTCTCTCTCCTATTCTAGAGCATCGTGCACATTCTCATTTATTTGGAAGTTTCTTCGCTCTTTTGTATTGATGGTGTTTTATCGTTGTAATAGGTTTAGACAGGACCAAGGATGTATTGTCTTATATATCCGTGACTATTTACTAACCCTAAACGATAAATTACATCCCGATTAGTCGTGAATACCCTAGGCGACTAGTCTTATGGACCATCATATAATCAAGATACTTATCGATCAAGTTTTCAGCATGATTAACCCAGTACCGATAATATTGAATAGAGCTGTCACTATTAATTATTCGCGCCTAATTTCTACCCACGATGCAACCTTCTATTCCAGAATTGCGCCATCAAAAATTAACTACGGAGTTAATAAATCCATGATTGCTGATTGGCTGCTATTTAGGTCACCCCTCCAAAAGAGTATAAAAAGAATGCTTTGTTGGTATTGTGAAGAAGTTGGCTTCGTCCTATATATTTAGAAACTTCCAGAGAAAAGAGAATGATGTCGATGATTTATAAGAAGGTCACAATGTCATAAAATCTCCGACAACCAACATCCGGAATGTAGGCGGCGTTGAAGGTAATTAGCAAGAATTAATAATGTGGATGAAGACTCGATGATTGCATCTTTTTCAACACCAAGTTATTTTGAGAATTATTAATAACTTCAAACTAGAGTTTTATAAGAAGTATATTGTTGGGCTGCCAGAACCGTTTACTGTGAGTTTTCCCGCGATAGGCCAAATAAAATCACCAGACAACCAAACAGACATACACAAAGCAATAACCATTTCTCTCTAGTTTCAGCTCTCAAGTTCAAGCTATCACCGATGTCCAGGACATGAACAGTTTGATTTCTAGTCTTTTAAATATCGAGGCAAAATTCATAAACAGCCATTTCGCAAATATTGAAAACAAAAGAAGTTAAAAACAAAATACAAAAATTTAAGCAGATTATAGTCTAGGGTATTGTATTTATAGTTTAGTTTATCAATCCCAGAAGACAATATATTGTCATTGTACTCCTTGACTTAGCCTGATTTGAATTGACCTAGTTTAAATCAAGATTTAAACTAGATTTTTTTTCTAGAAATGTAATTTAAAACTGATTGAGAAACGAGCAAAATTGCTGAAGTCCCATTATTTTGTTTGATTTTAGAATGCTTCTGTTGTCGTATTTCATGTTTGAATCGATAAGAAGAATGACAGTATAGTATGCGAAAGCTAAATTTGCCCGTTGGTGGTCATTTATTTGGCTTCAAAGCCCATACTCAACTCTCCAGCTCATCGGATGGCTCAGATATTATATTGATTAGACAATATCAGCCATATCGTGTCAGTGATATGATTGGCAATCCAGAATATTAACTGTGGGTGGAGTATCTGCTATTTCTTGTGAAAACTTCATAACTTGGATTTGTATAATTTTTCTGAAACTTTCAATATACTATTCAAAAAAAGTAGGGGATATTTGATTTTTAAGTGTTATTTAAGTCACCTAATGAAACTGACGAAGAAACAAATGACAAAATGAAATGAAGTTCACATTCATCGATTTATTCCAAATGATCGTTAGACTAAGTAAGGCACAGACTGACCATTATAAGGGTAAAATGATACCCGGGATCAAACAGCAAAGTTACCACAGCATCACAACAAAGTCAGTAACGGGTTAATCCTCCTCTGTTTGCCAAACAAGCATTGATCCGACGTGGCATACTCCTAATGAGACGTCTACGGTCATTTTGGTCCAAATTGTCCCATTCCTGTTGCAACGCAGCAGCAAGTTCTTGGACATTGGCAGGACGTTGTTGACGTTGACGTAACCTCTGTCCAAGCATGTCCCAGACATGCTCGACGGGGGAGAGGTCGGGACTCAGTGCTGGCCAAGGTAATGTGATGATGTTCTGTTGTTGGAGGTAACCTGTAACGATCCTGGCCCTGTGACATCTTGCGTTGTCATCCTGGAAGATGAAACGGCGGCCATGACGTCGTGCGAACGGCACAACATGGACTGCCAAGATGATGTCCCGGTAATACTGGCCTGTTACACGCCCTGCAACAACATGTAAAGCCGTTCTTCCAGCAACAGTGATGCCTCCCCACACCATAACAGAACCACCCCCAAATCGATCATGTCTGATGACGTTAACGTCTTGGAAGCGCTCGTTTCGACGACGCCACACCCTCCTACGTCTGTCCAAAAAATCAACAGTGAACCTTGACTCATCTGAAAACATCACATTGCTCCAGCGTCGATATCCCAGTGTTGACGACCCCTACACCAACGACGTCTTGCCTGAATGTGACGATCTCTCAAACAAGGGATCACGCGAGGACGTCGGGCGCGAAGGTGACCCCTATGCAGTCGATTCCGAATCGTCTGGCCACTCACTCTCACACCAGTGTCTGTTTGAAGACGAGCGCTGATCTGATTTGCTGTGATGACACGATTTCTCAAGGCCAAGGTACGGATAAATCGATCCTGGGCTTGAGTTGTCGCCCTTGGTCGACCTGAGCGTGGTCTGTCCTGTACAGATTGTGTATCACGGTATCTGGACCATAGCCTGCTTATGACAGACTGAGAAACATCCATCGTCCGCGCCACAACCGCCTTTGTTGTGCCGATCTGTAGCATGCCAAGGGCACGTAACCTTTCATTTTGGGTAAGCCGACGCATATCAAAATTTGTTTTCTGGTCACTAAAACAATTAAACTAATGTTTCCACCCTGGAATTCAATGCCACAATGACTGTAACATTCAAAGTCAGAGTCGTGCAAATCTTGGGTTGGACCCCCATGATGATCCCAAGCATCACCTGCATTCCATGCGGTAGCTATTGGTGCGTTTGGGCGTCACATGTAACTTCTGTTAGGTTCTATAGTGACTTTTTTCGTAGTCATTTGCATATTTTAGTATTATGCCCCCAAAATCAAATATCCCCTACTTTTTTTGAATAGTATATTTATTTCTCACTGTCTAGATTTGAACTATTATACGAAATCTTTAAGATGCATTATGGGAGATTAGATAAAGAGATGGTAGTTCTCACTATAATAGTTAAAAACTAGATAATGCAAAGGCAATTCGCGGTAACATTTAGTTAAATTGATCCATTCTGAAACGAGAATTTAGCGATTGAAATTTCGACCTAGGCTCGATCATCGTTACTATAGTCGGTAACATAGTCCCGGTTATCCATTTCATGATTAAATCATGAATTGAAGTTAATAAGCAAATCGGATGCTAATCCAGTAAATATCGCACGCTAACAATAACACCAAGAATTGATTATGTATAAGTTAATTATGTCTAATTAATAATTTAGATAACATTTCAGATCCAAAGAAAGAACAAGATCTGCAATACGCAGATTTAGCTCTTGCATAATGTATGTTTAAGCGGATGTTGGAATATGTGACAAGATTCCATGACAGTTGATAGCACCGACTTATCTACTTTACGTGCTCCGGGAAACATCTTTAACAAGTGTCATAACATTTTTAGTACGTGTAGACGATTTATTTATATTTTCTTTTTATCGGGGTTTGTGTTTTTTCTCAAACTGAAGATCTGGTTTATGGGTTATTTTTTTTATTTGATAGAAGGTCGTAAATCAATGTGATCAATATTAGGCGCTCATTATACAGCTCTACCGCCATATTGTAAGCCGCAGTAAATTCCCACACAGGATCAAGTGTAATCTCGATTAAATCCTCGCCAGCAAAAACTAACTAGGAAGCAATATCAAAAGGATTTACAAGGAAACCACAATCAAAAACACATTTGATGAATGATAGAATGCCCGTCGGCCATCTTGATTTTCTTGGATTAATTTCACTATGGTAGGTTTTTAACACGTCCCAATTAGACATGATTAGCTCTAAGAGGTGGCGGGTGTTTTTTTTAGCGCAAGGGTATACGTGCTCTTTTCAGAGTACCACCCGATACCACTTTCCATTTACATTAATTTTTTTTACATATTATGCTTTTAACAAGTATAATTTTTGCTTTGGACCCAGGGGCGTCGGCCGTCGGAACCCGGGTACAAGGGTATATAAATGGTACCTTGTCCTTTTCTTGGGTATACAATACCCATGCCCTTAGTGATGAATGAACATTTTTTTATGATAGATATGTAATTGCTCTCTGGTTGGTCGCGAATCACGTATTTTAAAGGGATTTTATATTGGAATTAGGAATGCTAGAGTCGCGCTAAACAGCGTTCTCGGAATTGACAAATTTCCAAATTTTCCAGAGGCCGGGGGAGAGACCCCTGCGGACCCCCTACCTTTTGATACATTGACCCTCGTGCTGTTCCAGTGCCCCGGTTTGGACCCACCAACAGTTTTTAAACTAATTTCTTTCACGTTGACTGAATGTTGGTGAAGTTTATTGTTCTTGTGTTCTGGCGTGTGTACTGTGAACAGGTATTGAAAACGCAGCTCTCCCAATCTTCCATGAGGTGGCGCCCATGTGCAGATCTGACGTCAGCGTCAGGAACCAGTCGTCTTCAAATCAACCGTTCTAAATACTTATAAGATCTAATAATGCAGCGTAAAAAATTCAGAACCATATAATAAAGACGAAACGAAATAACGATCGAGTGTTCCCGGCTGGTATACTTTTGAAAAATACTCTCGTTTTTTTTACTTTCTGATTGCTACTTACAGCAATAAAAAAATCACAACATAACTAACACCTACGTGACGTAGTGAGGCTGCTTAGCTAGACATATCAGATGAATTGTGCATTTTATGATAAAAGCACCAAAGTTGGCTCATTTTACCACTAATAAGTGGGAAGCATTTTAAGATCGGGAGGCATTCAATAACTTTTTATTTTTGCGCATGCGCATCAAATGAAAATAGCATACCTATAATTCATATTTTAAGCTTTTTTATAATGAAGAATAAATATTTCTAGCTCAATATATGTTATTTGTCTGTTAAATTGTTTGTATTGGAACAAATAAACAACTTTTTAAAAAAAAATATGTACATATTCCCATAAAAAACAATGACTGCTCCCTTCAAAATGGCCGCAAGCAGACGACAAGACAGAGAAATGGGCTTGTGACAAAAAGGTATGTATCTGCTTTATTTGAGTTAAAATATCATGACATTGTTGTTGGAAACTTACAATACATCCTATACATCATGTATGTATCAACTTTAAACGAAATACTAAAAGAAATATAACTAAACTTATCCAATAAACATCAACAGCTTTCCCACAGGAATTCAAGGGAGATAATCAAAAGTCGTCTGCTCTCAGGGACCAGTCATTATTTTATTTAAGATGTATTCAAGAGAGTATTACTAGCTTTCATGTATTATTTATTGGGGATATTTCTAGCTCATTAATTTAGAGCAATGACTGAATAACATAATTATCATAAAATTATACGAAACAATTTCTATTTCAGACACCAGCAAAAAATGCCACAGAAGACGAATCTGTAGAAGAGATAGGTTTGGATGGTGACAAAGCAAGATCAACAGTTATGACAACCTTCAAAATATTAAATGTCTCTATCTAATTCTCATGGTGCATGCCCAGACACGGAAAAAAGGACTTGTTGACAAACTACACAACCTTGGCCTTTGTATCTCATATGATAAAGTACTGACAATTTCAACAGAATTGGGAAATAGGGTGTGTCAACAATTTGAAAAGGACAACGTTGTCTGTCCTTCGAACTTGCGCTTCAAACTTTTCACTACAGCTGCTGTTGATAACATTGATCACAATCCCAGCTCTACTACAGCAAAAGAGTCTTTCCACGGAACTGGTATTTCCCTCTTTCAGCATCCCCAGTCTGAAGGTGATGGCATAACACGTGATGTGCCCACAGTACACAGGACAGATGCATCGTCAAAGACCTTGAATCATCTCCCACAATGTTACACCGAAGTGCCCCCTGTAACATCAAATGTGAAAGACGCAAGTATTCCAATCATGCACACCTCACATCTGACGGATTCTAACCTTGTTGTGAATTTAAACGAGGAATATATGTGGCTGAAGCACACCAAACAGGTTCTGGACAACTCTGCTCCAATTGAAACATTGAACTTTACATGGGCTGCATATCATGCACAAAACCAGAGTTCAAAGGATATCATGGTGACGTCTTCCGCTCTTCTTCCTTTATTTCATGAAAGTGCTCACTCGGTTGCCATGATCAAACACTCAATGGATGTCATACAAGATGCAGTTCATCACTTGAACGCAGGTCAAATACCAATCATCACCGTTGATCAACCATTGTTTGCATTGGCGAAACAGATTCAGTGGAAATGGCCTGAAATGTATGGTGAAGATTTGATGGTTGTGATGTTTGGTGGTCTACACATTGAGATGGCAGTTCTGAAGACCATAGGGGACTGGCTCAGTGGAAGTGGATGGACACAAGCTCTTGTACAGGCAGGGATTGCGAAGTCCGGTACTGCAGATTCATTTTTGAAAGCATCTCATGTTGCACGGACAAGAAGGGCACATGAAGTCACTGCTGCTGCTTTGTACCACCTGCAATTTCAAGCTTATGAAAAGTACACTGAAACGGCTCATGACAATGGTGAACTTCCTCTAGTATTTGAAACTTGGTGTGCTGCCCAGAAAACACTCCACCCAATGTTCCACTACTGGGACACAGTATTGGAACTGGAACTCTGCATGTTATCCTTTGTGCGGTCTCTGAGGGAAGGAAACTTTGATTTGTACAAGAAATCTCTGACAAAGCTTGCTCCTTGGTTTTTTGCTTTGGACCACACAAACTATGCTCGATGGATACCTGTGCACTTACGAGACATGTGTGAACTTGTGACAAAACATCCCGCTGTGGACGAAGCATTTCATTCTGGCAACTTTACTGTGCGAAAGACTAAACGGGTTTTTTCTGCAATGCCATTAGATCAAGGTCACGAACAGAATAACGCTTGCATAAAGGGGGATGGAGGAGCCGTTGGATTGACTGACAACCCTGGTGCACTCAGGAGGTGGATGGTAGCAGGTCCAGAAGTTGCACAGTTGATCAAGCAATTTGAACTTGAAGCACTACATGAGAAGAAAGACATGAAGACCCAACACCACGAGCAGACTATGAGTATACAACAGTCTTCTGTCAAAAATGTCTCTGCACTCATTGCCACTATAAGTGAATTGGTTAACCCCTTCGAAGATGACAGCAAGGAACTGGTTGTTTTAGACACAAGAGAGATAGTGACAGCATCAGCCACTAAATCTGTTTATACAGCACAATCAATTGGCCAAAACCAGTTAAACAGGTTTACACAGGAGCGTCTCATTGACAGAACAACACCTATTCACAATGTCATCTCCAGGAACAAACTCCCCCTGTTTGTAACTTCAGCTCCAAAACCTACAAACACAAGCAAAAATCAGCTGTTGTCAATGAAATCAGACATTGATTTGTTTGCCCGATTATATATTGGATGTGATGGAAATCTAGAGGAGTTCTTTTGCCATGAGAACCAGCCTTGTCCCCCTTCTTTGTCAGAATCAGGAAATCTGAGACTTGGTAAGAAGTGTGACCTGTTGAAAAGTCTTTCTGATGGTATTCAAGTCACATCTGAAGCCCCTGCTGCCACCTGTGTGATACTTGACGGTGCTGTGATTGTCCAGGTGCTCAAGATAGGAACAACATAGACGTTTGATGAATATGCCAAAAGGGTATTTGTTCCTCATGTCATGTCAAAATTTCAAAACGCTTCTCGTCTAGATCTTGTATGGGACAGGTACATGACAAACAGCCTCAAGGACACTGCAAGATCCAAACGAGGACAGGGTGTTAGAAGAAGAGTCGTGGGAACAGCATCACTTCCTACCAATTGGCAGTCATTCCTACATGTAAACACCAACAAAGAAGAACTATTCAAGTTTCTGTCACAAGTTCTCGTGCAGGAATATGTACAAGAAAATGGAAAAGAATTGTATGTGACTGAGATTGATTATGTTCAAAGCATTCCAGAGAAAGAGGATCTGTTAGGTATTTCTCCCTGTAATCATGAGGAAGCAGACACTAGGATTCTGCTACATGCCGCACATGCAGCAAGAAATGGTCATGTAAAGATCCTGATCAGGACTGTAGACACTGATGTTGTTGTGCTTGCAGTTATGATCTCCAGTGCTATCCTTCAAGCAAACACAGAACTCTGGATTGCCTTTGGGACAGGAAAGCATTTTCGATACTTGGCAGCACATGAGATGTCTTCCTCTCTTGGACCAGAGAAGTCTAGAGCACTCCCAATGTTTCATGCTCTGACAGGGTGTGACACAGTGTCATCTTTTGCCAGGCATGGAAAGAAATCTGCTTGGACAGCCTGGAATTTGGTGCCAGATTTGACTGGAGCCCTCTTGACACCTGCGACCGCACCAACCTGCATACCAGACAAGACCTTCACTACCATTGAAAGGTTTGTCATCAAGATGTATGACAAGGCAAGCATGGATACAGAAATCAACAGTGCCAGGAAAACTATGTTCATGAAGAACAATTCTTTGCCAGGCATCCCTCCTACTCGCGCTGCCCTTGAGCAGCATATCAAGAGAGCCACCTACCAAGGAGGACATGTGTGGGGGCAGACTCTGATTGCACAGGCAGAACTTCCATCTCCAACTGACTGGGGATGGATCAGGAACGATGAGGGACTGTACAAACCCTTGTGGACAACACTTCCGGAAGCAGCAAAATCATGCTCAGAATTGATTTCATGCAAATGCAAGAAAGGCTGCAAAAATAGATGTACCTGCAAAAAGGCCTCTCTGAAGTGTTCACCATTGTGTCTATGCCACGGAGAATGCTTATAACATAATGACATATGTCATAGAGGCGTCCTGCCATATTAAAATACGTGTTAGTGATTGTGGCATAAACCTGTCGCTATCAATACCCGGCTGGAGATCTTGGTAGTATTCCTTATGTCATTGCGTAACTATAATTTGTTGTTGGCATGTCTTATCTAGCTTTCTTTATCTGATAAACTATATTGAATGTTAAACCTTCATATGATGCTTGATACATTAGACAGATGTCTAATGAGCTCCTTTGTCTGGAATACGTTTATAAACTCAGAACAGAAACGAATCTTTAGTCAGGTCCAGGAGGCCATGCTAGGCGGGCCAGGGGTGCCAAAGACGAGACGAGACGAGACGAGACGAGACGAGAGCTTCTGGAGTTAGCACACTCGTGCTAAGCCAAGCTAATTAAGTCATGACTCCTTCCATATAGTTAGTTCTACGGTCGTTTACATTACGATGTTTGTACCTATTGTAAGAAGCAGAATAAAAGTATTATTAGAAGTATATACCAGTGTTGTCATCCAAGAACCTGATTAAAGAACTAATGAAATACTGTCACATGCTAGAAAAGGTCGGAATTGATGTGAACATTTATAAAAAGCATATTCAAAATGTTTGAAATAATTTTTTGGTTAATTTAAGTTGAATTTGTCCTTGTATGATTTGAATGTTGCGCATGCGCAGAAGATTGATTTTTTTCCAATGCCTCCCGATCTTAAAATAATCACCATATGTTAGTGAACATTTGTGCCAAGTTTGGTACTTTTATCACAATTTGCACAATTATTATGCTAAGCCGTCTGACTAACGTTATTTGTCGTCAAAAACAGTTATTAGCGGTTCATATTTACCCAGTTATTTTGATAACAATTAGACCATATTAGTCTGTAATCTCCAATTAATTATCTTCCCAAATGTTGTCTGAAGTCTTGTAACCCAAGTAAACGTTTGTTTTTACCAATATTTTACCCTAGGGTATTTTCTTTTTATTCACTGGTTTCATCAAACTTATAAAGCAGTGTTTGATAACATGTCTCGTGTTAAATTGGATGATTAATTTAAAGTCGCCAGCTCACAAACGTGTCAATAATCTTGTCATCAATTTTAAAAAAAAATATAAATTATATGGTGACGTTTAATATAACTACCGCTGTTGGTTATTTATTTTCCGAAACTCATAAAAAGGTTTAAAAAGGACGAAAACGGCTATTTGCTATCTGTTATTAGAAGATGCACTGTTCCAGAAGATGATTTCACAACGTGTATGTCGATTGCACGGAATCACGATCACTACACGTTAAACAGGGAACGTATAAAGAAATCATGAAATAAAAGAAAAACATAGTTTTGCCGGGAAACAAGAATGTAGCCGCTGGTTGTCATGTAAAATTAAAGGGGAAGACCAACGATTTTCAACAAGGTTTCCATAAATCTGAAATATATATTCAGAAAGAATCGCCTCTGTAAAAAAAGTAAAAAAGTTTTTGTAAACGAGAAATTAATTTTTATTAAAACCGGAAGTGACATAGTTGGTTCAACACGCTCACTGGGCTCTATAGAAAGCATGCAGATTTTGCATAAGTTGACTGATGTATTGTATTCACGTCCAGTCCTTGGGCCAAAAATCTTATGAAATGGACTGTTTGTTAGGATATTTTAAACACGAAATTATGTTTTTTTAACGTTTAGTACACAAAGTTGTCGCGTAAATTCACTCACACTGAACAGTACGCTGTTACAGAGGGGATTATTTCTGAATATATATTTAAGATTTATGGAAACCTTGTTGAAAATCGTTGGCCTTCCCCTTTAAATTTTAAAATTCGCAAGCTATCAGTGACAGGGGCAATTACTTACTGAATAAAATAATATATGCATTAAATGAACCTAGCATCATCACATTTGGACAAACTGACATACTTAACTAATGGGATACTGGTGGCCGACTAACATCGATTTATATAATTGGAATCCAAACCACAACCGTTTAGTTAAAGATCCGAACTTCAAAGAATACACGGCTGAACATTCACCGAATAAAGGTTCACCGATCCAGATATCAAAAAGGCGCGCAGATATGATCTAGGTTCTAAATATTACTGATTTAAAAAAAATCACTAAATTGAAAAAAGTAAAGAATTTTAGAATTCTAGAGATTGGACATTCTCAGAATGAAAGGTTACGGACCCAGATACCAAAACAAAGGAACATTGGTATAACCTACATTTGAAATACTTATGATTTCAACAAATATCGCTTAATTGAAAATAAAGTACAGAACGTCAGAATGCTAGAGAATGAAAGGTTACAGACCCAGATACCAAAACAAAGGAACATTGGTATGACCTAGATTTGAAAAAATACCGATTTAACTAAAGATCACAGCATTGAAGAACAATAGAGAACTCAAGAATCGCCAATTTAGTTTAGGATAAAGTAGAATCATATAATGTAAACTTAAGTCTGATTAAAGGAAAATAAACGTAAATCGATCAGGCTGTACAATAGAAGCGGTCTTAGTCAGAGGCAAAAGGCGATAGATAAAGTCTAGTAAGCACCAACTTAAATCTGACGGTCATTAGACCATCGAATTACAATATTACAGCTCAGCTAATTGCTTTTTTATTCTGCTTGTGGTGTTGTGTAATTGGGGACAGCCATCAAGAGTATCTGAATAAAAGTACCCCCAATCTGAATTCGATCCAATAAAAACAAATGGAAAAACGTTTCATTAATATTTTGAATTTACAAGTATATCTAGGATTGGATGTTTATCGCCAAAGCTTTTTTTGATGATAGATCGTACATGCATAATGAGGTTGGTTGTTTTGGTGATATACTGACATACATCCATAATGAGGATGGTTGTTTTGATCAAAAGTCGACAGGTTGGCTGTTTTGATAATAGATCGACATACATGTATAATGAGATTGGCTGTTTTAATGATAGGTCGACATACATATATAATAATGAGGTGGGTTGTTTTGATATAATGTCGACATACATGCATGATGAGGTTGACTGTTTTGATGTTATGTCGACATACATGTAAAATGAGGCTGGTTGTTTTGATGGTATTTCATCAAAAAAGAGGCTCTTCACTGGAGAACAGATACGAAGCTAGTTGACCGACATTTTAATTTCTAAATCGATTACTTTAGTCTAAAAACAATATACATACTTCGAGATTTTGGAAGAAACTCCATTACATGAAATTGAAAATGTGGTCTTTTTATGCACGATAGATCTAAAATGGATTAAAAACGCATTTACCAAATAATATACTTATTTTTGAATATGGCGGCCATTTAGGACAGAGATGTTTTCTTAAAGTAGATAGACGGGAAACAAATCAGAATTTCAGAATGAAAATAATAAACTCTAATTAATGAAAAAATTTACAGTAATTAAAGATAATTAAAGCCGCAACTAGCCTTTTTATCACATTATCTAATTGTGTCCGCTTGGGCCACCAACAGCAAATTGGCTCATGAAAATTACGAAGGAACTGTTCAAAGTAACGGAAAACGAATTCTTCATGGTTGAACATGTCAACACACTTTGTATTTAAGGTGTTAACATTAGTATCTGAACCAATATTTTGATATTACATAGTTTCGCGGGTGCGTCTAGCCACTGATCTTGTATAAACATTCCATAATCACGTCTTTCGATTCATTTCGTTTCGTTTGATAAATAAATCCGACCAGTGTAATAAGACGTACAAACGTCAATTCGGCCTATTACTTTAAGATTTTAAGAAAATGAACAAAGTTCAGAGGTCATAATATTGAATGAGGCTAGACAGATTGTGACCTTGTTTATAGTAATTGAATTGACATTTTTACAAGTTTAACAATACGTGTTATTATTACGTGATATTTTGATAGCATTTGCTCCAACGTCTGAATATAATTTATCAACAAAGATAATAACGAAGGGTGTGATACAAACGATTCGCGATGCCCATTTTTCGAAACTGCGGTTGATGAAATTTTCATTGGACTTAACGCTATATTTCGTAACACCCCTTCCCCGAAATTACACAGCACCAAATACAAAATCAGGTCCTGAAGAAAACATAGATGACGCAGCCCCTTAATCCTCTGAATTCTAAGTCCTGGACTAAACCCATCCCACCATAAACAGGAATAAAAACAGACAATGTGATAATAATGAGATTTGCATGAGAATGGAAGGATTAACATATTATTGTTCAGTTTTATTCCAATAATTCGCTTGCGGGTTAGGGGTCTTAAGCAGTGGGCAGTAAGAGGAAACCAGAAGACCCGATGAAAATTTACTAGGCGACCCTATACGCCTTGTTACGTACACGCTGGAAGTCGAAACCACCCCACGCGTTAGACAGCGCAAATAGAACGCACAATATAGGCAATAATTATAATAAGACTAGTTGATAGTCGGGTTTTAAGTTTTAGCATAAATATATGGGATAGACATACAGACCAATTAGTAACCGTCAGCGTGGGTTGAAGGAAGTGTTGCGTGGCATCCATGCATACATCGTGTTTCTGATTACATACCTAGTGGGAGAGGGAAAAAGAGGAATGGGGTTTAATGTCCACTCGACACAAACTAGGTCATTTCGGGACTAACATATTGCGCGTAGGGCTCTGTACACCTAGTGAAACGAGGTAGGGCAGCTTATCCTATTCCTGGTCATGTGCAAGCTACTAAATACCCCTGGACAAACGCGAATTATTTAAATAATGCTTGTACCGTTATCGCCTATATAATATATTTTGGATGCGTTGAATAGACATCAGAACAAAAGTAATTTAAACACAAAATCTCAATGTCATCACTGGTCGAAGTCTGTAATTGCAACTGGACACTGATGGTTTAATGAGGGATAATTCTGTCCAGATATCATGGCATTAGACTGGTCGCCATATTTACCCTGGATACACACAAGAAGACGTGATTCCGATGACGGTGGAAGATAAAACGAAGAAATCCGCATAATCAATTAATATTCTTTTAGCAAGGCAACAAAGCCTATCTCTAAGCATTCTTAAGCCATCTAAAGAAAAAGACTTTTGGTGGAGATTAAAGGAAGATAAAGTAAATTAGCCAACATATAAAGGTATATTATTTATCTTAGTCTGTCAATCATAACAGATGCAGAATTGAAGCGACTACTGTATCATTGTCGTGTTTCCGTATTTAAAGGTATATTGTCACGTTTTTAACGCCTCAAACTTAAATCGTGTCCTTTGTGCTTGTTGGATTAAGTATATTTAAATTAGATTAATATTTTGGATCTAGGTCAGTCAAAATAACATTTTGAATTGTCATCGCATGTGGGCGTGGGTGATTTTGGGGCGTTATTTGTTTTTCTGATGAATAAAAATCAATGCTTTTGTTTCGAAATTTTAAGTAGAGGTAATAATTTTAATTTCGTTTTTGTTTTCAACTGTCGACAATGAAACCCTTAAATAAGTTAGAATTTGCTCTGTGGCTTTAAAACAGTTACTACCCGCACGACATAGCAAATAAATACACTGGACCTAATGAAGTTTACTTTTTATACATATCAGAAGATAGACATCTTGATATACAATGTTGAAAATATTCGCCCAGGACAGGTTTAATGCCTTGTTGTAAAAACTAAGAGGAACCACAGTGGTTGATTGAGTCATGTGCTGGCTCGCTACACAGGGGATCCAAAGTTCGCTGCTGGTGTTAGCTGAGAAAGTTCCTCGGGATGCCGGTGATACAGAGCGGGCTTGACAAGGAAGAGTGCCTGGTCGTTCTGATGGGAAAGAACCAAAGGTCCCGTGTACACATTGGCGTAAACTAAAAAAAAACACTTGACAGTTGGAATTCCAACTAGGAGTAGGCCACACTACCCACATTGTATGGCCGTCTATTTTTTCGGTGCAAAAAAGTAGGACATTAAACCACAATTTATTTATTGTCGTTTTGAAATGACGAACGTCGCAAATTAAAGGAGGATAGCCTTTTTATATGGCTACCCGTATTCTTACCGAAGAATTAAATTCCATCGCAAACCAAAATGGGTGGTGTGGTAACACAAAAGATGAAATATAGATATATAAACCAGTTAAGCACTTTATAAATAAAAGAAAAATGTAATCGTGACTATTCAAGTGTTGCCTCCCGTTCCAGGGTACAGACCACATTTTTTTAATAATTGATATCTGCGTATAAATCTGAAGTACAATTAAACCTTAGGCTAAAAATATCGACGTTCAATAATTTCAACTATATTAGAAAATAAAGATAGGTTGCCAGGCAACGAAACATACGCCCACAGCAGCTAAATCGTCCGGGCAGTCAACAAGGGTTGTCGCATATTTTTACTTTTTTTGGTAATGAAACAACTCATTATGTAATTATCTGAAAATCATTAGAATTTGTTTGCTTTTTATAAAGTTTTGCCCCACGCTATCAATTAGTATAGGAAACATTTAACATCATGGATTTAGCTGTTCTGTTATCAAAATTCATTGAAAATCAAAATACTTGTGCGTTTCAACACCTTAAACTCTGTGTATCAATCTGAAGTCAAACGGATGATAAGTTTGGCATCTGTAGCGTCACAAGGTTTTTTGAAGTGATCAAGGGAGATAACTCTGGAAGTAATTATTTGAAATCAATGAAAATCAGTAGGCTTCTTCGTCTCATGACCTTAAACAGTGTGTGTAAATTTAAAGTCAATCAGATATTAACTTTGGCCTCTAGAGCGTCCACAGGATTTTTTGATGTGATCAAGGGCCATAACTCTGGCACAAATTATCGGAAATCGCTGAAAATCAATAGGGTTCTTCGTCTTATGACCTTAAACACTGTGTATGAATTTTAAGTCAATCGGATATTAACTTTGGCCTCTAGATCGTTCACAAGATTTTTTGAAGTGATCAAGGGCCATAACTCTGGCACTAATTATCGGAAATCGCTGAAAATCAATACGCTTCTTCGTCTTATGACCTTAAACACTGTGTATAAATTTAAAGTCAATCGGATATTAACTTTGGCTTTCAGAGCGTCCACAAGATTTTTTGAAGTGATCAAGGGCCATAACTCTGGCACTAATTATCGGAAATCGCTGAAAATCAATAGGCTTCTTCGTCTTATGACCTTAAACACTGTGTATAAATTTAAAGTCAATCGGATATTAACTTTGGCTTTTAGAGCGTCCACAAGATTTTTTGAAGTGATCAAGGGCCATAACTCTGGCAGTTATTATCGGAAATCGCTGAAAATCAATAGGCTTCTTCTTCTTATGACCTTAAACACTGTGTATAAATTTAAGGTCAATCGGATATTAACTTTGGCTTTTAGAGCGTCCACAAGATTTTTTGAAGTGATCAAGGGCCATAACTCTGGCACTAATTATCGGAAATCGCTGAAAATCGATAGGCTTCTTCGTCTTATGACCGTAAACACTGTGTATAAATTTAAAGCCAATTGAATATTAACTTTGGCCTCTAGAGCGTCCACAAGATTTTTTGAAGTGATCAAGGGCCATAACTCTGGTAGTTATTATCGGAAATCGCTGAAAAACAATAGGCTTCTTCGTCTCATGACCTCAAGCACTGTGTATAAATTTAAAGTCAATCGGATATTAACTTTAGCCTCTAGAGCGTCCACAAGCAATTGTGGACGCCGGACCGACGGACCGACGGACCGACGGACCGACGGACGGACGGACGGGGGCGACGACAATATACGACCACATTTCAATGTGGGCGTATAAAAATGAATTAAAAAAACAAGAAAAAAACAAATCACGAACATGTCCCGCCTGTGGCTGGTAATTTATAATTAAGTTCGAGATGGCATCACGACCACTGTGTATATTCTATTTTAAGAACAACATATGCGTCATAGAGTGCATTCTAATCCATAATTCTTCGGGTGATTTTTATAACAAAATAAAATTTAATCTGGTCATATTTTAATGGCCGGCGACTAGAACGCCGATTTTAACGACTGCTGATGAAAAAACAGCAGTGTAAACATGGCTTTAGTAGCTCACTTTGGCACATGTTTCCAGTTAATTTTGGTTTCACTGTTGGATTTCCAAAATATAATTTCAACACGATGGATCCGAAACAAAAATTTGAAGAATTGGAAAGGGGGACAATTAAAGGAAATCAGTTATCATCACAAGAGCGCCAACATAGGATTTTAGGCTCACTGATAATTTCAAAATACCAAGAGGTTACCAAGGTCAAAGGTTCATGAATTAATTTCCCCAAATAGTTTATATCAATCGAATAACATTTGAATATTCTCTCAATTTTGTAAAAGTGTCACAGAGCTAGTATCAGACATTGTTGAAATCCGATAAGTTGTTTAAAACAACGACGAAGGGGAATAACTCTGAATGAATGAATGAATTCTTGATATTTGTAAGCCTACTCGCCCTTCTAATCAACAGATCATAATGGGTAAGAAATTGATGCGACGATAGT
This sequence comes from Patella ulyssiponensis, assembly GCA_963678685.1. Taxonomy (NCBI): domain Eukaryota; kingdom Metazoa; phylum Mollusca; class Gastropoda; family Patellidae; genus Patella; species Patella ulyssiponensis. The sequence continues at coordinate 84,726,198 of OY783225.1, read as the reverse complement.
TTTAAGTGGATAGGTGCAGAACTTGGTAGATGAAAATCCATGAATTTGCTTAGGCTTGGATATTTATGATAAATGGACAGTGAACTAGGACACAAATACAAGCTGGCAATGGACCCCCCCCCTCCTCAAACAAGCATCGTGACAACCAAGGTTTCTTATGGTAGTTTTTTTACGATTGGGGAGTTTGTGTGATTAAAAAATTTTTGAGAGGGATTCGAAGAAAAAATTGATAAGTAAATTAGTTTGACTATATTTTGCTCCAAATATATCATCAACTCACATAAGTTGTACACGGAAAGGCATCTTTAAATTTAAGTTTTACAACCCGAGCCGTTTTCTGTGAAGGAGGGCGCTATAAAGGTATCCTTCGATAAAAAAAATGCAACATTATGACGATAGATTTTATACCACTAAGACACGCTAGAATCATGCTTTGATAGTTATTGGTTTACATAAAATCGCCCATAACAAGAACGTGTAAGTGTGATGCTCAGCAGTAAAATCATATTTATGAGTCAATTATCGTATTCCTGTATTGTGCGAAAACGGCAGCGCCATCCTCAACAATCCCGGCTTACAAACTTAACAGAGGTTAACCTCTAACTCAATATCTACCATATATTATTATTTACAATATATACCTCTTTTAAAGCTATCGAACATAGCTTACAAGAAACGTCATATCACAAATCGATGTTAGATGTCAATCGTAATTGAATTGGCGGAGCATTGGGCTTTTTTTCAAAGGGGGTCTCCCCACTCCACAGGGTCTCCCACACCCCCGAGAAGAAGCAAAACAACAACAAGAGCAACAGTATGAGTAGCACATGAATAAATGGAATGAAATGAAATGGGGTGTAACGTCCCACTGTATGTCATACAGGGGAAATGAAGACGGGCATACAGCAGACAACGCGACTCTCCTTGTTCATGTAAAACTGAGTATTTTGTGACACTTAAATATACTATAAACGCCATTTTTGATCTATACATCAGTTATTACTAAAAAAAAATCAAGATTCTAGGGCATACCATAAGGTCAATCAAATGAATCATTTTATATAACCATCTTCAAGAAAACTATACAGCTATCCTGTAATTACTTTAAGATACGGTAAAGCCCATCATGGCCAATCACACGAAAAAAAGTGTTCTAACTAATTTTTTTCAAGGTCGCCTTACACTGATTTATCAGATAGCTGGTACTTTTTTACGTTATGGGATCGGCACATTAAGGTCATGCTCTCATTAATATCATTCGTTATTTCATGGTCTCGTTAAAATACCATTCATTAAATTCATACTCTCATTAATTTCACAGTCCCACCAACTTCTTTCTCTCATTGATATCATTTATTACTGATTCATTGATTTCATGCTCTCCTGAAAACCAGTGAACGCCATTTACACTTTTCAGAAAGTTGCTTATCCAAGTTTGAAGAAATCAAAATCTAGATCGCAACGATAGACTATTTGCAGCTTAGGATATAGTCAAATTAAAAAAAGGGGCACATCAAAGATTTTCAGCGAAACGCAAAGATGGCAACGGCTTGTTTAAAAGGGATACAGACGAAACGGTGCTTATCCAAAACGACCAAAACTTATATAACTGTGCAAAGTGAAAACGAACAAAAACAAAACGGCCAAAAATGTGATCTAAATTTACCTAACTATACGTCAGTGGGATCTAATCAAAACTACATTATGCAATAGCTGAATCTGTCCAATGCAGTCTTTCTTTGGGTCTTAAATGTTAATTTATTAAAATGACAAGACAATAATCAACCCTCGAAAGCATGGGATGCATCGTAACAACTGTAACGATGACAATCGCGGAAACAGGAGAAACTGTTGTTTTTGCTTTACATATATCTACTTTTAACTATTATGACGAGAACTGTTATACACTTCCATATTGTCGCTTTAAATATCAAATATTACCGGATTGTTTTAATTTATGGCCATAATGACCGGTCTACTTTTAATTGCTGTGTTCTGGTGTCTTGGGGTTCTGTGTTCAGATAGTATTGGGTTGGATGTTACACCTTGGCGAAATGAGGAACTTTGGATTAAAAGTTCTCCCGAATGCTATAAACTGTCCAAGATAAGCCCCTGTTTGATCTTACAAAGTGGCGAATTGGGATGAATGTGAAGCGAACCATTTTTATTTTTCGGGAATGGGACTACCATGAATTTCGACAGCTATCAAAGTGAAAGGTATCACAAGCAACAAATAAACTGGTTAGGTCATGGTAGTTAGTGTCCTGATGTATTTTTATGAAATATAAAATCACAAATAAATGTTTTCAATTGATGTCCACAGAGAAAACAACAGGGCACTAATTTTAACGCGTTATTCTCCAAACTTAAAAATCTCAAATTCGTCGGTTCGCGAGAAATGTAACAATTTTTGCGGACAATGCAAACGAAACGAAAAACGGTCCAAAATCAAAATTTAAAGGAATTGTCCGAAAGTTACAAATAGCGTTCTATGGCTTTAAGGAGTGCATGAAATTGATGAATCATGACATTACTAAATGATATCAATGCGTGTATGAAGTTGGTAGGAGTATGAAGTTAATGAGAGTTTCGAAGTAAGGAATGGTAATGGGAGCATGACATGAATGTGCCGATTCTGTAACATAAAATAGACTTTGGCTTAAATATGGCGACACTGAAATACATTATTTTTTGTGCCTTTCCGTAACTGGTAATTACAAGATAACCATTTTTATAACTATCTTGTAACTACAAGATAGATATCCTGTAATTACAAGATAATCAGATTTCTTTTTCATTTGATTGACTCTAATGGGTTTCCGTAAGATTCAATGTGAACCCTTTGGGATACCTGGGAAACACACAAGTGTTGGGGATTACTTTAATCTGGGCCTTTCTTTTTATCTATTAGTACAAAAAGTTTATCGATATACGATAATCGTATTGTGTACATGATTGATGGCACTAATCATTGACTGTAATCTACACCTCTATTGTCTCCCCATCTTGTGTATTATAAATTAACATCTTATCTTATCTATATCGCCATCTATTGTGAGCATATTACTATTCCCAAAGACATTTATATACAATGGGTGACACAGAAGAGCTTAATCTATGAATTCCCCTTGCTGAATTCAATGTAAATCAAGTCAATTCTTATAACCTGGCGGTTGGATGGCCGAATGGTTAGAGTGCGCGCGCTGTATCATACGGCCTGCCATTGAGTTAACTCGAGTGGTTTCAAATCCCCGGTTGTACGTGGCAATGAGTAGGGTCGCTTGTCCAATCTCGTGGGTTTTCGCCGGGTACTCCGGTTTCCTCCCACTGCTAAAGACATCTAAGCGCAAGCGAATTATTAAAATAAAATAAAACCATGTTAGTCCCGAAATGACCTAGTTTGTGTCGAGTGGGCGTTTCTCTTTCTCTCTCTTATAACCTAAAGTCTATATCCACAGATAAGTCCAACAATAGCTTATAATTACTTGATAAACATATTATGAAGGGAGAGTGGCGGGGAGTCTCAAACTAGGTACCGAATAGGTGAGAATGTCTATCATCATTTATAGCGCGTGATTTGTAATCCCTTTTCGAACAGCTTTCTGTTCTCTCGTGTTATATTGCGAATTTCTATATTATTGAGCTTGACAAGTTATGCCACTGTATTGTGTTCTCACTTGTGTTCTGTACTAGGCCAATGAAAATGTAGCTGTTCAATGCGTACACACTCACTGAAGCCCTGTGCATGGCATGACCGATGCTAGAGACCGAAAGAAGTGGTTGTAGCAGTACCATAGCTATTTAATTCCCGTTTCTACTAAAGTGATATGGCTGACTGTTTCGCACATTTGACTACGGTTTAATCCATTTCGAAGTCCGACAGGCAATGGTTCTTTTACGTGCATACCAATATATACACGGAACTTCGGGTTTTTGTCCTATCCAAACTACTAAACATTGTTCCATGTCCCCCTAACCCGATGCTAACTGACAAGACCAACACTACAAGTGATTTTGTAAATATACCAAAATGGGTATGTTAAAGATAAATTCCACTTTTAAATTTTCACGGCGAAGTCTTATAGAATCAAATAAATAAAAAAGACAACTGAATTCTTAAGGCCTAAATCTTGGAAATGATGACTTGGAGATTATAATGACAACCTAAATACAAAATGTCACGAAGTCAGTATCGTTAAATATTACACTGCGGTTCTCAAACTTTAATACGGTTTCTTACAGAGAATTTTTTTTGTTTTTTTAAGCTAAATAATAATGAAAAGTCAATCATATTGTCTAAAAAAGTTTTCAAGTGGAAAAGTTGTCATCTACTTTTCATATTTTGTTGGCAAATTTCGAAACAGAAAGTGGCGTACTAAATTAGTTTCTTACAAAAAAAAATACGTTTCAACTCGTTTTTCAAAAAGTTGAGCATCATATCCACAGTCGTTTGAATGGTGTCGGAATATTGTCATTTTGACGTTGCGATTTTTCTCATTTGCAAAAATCTGTATTAAAATGAGTAGTTTTTTCCACCAGCAGACACGTCATTGTTCATTTTAAAATGATATATCACTTAGTTAATAAAGAACAATACCATGCATACTGCGTGAAATGTACTTTTTGAAGTGGCATATCACTTAGTGTGAAATTGACTTAATTCACCAGTTCCATGAATATTGGCCTCACATGTTAGGACGGAAACGAATTCAAATAATACTCATTATATTTCAAAAATGCTTCTGATGCTGTGAATTGCATCATAAAATTTACTCATTTAGACTCATCGGAGAGAGATATATAGATAGATTAGAGAGTGAGAGAGAGAGAGAGAGAGAGAGAGAGAGAGAGAGAGAGAGAGATTCACTAGCGATTTACATTGTTATTTAATTTTGAAATGAAAATATCAAGTACCAGAACGACCAACGAAAACGTTACACCAGTCTGTAACCGAATCGTCCTCGTAATATCAGATGTTCGACGGGGCACTCTGTGTAATATTAATAGTATTTGAGACATGGAGAAGTTTTTAAGTGCTTTTAGTTGGAACAAACCATAATCTAAAATGAAACTTACCCTCTTGACGATAGCGGACGCCATCTTGATTAGTAGTAGAAGACTATACATCCATTTAAATCCAAACATATACTTCATCGTCTGAAAAACACAAATTGGTACATTTTTGATCGGACATTTCAATTAAATTAACATAGGTTCGTTTTCAGAGGCATCCAATTATCACTTATGGGTCATGAATGTTTCAACTGTCAGAAGTTAGAAGAAGTACAACTTACACCCACTATATTAAAATATTACATCCTACGCAATCAAGTCGGCCATTTATTGTTACACCAATCAAGGAGTATCCGAATGGAATTTGAACTCCAACCAGCAATTTTACCCCACGTTTGTAGACATCTTGTATAATTGTTTAACAGAACTTACGGTTGCCATGTGAAGGTATATTTTTATATCGTTATCAAATTGGCCACACAAAGACTCATAAAATAAATATATTGGATATCTTTAAGTGTTCTATGTAGATCTTGAATCATTTATTAAATTATGTTGCAGTATATTTAATAACTTTAAAAGAAAAACAAACACATAAACACAAAAATAGAACAGTGTTAATACAATGTAAGTGTACAGACAATATACTCAACAACGCATAAAGGAACAAAAAAGAAATTAACTGTCAAAATAGAAGCCAGTGCTGTTAGGCACATAAAATGGCCACAAGACTACAGTCCCGTTACCAAGACGTTGCTAGGGCGCGGCATTTTTTACAAGCTTTTGTTTAAAGTGCTGATAGTGTGTAAAAAATAGTATATGACGTTTGAGAGTTGGCCAAAGCCAATAACATACGTTTACCAGAGTTATGCATTCTGCACGCAGAGATCCACCTACTTCATACTTAGAGAATACATCTCTGTCCTGAATGGCCGCCATATCCAAATATTAGTATACTGTTTTGTAATACAGATCGACTCCTTTTAACACAGAAGCTAAATATACTTTTTCAATTTCGTTAAATGAAAGCAAAATAAATAATTCTCATAATTCGCGAATCATACGATTAAGGACTCAACTAGTTCAGTGTCTGTTCTCAATCAGAGCTAACTGTAGACATGCAGCCTGAGTTTAGTATGAAAGCTTCGTTGTCTGTCTTCAAAGAGAGGGAGAGAGAAATGGGGTTTAACATCCACTCGACACAAACTAGGTCATTTTGGGACTAACATATGGTTTCAATTCTATTTCAATAATTCACTTGCGCGTAGGGGTCTTGAGCAGTGAGAGGAAACCGGAGTGCCCGGAGGAAACCCACGAGGTTGAGAAGGTGCCCCTATCCCCATGCCACATACGCTCACACCAGGGATCGAACCCACAGCTGCAAGCCAGAGGTGACCGGCCAGCTAGAGGTCGAAGCGCGGCACTCTAGACCACTTGGCCATCCCAACCCCCGTCTGTTCTCAAGCGGAGCTAACTGTGGACAGGCAGCCTGAGTTTAGTATGAAAGCTTCGTTGTCTGTCTTCAAAGAGCTCCTAAATGGAATCAAATGAAATGGAGTTCAACGTCCTACTGTTCTGCTCCGACTGGGATAATGAAGATGGACGTACGCCATACAGTTTGCTTTGAGGGAAATTTTGCCTGGACAGCGGCACTACGGCCAACTCTAATCTTATATCGAATTCCAACTGCCAAGGGATCTTTTACGTACATGGCAATGTGTACGCGGAACCTCGGTTTTTTCGTCCCACCCGAACGACTAGACAGCTGTCCTTGTCAGACTCCCCCGTCCTTCATCACTGACAAGGGGGAGCTACGCCGGAAAATCTGGACCAGTGCAGGGATCGAAAACTCGATCTTCAGGTTAGCGAGTCAGCGTTTTACCCACAGTGACTCCTGGAGCTAGGAATACCGTAAACGTACATAGAAATAATGTTAATACAACTGTATAAAATGGCAGTGAAGTATACTGCAGCAAAACACACAAGGCTAAAAATATGTTTACAATTACTACCATATTACAACGGAATGTACAACAAGGACCCATTCCATCATTCCGCTAGTATCTACTTATTCATTCGCTTGCCGTCAAATAAATAGGATTCCAAAGATCGGGTTCTAGACTGTTGTTCACCTTATTATCTAGAATAAGTATGCATGCAAGACGTGGATTTGTTTACAAGAAGGAACCCGACATGTCTCCCAAAATAACCAAAGGTCAAAATTCATTAGATCTACATTAAACCAATCGATCAATAATGACAGACCCCCCTTGTAAACATGGGTAATCTATAACTTTAAACAAGAAACGTGTTTAAGTTAGAGCATCATTTTATACTCGCTAGGGACAAAAGTACATTGTCGTTTGGACGCGACTTTAACATTTTAAATATTTGCCTGTTACTCGATAATTTATGTTCGAAAACTAACAACAACCAGGGTGGTTGTAACGGCGATCGTCTTTTTAACTGGTAAACTGAAACTTGAGTGGGTCGTTACACAGTTACTGTGTTTCCAGCGACATGATAAGATACATTTTATTACATAAAATTGCCAGCGGGATGTGATGAAGTAGAAATTATTTGAATGATCAGATTTTATTAATGAATAAAATATTGTGTTTAAACCGAGAAATTTCCCTGAAGTTATACATGAATTACATGAAGCGACTGGTGGTCTGAAAAAAAGTACGCTGCATTTGTCTGTGATCGTCAGAGAACACGTGACAACCCCAAGGTAATAGTATTTGAAGCAATGGAACACAATCAAAGATAATTCATAGAGAGACAGAGAGAGGTAGAGGGAGAGGAGAGAGAGAGAGAGAGAGAGAGAGAGAGAGAGAGAGAGAGAGAGAGAGAGAGAGAGGGGGGGTACTTGCATTCAACACAAACTAGGCCAATTCGGACTTAAATGTCTTTATTTCATAATTCAGACTTACATTTCATAATTCTCTTTCCCGTACAAGTGTGGGTTCGAAACCACGACACTTGAAACAATCCCAGACCTTATGATCTAAAGCGCAAACGCCATAGACCATTCGGCCAGCCAACTCCCAGTTATTTTCAGGGTACAAAATAAGAAAATTGCTCACTCTAAAATTTTGAACATCATATTTCTGGCAATGTCTGGCTACAACGATTATTCCTACCAACAAGTGTCTATTATTGATAGGAGGTATATTATGATTACCACAGAAAAAATTATAATGATTAATGACTACTTTTATCACTGAAGTCTTAGATTTGTTCATCTTCCAATTGTACAAGACAGTGAATGATTACACTTGATTGTTCTTGGAAACATTATTTAAACTAAACAAATATTTCAGAAAAAATTATACACTTTAACACACCGTTTTTGATGGTATCAGAGGATTGGTGGGTGGCCGAATGGTTAGCGCGTGCGCGCTGTATCATAATAAATTCTGTCATTGACTCAACTGGTGTGGTTTGCGGTTCGCCCGTTGAACGTGACACGGAATAGGATGGCCTTCCATGTGTTAGGTTCGAAATGACTTAGTTTGAGTAAAGTGGACGTTAAACCCCATTTCTCTCTCTCTCTCTCTCTCTCTCTCTCTCTCTCCTCATGAACAAAATAATGATGACCAATGTAAATTTCAAGTTGGACACTGCTTATGCGTATTCTACATACTGCTTATTGTTGGTAGTGTGGTAATTTTTTTAGCCGTAGAAAGGAATAGGTTGGGTGTTTTAATTGAGTAAGGGAGAGTGTAGTCCAACATACCTTACAGTGACGGACTGGAAAGGTGAAAGCTGCAAGATCGAGTTACAGAGTATGATCAAGCACACCCGAGTAGACGAGTCCTCGTCATCAGATTTCCGTCTTAAGTCCCCTGGTCTTACGTTAATGGGGTCAAACATTACCCACAGATGTTCACATAGAAATCAAAACATTTGGGATGATGTTGGATTACGACCTTGAAAGAACTTATAATCAGAGCCCTCAGCGCCATGATCACTTGGTGGTCTGTGTCCATATAAAGAAATATATCAGTTTGTTAATGACGAAGTGAATGATGGAAGAGTTCTATAATCACGATAATTAAACCCATCAATAACACTCATTGCATCATGTCTCCAGAAAAAAAAAACAAAAGAAAAATGAACATCGCATCTCTTGATCACATCTTGTCTACGATTGATCGGTTTCTAAACTATGATGTGAAGTGGACAAGATTATCGCCATCTTGGGTCTTCTTGATTTAAAGGGACAGTTTTAACTGTCGCGTTGAGATACTGGCTGAACTCGCTATGTGACTGTCCCAAGATCGGAAGTACACATTATATGCCTTAAGCAATATACAAATTAACTACTTTAGCTAACGCAGTATTCATCTACTCCAAAATGTTACAGTCGTATGAAATTATTTAGCAGTTACGATGCTGTTCGATTATATGCCTTTCAGGCGGTAAGTAAGCTTATTTAAAAAACAAATACCAGTGATCGTCCAGCCAGGGTAACTTGGACGTCTGTACACAAAGTTGTTTTAGTTTAACCTGACCTATCCCGGCCGTGGTCATATGCTGAAATGGGCAAGATAAGCCCATGTGTAACTTACTCTACACCAACAGGTTCAAAATAGGACGGCTAGCAAAGGACGACATTTTCAGAATAAAATCAGCATTAAAACAGCTTTGAAATCATAATGCAGTGTGTTGACGCCGCAATATTAGGAATTATTTATTGCCCCAGGTCTCTCCATAAATTTCTGTAAGTTGGCATGTTGGTAGAAAGTTCTGACAAATTTAACGGCGAGGAGTTATGTTCCTGCTAGTTTCTCGTCAGCATTTTATTATACATCAGAATCACCATCCGTATCATGCAATCATCACTCCCCGAATTGGATGATTACAGACGCCAAATTGACCTTGCCACCGTCGAAGCATTTTTCCCACGAACAAGTGCAAGGAACGACAAGATTCTAAATGAATTGATTGACATAGTTTCGACCATAAAATATGTCGGATTGATTTTATGGCAAGATACAGCAATTCTTATTTTCAGATTCTAATTCTCAAGCACCAGATTTTTAAGAAACTCGGGGCTTAAGAGCCCTCGTATTTTGCTATAATGTCTATCACTGACAAACATTGAAGCATTACGTTTAGTCGTGATGTCTTAACGGTTGAATCTTTTTTACGATCAGTCATTTTCTCGTGTATTAAGTTTATACTTTATTGGGACATAAATATAAGTCATCACAGAAAAACGAGTAAACGTATGCACCAAGCCTGTACTAAACTGAAATAAAATGGATCGGGAATTAACGTCCCACTGTTCTGCTCCGAACTGGGCTAATGAAGATGGACAAACGCCATACAGTTTGCTATGAGGAAAATTTTGTCCAGACAGCGGCACTATGGACTACTCTTATATTAAATTCCAACTGTCAAGAGATCTTTCACGTGCATGTCAATGAGTACACAGGACCTCGGATTTTCGTCCCATGCGATCGACAAGACAGCTGTGCTTGTCAGAATCTCCGTCCTGCATAACTGACAAGGGGGAACAACGCTGGTAAAAATCTGGATAAACTTTTAGAATTATTATAACAGGGATCCAGATCAGACTCCACCGCGTGCGAAAACGTATGAATTTCGGCAAACGTTCCAGTTGAACTGGCTTATACAGGGGTGATGTCTACATGTATATTTTCCCATATAGTGTGTGTTTTTCACCAATGGTATTACCCCACTGCTGCCTTTTAATTTCACGAAGCAGTGGGGCAATTTCGTTTACTGTGATATATAATGTCATACTGACACCACATCAAGGAAGTTATTTTGCAAGTTATTTTTATCTGGAATTGGATTTATTTTTTTAAAAACAAAACAAAACAAAACAAAGCAACAACGGAGTATTGCTTGTTCACTTATATTCACTGTCTTTATGAGGCACCCTCCTACAGATACTATAATAATGATTTTCTGTTGTATTTCGTTTCATAAATCACCAGTTTTTAATAAGCCAAGACTACCAGGTTGCTTTACAATTGTTTTATTGTTCTTTTTGAATAATTCCAATAGAGAGCGTTTCACAACTCAACTGTTATTATTGGAAAGAGAGTATAAATCTTAGATTTTGTGTTTTATTACATTTTCATTTCATAAATTAATCTGTAAAATACGAAACTAAATGCCACCTGTAAGCTGTTAATAAGTTCACTCGGAAAGACCAGAGCAAAAAAATATTGATTTGTGTTATAAAATATGTCACATAGAAACATTTCTCGTGTTGATTTCTACGTTTTAGATAAGCTCTTGAGCCGAGAATCCACAAGGGATTAAATAGCTATAAGTCAGGCGTAATCTCTTAATTTAACCGATATCTAAATCAAGATTATATCTTTCAATACAATCGCACCAACAGAAATACACATATTGGTGCTTACATTGCCAAGTTTCTCCCTCGCTCAGTGAAATGCAAATGAAAAGAAAAGAAAAAAAAAGTTTACATGCGCAATAATTCTTGATTCTTTTTGTTTTCTTTTAGTAGCCAAGCCATCCCATCCAATTTGTTAAATATACTAGTTACTGTATACAATAATTGTGAGGGACGAACAGGACTGCCGGCAATATTCGCCATGACTTTGAGCTATGTTTGGGAAAAGAAGATGTTAATGGATCAACCGCATCTTTGTCTTTAAAAGATAGTTTGCCAATGAAACATAGGGAGCGCAAAAATTGTATTAGAGTCCTACTCGCAAGCCGTGATAGTTAAACCGACAAGGGTGATTCATGGACTTCTATAAAGTTAAACCGTCCAAGATGATACATAGACTTCTATAATTCAAACGCCACGGATGATACGTGGACTTCGATAGAGTTAAACCGACACGGATCATACGTGTACCTCGATAAATTTAAGCTTGCGTGATCATACATAAAGATCTATAAAGTTAGGCAGGCAAGGCAACGGTGGTACATGGACTTATAAGGTTTATCTTATTACAGCAAATGCTTCAAGGTTCCATATTACAATAACATGTCTCTACTATAAAGAGAGCTTGCAAACCCTGAAGAAAAGTACTCTAACTTTACGCTTTATTCTCAAATCAGTCCAATCTAACGCGATTCATATGAATGTATAAATGGCGTGCAATGCGTGGTCTAGGCCAAGGGGTATAATAGATTACTCAATAATTCAATCAAACAGAAAAAATGACGAATATATCTGCTGTATCGATGTTTCCCTTTCTTTAAGATATTTTGTAGCCCTTTCTTCGTTTCCTAAAAAGCCCAACTAAATCCACAGGGTTTATATCTATTTTGAATTTCTTAATTAAATGTTAAATAACCAATTTAAGTCGATTTTAGGCTGCATTAAACAGCAAAATATTATATATTGTCAGTGGCAGTAAAATGTAAATGGCGACCAGCGGCCAAATATAACATTATGCTGTAACCATCATACTCGACAAGAATAATAATGTAAAGTTAATTAAGCGAAAACTGAATAATGTGCTTTTATTAAACCCTAAAGGTATTAAACCAAGGACGAGATATCCATGAAGCTGCATGTGCATTATTCACAGATATTAAGACAATTGAGAAGAAAAAGATGGATGATAATGGTGTTATAATGACGTCATTTCCGTGACGGGTAACATAGATTTGTGTAAGGAGGTCGAGCAAGAAAATACATCAAAATATCTAATTAATTTAACATCGATGACAAGAGGCGGTATTTCTTAAGTATTGTCATCATTCATCTTAATCGACAGATCACCATGCACTACCACGTCACCTAATTCCCAAAGAATGCCAATAACCCAAGACTTCTTCCAGATTGATGGATCAGGCCATGACCTCGAGTCCCGAGTAAAGTTAATTAATATGAATAAAAGGAGCCTGTCATCAGTGACTATCTACCAAGTGTTAAGTCCCGATTAGACTATATTTTACTCATTAATAAATACACCGATTAGTCAAATGGAATTTCTTACGTTATGACTATTTATACATTAAAGATGGGGTGGGGGTTGGATGGCCAATTGGTTAGCACGTTCGCGTTGTATCATAGGATCTGTCATTGAGTCAAATGGTGTGGTTTCGATTCCCCGGTTTTCCCCGGGTCTTCCGGTTTCCCCTACTGCAAAAGACCCCATATGCGCAGGCAAATTAATGAAATAAAATGGAACCTACTTTGTGTCGAGTGGACGTTAAACCTCAGTTTTCTGTCTCTCACAGGTGCCAAGTCTGTCTATTGTGGATTTTTTGTATCTCCAAAGTATTATTTAGGTATTTATTCAGATATCAAGCCAATAATCAACTCCTAGACCACCGGACGGCTGAGCTGTTGTATGTATTAGACCAATTGATCTGTATAACAGTTTAACGTTAATATGGACGTCACTAACTAAAACAACTGATAATCGAGACTTCGTTTATTATTATAACAATTGGAATTGATAATCTGTCATTTCTGGTCAAACCTCAAACACCCATAAATTCGTCCAGAATAAAATGATTTAACTCAACCTTCCACAATTCATCTTTAAATTGGGATGCTACTAAATGCGCGTGGGAAAATGATGGTCTACCCATTCAACGACTCGGTGACCGCCATATTGGTTTCACTAATAATCAAATATGCCACCAATTAGATTGCTTTATTTTGTTAAAAAAAAAAACCATTTACTTTTGTATCCAGATTTAATCAAACATGTCTTGATATAGTAGCGTGTATCAGAAATTTCACATGTTACCTTTAGCATTTCTTTTGAAATTAATACCAGTCTATTATATTGATCCAAATAATATAATATGTTAACTGATGAAATCTACAGGACGTAAATTAAAATCTATGTAATATACAGCACGATAAGAATACAAAAAGAACAACTGATCAAACTAACCATATAAGACAAGCAACCGACCTTCAACTTTCAGAAACCATCTTCAATTATTAACGCCCTTTGGCGTCTATACATAAAAAAATCCGTCAGATTTAATACAATGGAAATAATGAACATGTGTCAGATATTAGAACTAAAAATTATACATCGCTGGATCAATAACTTTTTGACAGAATAAGTCTGTAAGGCTGTTATTATAATGTAAGCAGAATACGGACACAATCGTATACTGCAAACAAAGTTAAACCACCGTTGAACAGTTTTGGGTTGGCAACAAAATGTTTTTAAATGTCACCATGTCTAAAATAAACAACAAAAATGCAATTTTAGTCCGAATTTCATAATTAACGAAATGGAAAATATCGGAGTTGACAATTCCTTGGTTATTGAATACCTGTTGTGAGAACATTGAGGTCGAGATATTAATACGCCCAGTAAGCGGCACAAATAGAAGCTGACAGAGGACGATCAACGAAATTTACTCACATGAAAAACAAGAATGCTTAAAAGGGATTCTTGTGGCATGTTTTGAAAAGGATAGATAGTTTTGTTAATATGTTTTTTTTTATAAGTAGTATTTTATTCAGATTTGTATCTGAATAGGGATTGGGGAACAGGCATAGCCTATATTAAACCCCTCTCCCTATGTTTTTAAAGCAAATATATCATGAAGCAAATGGAGTGATGACGCCACCCATAAGAAGCGCGGATGACACTAATCCGAGACGTGCTCGAAGTGAAAAATTTGCTATCTGAAGTGTTCATTTCTACAACACTTCCATATAGCAACACTTCAAATTTTCAATGAAATAAAGAAGACAGAAATGATGTTTAAGTGATGATGACACCACGCCAAATATGCAAATTAGGCTTCCACGAAGTGTTCACTTCAACTCGGTGCTTATCACTTCGGCCAAATGCTTATCGAATGTTTTGCTCACTTCAACCCAGTGCTTATCTTTAAACTTTAAAGTAAAATGACAGTTAATTTCTTTATCATTTCCAAATTGGGAATTAGACTAATCTTTTTATGAATGAAATTTGTCTATGTTATACAGATGATTATTACATGACACATAATTATAAGATTGGTATTTGCACATTGTTGTTTCGGCATCGAATACTACGACTCCTTTCACGTCGATGATGACTCTATAGTGAAATATACATCGTCAACCTGTAGAGTTTATAACAGGGAGTTGTTACGTCTATATATTAAAGCCCCTGCAGATTTCGCCAAGGTCACTAGTGCTAACCCTAACCTTAGCCCTTACCCTAACCCGCAATCTCCGGCAACAATCACGTACCCTAACCTTGTTAACATCTCGTGACCTTGAATAAATCTGTAGCTGGCCTTAATATTCAGACATGCTTGACGCTTGTCTGCCCTATCGCACTTTAGAAGGACGTGACGTAAATTTTCAGCTAGTGTAATTAAAAGACCTTAAACACAACACACGTTATCAGAAAAGACAGATTTGAAACTGGAATGGAAGCTTTGAAGATATGGGTCTATACATGCCTTTTGTCAGGATGTACTTTACTGATATTTGCTTTGAACATGACTAGACATTAAAGAGGTATTAACAATGTTGGTAATTGAAGGTGTTAAGACATCTAGACAGGGTTTTAATAATCATGTTGACATAGGATCCAATTCACTGAAATACCAAGACGTTTAATGTCGTCTACGGTTGCTGTTATCATTGTACTCTTCAACATAGCTATACGAACAACCGAATCGGAATTATGTTTTTTACTTGATCATTTTGTTATTTTCAAGATTTTACTTTTAAGATTTTACAGCCTGATATTTACTGTTAATGTTAGAAGAAGCAATCATCAATTTTAATCTGTTCAATAATGATAATTTTGTAAATTTTTAGTTGGATTGTGTCCGTTTCCGCTTAGGTTAGTGAATATTAAAATATTCACATTGGCTTAATTAAATTTCGTATTTCTTCCGGAAGATAACGAAGTGTTAATTCATATTCCATTCATTTGTCACAATTTGTTAAAGCTGAAATGTACAAATTCGTTTTATAGTCATCAGAAAGAATACAAAATTACGGATGTCTTTTTCTATTATTACTTGGCCTTATATATTGACAAAAACTAGGTTTACCCATGGATTTCAAATAAATATTCCAAAGAAATAAAAGATCCGATGGTATGCAAATAACATCAATCATTCACGTTAACCGTATATAAAGATAGGTTGCCAGGCAACAAAACATACGCCCACAGCAGCTAAATCGTCCGGACAGTCAACAAGGGTTGTCGCATATTTTTACTTTTTTTGGTAATGAAACATTTGTAATACACTAACATCTGATTAAGAGTAACAACTCGTTATGTAATTATTTGAAAATCATTAGAATTAGTTTGCTTTTATAAAGTTTTGCCCCACGCTAACAAATAGTATAGGAGACATTTAACATCATGGATTTAGCTGTTCAGTTATCAAAATTCATTGAAAATCAAAATACTTGTTCGTTTCAACACCTTAAACTCTGTGTATCAATCTGAAGCCAATCGGATGAAAAGTTTGGCATCTATAGCATCACAAGGTTTTTTGAAGTGATCAAGGGAGATAACTCTGGGAATAATTTTTTGAAATCGCCGAAAATCAGTAGGCTTCTTTGTCTCATGACCTTAAACACTGTGTGTAAATTTAAAGTCAATCGGATATTAACTTTGGCCTCTAGAGCCTCCACAGGATTTTTTGATGTGATCAAGGGCCATAACTCTGGCAATAATTATCAGAGATTGCTGAAAATCAATAGGCGTCTTCGTCCCAAG
Organism: Patella ulyssiponensis; assembly: GCA_963678685.1. Lineage (NCBI taxonomy): Eukaryota > Metazoa > Mollusca > Gastropoda > Patellidae > Patella > Patella ulyssiponensis. The sequence continues at coordinate 84,709,507 of OY783225.1, read as the reverse complement.
ACCTTAAACACTGTGTATAAATTAAAAGTCATTCAGATATTAACTTTGGCCTCTAGAGCATCCACAAGATTTTTTGAAGTGATCAAGGACCACAATACTCTGGCAGTAATTATCCGAAATCGCTGAAAATCAATAGGCTTCTTCGTCTCATGACCTTAAATACTGTGTATAAAGTTGAAGACAATCGGATATCAACTTTGGCCTCTAGAGCATCCACAAGATTTTTTGAAGTGATCAAGGGCCATAACTCTGGCACTAATTATCGGAAATCGCTGAAAGTCAATAGAACATTAACTTTGGCTTTTAGAGCGTCCACAAGATTTTTTGAAGTGATCAAGGGCCATAACTCTGGCACTAATTATCGGAAATCGCTGAAAATCAATAGTCTACTTGGTCTTATGACCTTAAACACTGTGTATAAATCTAAAGCCAATCGGATATTAACTTTGGCCTCTAGAGCATCCACAAGATTTTTTGAAGTGATCAAGGGCCATAACTCTGGCACTAATTATCGGAAATCGCTGAAAGTCAATCGGATATTAACTTTGGCTTTTAGAGCGTCTACAAGATTTTTTGAATTGATCAAGGGCCATAACTCTGTCACTAATTATCGGAAATCGCTGAAAATCGATAGGATTCTTCCTCTTATGACCTTAAACACTGTATATAAATTTAAAGTCAATAGAACATTAACTTTGGCTTTTAGAGCGTCCACAAGATTTTTTGAAGTGATCAAGGGCCATAACTCTGGCACTAATTATCGGAAATCGCTGAAAATCAATAGTCTTCTTGGTCTTATGACCTTAAACACTGTGTATAAATCTAAAGCCAATCGGATATTAACTTTGGCCTCTAGAGCGTCCACAAGACTTTTTGAAGTGATCAAGGGCCATAACTCTGGCACTAATTATCGGAAATCGCTGAAAGTCAATAGAACATTAACTTTGGCTTTTAGAGCGTCCACAAGATTTTTTGAAGTGATCAAGGGCCATAACTCTGGCACTAATTATCGGAAATCGCTGAAAATCAATAGTCTTCTTGGTCTTATGACCTTAAACACTGTGTATAAATCTAAAGCCAATCGGATATTAACTTTGGCCTCTAGAGCATCCACAAGATTTTTTGAAGTGATCAAGGGCCATAACTCTGGCACTAATTATCGGAAATCGCTGAAAGTCAATCGGATATTAACTTTGGCTTTTAGAGCGTCTACAAGATTTTTTGAATTGATCAAGGGCCATAACTCTGTCACTAATTATCGGAAATCGCTGAAAATCGATAGGATTCTTCCTCTTATGACCTTAAACACTGTATATAAATTTAAAGTCAATAGAACATTAACTTTGGCTTTTAGAGCGTCCACAAGATTTTTTGAAGTGATCAAGGGCCATAACTCTGGCACTAATTATCGGAAATCGCTGAAAATCAATAGTCTTCTTGGTCTTATGACCTTAAACACTGTGTATAAATCTAAAGCCAATCGGATTTTAACTTTGGCCTCTAGAGCGTCCACAAGACTTTTTGAAGTGATCAAGGGCCATAACTCTCGTAGTTATTATCGGAAATCTCTGAAAAATAATAGGCTTCTTCGTCTTATGACCTTAAACACTGTGTATAACTTTAAAGTCAATCGGATATTAACTTTAGCCTCTAGAGCGTCCACAATTGACCGACGGACCGACGGACGGACGGGATGACGACAATATACGACCACATTTCAATGTGGGCGTATAAAAACGTCCGGTGTATATCCAGATTATGTACATCAGCGTCAGGCAGACCCCAACCCCACGCCACGTGACTGAATGCCACACCTTACGAACTCGATCTGAAGCGCCCCCCCCCCCCCGTGAACGATACCGGCCACCTGTTTATTGGAGCAATAGTTTGGGCTAGGATTTCAGAAGTTGGAGCTTCATTGTAGAATATAACCTCGGAACCAAGGCACGGGTAGCATTTTTGAAATACTCCAAAGAGAAATGTTATCAAGAGTTCTACTTCCAGAAAAAGTAATAATACCGTATTGACATTAACGTAACATACTCTCTGTTGGGTATTGCTACACAGTAATCATTTTGCACAAACCGATATTAATATGTCCAACTATGTCTTTTGGTTATGGCGATTGGTTTTAAGACTCACCAGAGACAATTTTATTACATAAAGGGTCAAATCTTTAAACTTTTTCAATGCATACCAAATAAAGCAGCCCATAGTGTTGTCAAAATCCACAACAGGGAATTTATTAAACGAATTATACCTCGAATTTATTGTTCAATATGTGAACTAAACTAGATGATTTTATCTGGGGATGTTGTTAATAGATGTATCTATTGATATTATTTATTAACGACTATACCCGTTGATAACATTTGAGTACAAACATATGTTGTCGCATTAAAAGACCGATTCATGTGGGATATCAGTCGGTATCTTCATTTATCCAATTACAAAACATCTCCTTAATGTCATTCTATTGATTATTGCATATTCGTTAAGTCTTTGGTCCAAGTGTTTGCCTGATTAGAACACACACGAATGATCGACATAAAAGTCTCTGTTTTGTGATACATTCTTAGAAATAAAAAGAAATGAAATGGGGTTTTACGTCATACTCTTTTGCACCGATGGAAGGAAATGTTACTCGGACAGCGGCTCTGCGATTCACTTCCATTTGTCGCCCAATCCGAGAGACTAGACAATGTTCCATGCCCCCCCCCCCCGACCTTCACCACTGCCAATGGGGAAACACGATTACCAAGAAGCACCTCTGGACACTTTCCGTCAATCCTATCCTTAATAGGTGTCCCACGGGGCTCTGGTCTGGGGCCATATCATTTTATATATTATAGAGAAGACTTGGTGAATGGAGGGGATGGAGGTGGGGTAATTAAAAGGGATTCTAAATTCTAAATATAAAAGTGAGTCATTAAAGTATATAATTTCGGACACAGTTTCATAAAACTGTATTTCATATCTCTATTTCATTTCAAACAAATCAGTAATAAGTAATAACCCGTTAACCTTTTATAACTATACAAGATTATATCATTAAAGACAATGTCGTGCGTGTGGGAGATTAGAAAGAGAGAGAGGCGTTTAAAATACAAAAGCATGAATTAGTTTATATAAATGTCTGACGCCCACGTTCCTCTTGATCCATGACGGCTTTCGAACCCGAGATAACACAACTGATCAATTTAATCGAACACATTTTAACATTTGTTCAATCTCTTTACTTTCAGGGTGCTGGGAATATTTCGAAATAATAAAATTTTTTTTTTTTAAATTTTTTGAACCAACTTTGAATTTCGAATAAAAAACTACCAGCCATCCGATTTTTGAACCAGCTTTGAATCTAGATAAGAGAACTACCACACATCTGATTTTGACAAACTTGGAATTAATGTACGGATAAAAGACAGTATTGTTCTGAACTAAGCAACATCTTACAGGGATTCATCTTGATTTAACGTACCACTTACAACTGCATCTGGTCTGTCTTTAGCGCTTATACAACATCATTTATTTAACCGTTCCAACGAGAAAAAGAGTAGTTTCATATGTTACATAAATTCATAACAATCTAAATTATGGATTGACGGGGTTCGTGATATATTATGGATGGTCCGACTGACAGAAAACGGTATTGCGAAACCCATATTTAGATATCGAGAACATTTTCGTTACATACAGACGAAAACCTCATCCCTCAAACACGATAATCAAAATTTGAGAACGTATATATAGTTTCATTAGAATTATATATAACCAGCTATTAATGGGTTTATACAATATACCGCTCTTAAAGGTAGACATTGAAATACCATTATTCACATGAAACAATCCCATTCTTCATTCATGTACGACAACCCCAATTATTAAATGACATATAAGGCTTTAGATTAATCGTTCTTTAGTGCAAAATGAAACATAATTTAAATTGTAAATGAAAATGGTTTAGAAATGTAATAAAAAAAATGACAGAAGAATATACTTGGTTAATATCAAATTACTATAAACGGTGCACTGCGAAAGACCAAGTGGTTTAATATTTATATGTATTAAAGGCGCTTAACCTCTATTTTTTCGAATCTGAAAAATGATGAAAATAGGCCGAAAAGCACATAGTCATAATATTATGAATGTATATAGACTGATTCAAATTCAATTTTTGAATTTCTAATTTCTAATCAGTTACGTTAGACCTAATTCATGAGCAGTTCGCAGATGTTTGCGTCTGGTTAGTCCAGTGTACATCGAAAGTACGGTTTTACTTCCACATACTTCCTTCATCAAGACGCCACATAGCAAATAGTTCTCGAGATCGTAGACAGAACGATGACGCTCACTGTTTTAAAGTATTCATTTTGTTAACACCATCCATATTGATTGGGGGGGGGGGCTTGTGGTCTAGAGGGCCGCGCTTCAACCTCTAGCTGACCGGTCACCTCTGGCTTGTGGCTATGGTTTCGATTCTGGTGTGAGCGTATGTGGCATGGAGATAGGGACGCTTTCTCAACCTCGTGGGTTTGCTCCGGGCACTCCGGTTTTCTCCCACTGCTAAAGACCCCTACGAGCAAGCGAATTATTGAAATAAAAATTGAAACCATGTTAGTCCCAAAATGACCTAGTTTGTGTCGAGTGGACGTTAAACCCTCTCTCTCCCTCTCTCTCTCTCTCTCTCTCTCTCCCTCTCTCTCTCTCTCTCTCTCTCTCTCTCTCTCTCCATATTGATTGAATTAGGTAATATTAAATCCTGATTCATGTTTTTAATGTCGAAAATTATGCATAATATTGAATTATAGGATTAGCTCCTTTAAAATCTAATCGTTTCTTAATGTTCAATATAAATATCTTACAATAAACCTTCGAGAATAGGATGTGCCAGCTAATATTGCAGAGAAACATAAATTGACACTCTCATATTAAATTTAAGTAGAATTTCGTGCAACCAAGATGGTGAGTCAGACGATACCTCATAAACAGATATTGAGAAGCTCCTTATTATGAAAATAATTCGATTTTAACGCAAAGACGTCACTGATCACAAATACTGGGTTTTAAATTACGCGGCCATCAAATATATTGATTATTATCCACAAATGGCGAACCAAATTATGCAGACCTATTCACTTAAACTGCCAAAAGTCAGCGGAAATAATAAATGATTTACTGATATCTATTAATTCACATTTTAAAGGTCAAGACAATACATATTATAATATATATTTTATTGAGTTATAATCTGCTAAAAATTTACCAAGGGAAATAACTTTGAAGTAATTATCATAAGTCACTTAAAAACTTCCCTATTCTGCATCTAAAAACTAAAAGTCAATCGGACAATAACGTCTAGATATCGTTGTAGATATTCAACACTGAAATCCAACGATTTTATCGAGAAGCTAAACGTGGTGCTGAGTTTATATTATCTGTAGGGAATGTCGAATGTTGCGAAATTTTCAATTGATTATATATTTATAAATATTGAAGAGAAGTAAACCATGGTTAAATTGGTATTCGTTTTAGCGATTCAAATTCACGAATCTCTCAAATCCAAATCAGTGGCTTTGATTAATAATACATTCACTGAAATGTCTATGTATTATGCACTCATCTTACATATAGGTGTTCACCATAATCCTTATACTAGAGATTAATCAATTTGTGTACTCATAGTGAACATTTGAACCATAAACACTAAACGAAATAGAAACATTTTATTGAGATAAACAAGTGCCATTTTGGACAGGCTAGTTTAGAGTAAATAACAATAAGACTGTCGGAATTTTTGCTTCTTTAGACAAAACATCCAGTCAAACTGCGAACCCCATAAACTTGGATATTATGCAGGTGCCAGTTATAATCTAGAACTGTCGATAATCTGTCTATTAATTAATGCCTTTAACACATGCAACCGAACTTACTATGAATTATTTATATATTGACTGTCTGCAATAAATTACATCGCCTATTATGCAAAAATGTTGCATAAATGTCTCATTCTATAAGAGATTTGACGACCAAAGTCATTTTCTCTTATTTCCATAATATTATTATCAAATTGAAAACACAAACGAAAATGGACACACAGAGTCTTATAAAAGAGTCTCTCACAGACGTCATTTGGACAACTAAGCAAGCCTTAAAAAAATCTGACTATTTTTAATAATTACTATGTCTTTCAAGTTTATGAGTCTTTCAGAAAGCCTACCGAAAACCTAACAATGTATATTTTTTCCATTATAATGACATTAGTGGTTTCATTAATCGATCCGATATCCCAAAATAATCCTTTATATTCCCGCTAAGATTCCATGAATAAAACAAGTGCTAAATGGATGTGATGAGAAAGGCGTGAGTTTATATTTGATATATCGACATTGTCTAACTGGAAATCGATATGTCGATCGCTGATAGTTAGATACATAATGCCTGGATTATGGCCGTTCTAATTAGGTAGAATTAACACTCTTTTCTCCAACAAATATTTTTATTGGAGACAAAATATTGCGGGACTATCCCATGGTTCAATTTCAATTCATTAATTTGCTTGCAGGTCGGAGTCTTTAGCGGTGCAAGAAAACATGAAGACTCGGAGAAAACTCACGAGTAAGGTCGGACAACCCTACGCCTTGGAATTGAAGCCACGCGACTTGATACAAGACAGATCTGATGATCTAAATCACAAGAGTTAGATAAATTAAGATTAGTTGAAAGTATAATTTATTTGTGAAATGATTATTTTTGAAAAGATTTCCCTTCTGATTTATAGCTAATATATCGTAAAGACTTAGTTAACTTTCTGACCATCTCAAACAAATCAAAATTATAAGCGCTATACCGCATGCATACTATTTATGCTCTCTTACATCAATGAGTGACCCATTTACCCTTCAGCCCGTTCATAACACACCTGGACACTACTAATACCGGTTTGGGTTAATGGCCCCTAAAGTATAACAAAAAGTGACCGACAATCAAGGAAATGTTATAGATACATATTCTTATGTCGCCTCTGAGTTTCACTGCGATTGTGTCCGGTAGGGTTTGGTGAAACTGTCATGAATGCTGTGAGTTGTGTGTAAAGGCGTCAATATCAGGGGTCTTTGAAAAATTCCAACTGCAGTTACGTTACACCTGTTCTTCTTTCCTACGATCAATGAAAAGGAAAGGATATCCGAATGTCCCAGGGTCCCCTTGGTCGAATGGTTAGCGCGTGCGTGTTGTAGTATAAGGTCGGTCACTGATTCAACTGGCGTGGTTTGAATTCACCGGTTGTGTGTGAGACGGGGTAGGGTTGCCTGTCCATCCTCGTGAGTGTTATCCGGGACCTCAAGTTTCCCCCCACTGGTACAGACTCCTATGCGTAAGCGAATTATTGAAATAATATTGAACCATATGTTAGTCCCAAAATGGCCTAGTTTGTGTCGACGAGTGGACCTTAACACACCCTCGCTCTCCCTCCCTCTCCCCCTCCTTATGTTCCACCAGGTTTTTTGGGGGAGGATAATTGATCACAATAGAATAAGTGGAATTTAAGAAAAGCCGGAAGTCGAATCAGTTGACAGTTTATGAAAATTTAATGTTCCCTAATTGTTTATATGGGTCACCATAAAAACTTCATGTGACCATATCTATTAATTGTATTGTGGCTTTAATTCACACAAATTCACGCAACAATGTACTTATATTGCTTATTTGACATTTAAGCAAGACGCAAATCAAAACATCAGTTGTAAATAAACTCAAGGCTTGCAGGCAGTCGGATTCATTACATTACATACACCAAACGGTTTTAAGTCGTTTGGATACGGAAACCGGATGCCACTTTAATCATCTTTCAACCTTAAATCTCCGTTCAAAATAATTATGGCAGTAAATAGGTACTTTTATATCTTTGACATTATCGAATATCGGGTATTAATCACCCACATAATGTATATTGTATTCCCAGGTTTTCTTTTTAAATTAGATTAAGCACGTGAAAAAAACGGAAGTTCGTCTTTCAAAAAGTTATCTTGAACGCCATGAATATTCTTTTGTTGCCATTTAATTCCTGAAATATTTTCTCAAACCATTAAGGTCGTTCTGCATCAGTTCAATGTTACTCTGCTTGTCTTCATATTTCTCCAGGTTAAATGAAATGAGGTTTAATATCGTATGTTATACGCCGATTTGGACAATGAAGACAGGTATAATCTTTCGGTGTACTGTCAAAGCTATATTGCCGGAATTCCAACAGGTAACCCCGGACCATTGTAGGATTCCGATAAGTTATAGACATGTAGGATAGCAGGCTTTGAAACAATACAGTTTTCTTAAAAACGTATAAGTTTTATTTGCCCACATTTTTAGGTGGACGTATAATGTCGTCGCCCCTGTCCGTCTGGACTCCGGCGGACGGACGCCCGGATGGCCGTCCACAATTGTTTGTGGACACTGTACAGGTCACAATTCGTATTCGATTTTGACAAAACTTGAAATATAGGTTTATCTCCAAACGATCTCGACTGCTTTCGATATTGGCATATATCGAATCGAAACTTCGTGGATTATGGCCCCTGTTTGTCCGAAAAAATCACGTTTCTAGCTTGTGGACCCTATAGAGGTCACAATTTTGAACCGATTTTGATGAAACTTGAAATGCATGTTTATAAACCAAAGATCTTGGTTCCTTTCGATATTTGCGCATTTCGGATCGCAACTGCCTGAATTATGCCCCCTTTTTGTACGAAAAGTCGCCTTTTAAGCATGTTCTCTATCCATCTCTCGAAAATGTGGGAGTATCCTGGTAGATATTATGTGGGGTAAGAACTGCTGTGAGTGTTTTTTTTTCATTTTGGAATTTCGCAAAGAAAGGAGACAAAAACCGAAGCCTACAACAAAAGATAGAGCAAACGGACCAGGTTGACCTAAGTCAACTATACCAACCGCAAGTCGAAACGTATTGATATTAAAGCTGCTCCATCTGGCAGTTCCTGGCGGTTTATGACTACTATCAACACAACTAATCACGCCTTATTTCCAGATTCAATGTGACCCCAGTTCCAATACCACATCCTTCGACTTAGACTAGACAATGTATTGTGGACGTAAATAACCCAAATAAAACAATTAAGAGCCGTAAGGCGTATATACGGTCTCAAAATTAAATTAGTCTCCATCACGTCAAGCACTCTTTCAACAGACTTCTCAAACAAGTTAGCTCTTAAATAATCATAGTCTACAATTACGCCAGAGGGATTAAATTCCGTTATCTTAAAATTTGAAAATCTAATTCCCAAATCCTTTGTTGTATAGCATGTTATGTTGTCCGACATTGTTTATTCTTGTAGAATTTATCTCTTCGCGGAACGAAATTTTTTAAATAGGGCAAGGTTAATTGAATGAACTCTTTGTATACAATTTAAAGTCACCCCTATGGACAAATTCAATTATATTATTCAATTATATGGCGTATTTTTAATAAGTATAAAAGGAAAAAGCATAGTACCTTCTACTTACACAATAAAATTTTCTGAGGTCCAGACTATTTTAATTCATTGATGGTCACAGGCATTTTCATTGGGCAACCAATTTGTAAATGACCTCTTTTGATCGATGAACAGAGAATGCTTCACAACTATTTACCGAGTTGATATATAATAAATTTCTCGTAAAATAAAATATTTTCTTTTCAATAGCCGGAACATCGGCTTATATAAAGCTATTTGAAATTCAAACGCATTGCCAAGTGATTTGGTAAATGAGAGGATGAATTCCCTTGAATCAATCAAAATATAGACTAAAGTGTAGTCAATCTAATAAAACTTAAATCATTATTTCGTTTTTATTATTTCATTTCCCTTAACGGCAGAAATGAAACCAGGTTAAACGTCCTACTACTGTTCGGCTCCGACTTGGGCTAATAAAGACGGCTAGAAATGAAATGAACGGAAAACAAACAAAAAATAAAATAAAAAGGGAAGTAATTCACAAAGATTGCATTCGTCGTCTGCTGTATATGGCCACAGATCACTAATTATTTCCCCATTGACTTTAATGTTAATTCTCGTCTCTTAGACCGGCTGTAACTTTTTCCCAAATATTCGTTGGGTAGAACGCTTTCTGCCACAGATGGAGCAACATGTGGCAAACTCTGGCCCAAAAGCATGTATGAAGTTCACCATGAAAAACTTGAGATACACAGGCTGGAAGTAGAGACAACTAAACAAGCAATTTTCGGCCCTCCCTTTCAACGTAACTAACCTCACAACCCTTGTATCCTTCCGCCTCAAAATCATGAATATTCACCAAAACCTGGCAGAAAATGTATTTTTAAACCCTTTCCTTCGATCCTACACCAAAAAGTCAACAAAAATCGCCATGCAAAAGGGGGAAAAAGGGAAAGGGAGAGAAAGACTAAAAATAACTTTCGTCCTACATGACGGCCCATGAATATTTAGTGATCTGTGTCCATATGCTTTCAATCATGTATGTGTTGAGTTGTAACAAAAAGTCTAGAAATGTTTTTCAAGGTACGTATGTAAAGTCTTGGTATGGAATTCGGAATGTGAATTAACTGAGAAATTCTGCCTTCGTAATCTTGGTCGATTAGCTTATAAATAAGCACGAATGCCTTGATTATACAAGTCGTCTGGACTGTTCATCATCATAGAAGTAAGAATTGTTGATGAAAGTAACCAAAGATATGATTACAAATGATTTGATCTAATGCAACGTCGCAAAGTGTGGCCGTCAGTCAGACAATGAAAGAATATATGACAAAGTCTGCCACAGTAGTGATGAAAATGGCTGTAACTTCAAAGACGTTTATTGGATATTGTAAGAAACAAAAGATGCGTATATCGATCAATAATTTGTAGGAATGGTGCATCCTTATGGTGGTCAAGAAACAAATAGAGTATGTCTGTGTATTACAATCTGTTACAAATAATATCATACCTTTAAACATAAAGTAATTTTTACTGCAAGGTTAAAGAGCCATTTTGTAAAATTAGGAGTAAAATCTCAAATTATTAATAATATCTACTTTAAATACACCGGTTTCAAATTTTTCAGCCAAATCAAGTCTACTGGGTTTTTTCTCTTGTACTGACCGACGGATATCCAAAGCTTTAATGTAGCAATTAAAGTAGCAAAGTCTCTAACTCAATATCATCCACAGTCTTTGACATGGAAAACACGAATTATTTGCCAATTTAAATCAACATTGATGTTGTGGTCGTACCGGGAGAGGATGGTCTTCTGATATCCAATATTTAAGACAAAATAAACATTTTACTATTGGTACACGAATCGTGTACTATGATGTGTTTCGGTGCCATTTGTAAAGATAGGTTGCCAGGCAACGAAAAATACGCCCACAGCAGCTAAATCGTCCGGGCAGTCAACAAGGGTTGTCGCATATTTTACCTTTTTCGGTAATGAAACATTTGTAATACACAAAAATCTGATTAAGAGTAACAACTCATTATGTAATTATCAGAAAATCATTAGAATTTGTTTGCTTTATATAAAGTTTTGCCCCACGCTAACAATTAGTATACGAAACATTTAATATCACGGATTTAGCTGTTCAGTTATCAAAATTCATTGAACATCAAAATACTTGTTCGTTTCAACACCTTAAACTCTTTGTATCAATCTGAAGTGGCGTTATATTCTCTTCTGGAGAGCATGCACAAAAAACTATCGGTATACATGTACATTGGAATAACTACCCTTGAGCACAGCATTAGCTTTATCTGCCGATCTAATTGTAATAATGTAAATAATATTTTAACACTCCAATCCCCTATTGGTGTAAAATACCGTCTTCTAGTATAGTTCCTTTACTGGTTGATCGAATTCCCAACTATGGACTTTCTTTCATTGGTCCACCGCCAGTAGGCGGGAACGGGTAGACTTTTGTTTTTGACACCACCACCACAATCATGAACCATTCTATTATTCGTTCCCAGTTTCCTGTACGGTTGTATATATAGACAAAATGTCTACGGTGGTATAATAAATAGTCTCATCTCAAAGCTAAACACGTCATTTGTAAATATCTTTGTTGTAGATAGTTTACCACACTGGCCGGCGAGACCATCATAAACCTGTCTACGAGTTGTCCGATAATTACTCCAGTAATTACGATGTTAATGTAGTTATTTGTCCAGTATGTCAGCACCGTGATCGAAGCAAGCTTCATTATGCCACCACCCGCCATCTTGTACCGGAAATACATACGGATTGGTTTATTAACATGGACACATGATGGTGGACAAGTTCATGAACTGAACGTAATACGTGATATAGCTATTGTTTTTATCATAAAGGTTATTGTTGAGCATATAACGGTTAAGAGTTGTGGTATTTTGCTGATAATGTATTATTATTATTATTGGATTGGAAACTGGTACTGATTTTCGACAGTGCCTTTTTTACTGCTGAAAGTGCCTTTTTTCAGACCCAAATATGTCCTCTCCATACGTTTACTTAGAAGAAAATATCAGCCAAATAGCTCTTGGAATGTCTACAGATGCAAGGAAATGACGGATAATTGTCTTGGGGACCCCCCCCCCCCTCAACCCCCTCGCAGCGGCGTGCCCCGCCTCCGCAGTAAGTGCCCTCATTTTGCAGCGCCCCCCCCCCTTTTCAAAATTCCTAGATCCGCCCCTGGTACGGGTCCCCGAGTATTACCCATCTTCTTGTTGTCTCTCGTGGGGGGGGGGGGGTAGTCACGGGCAAATTAAGTATGGAACTTGGCATGGTTGTTCTTGGACAATTGAAGTACTTCGAATCGTGTACCATAATGCGTTTCGGGCCCAGTTGTAACAAGAGACTCGAGGGACGAGGCTAGACGCATTACACCAAATCAAGCGGCGTATGTAGACTGGAATAACCAGACACTAGAAATTTGCATTCGATTGAGACTGCTGCCTTACTTCGCCGAACATAACTGATTTGAAATTAGAGTGAAAACGGAAACCATTGAATGTATATCAGTTTATATACATTCATATTACAGTATTATATGCAGTGGCGGCGCCCGCCGTCGGTGGTTGGGGGGGCAAAGCTGGGGCAAAGTCCAAGGTTAAGGGGGCAAAGGCACGAGTATCAACTAATGGGGGGGGGGGTCTCCCCCAGAAAATTTTGAAAAACAGGCTGCCAGAAATGCAGCCTGGCAGTATTTCAGGCAATGACCGTTGAGGTAAAGTGTCAAACGAACGGACTCGACGAATCCCACTCTCGAGCGCCAATGTCGGGAGTATTTATGGAGGGTATGGACCTCCCCAGAAAATTTTGAAAAATAGACTCTCGGAGATGCTCTCAGACAGCGTATTCAGTCAGGCACCGATCGTCGAGATAAATAAATCCGACCACATACTGTCTGATCACTAGTTTATACGATCAGAGACCAAAATGGAAAACGAACGGACTTGCGAACCTCAACGAAGTACCTTGTGGGGGTTTTGGGGACCTCCCCAAGAAAATTTTGAAAAATAGACTGTTGGAAATGCTGCCTTACAGTATTCAGGCACCGATCGAAGAGATAAATAAAGCTGATCGGATGTCACTTCTGGCCTCATCACTAGTCTTTCCGACCCTAGAGAGGAAAGTGTCCCATGAAACTCAATGAAGTCCCCAATAATTTGAAAAGTAGACTGCCCGAAATGCAGTCTGGCAGTATTTCAGGCATTGATCGTAGAGATAAAGATACCGCCTATCGCCAAATTACTAGTTTATCCGACCAGAGAAGAAAGTGACAAACGGGCGGAGTGAGTGACTCAAAGTGAATGAATATTTTCGCCACTATATTTTGTGAAATAAACGGACTTGCGAACCTCAACGAAAATTTGAAAAGAAGACGGCCCGAAATGCAGTCTGGCAGTATTTCAGGCATTGATCGTCGAGATAAATAGAGCTTAACAGATACCGCCTGTCACCAAATCACTAGTTTATCCTATCAGAGAAGAAAGTGTCGAGCGGGCGGAGTAAGAGTGACTCAAAGTGAATGAATATTTTCGCCACTACATTTTGTAAAATAGAATGCAGCCAGGTAGCATTTCAGACATTTTTTTTCCCGAAAATTATTGGGGGGGGGGGGCAAACAGAGGGCAGGCAAATGCCCCCCCCTCCCCCCCCCCCCCCTGGCGCCGCCACTGATTATACGCGTTGCGACCCACTTGTGTCAATTTCTAGGTCCCCAATGTTAGCGATTTAGCTCCTTTAAGAATAACAATTTATACATGCTTGTGTTTCAAAGCTACTCATCATTCTGTATGGAACACACAACTTGCCAAAAAGTACACAAGATAGGTTGCCAGGCAACGAAACATACGCCCACAGCAGCTAAATCGTCCGGGCAGTCAACAAGGGTTGTCGCATATTTTTACTTTTTTTGTTAATGAAACATTTGTAATACACTAAAATCTGATTAAGAGTAACAACTCCTTATGTAATTATCTGAAAATCATTAGAATTTGTTTGCTGTTTATAAAGTTTTGCCCCACGCTAACAATTAGTATAGGAAACATTTAACATCATGGATTTAACTGTTCAGTTATCAAAATTCATTGAAAATCAAAATACTTGTTCGTTTCAACACCTTAAACTCTGTGTATCAATCTGAAGTCAATCGGGTGATAAGTTTGGCATCCATGGCGTCACAAGGTTTTTTGAAGTGATCAAGGGAGATAACTCTGGAAGTTATTATTTGAAATCGCTGAAAATCAGTAGGCTTCTTCGTCTCAAGACCTTAAACACTGTGTATAAATTTAAAGTCAATCAGATATTAACTTTGGCCTCTAGAGCATCCACAAGATTTTTTGAAGTGATCAAGGGCCACAACTCTGGCACTAATTATCAGAAATCGCTGAAAATAAATAGGCTTCTTCGTCTTATGACCTTAAACCATGTGTATAAATTTATAAAGCCAATTGGATATTAACTTTGGTCTCTAGAGCGTCCAAAAGATTTTTTGAAGTGATCAAGGGCCATAACTCTGGTAGTTATTATCGGAAATCGCTGATAAACAATAGGCTTCTTCGTCTCATGACCTTAAACACTGTGTATAATTTTAAAGTCAATCGGATATTAACTTTAGCCTCTAGAGCGTCCACAAACAATTGTGGACGCCGGACCGACGGACCGACGGACGGACCGACGGACGGGCGGACGGTCGGACGGGCGGGCGGACGGACGGGGCGACGGAAATATACGACCACATTTCAATGTGGGCGTATAAAAAATGTTATGAGAAATGTCTTCTTGTTTGTAGATAAACCACTTATCGTTACATTCATCAAAGATCAAAAGAGCAGACGGATAACAATAATCTCCACTAAAATGCTTTAAACAAACACGCTTTCAGCAACTTACATATGACTATGTTCCCGAGAAAGAATTTTAGTGAACGTGGCACCCAGTCAGATATTTCTCGCGGATAATCTACAAACGATCTATGTAGCACTCACTTCCTTTCTCTCGCGAGCTCATTACTGCCAATCAAATTATTCGGGACTTTGATAACGAGGCCTAATGACCCCGTTTTGTAACGTTTACATTCTATAAATAGAATGATATGTATATATTTTGTATATATATTTAGAAAGACCACCCAAGGTTCATCAGATAATTCTTCCTAAATATAATCTTTGATATCTCAGATCTGGTTACTGTCAATATTCGTCCTTTTCTCTTCAATTATTATGTCAGGGAGGCAGTGATATCGCACGATTCTCAAACTCGTCGACAAATATTTGACGTTATTTTTCCAGACTTGAAAGAAAATCCCATGTTAATGTTGCCTTGTAATCAAGGGTGCGCTATGTTGGAGCTTAATCTGCAGATCTTTCGTTTGGCCTCAAATGTTATATATTAATTGGACATTTATTCACAGGCCAAGTTCATACTCAACTCTGTGGCCTATTGGATGGCTTGGATTTTGAATGGATTATAACCACATCCCCGTGTTAACGTAGCCTTGTAATTAATCTTTATCACACATTAAAGAAGCGTTATGTACGAGCTAAATCTGCCTAATGAAGTCTTGTTTCTGGTTTCAAATGCTATATAAATCAGTCGGATATTTATTCACACGACAAGCCCATAGACAACTTTCAAGGCAATCCCATGTTAACGTAACCTCATAATTAATTTTGATAATATATTACTGATGCGTTATGTAGGAGTTAAAACTGCCTAGTACTGTCTTGTTTATGGATTAAATATTGAATGAATTAGAATTACATTGCCATGTTAACTTAGCCTTATAATTAATTTCTATGATACTTTAAAGATGCTTTATGTAAGAATGAAAACTGCCTAGTGCAGTCTTGTTTATGGATTCGATATGGAATGGGTTATAACCATGTCCCCATATAGTAATTTCACGTCAAGTCTTTAAACAGCCATAAATTCGGTCAGAATAAAGTAATTTAAATGAATGTTCAATATATATAAATTTCTAATTTAAATTATCTATTTTTGAAGAACATATTGATCTTCATCTTAATTATGCATCTTCAATCTGATTTCGTTACACATAAGCAAGAAACCTGTATCGTTCTAGAACATGGGAGAAATGTTAGTGATTGGAAAGTTAAATTCTTTGTTCAGTCGGATCAGTTCGTGTGAAAGCTAAAAGACCATTCCAGAAGAGGGTAATATAGGAGAAGACTGTACCCCAATCCTTTTTCTGATAATAAAATATCGTTGATCTAAACAAAAACAATTTGGCTAGACTGATAAAGCCGCCGTACAAATTAAGTAAATTTCTAGGAAAGAAACAAAATGTCTTCAGATTAATGGAGACAGTAGGGAAAAACAGATTACGCAGACGACTGCATCCTTAACAACCCACTCTCTATTTTGACTTCAATAAATGATTTATACTGTAAACGAATGTTAATACGAACATAATGTTAATAAATATGCTGTACAACCCACCCCAATTCCCGACAATTTGAATTTCGTATATTTGTTATGAATATTAACACAGACTGATCTGTTGATAATAAATATGATATATTCTATGCCTGAAGACGATGTCCTCCCCAAGGAAAATTTTTACAATTAAATGGAAATTGTATTGTCCAGACATGTGGATTATTATAAACCATACATTTTAAAGCGTCTCCAGAATGTTAATAGACCTCTTAATCATAAGCCAACCAATTTCCACGTGATTAAAAGGACCATAAACGTAAATAGGCTATATCGTTCCAAGCATCACAGAGAGAGAGACAGAGGGAGAGAGATGAAATGAAATGGGGTTTAACGTCCCCCTGTTCTGATCCGAATGGGCTAATGGAGACGGACATACGCCATACAGTGGGCACTGTTATGAGGTAAATTCTGTCCGAACGTACACGCTAATATGTACACTGGACCTCGATGTACACTTCAGTCAATAACAGAAGGACACCTCTAGTCCGAAACGTCTACCAATAAATTTGTTTATCACCACTGAGGAATTCGTCTATCTTCTCAGGTTATAGGGGTTGCTTCTGAACAGAAACAGAATAGTGTAAATGTTTTAAATTCAATATTTCCGTAGCGCACAAGGATATGTAGAGAGAGGAAAGGCGGGGAATCTGTCGAAACCCACGAGAAGGCTGCCATAAATGAGGTAAATATCAATCCGCATCTCGTACTTATGAAAAGGCAGATTTACCAATAATACTATTACCAAAGAGCAGATGTCGGAATGGGTTCTAGTGTTTATAACTGGATATACCACTTGACTATAATAAAACTCAAGCCTTGATATTAGGTAGACTGATAAATGATTCGAAGTCATCTATCAAAACAACATCTTTTGATGAATCTGAACCTTGCCTTTTGGTCTCTTAAGTTGACCATAAAGACCAAGAACTCAAGTCGACATAACACTGTTTACGTCTTAAAAGCAATTTTGCTTATATAATAATTGGATAATCGACCAGATGTTTGGACAAGATTATGTCTATAGAAGACTGCAAATACGAAACCTATACTGACGTCAGACTGGTTTCCGGTCATCTGAATACAGATAAAAAAAATCACAAATAATTATATTGACAATTATATTGTCGTATCATCATAAATAATTATATTGAAAAGTCTGTCGTTTCCAACGTCTGGCACGAACCCATTATTTCGCACACAAATTGTAAACCAAAGGTGGCGTTGCAGGCCAGGCATCTAGAGGTGCATGCAGCTCATAATAAATGCCAAGTCTCTTTCTGAAACCACATCAATGGCGGTCATTGTTACCTGCCATAATATCGTTCAATCATTGCGTTCTCTCTTATAGTGCGGAGGGGGTTGAGTGACCGATCGGTCAAGTGGCGTGGTGTCGATCCCATACTTACGTGACGAAGAGTAGGGACACCGGTCTAGCCTGATGGTCTTCTCTGTGCCCTCTTGCTGCCATAAAGCCAAATACGCGCAAGTTAATTATTGAATCAGATGTTAGACTCTCTCTCTCTCCCTCTTCTCTCTCTCTCTCTCTCTCTCTCTCTCTCTCTCTCTCTCTTCCACGATTAATCATACCTCTACCCACCGCCATTTCCAAACTATCGAGGTCCCTGCCCCCCCCCCCCACATAGATTTGTGTCTATAGCATATTCTTAAAGATAATCATTAATATACGTATAGGACTTATCAATATAAATCTATGTCTACACAACTCCTTTAATTTTCATTGGATCGGAATTAGAATCTGAAATCATCATAGATAGCTACCAATTGGAATATTATCGAGACAAATCTCTAGCTTTGAAGTTAGTAAAGGGTAAATGAAAAAACGAAGGCAATATTTATTTTGTACGCCATGTGTGTTCTGATTAGTCTCTCTCCTTGGCACAGAGGAACGAGTGCGAGAAAACCTACAATCTAAGTGCATGCGTACCAATCTATTGTTCATTGTACCAAAAAACCTAATATTGACAAACATGTACAGATAAGACTCGATCGATATATAATCAAATCCATGTAAATATCCAGAGATACGGCATGGAGGAAATTTGTTTCATAAACCAAGAGTCAAGTTCATCGATGATAAGATGAGGATGTGGGAACAGTGATCGGTTCTTTAAAGTAGCTAAGTCTCTAACCCAATATCACCCAAAATCGTTGACACTGAAAACACGAATTATTTGTCAATTTAAATCAATATTGATGTTGTGATCTTACCGGGAAAGGATGGGCGTCTGATATCCAATATAAAGACAAACTATAAACATTTTACCATCTTATCTGGATAGCATGCACAATAAGTACTATGTTTTGTAATATCCAGACGCTAGATATACCATTCGATTAAGACTTCTAACGTATTTCGCCGTACAAATTTGAGTCTTAACGGAAACGATTGAATGCAAAATCAATTTATATGCATTCATATTACATTATTACATGCGTTGCGACCCATTTGTGTCAATTTCTAGGTCTCTAATATTAGCGATTTAGTTCCTTTAAAATTGCTCAGAACAATAGAGATAACCTAGTCTAGCATGGGTTAAGGAAACGCAGTCTGATGTACATTTGAATGTAGCAGTCTTTTCGAAATTCGACATAATAATATAGTTTTAAAATAAATATTTGCAAATTATGGATAAACACCTTTTAACGCAAATACATACTAACTAGGTAAACAAAAATATGATATGTTCACATGCTCGTTAAAGGTAGGATAGAACACATGCGGTTAACGGTCGCATGACACCCATCACTTGCACAGATAACATTCCACGATATGATCAAAACAAGCGTGTGAGACCACTTGATACCCTCACATCACTGGAAGGTAGTAGTGATGTGCTATTCGATATTAAAGTTGTAATGGCCACTAGCACCAATTGTAATGTACACGAGATCAAATACTATCCGATTACAAAATAGCCACCAACAGCTAATGGTTACCCTTAAGCATAGGATGCGATAATGAAACAGGTGGCAAAGCCATATTCCCATTGGCATCAATCGAATGAAATAACTGTAGAAATTGTAGATCAAGAGAAAGTGCTACATTTTTATCGTTCGCATTATGATAGTACATCGAAAACAGATATCTTTCGATTGATTGAAATGTAATTCACACTTTATCTTAAAATCAGTAGCCTTTGCTTGCTCAATCAAAATGTTATTTTTAAACTGGTCCCACTGTAGATGTTATGTATGACAATCTGGATAAGTCTGTGATCTTTTACGATGGACGCCATAACGGCCAATTTGAATGTTTCACGCTATGCGAACAGAGAATTGACTATTACGTGGTTTAGTTGTGTTCGAATGAAATGAATCGGTGCTGGAGGAATAAGATATCATCTGACTGATTTCGAATTGTATTCGAGTGATGTTAGTGGGGGTCGAGCTTAGCTAATGAAAACAAGTTGAAAGCGTCGATTTACCTATTCAAAACAAGATTCTAGCAACTTGGATGGGAAAATCGAGAAGCAAAGAACCGAGACAAGATTGGTATTATTGTTCCAATGACCACAACGTAGCGGATGGATCAAGCAGCTCTCAGTAACTTTAGATTTATCGGGAGTTAGATTTAAATTAAAGGACAATATTGGTGCCAGTCATTATCACATATATGATAGAGCTGGTTAAACACATTCCAAATATACTTTTAACAGAGAGATCCATGCTACGATAGCTGAGTAATACATGTTTCCCGAATCGGAAGTGACGAACGCCAAAGGAAAACACGAGTCACCGGTCTATTCAACTGACTGAAGCGACGAGTGATAACAGATACACGGCCGAATATCGGCTCACTAATAATTCCTTCGAAGACCAAAAGTTGTTGTGTGAGACTGTGAGAGGATATCTGACAATTCATAAAAAGAATTGACTGTCACTAGATAAGAAAACAGGAAAGAAAAACAGAAAAAGTCCGTGCATTACCATGTTTTTATAAGGTATAGAATGAATATAAACAAGGGAATGTACGGACTATTTCTATTTTTCTCGTGTTTTTTTTTATCTAATGACATTCAATTACTTTATTGAATTGTCAGATATCCTCATACAGTCCCATATAACAACTTTTGGTCTTCGAAGGAATTATTAGTGAGCAGATATTCGGCCGTGTATCTGTAATCACTCGTCGCTTTAGTCAGTTATATAAAGCGGTGACTCGTGTTTTCCTTTGGCGTTCGTCACTTCCGATTCGGGAAACATGTATTACTCAACTATCGTAGCATTGATCTCTCTGTTAAAAGTATATTTGGAATGTGTTTAACCAGCTCTATCACGTATGTGATATTGACTGGCACCAATATTGTCCTTTAAGCGCTAACCATTCACTAGATTTCATATTAAAATGTTTTATGGCTAACAGTGAGCCACACTTTCACCATTTAAATGAGATTATGTTTCATTCTAATGACAATTACTGTAGTGGGGTTTGAAGAGGCATCAATCCCGTTGCTATGAATAACCCAACGTTACCGTCAACCTCTATCCATTTAAACAATACGACATTCTCTTGGCCAAAGGCTTTAGAGCCTACTTTGTTTATTAATAAAATCCAAATTCTCCGCTAATATAAATGTGCGTATGTTATATTTTCTGTGTATCAGTAAGGCTAAGGAGGAATATTTAGACATGAAATGGGGTTTAACGTTTTTATACGCCCACATTGAAATGTGGTCGTATATTGTCGTCGCCACCGTCCGTCCGGCGTCCACAATTGCTTGTGGACGCTCTAGAGGCTAAAGTTAATATCCGATTGACTTTAAATTTATACACAGTGTTTAAGGTCATGAGACGAAGAAGCCTATTGTTTTTCAGCGATTTCCGATAATAACTACCAGAGTTATGGCCCTTGATCACTTCAAAAAATCTTGTGGACGCTCTAGAGACCAAAGTTAATATCCGATTGACTTTAAATTTATACACAGTGTTTAAGGTCATGAGACGAGGAAGCCTGTTGTTTTTCAGCGATTTCCGATAATAACTACCAGAGTTATGGCCCTTGATCACTTCAAAAAATCTTGTGGACGCTCTAGAGACCAAAGTTAATATCCGATTGACTTTAAATTTATACACAGTGTTTAAGGTCATGAGACGAGGAAGCCTATTGCTTTTCAGCGATTTCCGATAATAACTACCAGAGTTATGACCCTTGATCACTTCAAAAAATCTTGTGGACGCTCTAGTTATTGTTCTGTGGCGACTGGGCTAATGATGACGGTTGATATTTAAACTGAAATATTAGACTTGTTCATTAAGACACAGGAAGGCGGCTATCTTGAGTTTCTTTATGATCATGAAAACCGCGGGGTTCATAGTCTTATAATTTAAACCGCCTTTCGTTATTAACGCTTATCATCTCCTTTAGCGCCAGAAGTGACACTTTCTAATATCTGTCGCAACTAGTAGTATTAAGACCGACAACCCACTATATTAATATATACGATATACTATATAATTATAGACGCTTGACATTTTACAAGCTTAAAAACACCTTAAAACAAACACGCACTCTAATATAACGACGACAAAGATATTTTACGACACAATGAAAAATAAAATATTTTCTTTATGCGATAAAATAATCTAAAATGTCAGAAAACTTAGAAAAAAACATTATTGGGCAAACTGTTTTTTTTTATATATTTTTTTTTGGTTGTTGTTAACTACTGTCTTTACAACTTGAGGCAGTATTATCAGAATAGAATTTCAGCTACTGTACACTTATTGCCTAAATAATGTAAAAGTTCCAATTCTTGGGGCCATTTTAGGACTAGCTAACAAATATTAGGAGTGAGGACTCTTTGATGATGTTTGCTTGCTTAAAAAATTTGAAGCAAATAATCATTGGTCAGCATTGTCCATTTCCAAGATCATACCGTAATTAATTTAAGTAGGTTAGAATTTTCCAATTTCTCTTATTCCTCTAAGCTGTTTGGATTATCTGTTTTATTCTGTTCAATATTCTTTTTACAAATATTATCCTTCATTTTAATTGCATTTATCCATAAAACAGTTGATTATCAAAATACTTTTAGTGCCGAGATGGTTAATTCTTCTTTGTGCCTGTACTTCCTGTGGCATTTTTTATTGGCATCTTCGTCCAACAACATGATCAAAGAAGACCCTTCTATTATAAAGATATATTGGATGTGGAATATCAATGACGGGTTACCCATATGGCACAGACCGAGAAAGTTTATCCAGATTTTCCGGCGGGGTTTTCCCCCTTGTTAGTGATACAGGATGGAGGGCCTGACAAGGACAGTTGTCTAGTCGTTCGGATGGGACGAAAAAACGAGATCCCGTGTTCACATTGGCTTAAAAGATCCCTTGGAAGTAGCGCCGCTGCCCAGGCAAAATTTCCCTCATAGCACACTATTAGGCGTACGCCCGTCTTCATTAGCACAGGTTAGGAGCAGAATAGCAGGACGTTAACAAATAGTTTAATTTTTTTTCATTTATTAAAATTTGTTCTTTTAAAAAGTCGACTCCCCCTTTAAGTTCCAATAATTTAAGAACATGTCGATATTTTGTTGCAGAAAAATGATAAAGATTTCATCAGACTTCCAATGTTTGAAATCGAATTTCAAATGTATTATAAATAGCGCTAAATGTGAGTTCGAGATAAGAAAGCACAATGGTTCTTTATTAACTCTCCTCGCAAAATGATGAAACATGGTGTAAAACTTCCGGTGCAGACATCATATTTTAACAGGATACCAAAGAACTGACGGAATGCATTCTTGCGACATCATCCTAATAACGTTGAACCCAGCATTAAGGGCTTTTGAACTGGAAATGCTTTAACCATTTATAACACGTGATACACTCGGGAATACGAAATGAAATGGGGTTTAACGTCCGACACTTTTGCACCTAACCTGGGCTAATGGAAGACGGTCCTCGAGAATACGGATATCGGCAGTATACCACAACAGTTGTTGAACATATGATACGCTATTATTACAAATCTATTAAAATCCGAACTTTTAATACGCCATTACGATGATAAATAAAGTCCTTGTTAAGTAAATCCTGAAAAACAATCTAATAACAGGTTCTTAATGGAGAATGCAGGCTAATGGAGGACACAAGGAAATACATTGAAAATATATAAAATTGATTCGTTTCAAACAATGAACTTCAAGGAATTACATTCTGAAAAATGCTGTCACATAAATCTTCGAACAAACAGAAGAAACCTAAAAGAAGCAGCATTAGGGCGAAAAACCATTTAAACTAAAAGCCTTTAAGAGATTATGTAAACGAAGTTTGTGTTAGACCGAGTATTCGATTAGGTTACAAGGGTATTAAACTATATAAACTGGTTTCGTATTACAATTATTGACGACATTAATTCACGATTCGCTTTTTAAAGTCATCCTGTAACAGAGATTTAAGTCAACATATTGAGATTGGAACCCGGACGAAACATTAACAAGGTCTAGAGGAACGTGACTTCTATCGAAACAGCAACCAACAGCCCCGGATGTAAGAAAATGGCAGACGGGAAAGGCGAAGGATGCGTAATCAATAAACATAATTGTTATTCATAGAAAACACGAAGGCCATGTTGAAATATCGTAGTTTGCTTTAAAAAAATGTGTCAACGGCGAGTATTTCTCAAAAACAACTTGAGATGCAGGCAACATGTAAAACTACTTGATACTGTGAGCCTACTTAATGACAGACGTGATGAAGGAGCATGGAATCGCCATTCATGGGTGGCATTGGTTACCCGTAAACAAAATAATTCATCAATATCTAATTTCTTGAAAATTTGCTCATTTTTAAATCATCGTTAGTGATATATCCACTCTTTAAGACAATATCCATATTTTAAGTACGCTTGAAATGGTTAAATGATAGGTTGCCAAGCAACAACATGTTGCCCCACAAAACAGACACTCTTGTGTGTGTGGATTGTGGGAACATCTACAAAACATTATAAACTGTGTAAAGACTGATGAAGTAATTATCTGAAATAATTTAATTAGCTTCTAGTTCTCATAGTGCCAAGAATTTTTATAGTAAATATTACATGAAATCTGACGAAAATTTTAACTGTAAGAGATACCACTGAAAATCAATGTACATAAATACCGTGTATAAATAGAAAGGCGCTTAATCGCCAATAGAAATTGAATCGTTTCTGAGAAATTGAATCGTTTCTGTTTTTACTTTAATTTCTAATCAGTTATATTCTGCGAAATACGCCAGACGTCTCAATCGAATGGCAATCTCTAGCGTCTGGCTATTCCTGTCTACACGGATAGCATTTATTGTGCATGCTCTCCAAATAAGAATTATGTCGTCACCGTTTGACAATGACTCGTTCTTTGAGTCCCTTGCTAACCAATGGCTCCGAGACGCATTATGTCAACTGATTTTTGTCTTAAATTGTGGATATCAGAAATCCATATTCTCCCGGTAAGATCACAACATCAATGTTGATTTAGATTGACAAATAATTCGTGTTTTAAATGTCGAAGACTTTGGATAATAATGATTTAGAGACTTGGCTACTTTAAAATCAAGTTGGGTAATACCTGTAGCCACTAGGGGTACATAATATGTTTTTTCAAGGTACTCAAGAGCAATCACGTATACAACAATTTTCAGAAATCGTCAACTTTAAACCGTGTTGACCTTCACACAATTGAGGACACCGGAACGACAAAGTGGAAGTAGGCCTATACAAAGCAATTTGATTTTTCCACGTCAGCGTTATTTGTTGTTAACTACTAATTGTTAAATATATATATTACCGCTTCAGACACCGTCGCAAGCAAGCGCAATTCTAGACATTGAGTTTTAGATGAAAAACACGTTTTGACATTAATATTTGGAATCAATTATGATTAAAACGGCCTTAAAATATCAGTGAAGAGCCTAAAGCGTTGCCCCACTGTTTTCGCTGTTTTCGTAAGACTGTCACCACTGTAATCGTAAGACTGTTACCACTGTAATCGTAAGACTGTTACCACTGTAATCGTAAGACTGTTACCACTGTAATCGTAAGAATGTTACCACTGCAATCCACAGCCATCCATTTCCTCTCTGTTCTCTGCATATTTTATTTATAAAAGATCTTTATATTATTAGAATTAGTGATAAGTTGCTTGATATTAGCATAGTTCATTTCATTTTTGATTTTAGTTATATACCAATAACGAAACGAGCAAATTGTTATGTGTGGACGTTAAGTATAATCCAGAAACTAACATTAGGTGTATATAATGACCTTCACAATGAAGTCACGTTCATCCATATCGTCTATTTTTATTCATCTTTTGGCACGATTTTGTCACATTGAGTATGCATGTCCATTTGGAATACATATTGTAATGACAGATTGCCATAAAGTGATGAATGAATGCTATAAATAGAAGCAACCAGCTGAAACTCATTCATAATTTGTCTCTTAACAAGGACAATCTCAATCGGGGTAATCAATTTCTCTTGTAAAGACTAATAAAAGAAAACATGTCTTCAAGAACGTATGCATTTTCAAAGTCGAAACTAATATATCTTCATTACAGCATTAGCGACATTTCCCGCCTAAAAAGCATTCTTGACATAATCTCAAAATGTCTACGAGTGATGCTATTATTTCCCACTACCAACTGCCAACAAACGTTCACTTATAGAAAGCGAAGACAACTTCAAGTCTGCCTTGAGGGGTTGAGTGATTGTCCAGACTTCTGCTTTATACGAAACGACGGCTAATGCTTTCAGGGTAAAATATGACGAAAATGGAAAATGACAGGCCCAATCTTCTCAGTATTATATTGTATATGAACCATTAAATGGTGGATTATTATCAGTGCAGAAAATATCCGTAGCACATTGAGAGCTTCTTCACTTAAAGTTATCTGGTGCAAGTACGATAATAACAAACTTGAAATACAGGATATATGAAGAATTAAACTTATTAGATAAAAAAGACTTGGACGCTTGAAATATGTGTATTAACGTTGTGAAAACCTTTACATATCTTTAATCCATATTTAAAAGGGCATGTTTCTAAGCATTGCCTTAGTTTTCCAAACCTTTCAGCACTAAACAAATATGGCCGTGTTGTATTTAATACATACATTTAAAAGTGAACTTTAAATTCATTGAAATCGTGTCCACCAGATCGACCCCCACCGCCGAAGTCATTTCTAGTGCTACATCGGTTATTTGCTCTTGATTTTAGATAAATCGCATTACTGGATTATCGGGTCTATTTTAAAGTAGCAATATTGTTATTAGTTTATGAAACCAAACGACACCCAGTCTTTGCATAAAGTTAAACCTTTTGAA
Source organism: Patella ulyssiponensis (assembly GCA_963678685.1). Taxonomy (NCBI): domain Eukaryota; kingdom Metazoa; phylum Mollusca; class Gastropoda; family Patellidae; genus Patella; species Patella ulyssiponensis. Next base: position 84,682,234 of record OY783225.1, on the reverse strand, counting down.
CACATTCTCTTTCACATGAATCGAGATCCAAATAAATGTTAAAAGACATCTAATATTAGATACATTTCTGCTAGAGTACGTAAATGGTAATTATTTCCAATAACAGTATGACATACTGTACGTGGTATATATTGAAAGTAGAGACACACTCAGTCTTACTATATAAAGACTGCATTCTCTGATAAACATCCATGGGGCACTCATCGGACAAAAATGTAAGTGTGGCCCGAGTGTTACAAGGAGCGCATAATATTGTATAATGATCATATGGCTAACGGTTGTGAGAACATTTAGAGACCTAACGTACAGTGGACTCTGTGATTAAACGGTGGAAACGGTCGGCAGCGGATATCCCAAGAATAAGTGTCGATATTCATTGTACATGGACAGCGACTAACGACAAATGCAATTTTTAATTGGATTCCTCCTCAATCTAGTCACTTGACAAAGACGAATGCTTAAAATAGATGTCAGGGGTTTGAAGCAAACCTTCAATAGATAAAGTAGTTTGGTTATAGTGACACAGTTTGTACGCTCGAAGACATCTTTCAATATAAGATTGTCCGAATACCGAAGTCATGTTCAACTTCTGAAGTAAATATCGCCATAATACCACCAATGTGGGACATTATATCTTGAAGTATGAGATAACTCGACTACATAATTGAATGAAACCTAATGCCTACAGCTATTTGCAGCCCAGACAATTAGAAACGAAGTTCTATACATACAGAATAATTTTCTTTGGGGTCATGACATCTCATAAACCCAATGTTTAATATCTGGCATAATTTATATACAAAGGTATAAAACAATTTGTGACCATCTCAAGTGGAATGTGTAGGAATACCCGGTCTCACACACAACAATCGTTCATACTTATAGCTGATGTTAGATACCCACTACCATGATTCGTCCTGCGATTGAAATCGTGGTTTTAATCATTGAGTAATCGTGGTCTTCCTATCAGGTTTGATGTCAGTCGAAGCAAAATCGTGTTGATCGTATATCGAAACGTATCTGCACGTACCAGATCGTGGCCTCAATATGAACAATCCTATCGTGGGAACCTAGCATAACTAAACCAAGGGTTGGGCTAGAGAAACCGACCGGGCTAATAAGGAGCAGATAATCCCATGTCACGGGCTACCAACAGGACACAGATCACTAAATATTTCTACTCCGTGTAGTGCCAAAGTTATTTTTAGTCTTTCTCTCCCTTTACCTTTCCCCCTTTTGCATGGCGATTTTTGTTGAGTTGTTGGTGTAGAGTCCAAGAAATGGGTTTGAAAAAACATTTTCTGCCGGGTTTTGGTGAATATTCATGATTTTTGAGGAGGTTGGTTATGTTGAAAGGGAGGGCCGAAAATTGCTTGTTTAGTTGTCTCTACTTCCAGCTTGTGTATATCCAGTTATCATGGTGAACCTCATACATGCTTTTGGGCAAGAGTTTGCCACATGTTGCTCCATCTGTGGCAGAAAGCGTTCTACCCAACGAGTATTTGGGAAAAAGTTACAGCCGGTTTAAAAGACGAGAGTTAACATTGAAGTCAATGATGAAATAATATAGTGATCTGTGGCCAACAAAGTCACCAAGTCAGTGGTAATGGTATGACCTATGTTGTAGTAAAGTATATTGAGGTCCTACTAATTACTGGATTTCTGCAAAAGTAAAAAGTATTGGAACGAGTGACTAACAACGATATTTTATAGATATGTTTAATCTAAACACCGTGACATGTAATTCAACTGTAGTTTTAAAACAGGCGTCACCGCGGCTAAGTGAGTAAGACGCTGGCTCGGTAGCCTGAGGTCGGATGTTGGATCACTTCATTGACCGAGAAAGTTCATCCAGATTTTCCGGTGTGATTCGCCCTCCCCCTTTGTCAATGATGCGGGCAGAGGGCCTGACCGGAACAGCTGTCTTGTCGTTCGGATGGGACCGAAAGCCGAGTTGCCGTGCACGTAAAAAATCTCTTTACAGATGGAATTCGATTAAAGAGCAGGCCGTACTGCCGCTTTCGGTGCAAAATTGCCTTCATAGCACACTATATGGCGTATGTCCGTCTTCATTAGCCCAGTTTGGAGCAGAACAGTAGGACGTTAAACTCCATTTCATTTCATTTCTTTTCAGTTTTAAAACACTGAAAGAAAAACTAATGATTAAAGTGATCTTTTTTTAGTAAAAGAGACAAATCCAACTAATCTATAAATAAAATTGCTCCTGTTTACATCTGAACAAATACCCACTCACATCCCAAAAAATCTCGAACAAAAACCTCCACACTACCGCATATGCATTAAATTAGTTTTTTTTTTATCCAACTGAAAATGATGTTGGTGACAAAAGAAATGTGTTATTTCTGTGTTTACAAATGTTTTGTTGAGATTTGTTCTATTACTCTGTCATGAAAACCTGTATTGTGTTTTTGTCTGATTGACAGAACAGGGACAGCTGGGTACATGTTGATAGAAATGCATACAGCCTAACTAATTGGTGGTTAGTGTCTCACCAAGCTGATAAATATTATTTATCTTAAAGAGCAGCCAGTATTAGAACCCAATGGGTTCATTGTATTCATTGGCGTTCTCGGATAAAACTCGTTGGTTTCAGAAAACATCGATAAAGGCTGAACCATTTTTAAGATGGATCTGTGCAAGTATTGGTTATTACAGGCAACATCGAACTACCGACCCCTACTATTACTAGAACACTTTATATACTACCTGTCATGTGATGGGGAATTTCACGTGCATTTAAGCGCCACAATATAGAGGATTGGGGTATTTAACTTGTATCTGGACACGTAACCTTTAAGATTTTGTTTGGTGACCTGATAATCTATTTTCTTCCTTTAGAGTTCTGTAAATTCCAACTACACATTATTTTTATCAAGTAAAAGTTTGGTTTTATCCAGACACCGTATAATACAGCTTGGGAAACCCGTTTTCATTTCCAGATGGAGAGCAACGGGTTTTAGGGACTTTTGACACAAAATTATGCAGTTTCATTCTCCAAAATATAATCAAGATTGGCCCTTTAACTTTTAACTGTTTTTGAAAAGTATGTTGGCAATAGGCATCTGTTGTAGTCGCTTATTAAAGGGATACTTCCACATGATTCACATCGGGTAACCTTTAATCGTACTACAAAAATAATATATACACCCTTCATCGTGAACCTGTGCAAATCAGCAAAAGGTTAGATAATTTGTTACACCATTTTATGGGAACGAAACGGGATGTGACTGGAACGAAAATGTCGATGAAGCGGTAACATAAAAACCGCGCAGCCCACACCATCCCCATATTCTAATTGATTTTCTTGATAGATGTGTCCTCGCCTCCTCATACTTGATCAGCAAGGAAAAGACAATTACCTGTCGATATTAAAGTGGATTTTAATTGTTTTAAAGAAAACCAATATTTAACAAATGTTATATGCAATATGCCACAATCTACTTCAGAGGACATTACCATAGAAATAGAATATGTAATGCTCCTTGGTTTTGCATTAAGTAGACATTTTGTTTTATCTAAAGATGAACGTCGTTATAACATATTTGTCAATCACTCTAAATTTCTGCACCAACCTTTTTAAAAATATAATTAATATTTTAATATTTCTTGACTCAATATTTAGAGTTCGTTTTTGTATTTTGTTTAAAATATTAGCCCACTTTTCCTTAGCATTTTCATGTGTTTTATGCTTTCTATGTTTTAGCTCCAATTATCTATGCTTTAGATGATATAATCGGTCTGCTATTGCTTATGCTTTAGCCTACTATTGTTATGTTTTAGCTAATATAATAAGCCTAATTGTCTCTTGTGTATTAGTTAATATAATTAGCCTACTATTGTTATGTATTAGTTTATATAATTAGCCTACTATTGTTATGTTTTGGCTAATATAGTTAGCCTACTTGTGTATTTTGTATTAGTTAATTTAATTAGTCTACTTTTGTTATGTATGAGTTAATATAATTAGTCTACTATTGTTATGTATTAGTTAATATAATTAGTTTACTATTGTTATGTTTTAGCTAATATAATTAGCCTACTATTGTTATGTTTTAGCAAATATAATTAGCCTACTAGTGTTTAATGTTTTGGCTAATATAATTAGCCTACTATTGTTTTATGTTTTAGGTGATATAATTAGCCTACTATTGTTTTATGTTTAGCTTACACATGGTACAATTAGCATACATTTCCGGTTTAGTTGCAGTATTTACCTACACTGTCGAAATATATGTTTTTGTAAACAATTCTTATGGGTCGATCTGAATTCCAGCCTTGGTTAAGTAGGAAGCCTTTTAATGTTTGGGTTAATCAACCTAATAAATGTCGAGAACACGTATAACAAAGGGCGCTGCTTTTAAAGAGGGGTTTAACGTCGAGACATCAGTCGCAGAGACATACTCGATTGGATGGGCATTAATCACAGCCGGCGGAAACAATTTCAGACCATGTGAAGGACACTTAACCGATAATGAAAACCAAGTCAACTACTCACTTTTAGGGTAAGTAACAAAATATATTGTAACAGACGGCAGTCGAAGACCGAGTCTGGTCTGATAGAATTTACTGCTGACATCCATTAGGCTATAGAGTAACGGTTTATCATCCCGTATGTTATTGATTGGATTAGTAGATATCCACGTCCAAGGTTAACACGCTACCAGTGCTTACAAGACTCCAATATTCCTACTACTTTATTCAGGTAAAAAGTTCGTAAATTAATGACACGTCGGAAGACAAAAGGAAAAGCAATCAGTAGAGAAATTGAGCTACTAATTGCGTGTTTTTATTCCTGTGATGAATGAAAGGCCAAGGCTGTGGATTAGCAAAAAGAAAACAACAGCTTATAAAAAAAAAAACAATTCCGCGTCCAAATATTGTCAATGGACACACTAATCAGCGTAAATAGAGACGAAGATAAAATGTTTGAAATATTTCATCTGTGTCACTAAGAACACCTGATGTCATTTCTTATTTATTTGGGACGTTCTATTGAAGGATAGGTTGTACTGGTGTATTGTGCTTGTGGTGGTGGTCAATTCGTCCGATGTTACATATTAATACATTCGTTTCCTTTTTATTTTAGATTACTTCGGTTAACAGCGGGGAGCTAACAATACATCTTTACAAAGTTTAATATGTTGAATAGATCTGATACGACCTTCATTTTACCCCACCCCAACCCACCACCCCCACCACCCACAACAACAAAAAAGAAGAATAAACTTCTACAGTCGCCCACCCCTCTACATCATCATACTCACCCCTCAGCTACAAAATCAAGATAAAATCAAATCAATAGTACAGATCGCCTATGACGAGATGGCATAGCTGCGAGTTACTAACCATGCCAAGATTTTGTGGGTTCTTAGATACTGGTGTACATATTTGGTGTATTGGTTTTCAGTGATATGTCTACAATGACGATACCAAAGGTTTACATTACTAAACCATTATCTGATAAAAACAATGAACATGAAAGCAGTAAATAACCCGACATTCTTGTAACAACACACATTTAGAAAGCTTAGAACTTGATCAGCCCCGACAGGCAGAAGTGATTTGATGATAAGTGCCATATTCAAAGATAAAATAAACGAAATGAGAGATGGTCGTAATACGAGTTTATATAGACCCTTTTATCCAGCCGTGTAATATTAGAGTTAGGTAATTCTGAAACTGGCGTGCCTCGCGATGGTTCAGTGAGCAAGGTGCTGACCAATAATTCAGCCTGGCAAGTAGCAAGATCTAGTCGCTCATCAGGTGAGGCCAGTTGGAATTCGAAATAAGAGTTGGCCTCAGCGCCGCTGTCCAGACACAATTTCCTCCCATAGTATGCCCGCATTTATTAGCCGGTACGGAGCAGTAATGTAAGAAATTCAACCCGATTTCTTTTCATTTCATTTCTTATATTGAGGGGGATCACGGTGGCTAAGCGGGTAAGACGCTGGCTCACTAGACTGGAGGTTGGGTGTTCGTTCCATGCATTGACCGAGAAAGTTGATCCAGATTTTCCGATGTGGTTCCCACTTGTCAGTGATACAGGACGAAGGCCTGACAGGGACGTCTGTCTAGTCGTTCGGATACTGCGAAAAACCGAGATCCCGTGTACACTTTAGTATGCACGTAAAAGATCCAATGATAGTTGGAATATAAGAATAGGCCGTAGTGCCGCTGTCCGAGCAAAATTTCCCTCATAGCACACATACCCGTCTTCATTATCCCAGTTCAGAGCAGAACAATAAGACATTAAATCTCATTTCATTTCATTTTCTTATATTGAGTGCACCCGGCCATTAATATAATACTTTTTTGTAAAATTATCTCTTAAGTTTTTTTTTTTAGTTAAGTATGTTTTTTAATCGTTATGAGAAACATAGTTTTAAATAATGATTATCTAAATGTCACATGTGAACAAATATCTAAACTCCTAAACTCATCATTCTCCTGTAATTATAGTGTAAAAACGGTTGTAGACAACAAAAATACTCTTCACATTATAATTGGTCTGCATCCATTTACAATTGCCCAATTTCTGCTAGTGTATAGCTCGGATAAATTGTCTGCCTTGTGAAGTATCTAATTTGACCACTCTAAAAAGAAATTTTCCGGTAAAAAAGAGAATCGCATGTAATCTATCGGCACTCGTCGATGAAAAGAAACCCCACATATATACATGTCTACGGGTTTGTTTTTCACCGTAGTAAAAGATCACTAAATAACATTCTTAAACGAAAACGTACGCGAGTTTCATTTTACGAAAAAGCTCTGTTCCCACTTATCACGGATGTATCTTATGTTTTGTGTAGTCGTTTGGGTGGAACGAAAAAACGAGGATCATTCGTGTATACTTTTTCATGTGCGTAAAAAGCCACTGCGCAATATTTTCACAAGTAGCATTGCCCATGGGTTTGTGTGGGTGTGTTAAGTGTGTGAGAGAGAGAGACATAGAGAGAGAGCAACAGAGAGAGAGGGCAAGAGGGAGGGGTGACAGAGGGAAATAGAGAGGGTTTAACGTCCACTCGACATAAACTAGCTCATTTTTGGATAATCATATGGCTAAATCTTCTTTGAATAAATAGCAGCACGTAGGTGTCTTTAGAGGGAGTGAGAGGAAGCAGGAGAATCCGGAGAAAATACACGAGGTTGAACACGCGACCCTACTGAAAACCGCACCACTTGAACTTGAATCAATGATAGACCTTATGATTTCACACGCACGCGTTAATCCACTAGCCCCCTTGGTGACAAGTTAAGCCCAATACCCTTCCTCGAGCTAAAAATGAAATAATGGAGTTCGTATGGCCACCGGTCAAAATGGTTGGAATATTGTTTAATATAGAAACGATAATATGGAACATAGTGCAAAAATAACTCATAAGCCCACCTCTGTCACACAGCTTACAATGTTCTTACGTTGCGAGAAATTAGGGAAAATCAATCATTCGCAATAATTGTCATGAAATGAGCACAAACCAATATTGGTATTTACGGCGGAGTTAGCCGATTGATGAAAAATACAACCCTCAGCCAAATTAATTTCGGCTCACCAATGATTGTGTAGAACAGGTGGTTATTTGACTAGTGCTATCTTAAGGGTATATCAGTGATAAGTTGTTTATCTTTAGTTACTAATATTACTAGTAATTTGTTAACTAATTAATAATACCGTCCAATAAATCATCCTCTTGTTACTACTGATAACATCTTTATTACTACCGTATCTTAGAGATCTTTTTAGTAGAAATGAAGTGAAGTGGGGTTTAACGCTCTACCATTTTGCTCCTACTATGGGCCAATGGAGACGGGTGCACACCATACTGTGTGCTATGGGGATACTAAGCTTCGTCCGGGCCTCCAATATCTGTGACCTTGACCTTCATAAATCATGGTCTAAAACAGTCACGGGATCATGCTGGATCGCGGTGAGGAATGTGATGGGCGAACATACACACAGATATCTTTGATTGTGTTTATATAGAACTTTTACGACCAAAACCAGGATCGAACCCCGGACCGTCATCACCTTACCAACCTGAGTCACAGCGGCCTCCTCTTTTAGTAGGCACAAGCAATATTTGCTACTGATCAAATTTATTTCCATTTTTAAAAGCTATGCTGTTCACGTGTGCTAGATGTGCTTGGAGATTAACCACAAATATGAAAATACAAGCAGCAATTTGACTTCGTAAGCAAAAGTAAAAGAGAATTTAAGGAGACGTTTCTGGTTGGACTAGTCCCAAAAGTGCGGCTAACTTCAACAAATAGTGTTAAGTTTACTTTCTTAAAGATAGGTTCCCCTGGGGTTAATTAGCCCACTTATTCGCACCACTCAAATTATTTTTATCTGAAATTGTGCTGTTTCTGATCATCATGAACAATAAAATGGTAGCCAAAACGAGAGCGGAAACAGCACGGGGTTAACGCGTGTCTGCATACGTGATAGTGAACTCAAAATCAGCGCGTGTGTGACGTTGTCTTTGTGTTATATTATTTGAAAACTAACAATCTGATTAAAACACAGATTCTCTTTTGTTTTGCTATTTATAGTTAAAAATTTCGATTTACTTGTTTTTACTGCGCTAGGATCTGGAAGAGTTGTTATCATTGACGTGTTCTGGATTATGTGAGCTATTAGCCAATGAAACGGCCTATTACGGCGACTTCCTGGCCTTTTGTTGCACGGAACTGTTGGTAAACTACTAGAAATCAATGTCTGACATCATAGGGTCAAAAGTCGGTCTTTTGACCCCTGACGTGAACTTGTCAGATCTACATGTAATGTAGACCATTGAAGTATAAAAAGAAACGAAACGAAATATAGATCTGTATTTTAATCAGATTGGAAAACTAATAGATAGTGGCTGTTTGAAAACATTTCACCTGGAACTCAAATATTATTGAATTTTTGACAACATTGGTAATTCAGATATATTACTAAACAGATACTAGCACGGATGAATTTATTCTTAATATATTTCCAAATATCGAAATAAATTGTCCTAATTCACACAAGGTACAATTTTATGGATACACAATTACTGAGTTTGATACTAAGCGACGTTTCGACGAGGATACTCTCGTCTTTATCAAGCAAATGATACACAAATGTGAACAGTAGGGAAATATATACAGAATATGCAACAAAGATAAGAATAAGTACAATTAAAGTTTAACACCTTTAATTAGGGGCCATTAAGGACTAATCCCACACAACGGAAAGCTCTTACAGGGATTAAAAGAAGGCGAATGCTAATATTTATAAAAAGATCAGTGTCCTAATTCAATATCGTAAGATTACAAGAAAACAAGTTTTAAATAAATGTCCTGAACTCGGCATAATCGAGTCCCAGATTAGCTTCTAAGCCAATACTTTACGTTATACATTTTGCAGGGGATTTTACTTTCTATCTCGATTAAGGAGATCATGTCCTTTTAATCCTTTTAAATCACAGAATTCAGAAATAGAACAAAAACTGGTTTTATGACAGAAAATCACCAAAAACTGGTTCAAATTACAAAAAATGGATGGAATGGTCAAATTACAAAAAAAAAAGGTTGAATCACACAAAAAACCTTGTTGAATAACAAAAAAAGTTTGAATCCCAAGTTAATCGATGACAAATCTTTACTCGAAAAAAAATGACCCAATAAAACATATTGCACTGAAATAACCCTATAAATCCCATAGATCAATGTTTAACTAAATATACCCAATAAATCCCGTAGATTCAGATGTTTACTAAAATAACCCATTAAATCAATTTGTATTAATAATGGTAGTTTATGGTCTTTTCTATTTTAAGACATCAATAACCGAACCCAACCCTACACAGCTATATAACTTAAGTTATTATATGGTACGTGAGTTTTATTATATAGAAATGTCGATAAAATGATAACATTGACTTAAATAATCGAAAACTAATGCCCCGTAAGATTACGGATCTGTCGTTACGTGACCTCAAATCCTCGTTGGGGATAAAGAGTTATATTCTCTTGAATAAATATAAAGGCGATGCTTTAGAACTTTACTGAAAGACATTTTGTTTTTATTTCATTCACAGTAAAATGTTTGAATGGACAGATTGCGAATAGCTGCTTCTAGTATAATTAAATGAAATGGGGTTTACCGTCCCACTGGACTATAGAAGTTGGGCTTCAAGCATAAAGGTTAAAGATGCATATCCACAGAAGTATTGATCGGGTGGTTATTTCAAATAAAAGTATGCCAAATTTGGTATATTCAAAGCAAAATCCCCCTGTCTTACTACCAAAATATTGGATTCCCTGAAAACGAACAATGAACGCGCAACTTATAACAAGAATTTAAAGATATCACTAATCTGTAGGGAGCGAATGACTGGCGGTTTTTGGGAACAGTGAGAGTTTTATACAACAGACTCTGCGATTAAACGACGGAAAAGAAGTTGGCTGATGTAATCCAACAATTCACTTAGACCTCGATATTTATGGTAAATGGACAGCGAGTTATGACAAATACATTCTGAAAAGTGAACTATCCCTCAGTAAATTTACGGTCAAAACAAGAGTGTCTACGGCTTGGAGTAATTTTTTAGGCAAACTTTGGATGGTTAAATTAGTTACATTATGTTTTAGTCCAAATATATCATCAAATCATACATTTTGTACATGCCATGGGAAGACATCTTTAATTTATGGAAAATGGCATTGTGATATGTTAACTTACTTCAAAGTAATCCATTTTCTGGTACCTACTAGTGGCGAGTATTGTGCACAATGTTAGTTATGCGTATTCTCTTAGAACACTTGATATCACTTCTCATTTCAGAAACGGCTTTACATACTAACCAATAAAATATATATTACCGGTATTGTTTGGCCATTCTCCTGACTGAACCGAATTGAAGGGGAGACCTACATGTAAGACCAAATAATCTTCAACTCCGTCTATTTCTGTCTTGTATTTTATATTTGACCACGATGCTTTCATTCCTTGGCCTATAATGTCTATTATCTTTTGATTTCACTCGTCCACGTCCTAATCTGATCGAGTTAATAAGCATCCGTTGTTGAAGATTGCCTCGTCTGTAGAACTTTAGCCTATAATTTGACATATTGTACTATACGTATGAACTGTTACAGATGGTGGACAGATTCTAGCCAAAAGGAAGATGTATAACACCAATTTGTAAGCTATGGGAACCCGATATCGGGTGTTTTAAATATAGTAAGCATGGCTATCCCATACACGACACCTGTCACAAATCAAAAACTTGTTAAGTTAGACTTCTAAATATGCTGTTGAAGTGTACATATGTTACTATTGATTTCAAGCTGCCATATTGCCATGCATCTGGGGTACCCTCTTGTCAGTGGTGCAGGACGGAGAGCCAGGCAAGAGAAAAAGGGAAAATATAGACGAAAAACCCGAGGCCCCATCAATAAATAGGCATACATGTAAAGAACCCTTACCGGTTTGGATTCGATCTAAACAAAAGTCGAAGCCGGGCAAAAGTTTCCCCATAGCACACTATATGGTGTATGCCAGTCTTCATTAGTCCAGTCAGAGAAAAACGGTAGGACGTTAAACCCCATTTCATTTTATCTGGGATAAATGTAGTAATAAAAGTTCTACTTATATTTCCATGTCATTAAGTCCATTTATTATTTAGCTTTGTACAAGACCGTGGTTTAAAATAAGATGATAAAACGTAGCTAAGTTTTATATGCTAGCAAACCATCTGATTTATTGCCATTTTATTAAAGAAACTAAATCTGAAAGAGCTAAATCTGCCTAATGCAAGTTTTTTTTTTATGGCTTTATATGTTATATTGATTAGAATTTTAATATTGATTAGAATCTCTCTGAATTGGACAAAGCCCATAATGTCTTCGTTAAACAATAATATGGCATGTGACACTCGAGAATTTGAATAAGCCATGTTTTTATCAAAACGTAAACATTAATAACTACGCCAGAAATAAAGTAAATTGTAATTTCTATAACGACAACAGCCAGCTCTTTATATTATCTAAAAGTTACACAATATATCTTTGATATATTATGCTTATTTATGAAATTGTTGCTGCCTAGGTCATCCGAATTGTCTTTAATATACATAATAATAATTCTTGATTTTTGGCATTACGGGAGCCGCAGTAGCCCAGTGCGTAGGACTCTGACTCTCTAATCCTCGGGATTTTATGGCGTAGTTTCCCTTGTCAATGGTAAATGACAAAGGGAGTGCCGAGAACAGTGTCTAGTCGTTCGGGTGGGACGAAAAAACACAGGCATTGGCAAGTACATAAAAGAAGCCTTAGCAGTTGGCTTCAGAATACGAGTAGTACACAGTGCCGGGAAAGTTTACCTTATAAACACACCGTATGGCGAATGTACGTCTTTAATAGTCCGGAGACTTGTATCGTTAAACCAACAACACCATTGCATTTTATTTCTTTCTAGGTTGAACATCCTACGGATATTGCTGATAACTGGGACCCTAATGGGCGATATGTCGAATCGTTTTGACCATGCCATTTGTAATGTTTGAAACATTTCCAACAATGTATCTTGATATTTCAGACACCAGTTATATCTTATCTCGTAGATACGAGCTTACGTAACCGTACGTCCCCAAAATAGCCCAGAGGTGGCGAAGCAGACTTGAATCGCTAGCGTATCGGACATTAAGTGATATTTGGTGTTAGTGTATGTTGGGGAAACAATCGTTAATAGATAGGTCCAACACACCATGCTATATGTTTCCATTACGTCAGACATTACAAAGGATTTGAACAATCTTGTTGCATTAGCTAGCTACTTAAAATCTATTTGATCTCACCAACGGTAATGTGTCTAATTCATTGACAAGTTTGCATCAGACTTTAAAGCCCCAGTATCACAATTTATTATTTACTTTTTTTTGGTCATAAAAATTTGTTTGCTATGGGAACTCGTCAAATTATGCACGTCATTTTATTAACGATTCTCCGTTTGTTATTTACAAAGGAGCCGCGGTGACTCACTAACCAGGAGCTCCGAGGTTCAGTTCCCCGATTTTACTGTGTCGTTTGGAATTCGATATAAGAGTAGCATTTCTCTCAGAGCACACCTATGACGTACGCCGGACGGGTAGGGTCCAATCTCCCTAATCCAAATTTTCAGAATGAATGAATAAATAACTAAAACGAACATTCTGATCTTAAGCCGTGGGCGATTTCATTCTTCAATTCTACAAATGCTAAGGCTATTTGCTTGAAAATATTCTTTGTCGCCCGAATTTTCAGAATGAATCAATCAGTATCTAAAACGAGCATCCCGAACATAAACCGCGGCTGATTTCATTCAACAAATCTATTTCTATGGTATATGGTCTAATTCTCTGATGTTAGTGTCCGAAAAACGGAAATATATTGCCTGACAAATGGACAGTTCCCAATGAATCAATCAATAACTAAAATGAGCATTCAAAACGCAAACCTCGAGCGAGTTCATTTTAATAATACTTCTATGGTTTTATAATGATCGCACTCGCTGACATTTGTGCCCGAAAGCCGGAAATACATTGCCCAACAAATGGACATCCTCTATTCCCACGCCCACGAGGATAAAGCTCATTTGAAATCAATTGTTTACCTTTTTACTATTAATAAAATCACTCATTTACGGGACATTAATGTTATATAATGCGTTTCTGGAAAGGTCAGGCGCACTTTAAAATTGCACTAGACCTAAGATGACTATCAGTACATAAATACATTTCAGATATAGAAATCGTTGAATTAAAAACAATATAGTTTACCAATTACCTTATTAGTTATAATTAAAAGAGTTTTAATATTCATCAGCATCAAAATGAGAACAAAAGAACAATGTCTAGTAGTTTCACCTTAACATTACTTGTGATATACTCGGACTTTAAATTAAGTATCGTGGGAATAAGTTTGCCTCTAATGCATATTACGAACTTCTGTATGTATTCTATTGATTCCTTTTATACTTTAACACTATGGCTTATTTTCGGGTTGACTTTTGTTAATGGGTAAAATATTAGTCTTTGCCGTAAACAAATGTGTGCCTTAATTGAGCGAAAACAGCGTAAAAGAAGAAATCTTTAAGCCTATTAGCATGGCAGGGAATATGGATATCTTTCATGAAAGTATAATCAAGTTCTAGATAATAGATAAATAAAAAGAGAAGTGCATGTGTAATATACTATGGAGGAGAAATCAATGGCTTTCTACGGGGTTGTCAAACTCATTTCAATTCAGGGGCCACATGAACTAAACGTTTACATCAAGTGGGCCCGGGATATAAAATGATTCATAAAACAAAGCCAAACGTCCTTGACACGGGTATATTTTTTTTTTGACTGGTGTCTAAATTGCCAAGAAATAATATTGAAGACAGCATTCTCTTGTATTACGCACAACTTAAGATATCTATGACATACAGTACAGATTTCCGAGTTTCACTGAAACCGGAAAAACAACAATAAATGATTTCCACCGTTAGTTCCAATGGTCACATTTTAACTTTGGTGAGCGGGATCTGGCCCGCTGGCTGAATGTTTAACACCCCTGACTTCGTCGTTTATTCCTTCGCGGGGCGTAACCCCCAAGTAACAAGCATGCCACGTTTGACGTCGATCGTGCATAAATTGGCGGGGCCTTAGGACTCTTCGAGGAATTACGCCTCAAAGAACACCCAACAACAAGTCGAGCAGCGCTTGTACCCGTACCCGTCCCAAAATGGGTTGTCACTCCCTGGAAAGAGCTTCTTATGGGGTTTGTGTCATCAGTTCAAAGAATTCTGTAAATCGCATCTATCTTAAAGATACATTATGGGAGATTAGATAACGAGTTGGCAGTTCTCACTACAATAGTTACAAACTAGCTAATGAAAAGGCAATTTGCTGAAAATTTCAGTCAAATTGATCCTCTATTAACTTAGAACTAAGCGAATGAAAGTTCCGCTTAGCCTCAGTCATCATTACTAAAGTCGGTAAAACAAAACCAGGAGTCTCGGTTATCCATTTTTATTGGTAAATCACGAAGGAAAATATTTCAGCGAATCGAACTACAATCCGACAAAAATCTCATTCTAGCCTCGACATCGAGAGTTCATTATGGTCTGGATCAGTTAATTAATAGTTTTTATAACATTTCAGACCTAAAGAAAGACCTACAATAGGCAGATTTTGCTCTTGCATAATGCATGTTTAATGACTATAGTTGGTTATATCGCTTTTTAACATTATTCCAAACAGTCTAATAATACAAGTAATATCAAAGGCTTCAGGATTAAAAATACAGTCTGGCAATTACAGGCAAAAAATTCTAAGTTCACAAAGATTATTATACGTTAGAAGTAAGATATTTATGGTTTTAGAATTTACAGATAAAAGTGTGTTCTGGGTTGGATATGTTTCTTATTCGTAGTAATCATATATAACTAAATACATATAATTTAAAGAATAAGCGTTTCTATTAAAGAAAAGGTTATAGTTATTGTGAAAGATTATTCGTTATTATCAATGGTCTGACGAATAACAGATAAACATAATATTATCTATTAGTGATAGATATTGTTACCTTCAACCAATTAGGTCTCGTTCTGACCTACAATCGAGGATGTTGCTCCATATATATGTAAGCTGTGGAATTTGTCATGTACGGGACAGGATATGCTTCATGAATGGGACACCTGATATGTCTCATTTATTAGGAAGATCTTTATATTTATAACATCATTTGATGCATTTTGGTAGTGTTTATTGCCCGAAAGGAACTTTCTTCAACTTTTGCGTCTGAAATCCAAGTTTTTTGTGTATCAAAGGCGTTGTGCACAATGCAGAATATTATTACACTTGTTGGACGTCTTGAATTGCATTTTGTATTGGACAACTAAAGGAGGGCTACAGGCGTTATAGGCGATGTGGAAGCGGCCCTCTACCCCAAATGTATTGTGACGTATTATCTTTCCAATCTCTCCGTAGGAATTTACCATCTGGACAGTGTAAATGGGATTTCTGATAAATTGTTTCCTGTGTGTCTTAGAGAGAAATATTTGTCCAAGAAATGACCTGTTGCTTGTCAGCGGGAATGTCGAAAACATACATCAGGGTCACGTTCCATGGCACGAAACCTTAAAAAATCGGTAGAATTTGACATAAACAATATTAGTATGAACGCAAGATTGTAACCTAAGCCATGATTATTCTCGATGACTTCCACCAATATCCGACCATTAGTCAATCCGACTTCCTCCCGGAGAAGAACTGATGACTTACACACGAGAAAACTGATAACTGGAGCCAAGACAGAAGGTTGAGTGTCTCCTGACTCTATTTGATGTACATATATTGTATGCAAATAACATTCTTCTTCGACTTTGCGGGCCGCTTTGTAGTCATGAGTCTTCTTTTGGCCGTATCAGTCTGATGAATAACGACCTTTGTTCGTCTCAACATCAAATATTAATTATCAAGTCTGTTATGTAGCAGTTCTTTCTTTTTGGATCATCTGACGCCTTTCAAACAAATATATCTTATCCTGAAAGATCTTCAAACACATATTATATTGAATTTCGTTCGAGAAATCAAAGTAGAATATGGAAATACAATCACATTATTTAACCTTTCTACATACATTATATCGCAATGATTTAAGTTGCTGATATTTCAAGTGGGGATATAGAAAAAAATACTGACTTGAAGGGGGCGGGGAACTTGTACGGCAAGCACGGCAAGGCGGAAACTATTTTGGACAGCGTCAATATAGACAAACAAATTCTTAGACCCGCTTAAGAATATCAATAGTAAATATTTCGTTACCTTTCCCTTCGTTACTTCTTTTATTTTGAACACGTTTATTTAAAAGGGGCGTGTATTTAAAAAAGAGGTTTCTGTCGTGTGCAATTATTTTTCAATGAAGATAAGTTGTGTTGTTCATATTCGATACCAATTTGGGGGAATTATGGAAGATGACATAGTTAATCATCTATTTTAGAATGGTAAATTTGTATGTTCCATAGATGGAAGCAAACTCTTTATTTTCATCTCAAAATGTCCCGATCTGAATGCTACATGATAACCTAATCTGTCGGTGGGTCTACTATTTTTGATTGTTAAAAGCCGTCTGGTTTTTATCATCATTATGAAAATCATATTTACCATGGAGATACACTTCTGCTTTAGACATGAAAGACATTTTTTGTAATTTTCTAATTTATTTTTGAGCTCAGACAGGCTTCATAACACATTTAGACATACCGTCTTAATGTGCTATAATTATAAGCTAACTTGATAGTTGTATGGCTCCCCTGTACTGGATGGCTTAGTAACGCCAAATGCTTCCGGGATTTGTTTCTCCACCGAAGTCAAAGTGGAGCATTTTGTTATAGGCTTTGTTCTTTAGATGCCCGGTATATTGAAGTAGATAGTTTCCCTGTTTCTACATTTTAACAAAAGATGACCACAGCATGTATCAACTTAGTAGACAAATTCTGGGTGCCCATTTCAAATGGTTACATTACATTAAAGAAAGCTTTACAGGCTTCATCAATCACAAAAAAAATTCTTTAAAAAGTGTATCCAAACTGTAAAAATGTGACGTTTTTAGCAAATCATTAAAATGTTAATGCTGCACGTCGAAAATCAATTGTCAATCATGTTTTTCGTTGTCTATTGATAGAATATAGAAATAGGTGGCCCATGTCCTTTAACTATGTGAACAGCCCTAATGATGTGAAGTGATATCCGGTGCTCCAGAAAAATTAAGAATACCTGGGATGTCGATGTACTTAGATTCAGAACTAGCTGATATCGGATAACACAGTCGTTATATTTTATTTGTTAAATTAATGTGCATGCGAAAGGGATTCATTACATATTGGGAGTAGCGGTGAATCAGTAAGGCGTTTGTGCGCTAACCCGGGGGTATCCGGTTCGCTTCTTGTGTTGGCCAAGTACGTCTCCGGATATTTCCCGTCGTTGTTTCCCCTTGTCAGTGGTGCTGGGTGGAGGGTCTGAGAAGGCGCGGTGTCTCATAGTTTGTATGGTACAATTAACGAGGTTATTTGCATACGTTGAAGCGCACGTAAAGTAACCTTTGGCAGTTGGAATTCGGAAAAATAGAATTTCGTAGTACTGCTGTCCTGGAAAAATGTCCATCATAGTGTACTGTGAGGAAGCTAAACCTCCTTTTCATTTCAGGGTTAGCCCAGTTTAGGAGCAGAACAGTAGGACGTTAAACTCCATTTCATTTCATTTCATTTTATTACATCTTCCATGTATAGGGGGTTTGGATGGCCAAATGGTTAGCTCGTGCGCGCTGTATAATAAGTTCTGTCCTTGGGTCAACTGGTGTGGTTTTGATTCCCCGGTTGTACGTGACAAGGAGTGGGGTCGCCTGTCCAACCTCGTTGGTTTTCTCTGGGTTCCCTGGATTCCTCCCACTGCTAAAGACCTCTACGCACAAGCGTTTTATCAAAAAAAATAAACCATTAGTCTCGAAATGGCCTAGTTTAAACCAAATTCTCTCTCACTCTCTCCCTCTCCCTCTCTCTATCTATATCGCTCTCTCTCTTTCAAGTATAAAAGCATAAAAGTTGGTGCCCAAATTATTTTTTGATGAAAACATTGTTGATTGTTACATGTATATCTAATCTTGTTCATCTACTGTACATTATATTAGAAATGTGGAGAACGGAAATTGGTAGAGATTTATTTCTTCCCAATAAAGTTACATTGATCTGTGGATTATAATAAATAATTGCATTCTTGTCTGTCAAAGGAATGTAGTTTTAATATAAAGATGCAAACAAATAATTCTTATAGTCATTTAATTTCTTATTATAGAAATCGTGGCATAAATTTGATACGTTCAACGAAAACTTAAACGATGTAGTTTTGAATCAAGCTGAAGCCTCGATGAGTCATTTACACTTTTGATAAAAAAAATATCAAATTTCTCACGACTTAATATATACATATTAAACACGTACTCAGATTGATTTACATAATAAATGGATGTGTCTTGTACGTCCGAGCGAGCAGCATAGATCGATAAGATTTCAATTTATCATAACTTTGTAAATACTGAGCGGAATGGAACCACTTTGCAAATATCCTAGTTTTCAAGGTATTGCAAAATAAAGCATTGGGCCTTTAAATAGCTATACGTTTATTAGTTTGCACAGAGGTTTCCAGTCAAGAAATAGCTCGGTAATCAAAAATAGAAAAATAATTGATGTATTCACACGTACATATGCTGCATTTCTTGACTAAATAAATTTATCCAGAATTGCACATAATTAACTAGACAGTCCTAATTGATTGCAAAACTTATAACGCTCCGGTAATTGGTGCAAAAACTACTAGATGTTTTAACACGAATGTTGCGTTCTGCCGTTTAATAAATCTGAAAGACATGATTGTAGGTGAAGTGTTGCTCGAGTATTCCGAAGAAAGATCATCCTATTTTTGTAAGACAAACGAGGAGCTAAGATCATAAATTTGGGCAGGTGTTGCAAGGTAACTCGCTAGCATATACGCCAGCTACCACTTAATTGTTTAGCTAATTTATTTATATAAGTTCATTCTTGTCATAACTCGCCATGTTTAAATCATGTTCCGCCATCTTGTTCCGGCCATCTTGTTTATTAAACACGGGCATATGGAAAGATTGTATCAGTCGAGTCACCTAGTTACTTAAAATCAACATTTCAAGTTATATTTAAAACCGGCCTCTTTAATGGATCTATGCATAATTTAGACACCATTAACCAGGCGTATTATAAACATTCAACTTGAAATAAACGGAGTATGGTGTAATATATTTAATTCTAAACACTTCCGTGTTATATTTTTGTGACGTCAATGGATTAGAAGAAACGAATGCTTAATAAATAATACTCAAATCAGAGCCACAATTTAACAGGAGTTTGGCTATAAAGAAAATGTATTGTGTAAGAATTAAATAAGGAGCTGACCATTCTGGCTATAATAGTTCAAAAATAGAAAATGAAAACTGAATTATATCGGAAATTAAGTCAAATTACTTCGCTCTGATTGTCAAGTAGCATTGCTACGATAATAAAAAAAAGTCTCGATTATCTTAAATTATCTAAATTGTTAAAGCGGGGATTTCATATTTTCTAAGAAAGTCAAAACATAATTATTTCTATGTCTTTTGCTCAAAGGGTTGTCAACTCACTATTATACGATCACGGGCATTATTTCACAGGCATACAAATCAGTGACACAGGAAATAATAACACAATTACCTCTCTTGTTTTCCATTCGCCCCCCCCCCCCCCCAATGGAATGGCTTTCTTCAAACGTTTGACTTTGAAGTTGAAAATGATATTTTTGCCAATTTCTCAACTGGCAATAGTGAATTATAGGATTAATAGGATTATTCTTTAACAAGGTAGGACTGTTTATAGATACAATCTATTTTAGGGCTTTATTTTAATACATTTTAAAAGTATAACTTAAAAATATGAAATTGCAACTTTAAATAGAGAGATTGTACTAATCCATTCAATATCACGGCTATCCGATGGTGGTCCAGATGCCTTATTAAGGATGTCTCATCATCGGGTAACTTAATTATTAATGTATAATCCTGATAACAAATACCAACAGTTTCGGACCCGTGGGAACCATTATTATGAGATATATCATGAATGTAAGTAGAGGAGACCTGAAACAGTCAGTCCACGGATATTTCAAGTACGCACTAATATCACGTGTTTATATTGTATGTGTACAAAGTTCAAAATTAGATTTCTCGCAAATCCGTCATAAACTGCGACGTGTACTTCCGCTTTAATTGGATGTTAAGATAAGTGACTTTGACAAGATACCTAACATATGCCAAATACAGGTCCAGAAAATGGTCATTGTTGCTTAGCCCATTTACTTTTGGGGAACAGACAAATTCAAACCACAGAAACAAAATGGTTATTTATATTCTATGAGCATACTATAGATTAGAACCTCTTATTCTGTCAGTGTCTCGACCTTGACTTCAATGTTGTTTGATTGGGTGCCAAATTACACAGAATTGGTAAAATTATCGATATGGCTGTAGGCACCACATATATCAGGTGCCACAAATAGATTTATAAACATTGATGATCACCTCGGCTGTGGTATGTCAATCTTTGTATATTAAATTAACATCTATAACACAAGCAATAATCTTACTGATATATTGAACTGCAGGACACATGTAATAATCTTATTTTGAACTGTAGAACACATGCAATAATCATACTGATATACTGAACTGTACAACACATGCAATAATATTATTTTGAACTGTACAACACATGCAATAATCTTACTTGTATATTGAACTGCAGAACACATGCAATAGTCTACTGATATATTGAACAGTAGAACCCATGTAATAATTATACTGATATATTGAACCGTAGAACACATGTAATAATTATACTGATAAATTGAACTGTAGAACACGTGTAATAATCTTACTGATATATTGAACTGAAGAACCCATATAATAATCTACTAATATATTGAATTGTAGAACATATTATGCAATGGTCTGACTGATAAATTGAACTAAATATAGCATGTAATAAACTTAAAGAGGCATTACAGTTCAACAAGAATAAGAAATAATACAATGTAGTCGGAAATCCTACGGGACTTATCATCAATCGTTTTCAAAACTATTAAAAATTGTAAATTGAAATTTAATCGGTTTGATTTGCTTGCAGTCTTAAGTGGAACAATGTCACTAATGTAATTGTAATGTCATTAGCGAAGATCTGCATAATGCTAGAGGGGTTTTGAATATAAGTATAATTATGCTAAACAGGTTATGTAGGGGAACAGCAATCTTAGATAGACATTACTGAACGACAATATGATGTTTGGATACATTGCAAGACAATGGATAGACGGGGAGGTCTATTTTGGATACAACGTGTGCTATCTTACAACCATTCTAACATGAAGATTTTCTCTAAAAAATATTAAACAAGAGTGTTTCGAAATTTTTATTCATCCCTCCGACTATAAAATTTCTTATATCAAACGTTCTCAAGAGCCTCACCCAAACGTATTATTCAAACTTTTATCTTCTAGAAATAATCCATTACACACAGATATAGGTAGCACATCATTCATTTGTATTTGTTGATTTATCTTAGATAAATTCTCTGAATGTTATAGGCACGGTTCAGCAACAAACAGATAACAAGTTGTCAGTAGCACTGTTCAACCTTACAAAGTTTACACTTTTAAAAAAGATAGGTTGTAGATAAGTATGAAAAGTTTTCGGGATGATGAAGGGTGTTGACAGAATATGATACGGTGTGATATGATTTACCTCATCTTTTAAACTTAAATCTCAATGTTATTATATATCTTAGTCATGAGAGAATGCGTTCTCGACTCCATTGTTAAACATCCATTTTACAAAAGCTAAATCTGCCTGTTACAGGTCTTTCTTAACTTATCCAGACAATACCCATACTCCGCGCAGCGTTTCGTTTGATTATAGGTAATCTCACTACACACTGCTATTATGAGTGGATATTGTTGTGTTAAATTTTGATTGGTCAGTAGTCCGACTACCAACCAATCACTACCTACCATACAAACGCTTTACATTTAAAACGAGTGCCAGTATTGGACCAAATATGTTTACATAACGTTACGTCATGGCTCACGCTTTTATTATGCCTAATTAACCCGTGCATAGGAGAATACTGTAGAAAAACTAATTGTGTGACAAACGAGGCTATCAAGTCGAATGAAATGTAAACAATACTGTTTGGAAACGAACATACTTTTACCGTTTTAATACCTTAAATCACTGTCCAAAGTTTTAGGGAAGACTCAGATTAAACGAAGGACTGTCATGTTGCTGTAGGCCTACTTAAGTGATAGCTTTCATTGAACGGGGAGAATAGACACACTCCCGCAAAAGTTCAAGAATCAGAAGTCAATCCAGCAATGGCCAGAGAGAGATTTCTCGGGCCATTGCTTCAGGAATATGGACAATACCCAACCCTGAACGCCATCGTTCACCTGCGATATTTACTGCATTTGAATACATTTTGTGATGGATAATTTAACCTTAAAGAAGGATAAACGAGACTTTGTTTATTATCATACCAACGTTAGTAATGACTTAATGTCTAAAATTAAATCGCTGATATCTCGGTTCAGAGAGAACCAACTTTACCTGAAACTTTCAGCATATTTTCATTTTACTATCTATTTTTTTAATCGTTATAGTGAGAACTGTCGGTGTTTTATTTAATCTTAACCGAATGTCAATTGATCACGACCAAGATTGACTGGTTTATAATGTGGAGAACGTTCACTTCTATTTGAAATGTTTCAAAATGAAAAACATCCATCATCCACAAAGGATTTGGAGAAACAGGGGAACCATGCGAAATTCAAAACAGCATGATGAATAGCCAGATGAAGGGTTAAAATGTTTTTGGGGATAAAACTGACCGCACTCCCACGGCAACCAGGGCCGTATCTAGCTCAGAGCAACGTGGTTAGGGGCTTGTGGATGCTGTTAAATTGACGGACAATGTACATCTATTATTTTGTATGGTGAACAATTTTTTCAAGGGGTGGGGGGAGGGAAACTTTTGCAGCGGCTCCCCCCCCCCCCGTTACGTGCTTGTCAGCAACAACAAAAAACTAGCTACAGGAAGCGTGATACCAAAAACTGGTCATGACTAAGAGACATTTTGGTAAGTAACCATGTATCGTCATCCACATGTTATTGTATGTAGTACGACGAGTAACAAGTTATTAAGTTCGTCTGAAGTATAAAATGATTGATCGGTGTATAAAAAAAGTACCTAATTGAACAGCTTAGTAACAATACTCAACTGCCTTAATTGGCCAGGTAACAATCAAAATGTCAGGTCCCATTGAAAGCGTTCCAGAACTACAAACTTCCAACTAAAGAGATCGCTTATCATCTGCTATTAAGTTACATGCTTAGCTGGGTTTCCATTGTGCTTACTTTTGTTGATCTACTATTTCCTTATTGGTATAAACAATTAGAACTGACATACGATTATCTACTCTCATGGTTCACTACATTATTTATATAGTCAATCCGCCATCACTCAATGACCAGTGCTCTGCTTCATTAAAGTTTCATTATACCCCAAAATACTTCGGGGTCGTCAACTTTTTCTAGCACTAATTAGCGTTAAATAATAAATGATCTGTTTATTCCGTATCACTGTTTTTATTTTCTTGTTTTCTTTACAGAAGAGGTCGTAAACAACTAGTTATCCGGTGAGATTTCACGAGATTAGAAGATTTCTTGACAAGATAGATAATATGGTTTTTTTTTCTCTTTTTTTAAAGTCTCGACAAAGACCACCTAATTGACGTGTAACAATGGTACTTACGACAACATCGACCCCTGTGACGTATTATTGAAAATCTTTCCGGTAATGAGGTATAGTTAGTCCACTGTTAACTGATGGACGTACAGTATCCCTGCTGTTACTCCACACTATCTTTTATAAACACTAACAATCTGATTAAAATAGAGATCTTATTTCGTTTCGTTTTTTTATACTTTCGATGGCCTATAGTAAAGACAAGTATAACGAAATTATGAACTATAAAACACGAAACGAAATAGGATCTGTGTTTTAATCAGATTGGAACACTGATAAATTCGGTTAATTTATTCTTAGATTGTCAATGCCATCACCATTTTTCTCTTGATGATTTGGAACTAAAACCCCAAAGGCGTACTACATCCCCAGTCGCACTGGGTCCCGTTTCTCCAAATCTTAACAGCAAATTTTAGTAGATACACCAATTTTGATTGGCTAAGTCCTAAAATCAATCTAATATTATCCAATCAAATTACTAAAATTTGAATGTTATCGTAGCTAAAATTTCGTGAAACAGGTCCCAGGTCAAATTCAGCGAAACGCAAGTGAAATTATAAACTTGTTATTGCAAAACTGACCCACAAATATTTGATCGATATCCTGTTAGGGTTCCTTATATTTATAATCATAATAAGGTAAAGTTTTGAGCCCAAGGCCAAAAGCAAAATATCATTTATCTTCAGTCGTCAAAACAATTAAAGATTGTTATCTTGTCATTGTTGAAATTAGACGACCTGAAGGCAAAGTCTAATCATTCCTTACATGTGTCTGGCTAGGAAACTGTTTTTACATTCGACCAGACTGGCTTCTCTGACTGGGATACTTCGAAAAGACTGGCTTATAAACTTTAACGTCTCTGACAAATCTGACCTTCTTGTAACTCCAATACACCGGATAATCTTTCAGGGTGGATAAGTCACCAATAAACATGTATTTGGCCACAGATCAGTAATGATTTCCTCATTGACTTTAATTAATGTTAATTCTCGCCGCTTAGACCCGCTCAATTCTATTTTTCCCCCAAATTTGCGTTAGGGAGAGCGTTTTCTACCAAAGATGGAGCAACATGTGGCAACCTCTTGCTCAAAGCACGTATGTGGTTCACCACGGAATACTTGAGATAGATAAACTGGGGGTATATAAAGACCAATAAACATGCAAGTCTTGTATCCTTCCACCTCAAAATCATGAAAATTCACCAAAACCTGGCCAAAAATGTATTTTCAAATCATTTCGGTCCATTCAACAACCAAAAATCAACAAATATCGCCACACAAAAGGGAGAAAAGGGGAAAGGGGCGAAAGAGAGAGAACGACTAAAAATAACTTCGCCCTTCATTCGTGGATGATGGTATAGGGATATTTGTTGTGCTGTTTCCCATTAGTCTCTTTTCTGTTTCAAAATCTTGCCGATAATGATATTATATAATAATAATACTATCTTATTATTCAGTGTTTTCAGTATGTTTCATAACACATACAAACTTTTATTCAGTGAACCAATGTCTTCCTGATATATGGAAGACCATATATCAGAAAATGTATCTACATATTTTTGCAGTGATATTCAAGGAGGCGTTTGGTGAATAAAATATGTATAATCTGGTAGTACATGAAAAAACCAAAGAATGGAGTTACACACACACACTACCACCCACCAGCACCAACCCACACTACCACCCAGCCACACCGAACCACACCTAACACACACACTACCGCCCACCAGCACTGACAAATACACACACTACCGCCCACTAGCACCGCACTACCCCCTCCCCCACCACACCTAATGCACACACTACCACCCACCAGCACCAACCCACACTACCACCCAACCACACCGATCCACACCTAATACACACACTACCGCCCACCAGCACCCGCACTTAAAGACCCACACCTGGTACAAACACTACGACCCACCAGCACCAACCGAGACTACCACCATACCACAACGACCCATACCTAAAACACACGCGGATACTCTTAATTTACGAACACTAAATTGCAGAAGCTTGTTTTTATTACAGATGCGTTGCCTAAATTGAATTTTAATCTACACCGAAGAAAAATACTTCAATGTTCTTGGACCCCCAACACCTCTCCTGTTTGAAACCAGATATTATACGCTACTGGTTTCGTAAATTCCAAAGCCGACTGATTGGTTTTAAAGATATTTAAAAGTTTGTGAGATAAATCTTTCTTTGTTGAAACACATCTGTATAATCTCTCATTGTGCGCAGTGTGAATCTAAGATAATATATCCATTACATAATTTCGTCATTGACAGGACACATCTGTTTACCGCTTTGATGGCCAATTCGTTTAATTTTATGATGCCAAAAGAAGTAGATCTTCATTTTACCGGTCACTGTAACACTTGACACATATGGCCGGTTAGTGTGAACGGAAGATTTCGAAATCGTGATAAAGTATGTCTCCACAGCAGTATAATTATCGCACCAGCAATACATCTCCAGTCCCCAGATATTCTACATGTTGTTATGGCTAACTTTACTGATAACCCGACGACAAATGCTCATTTATACACAGTAATTAAGCACACGGCGCGTGTTTATGGCACTGTGGGCGTCAATTGTAGAGGAGGTCGAGGCGTCCTTTAGAGTTCTATGTACGGTAATTGAGCACCATTCCAATAGCGATTCTAATATGTTTATGCCAACTAAATTTCCGAACTTATCAATAAATCACCAAACTATAGAGATAAACCATATGTCTCATTCCATTACAATAAAATTAGATCAACGTAATTACAATGTAAGTTCAACACTGCCCCAATGGACACTGCGGGTGTATATCATTTATGTTTTTGAATATATATGAATTTCAATTTCATGTCTGTCTTCTTTTCTTCATGTATGGCATTGACGTCACATGTACACCTTAAATTTTACACAGATTTGTATATAAAACGGCCCACAGTCAATCGCAATATGATTAAAATACAGATCTATATTTCGTTTCGTTTTGTTTATACTTTCGATTGCCTACACTACATTAAGATCTGACAAGTTATAGAGGGAGTTCATGTCGGGGCCAAACGAGCAGCTTTTGGGCCTATAGCGTCAGAGTTAGAGTTTACCCACAGTTCCGCACAGAGAACGCAAAGAAGCCGCTGTAACAGACCGTTTCATTGGCTAATTTGTGTTTCCAACAGTCAGGATGTTGGCTTCAAATATATACGAAACTACAGTTTCGTCATGTACCAGCGAGGGCAATCCAGACTGGAAAAATCCCAGGGACTTTCGTGACCGAAACCTGCATAGAACAACGAATCTTCTGATTAGAGATCAAGCGTCATACTCACTGAGCCAAAGTGAATTCCTTCCTTTTCAAGACAAAAAATAACGTACGGGGGAGGGTAAGTGTTGTTGAAGGATAGATGTTCCTGTTGGCTTAAAGTCCACCTGTCTCTATAGTCTTTCAAACATAGATGATGGTGAAAGCTTGTCGGATCAAACTTGGCAAGCTTGTTCAGTCGGCAATTGTGCATCGACATGACGTCACAATTCCAAGATGGCCACAATACTGATCAGCAGTAAATATTCGCTAGGCCGCTACAACCACTGAGATGGGTGACATCGGTGCGGCTTAAAGAGCTTGCGATATTAACTATATTTCATCTGCAAATTAAATTCGAACTATTAGAAAATAAATAAAGGTGTTTGAAAAATATCCAAATAAAAAGTATTATTATTTAGTGTAGATGGGTATATAAAATGAGCATCATTCTGCCTAGACCAGTTACACAATAACGCCATAAAGCCAATGATGGACGCCCCGTGATGTAGCATCACCTGTAGAAGGCATCTAATACAGAGTTATAAAAAAAAATTTCACATTCGTTTCTGAAACAGATTGAATCAGTTCTTGGACCGTAGTACTTTGGTACTTGTCAAATTCTACTCAAACGCGACCAGTAATTGAAATAATTTCCATTAATTTTATGTCTGATATTGCTCCAGCGACAATATTGGTTAAAGTTTTTATGACGTTAACAAAGCTAGTTTGAAAACAAATTCAATGTAACAAAGCTATAACAGTAAACTAATTTGTATAGAATTTGACAAGTTGTTTAATATTTTTTTTATAAACCAGGTTACTCCGATGTTCGTATTGGGATCATGAATTGATCTTTTTTATAATAAATAGATAAGTTGAATGATATTTTCACAAGACGTCGTTTTATTAGACTTTCATATTAATCATAACAAAGTTAAAATTCCGGTCTTTTTATTACAAATTATTTGAGTTTCATTTGGTTTAAGAATTCGTGACATAAAGTGACGTTTTTATATACAAGAACTTTTTTGATGTTCATCCCTTTTATTTCATCTTAATACCACGTAAAATGTATTGGACGTTAAAGAATTCGACGATGGATATTAAAAATATAATGTTTTGTTTGGGGGAATTAATGACCGATTGAATCATGTTAAATTTAGGCACTCCATATATATTTTGTCAACGTCACGTCATAAAAATAAAGCCCCTATATTCAATGCTATCAAATTTATAATATTCGAAAAACCTATGAAGTTGAATTCAATTGGGCACATAGTAGATCGGGTGATGTTATTGTCAGCAACTGATTTCTATACATTAAACTATATATTTTATCATCCCTAGCCCCTAATGTACTGATTTTACTGTAGAAGCCCTTTACATCTCTAAACCGCTATAAGGAGACACAGTAGACGAGCTGGCCAGATTTTACGGCCTATCATATTTTCTTCAGACATTTACCGTTATTAGCAACTAACCATTATATAGCGCTGTTGAACAAAGACATAGGCATAGAATGTTATACTAATGGATTTTATATACACCGTTGTGAGGAGATTTGCTGGACATGCTTTAATACAAAAGATAATTATATATATAGTACATGTTTTATGAGAGGCGTATATACACTAATGGTAGCTGTGATATCCCGGTTAGCAATTTAAGAGACGTTTAAGATCCCATAACTGACAAAGCCTAAGTATTGTCATAACAATAAATGAAAGTAATCAAGGGTTGCCATGCAACAGTACTCTTTGAACGGATAAGTAGTGTCAAATGTTATAGAAATAGTACCCTTTCTTGCTAAGATGAAATTGAGTAACATGCCATACGCAGGTTCATATAATATTATTTGAAAGGTTCCATATCTCAAAAGCATGGTGATATTGATTTTTCTGTTTAGATTTAAGCATGAAGTGGACCATTTCAATTTCGATTGAAGCATAAAATGGTCTTTTTGTGTTTAGATTTAAGCACGAAATCCACTTTTCGGTCACGATTCAAGCACAATCGCCTATATATATTCCAACTCACAGTTGAAACAATGTAAATACACCGTTCTTCTATATTTTGGCACTTAAATTTTATACATACACATACTTTCATTTCTGTTAAAATCGGGATGGTGCCTTTAAACCATGGCCCATTGCATGATGTAAAAAATTCAAAGGTTTAACAGCTGCAAATGCAAGGTTTCTGATTCCACAGAATCTTCTTTCTACAGAACAAATACAAGCTGAACATCAATATCATTACAGGAAAAACCGAATTATTCAATTAACAAAATATGTATCTTGAGGACTTTTATGTTCCGAATTTTTTAAGCATAAATACGAATATCGTGGTTAAAATCTTTCCTATCCATTCAAACCAGATTCCACATGAAACTCGTCACGTAATGCTTCCCTATTACCGCCTAGACAACGATATAAATTGAAAGAAAAATCTTTTATAAATACATCTATCTTAGTATACCAGCTTTCCTCACAGTTTAATTAAAATTTATTTCTTTTTTCCGCTTTAAAATGAATAGAGCTGTTATTACATGAGAAGCGTCAGTTAAATATCGTATCATATATTTCGTATGCTTGTCAGTTAAGATAGACATCGCGGTAAGAGTTTACAAAGGGTCTCTAAGAAAATCTATGTTCAACAAAAAAATATGGTAGTGAAAAAGAACGTCTAAGTTTTAAACGGAAATAAAAGTTTGCTAATCCAAAAATATCCCGGCCTTTGTTCAATTCAAATTCGCTTCCATCTATTGTATAGTCCATATTTTATATTTTATCGGATTACATCTGACAAGCTTTATCAATTTTTGTATTTTTATTTGCGTACTGTAAATAGCCAATGAGAAAGCAGGCGTTAGGAATATATTATGCATGTGATGTAGGAAAAGCATAACCATAATGACGAAACGAACTAAAGATAGAATTATAATAATATTGTGCTGTCTTGGTTTATCCGTTATAGGGAATCGCGTGGCTAAGTGGGTAAGACGCTGTCTCGCTAGCCTGGAGGTCCGGCGTTCGATCCCTGCATTGGCCGGGAAAGTTCATCCAGATTATCCCGGTGTAGTTTCCCCTTGTCAGTGAAGCAAGACGTCTAGTCGTTCGGATGGGACGGAAGACGGAGGCTCCATGTACACACTGGCGTGGACGTAAAAGATCCCCTGGAAGATGGAATTCGATATAACAGTAGGCATATGCCCTTCTTCATTTACCCAGGTAAGGAGCAGAACATTAGGACGTTAAACCCCATTTCATTTAATTTCATTTATCCGTTATATTTCGCGCTTTAATTTTGATCTACCGACTCCCACGTGACAATTCACAAGCCAGAATCGGAAGTATGCTAATTTAAGAATTGTATCTTAATAGAAGATATTTTGTGTCGTGTTTATCAGACAACAATGTATGTCTCTAAGACATAAAAGATTACCGCCTCCTCGTCGTGTGCTTTAAGCGGAAAGATAACTCAAATTCAACTCAATTCAAAGGCCAATCAAAATTCAAAGTCGTCGGCTTTCTAGAAATACATTGCACATATTGGAACTAATATTCGGAGTTATAGATAGCGACGGTTGTCTTTATTGACTCACATACAAAATAATAAATCAATCACCCAATAATTCAATCGATAATAATAATAAATTGACAAATGATTGTTCGCGTCATTTATATTGTCATAAGTCTGCCTTATTGAGCTTTAGTCAAAAGTTGGCTGCGGTGCTTTTAAGGCATTTAAGACACTACGAAATGAAATGGGGTTTAACGTCCTACTCTTCTGCACCTAACCTGGGCTACTGGAAGACGGGCATACGCCATACAGTGTGCTATGACGGAAATTTTGCCCGGGCAGCGGCGCTACGGCCTACTTTTATATCGAATTCCTACTGCCAAGGGATATTTTACGTGAACGCCAATGTGTACACGGGACCTCGGTTTTTCGTCCCACCCGAACGACTAGACAGCTGTCCTTGTCAGGCACCCCTTCTGCATCAATGACAAGAGGAAACCACGCCGGAAAATCGATGAACTTTCTCGGCTAATGCAGGGATCGAACACCCGACCTCCAGGATAGCGAGCCAGCGCCTTACCTACTTAGCCACGTGATCCCCTTTAAGACACACTATTATATTACAGTATACATGTCACCGTGGCCCGCACCTATATGAAACATTTAATCAACTGCTATCAAGGAAGAAGGAAGGATCTATTATCAATTCTAGAAAGTTCCTTACATAGGCTACATTAAATTAACACCTTCTTCAAACATACATTATGCAAAAGCGAAATCTGCCTATTAAAAGTCTTTTTTAGGCCTGAAATATTATATAAACTATTAATTAGACATCAGTTAACTTATCCAGACCATAATCAACTCTCGATGCCATGGATAATCGAGACTATATGTATATTTTTTTTTGTCGTACCGACTTTAGTAATGGTAATCGAGGCTTAGGCGGAACTTTTATTCGCTTAATTCTCGGTTCATAGTGGATCACTTTGACTGAAATTTTTTAAGCCAATTGCCTTTACATTATCTAGTTTTTAACTATTAAAGTGCGAACTGTCAACTCGTTATCTAATGTATCTTTAACTCGAATTCTGTAACTGTCGAGTGGGTGATACCGACACCTAATCTCGATATCATAACACGAAACTGTCCATTTTATCAATGGTTTCCTTATATGCATACTCCACTCGGCAAAACCCAGAACCTACATCTAGTCTCGGCTGTATGACAGTAAGTGATATGTACCTACGCCCATACATTTGCGATGCGGCTACCGGTTTACTTTAACAGGAAAATTTGTAATGCTATTACAAACAAACAAGACACCATGGGCGCAACCGAACACAAATTCGCTAGCCAAAAAGGTCGCCAATTTGTGTTCGGTATGGGCGCAGCCATGTTTCATCTGGGACCTTTAAAGTAGTTCCAATATGACGGAATTCGTCATACAGCCGAGACTAGATGTAGGTTCCGGAATCTGTCGAGTTTTGCCGAGTGATGCATTCTCTATTAATAAATAATGTTACGGGATGGCGGCTAAAAAAGATCCGAAAATATGTAATAAACGATCCGAAGCAGGTGGAAGTAAATCGTTTTATTTGGCTATAATCCGTTGAATCATATCGAATTTTTATCATTCAAATTACCTAGAAAATAATAGCATATCTGGTTGTGGGTCATTAAAACCTACGTCAAATTTGTTTCCGTTGAAACTTTTAAATTATTCACATGAGAAATTTCCGATTACCAAATCGGTTTAAAGAACCTCACCACTGTGAATTCCCCTTTAAGTAAGGAAATGTCTATTATCCTTCTAGCACACATGAATGTTTTGTATGAAAGCTTTTTAAATCTGTATAATCTCCTTTAAGTAAGAAAATGCCTTTATGTTTAACCCTTCTAGCACATCGGGGTTTTGTAATCTCGGGGGTGGGGGGGTATGCATAAAAGCTATTTGAATCTGCATATTCCTATTTAAGTATAGAAATGTTTTTAACCCCTCTAGCACATCGGTGTTTTAATGGATTATATATTTACTTGTAAACTCAGTTATTTGTATCTGTATATAGACAAAGCTTTTAAAATAAGAAAACAGACTTACCAATTCCATGGCTGGTTGTAAATAATTAATTTAAAGATCCCTTGAATGAACGTTAATTATTCGTGTCTTTAATTACGGTCTTTAATTAAACAATGTGTGTAATTATCTAGTACCACATGAAAATACTATAGAATACTTCTCCACAACACTAGTCTTAGCACCTAATCACTCGGCTGATGCCTGTCTGCCTTTAGTCCAATCGAAAAATGTTCACGCTTCTCACAATCTATTTGTTTATACACGATTTCGTTTCAGTTTATTTCCAGCCGAATTTTATGTCCATTTCTGATTTCGTTTCGTTTTATCACATGTTTCTTGAAGCAAGACACGTCCCAGATGTTTACGCGGCCTCCTGGAATCAACTATTAAGTCTTATATATGTATAGATTTTTATTCTGCAACTTGCCGCGCTCTTTACGTTGTCTGCTGACAGCAAACCTGTCCTGAAATTAACAAGAATTATACTTATCAACATGTTCAATCCAAGTTCACATTTGTTAATAAACTCATTAGTATTTTTCTTTCTTGTGTTATCTTATTATGGAATTCTTGAACCACAAAGTCGGAATTATTGGCATCTAAAATCATGATAAAGCAAACAGCTACTAATGGTGCCATTAATAAGTATATATAGACTGAAAGTATAATGAATTATTAGTTGCGAAATTTAGCTTACAATACATAAATCGTTTTTTGGGTTTTTATTTACTTCCCTAAACAAATTAGGATAAAATATACCCATGCTCATCTCAGATGGGTCAGTTATTGATGTGCCCTGTGGATGGACACACGTGCAATACATGTAATAGCAATAGGACTCGCCTTCTGTCAGTAACATAAAATCAGTCAATGGCATAATTTTGCCTTGATCTCGTTGATAAATTTCACACCGCGCCAAGTACCTAATCCTTATCGTGATAAACTGTTAACAAAATTAAAACCAAACGGTGTATTCATGATAAACTTAGGGACTGTATTTTGTGTTAGTCAGCTAATATGTTTCAGAAAACAGCAAAAAAGACGCCCGTCGCCCCCCCTCCACACACACACAAATAATGCGTTTTTTATTTGGGATAACCGTTGGCGATAATCCTTGTTTTTCCTAAAACAAGACATGAAATGAAATATGGTTTAACGTGAAATGAAATGAAATGGGGTTTAATGTCCTACTCTTCTGCACCTAACCTGGGCTAATGGAAGACGGGCATACGCCATACAGTGTGCTATGAGGGAAATTTTGCCCGTCAGCGGCGCTACGGCCTACTCTTATATCGAATTCTAACTGCCAAGGGATCTTTTACGTGCACTCCAATGTGTACACGGGACCTCGGTTTTTCGTCCCATCCGAACGACTAGGCAGCTGTCCTTGTCAGGCCCTCCTTCTGCATCACTGACAAGGAGAAACCACGCCGGAAAATCGAGAATGGTTTAACGTTCTCCAGTTCTGCTCCGACTGGGTTAATGAAGACATGCATACTTCATGCAATAATCGCCTACCCAACTTCGTGGGTTTTCTACAGGTCCTCCCACTGTCAAAGACCCCTACACACATGCGAATTATTGAAATGAAATTGAACCATAAGTTAGTCCCAAAATGACCAAGTTTGTGTCGTGTGGACTTTAAACTCCCTTCCCTCTCTTGCTTGGTCAATGAGAGGTCAATACGGGATTAACACATTTGTATTTGCTTGCGCGCAGGGGGTCTTTAGCAATGCGAGGAAACCGGGGGACCTAGAGAAAACCCATGAGATTGACCCAATATAATGATACAGAGGTGTAAAACAACTTACCTTTCTGATAAAAATAAATAAAAATCTTATTAGAATATCGTAATCTTTAACTCGGTATTATCCACAATCTTCAACGAATTTAAAATTAATATTGGTCCATTTCCACCAATATCGATGTTGTTATCTTACCGTGAATATGAACTCCAATATTTAAGACACAATGAATATCTTAAAATCAGTCTGCGGCATTGTATTCAATGGGTAAGTGAAATGTCAAACCCGAAGTTGACTGAACTAATCAAATCTAAAAATATTGTAATGGTAATGATACAGTTTTTAGCACCCCAAGCAATAATCAGACACTAAATAATTGTATCAATTTTGAGAAGCTTATCATCTTTTCTGATTTGAACATTCATTAAATATATCTATTCTGATAAAATTTGCTTTAAAATGACTCACACTTTAAATCAATTACATATTTCAAGTCAATCTATCCGGTGTCGCCAAGTGCTGATATCCGAGTCCTCTAGTACCATTTCACATACGCCAAGCAGTGTCTTGTTGAAGTCTCTCTGTCAGTATCCTGTCCGGTATGAATACAGTAGTATATAGATAGACGATATATGAATACGATAGATTGTTACTGAAACCAGCTGGCTCTTACTCTGTTCATACAGACTTAGACCAGATCATCTGCTTGACTCAAATGATAATTGTAGTGTTTAGGCTAAAGGCACGCCTACTGATCTCTAAAAACATCGTTATTAATCAGGATTCACGCTATGCCGGGACAGAATCCCTATTTAACATCTACAAGCCTTTATCATCTTACTGTTTGTATTTTTTATTTATTTTTATTTTTTTACAAAATTAATTGTTTTAGGTCAGAAAGGCGTTTCTTAACATAATGTTAATCCATTATTTCATTATTATGTTTCACAAAAAAAATAACATCTGAAAAACTTTATTGTAGTAATTAAAAACAAAACCTACCGAAACATCAATAATCATATTAGAGAATCAAGAGTTTTCTGGCATAAAATAGCGATATTTCATTATTATTTCATTGTCCCGTATAAATAAGCACCAATAAAACTTTTAGCAAGATAACAAACACGGAAAATTATCAAATTTCTTATTACCACGTATTCGTTCCTTTTCCTCCTATGCTCGAGTTCTTGATTTTATCAAATATCTTAAACATATATCCTTGTTGACTATTTGATAATCACGCGTTCAAACTGTTTAATAAATTAATGTTGTATTATCTTGTATTTGCACTTTCAATAGTTGGAAGTTTCACACAGTTTCCCCATTTTTGTGGTGCAAATATTGATGAATGAAATCTATTTTGTTGATTTTCGGCCACCTCAACTTTTAAATTTCTATTTTTTGTTAGCAATTTTGGAAAACTTCAAAATCGCAACATTACATACCCTCGACTACGTGCACGCACAGTGATAGCAATACACTGCCAGTTGTATCTAGTATTTACGGGCCAATTGGGTTGTCTCGGGCCAAGTGGCAACAACTGAATCACTATTCCAGTAGTTTAAATAAAAAAAAGTATTAATTATGTGAACTTTCAAATGGAAAGTGGTATCAGGTGTCCCATCAAGAGTAAGCACGCCCTACCTTATGAAAAATAGTTATACCAGACAAACGATGGATAATGTAAACTTGGCACCGCTTCTCAAGCCGGGAGTGGTATAGCCCCTCGAATAAAACTAATACCCATTTAGTAAGCAAATCTGACAATTGCTAAATCGGACCGATTAACTGACAAAAAATGGACCGTGTAAACTTACCACAACTTCCATGCTATTCAGTCAAGAGAGATAGTTCCCTGCTAACATGTGTATAAGAACAAAATAGGAAAAAACATGCACCATAATGGTTAAACATTCCTGCTACGTGGTAGGTAAACATCTTTAAAAGACATAGTTGTGTTTAAAAAGCAACTCGTTATTTTCATTAATGTCACATATATAATCCCCCTGATTTGATCTTTTCGTCGTTTAAACAAAATATGTTGTACTTTATCTACGATTATAAACTGTTTTTGCTGTCTAAATTGTGGTACCCAACCATAAATAACCAAAACTAGACAAATTAGATAAAATCTTGCCTCACGTTTATACTTTATCAGTTGCCATTTACGAGACAACTTATTTGAATGAGTTACTTACCTATATGCAATAATAGGTATACCATGACAGTGTAATAGCTCTTTGGTATTCGCTTCTGTAATCAATAATTCGTCCAATCTGATTAAACAAATATCCTATTTCGTTTCGTTGTTCATAATTCTAAATTTCGTTTTATTTGTCTTGTAGAAGCCATAGAAAATATAAAAAGCGAAACGAAATAAAGATCTGTATTTTAATCAGGTTGTATAGTATACCTTTATTGCCAACCGAACATCACACTGACTTGTCTTCTGTGGTGAGTCGCGGAACATGAGTGCCAAATCAAATTCAATGAAATGTGGTTTTAACATCCTACTGTTCTGCACCAGTGTGGACCAGGAAGACGCATATACGCCATCTTCGATGGACCTTTTCGTCTACTTTACATCTAAGGGTAAACAAATACAGAAGTGAAATCGCGGTTTCCTTGCCAGACCTTCCTTCCTGGATTATTAACAATGCAAAACCAGCCTCGAAAATTAGCACATCCCTAGAAAGGACCAACTTTTGGATTAGGTGTTTGGACAATAAAAGATACATACGAATCACATATTATACAAATATTTATATTTCATTTGCAAGACAGCAAGCCACCATAAATTGTAATAAAAGACAAGGAAAGATAAATATGACATGAAAGTGTCAATTGCATGTTAGATAGCTAAAATGCCAATGCGTGCTTTACGTGACCAATAAGTCTTGCTCTTTCGAATGTATTTCCTGAAATCGTTAGTAAATTTTCAAAATAGATCATCCTGTACTTCCATTGCAAATAAAAGAACGCTAAATCAAGGTGTATTCTCCATGAATGGCATCGGTAATTATAAGACATGATCGTGCTGGCATGAGAATTAATTGTTGAAAACAATGTGGAAAAGATAAAAAAAAAACTGGTTTGTAATTAGGATCATGACACAATTTAAAAAATACATATATTGGCGTTTTGTGAGCCTTTTCTAAAAGACGTAAGGTAATATGAAAATAAGATTGTTGTAAGTAATCATCATCCCCAGTGGGGGTGGGGGTCTAATCAAAACGTTAATAAATTAAATCAACTTTGTTTACTTCGTTGTACAAGATACTCAACGTACTTTAAATGACACGTATATTTCATACTTTTGTATATATTAAAAATGACCCCCCCCCACCTTTCTCACACATATCTGAGTACTAGTGGCACTCGGGTTTGGGTTATATACTTTCTACCTCAACTTAAAGCATGTGCTAAGGTATATTCTCTCGGGTTTCCAGGGAATCCCGGGACAGTTTTTACCGTTTCAAATTCATATCATTTTCCTTGCATGCATGTGTATAACTCGGAGCACTTTCCCGTTTAGTCTAATTTTGTGCGTCCAAATGCCAAATGGCAGCAGCACTTAGGTTGCGCGTATCAAGGTAGTTGGGATGATTTCTAACTACTTGAAAGCCGTTTTCCTGGAAACTGCACTCATGGCACTGTGTTTTTCAGCTATTTTTTAATTTTTTTTTTAAAACAAAAGGCTAGAAGGAGTTTATGTATTGAAATAATTCGACGAGGAACGTAACTCCGTAACGTCTATGTGTACTGGACAGAAGGAATCGCCAATCTTCTTGATTGTATTTCGGTTCTGATGTGATGAGTTTGGTTGGGTATATTGTGACATGTCATATATTAAAGTCAATAATCTGCCAATACTGACCGAACAACGGGTGAATTTGAAGGTAAACATCACTGAACACAGAGTTGTTCCATGTTAATACGAATTTTCATTGAATCCTGTTTCGAGAATGACAGTTATCCTGATATGGATTCAAAATTGCTTTCGGGATCCGGGGATAAGAAGTTTAGGGATGTTTGAAAACATGATATATTTGCCCCACGGCACACCTCAATGTACCTCGTTATCCTCTATAATGACGGGAATTCATATGGACAGGCATAGCTATAAATACGAATAATGTCTACGTATGATGTTTGATCGTAAACTTGTGTCATCTCTTCTCTTGAAGCATCTCCTGTAAATGCAAGAACCGTAACTCTCATCCACTCTTATTTGGAACCCACATCAAGCGAAATGAAATATAAAATGATTATTATGTTCTTAATTTTTATTATAAACAATTCCTATTCTTAAAGACAATACAACACGTCCATCAAGTAATCGGGTGAAAATACAGGTATAAATTTGTCTTGTCTGCAGGCTATCTAAATTATTAACAAAAAAAAAAATAGAAATCGAAATTTATTTCTTCATTTTAACCAGACTGCTTGATCGACGTGTTGTGTTGTGTTTTAGAGTTTAGGTTGTTTAGGTAAATAATGAAGATGAAAATCTCGTTAGTGGTAAGTGGAATCTGAAATGAAGTGGGGTTTAACGTCCTATACTGTTCTGCTTCTAACTTGGATAATGGAGACGAGCATACGCAATACATTGTGCTATGATGGAAATTTTTCCCGGGTTGTGGCGAAATGACCTACTCTTATATGGGATTCCATCTGCGAAGTGATTTTTTTTGTGGACGCCAATGTGTACACGGGACCTCATTTCTTTTGCCCCATCAGACA
The DNA here is from genome assembly GCA_963678685.1 of Patella ulyssiponensis. Taxonomy (NCBI): domain Eukaryota; kingdom Metazoa; phylum Mollusca; class Gastropoda; family Patellidae; genus Patella; species Patella ulyssiponensis. Next base: position 84,642,405 of record OY783225.1, on the reverse strand, counting down.
AGCCGTATTTCAACCCTCTGTCTCCTTATGTAAGACGTTGGCTAGCTAAACTGGAGGTCCGGAGCTGACCCCTGCGTTGGCCGCGCAAGTTCATCGGGATTCTGGTGTGATTACTCTGTGTCAGCGATGCAGTGGCAAGGGACAACGTACAGACGTTCGAATGTCACGAAAAATTGAGGTTCCGTGTACACATTGCAGTGAGCGTAAAAGATCCCTTAGCAGTTGGAATTCGATAGAAGAGTAGGTCGTGGCGCTCATCGCACATTGTATGGATTGTATTGCGCATGTTTGTCTTCATCAGTCCAGTCGGACGTTAATGTTCATCGTATATCTTGTGGTTGGGAAGCTATTTCTTTGAGCGACGAGATAGAACCTGGAAAAGATTCTAGATGTAAAAATTCCTTGCTTAAAACTAAAGTACCCTGAACACGAATCTTACTTTTTTTCACCTATAGTTAGAAATTGAATACGTTTTCAAAGAAGATTAAGAGGTTTTCTACCATAACGTGTTTAATTGAATAAACATTAAGATTATGGGAATATCCAGTTATATTGTATTGGGAAATTGTAGCCTAAGGTGGTTACTTAGGAAGCTTAAGATTTTTCAAGACCTATCGATGGTATACGATGTCAACGGGTATGACAATTTTGCACCCCCAACCAACTCGAATATAATATAATTACTGAGGGTACGTAAAATTTTATTCGATTGATTTATATTTTCAAAAAGTGAGCCTGTTTTGAATATCTGACATATTCCCGTTAAAAAAATTCTCAACTGTTCGTCGTGGTATACTTTATAATATAAATTTAATGTAATTATTCTCGGTGGATTTCGTACAAGCCATTACAGAACTGGGTTGTTAGCTTCGCCCTTTTTTACAATGTAATTATTACTTTTGTATTTTTATAAAATGTTTTCAAACAATTTATCATGATAATGGTGTATAAATATATTTAAAATAATCCTAATATGTGTTTCGTAATATTGGACATATCTGTACAAGACAAGAAAGCAAAAAAAAAATAAAATCTGTTGATTCTAAGCTCCCACAAAATCCCACAATTTCACATCGTGGTTTTAATCGTGAAGTAATCTTACTGATTCTATCAGACCTTATCACATAATATTGAGGTCAGTCCTAGCAAACGGGATGATCTTACCAATACACATCTTCACGTATCAGATCGTGGATTCCATAGGGACGATCCTATAGTAACGCAGCTCACGACAATGGGGACGTAGCATTATATCTGAATCAATGTTAAAATGGTTTCAAAAATACAAATTATTTAGATGTTAATTAGTTGTGAGTTAGGTGGATGTGTGATGATGTGCATGGGATAAGCAGCTTTGATTCAAGTGAACGAGCTTTGTATCCTGTATTCACAGTCAGGAAATGGTTATAACACGAACACATGGTTTTGTTATAAACAGTAAAAGGTGAGTTATTCCGGGGACAGTTAATTTATAGAATAAGAAATCATTTTGGAATTTACAGGGGGCCGTGATGGTTTGCTAAACTGAAGGTTTCATGTTCGCTCCCGGTGTTGGTCTTGCTAGAAAGTTGACCGGGATCTTCATGCATGTATTCCCTTTGTCAGTAGTGCATAACGAATGGCCTGGAAAGGACAGTGTCTACTCGTATCGATAGGACGAAAAACCGAGGCCCCGTGTACACTTTGGCGTTGGCGTTAAATAACCCTTGGCAGTTGGAATTTGAAATTAGAGCAGATCATAGCACAATTTCCTTGATGGCACACAGAAGGACACATGTTCTTCTTCATTAGCCCCTTGGTGCAGACAAATATGATGCTAATCATCATTTTAAGATAAGTTAATATAAACATGCATTATGCAAGAGCTAAATCTGCCTCAAATGTTATCTGTATTAATTAACTTTCCAGACCATCAACAACTCTCGATGCAATCGTCAGCCATCAATATTTAGTTGAATTGAATACATTTTGTGATGGATAATTTAATGCAAAAATAGATGATCATAACTTTGTTCATTATCGTAACAACGTTAGTAATGACGACCGAGGCTAGCTAATATCTCTATTCCGAATGAAATAATTTGACTGAAATTTTCTGCCTATACTGTTTCAATAATCTAAAAACAGTCATGAACTGAACTAATTTTGGGTGATTGGACGTTAAACCCTATCCTCTCTGTTTCACAGGCCTGCACAAAGTTTACCACGGTCAATCAGATCAGATGTTATTCTTCGTCGATAGAGCGTTCACAAGATTCTATAAGGTGCCCAAGAGGAATAATTAGCAGGTATCACAGAAATTCAATAGGCGTCTCCGCCTCACAACATAAATCCTAATAAGATGGGAAAATACATGTAGTCCGTAGACTATTTGGGTCGGGCCAGACTAAGGAGGTGTGTGTGGGGGTAGGGGGGGGGGGTGCTCTGCACGACTGCAGCCAGAACCGCTGTCAAGTCGTTCGGATGGGACGAAAAACCGAGGTCCGTGTTTACATTGGCGTGCACGTAAAAGGTCTCTTGACAGTTGGAATTCGATTTGAGAGTAGAAGGTAGTTCCGCTGTCTGAGCAAAATGTTTCTCATAGCACACTGTATGGTATAGTGTAAACCCGTCTTCATTAGCACAGTTCGGGGCAGAACCGTGTGACGTTAAACCCCATTTCATGTCACTTCCAGGGTAGAATCAGAACAAAAGGAGAATAATAGTAACAAAAATAAATCTCAAAAGTTCAAAAACAAAAAGTCATCCAATACTTAATTATAACAGTAATGCCGCCCTAAGAAGCCGGAAATAGCTTCAAAACCATAACAAAACAATTTGGGGAATAACAATAACAAAATTAAATCTCAAGAGTTCAGTGAAAAGAATGTCATTCAATGCCTTTATAAATAACCTGAGGGAATCTTCTAAACAATAACAATACAAACATTGAATAATAGTAACAAATCTCTTGAGTTCTGTAAAAAAAAATAAATAAATAAAAGTCATTAAGAATGTACTTACTGCTTCCAAAGTGCTTTCCCAAGAAGATGTGAGTACCTTCCTATCAAAGAAAAAAAAATTCAGCCGTTAAAATCCTCAACGGGATAAAAACATTGTTCTGAGCGATATCACAATTTACAATAACAAGCGTCCAGTAATTCCAGTTCTACTTTCGTGACTAACAATGAAGAAATGAAGTCCTGCTGCGAGTCTTAGAACTTAGCTGTTCCATTCACTAGAACAACTCTTATTAAAACCAGTGAATGGGTATCTGCCGATACACGCGCTCTAGCAATGTGATTACCAACGTATTTTAACAATGTTACAAATCTTATTAAAGATTTCCAAACGAAAAGATGAAAAGTTTTCATTTTGAAAAAAAAATCGGCATGGAATAGCGAGCGGATGATGAAAATAGAACGGTTTTTCGAACACTTCAATAGAATTTAGATTAACTCGGGTTTTTATTCGCTTGATCTATTCTTTATTTTTGAGCTGTTGCTTAACAACGCCTCGTGCTTAAAGATTCAGTTTATATTTTCTCTATTTAAGTTATAATTTTTATTGATTGTAGTTATCGCCATCTTTCATAAAGGTTTTGTAAAGAAATATTCCGGAGGCGGTGTGAGAGAGAGTGAGAAAGAGAAATGGGGTTTAACGTCCACTCGACAAAAACTAGGTCATTTCGGGCCTAACATATGGTTTAATTTTATTTCAATAGTTTGCTTGCGCGTAGGGGGTCTTTAGCAGTGGGAGGAAACCGGAGTACCCGGAGAAAACCCACCAGGCTGGACAGGCCACCCTACTCCTTGCCACGTACAACCGGGGATTTGAAACCACGCCAGTTGACTCAATGGCAGGTCGTATGATACAGCGCGCGCACGCTAAACAATCGGCCATCCAACCCCCCGGGGGCGGTGTTCAAATAAAGAAACTACATAATATATTTAAAAAAGAATCCATACGAGAACAGTAAATTATTATACATAGGTATGTTATATCCTACAATTAAAAGTGTTATCCGGTGTTCCATAATAAGCATCTGGTCCACAAACGACGCTTAAAAGAGCGACAGGATAGCCGATAGCAACAATTAAAGCGACCACAGGGAGGTCACCGACAAAAATATTAATAAACTTTAAATTGCATTTAGTGATTGGATGGTGTAAAAACAAAACAAAAACTAATGATAACATTGAGAGGATACTCTTCTAAACCTCGGGGAGGGGTGTGTGGGCAGCTGTACCTCCTGGAAAAACCCAACTACCAGGGTATCCATATATTGACGCCCCATAAAGCTGAGTGACATAGGTCGGATGTCCCTTGACGCCCCACCTTAACGTTCGCTTCCCGCTAGCTGTTTTTAAACAATATTTTAACTATTCAAATTGACGACAAACCTTACAAGTTGCCATGAAAGTTTTGAAACAAACAAAATTGTATACCTGAAACTTGTCATGAAGAAAAACATAGAGGTGATACCACCCAGTAAATAAATGTAATTAATTTTGAATAAAAACATTACTAAAATTCAAGCACCGGCCAACTCACAGAGAGTTATTCAGGAAGGGGGGAGGGGTTGCGACCGAATGGTATAAGACGTGCGCTTTACAGCATAAGGTCTGTTATTAAGTCAAGTGTCGTGGTTTTGATTTCCGATTTGTACGTGTCAGTGCGAAGGGTCGCCTGTCCAACCACGTGTGTCTTCTACGGGTCCTCAGTTTCCACACAAGGCTAAATTATGTAACCATGAGTTAGTCCTAAAAATACCTAGTTTCTGTCGAGTTGACGTTAAACTAGTTTACACGTAAACATAACAAAATGTTGTGTTAGTCTCAAACAACCGATGTATTGTGCTTAGGAGTCTTTAAACCTCGGTCTATTTTATGTAAATTATAGAGATTAATAGTGATTTTCTATATGACAGTTAGCTATTGATTCTGTGTGATATCCGACAACCATCACAAGTATCTCTCTTATTATCTATGTCAGTCTATTTCCTATTACAATATGGATGGTAGAGGCCTAACAAATAACTCAGATGCCGTCAATATGGTATATTTTATAACTTTAAAGAGGCAGTACCCAGTTACATTTCAGTAAATAGAACTGGTTAATCATGCGTTAAAGATTCATTTAGTTTTAGTATTATGTAATTATATAAACCTCCACGATAATCTTTCCTTGTGAGGCTACTACTGGCAAAAGTCCCCAAATTCCATGTTGTTTTTTTTCTGTACCCGATAACCCCGTCTATATCCGGCTAGATATATATGCTTATACTAAGAGATAAAAAATAAAGTTCGAGATTGTTGGCAAGATTGTAGGTTAAGGCTAGGTCCAGGGTTAGTGTTGGGATTACATAGCCCGGTTCGCATCTCGTGATCTTTGTTATCAAATAGATTTCAATATTCTTAAATAAACTTTCTTTCATAATTTGTATTCATTAGTAAGGTATACTATTTATATTTCTAGGTGTTAGTCTCCCTTTAATCCGAGTACGAACTATGTTCGCTCTGGGTTGTTTTCCCCGCGTTATAGAATTCTGCAACACTCTGATAAAATTGCGTTCCGTTATATTTTGAGGTTGTAGCCTACTCAAAAAGCGAAACGAAATTGTCTTCTGATATAGCTAACAAATTTTCGTGTTGTACGTTGGATTTAATTGGATTGATTTTCTAATAACACAGAATTATTTCTTCGTGTAAACTATTGCATATGTGAATTTATTTAAATACGCACGGCAGTTAGAACTTTCAGACAGTTTTTTTCAGGGACACAATCCTCCAAATCGTGTAATGAGTTACTGTACAATCAAGGGTTTGCACAACTACATCTTCATTTGATATAGGTTTTTATTTGATCAAATAAAACTCGTTCTGCAATCACTGCTTTGTTGGAAATAACTTTCATTAAATTTAGTATGTGAAGTAGATTTCTAAATAAATTACAAGATTAAACTGTCAGCTAATATATTTTTTTTACTTAAAAAAAAACAACTATTCCGAAAAGATTGTGCCGTCTATTTAACAAAAAAATGATGCTTTAAATTTCTGTATAGTGGAACTACACGTATTTCAAGTAGTCCTTTAACGCCGTGACTAATTAAGTTAGCGGTCGTGGTGGTCCTTCTAGATCGGTTCCCTTGAAATATTTTCAATACATGTACATTCCTATGTAAAGCTCTACTCGTAAATCTGTCATATCCCCAATTGTCTATTATACTAAGATATCACTAACAGCTTACACGTTTCCATTGATTTACCAACATTTGTCAATAATATTCAAAGAGCATTATATACTGTTGCCTGCCAAATTAGGTAATGCTATCATATTCTATTTTAATTACAATTAGTGTAAATTTGTATTTGTAGTTTTAAATCTGCTAAATAGTTATCTGAATTTCTGGAATGATGTAATATGCCTATCCGTACTTACGATTACCTAAATCACTAATTTGAAATGGGGTTTAACGTCGTGCTGTTCTGCTCCAACTTGGATAATGTGCTATGAGTAAAATTTTGTTCGGACAGCGGCACTTTGGCCTACACTTATTTCGAATTACCACTCCCAAGGATCTTTTACGTACACTCTGTATTCTACCCGTTCGTTACTTTATTTACATACTCAATGACAACGGATTCACCCAATTAAAATATACACCTAGACTATGATTCGAAAATGTGTGATGTTAATGTATACCTATCGCTGTTCCTGATCGTAAATAAATCCACGAAACATTGGCAGAATCAAACATGACTCAAAATATACAAGGTATACAAGCATCTGAAGAAATAATATTCCGCCCCGAAGAGAACAAATAAACAGAAAACGTATCGTGTCATTTATTTGTTTACTTTATCCAGTAAGATCTGTTTACACAGGACGTATATCAGGCTGTAAGAAATACAAACCGTTACCAATACAATTAATGAATGTAACATGGTGAACATCCTGACATAGACGTGGTAGGTATGCGAACTACGGAAAGGAGTACACGGAAAACAAAGCCAACAAGATAAATCTGTGGACAAGGTAACACTACATTGGCTTTGCAAAAAATAAACAAGAAATCAAATCAAGTGAATGAATAATCCGAGGGCTGTACAGTAATGAAGATGGAACAAATGGAAAATTCATATCTAGAACTCGGTGTTTGGTTAAAACATCCATATATGACCCGGACACCGTTATCGTAGAGTCATCAAAAATTGGAATTGGAAGGCATAATTTAAATCTGCTATGTAGAATTAAGTAAATCCCTGGAGGTATTATCTATACCTTTAAGCTATTTCAATATATTTATTTAATACAATAGCCAGTAAATTTGCATTTGACTAAACATAATTATTGGTTTCAGCATCTGGACTACTACTATAGTTATTAAAGTTATATGTAACATCATTCTGCCTTTACTTGTACGGAAATGAACAACGCCCTACGTTTGCCCAGACAGCGGCGCTACGGCGTACTCTTATTTAGAATTCAAACTGTCGGGGTTCTTTTTCGTACGTGCCGATGTGTATACGAGACCTCAGATTTTCCTCCTATCCGTCTGTCCTACTACCTGTAAGGGCTCGGCCTCGGAATTTGTAACCTTCGTTGCACAGCTTGCCTTTACTTCTACAATGGAATAAAGGTAAGGGGACTGCTTTGACAATGAGATCAATCTGATTTAAAACACAGATCCCGTTTCGCTTCTTTTCTATAGTTCAAAAGTTTGTTTTACTTGTCTTTACTTCTCCAGCAGAGGCCATCGATATAAAAAAACCGAAACGAGATGAGATGTAGATCTGCACCTTAATTACATTGACAATCCGGTGATGATAGGCAGGACCATCATAACTGATGTACTATTTCTCCCAGAATTCCTGAAACAAGAAAACACCAACTATAAGCCAACAAAGACTCCAACATAACTCAATTCTCTCTATTCTATACGTATCGTCCTAGACGTTAAATTCTAAAATACAGAAAATCTTAAAATTCTGTGCATTTTTTTTTATTAAAAGTTATGATATTTTGCTCGAGAATAATGTTCCAAGAACATCAATTTCAAAAAAACGCCAATAAATAAATTGAATGGGTCAAAGAGCATTTTTAACCAATTGTGACACCGAATGCAATTTCGTTCACCCCTTCCGTTTCTGCTATCATAGCTCATGGTATCTGGACAACCAAGACTATAAATCCTAGTACCTGAGTCTTATCAGCTGAAAGCAATATACACAAACTGCCTCCCGAAACAGAGCAAACGAAAAGCGCATACAATGAAAATTAGGGACAAATAAAAATTTATGTATAGAAGTTTTAAATATAGCGAATTCATGCAGATTGGGCAAGTCGGTCTTTTTCTTGGTATATGACCTTTCGAAGAATTAAATGTGCCAGTTGGTAGAATTAAACCACCACCTTCACAAAATGTCAACCCAATTTAAGTTCCTTCTTTGGATTACGTTTCAGCTGTATTTCATATAAATTAGGACACACTGATCCTGTAAACGAAACTAGAAAATTATATTAATTCAATCTGCAGGATATAAGTTGAATTCAATTTGTCAATAACAGTGTCAGTAATGTCAAAGTTTACGACATCAAAGTGAAGACGATCGGGGAAGATTATTTTCTGACAATAGAAGGAACCGGGAAGATTTAGCCGATTGCAGCTTTAAATCCGGTAAAATCGTTCAAACTATGTAGAAGTTGATAATATAAACATTTGAATTTTGATAATTAAAGTAAAGTTCAGCAGCAATTTGAATTATAGTTTCTGCAGAATAGTAATCAAAGATGGCGACGATTGTGGCGGTTATGTACGTTTTGTTTACAGAAAAGATGTACGTTGTTGATACGTCTTGTAGATTTTATAAGCGTGAAGTAATTTAAAAGTGTTTGGGATTTAGATTAATGTCATTTCTGTCTATACTGAGTTTATACATATATGTTACAATGCCAAGATTACTCGCTGATTAATCTCTTAAAGACCCTCCGCAGAATTTTCGCAAACTACAATATTGTGAAAGTTAAAGCTCCATTTGGAATATTAGACCAAAAATGGATCAATTCCTTTATAAATATATGACAAATTGAAAAATCCATGGATCTATGTTGCTCCCTGTGTAACAAGCCCATTTTTATTTGCCATGAACCAAATTCATGGGCCTGCTTTCAAATTCGATTGAATCCCATCCGACAGATCAAGCGTTGGTATTATGATTATGTTTTCTTTATTAAATGTTAAATTATCAATCTGTATATATATATTAACGCGGATTTAGTCGTGAGTAATTTGATAAAATGAAAAGCACATATCTTACTTTAAAAATATGTAAATGTCATTCTTGGTTACTAGCGTCTGAAACCATTGTTTTATTTGTACTCTTGGCTAGTTTTAGCACGCTTAATAAAGAACGCAAAGCAGACAATAAATGACGGGAAGTTGTTGCATTTTAAATATTATAAGTTTCGCCTTCTCATCCCAAGAATAAGAAATAGCTCGACAGCTCACAGTACAACAAACATCGAATATTTCTTCAATTCTTTATTATCGGTAAGTAATTGAACATAATAACTTTTACGATACTGATTCAGTAGAGGCAACATTAACTGTTGTGCCAAAGCAAAGTGCAGTGTGGGACATTAAACTGAGAAAAGAAAACAAAGAATTTCACTATCACTTAGGAAGGCAGAAGAAATTATTCCACATAATCGACATAGATAAACGTTTTATTATATCGGCGCACCGAGAAATCATAATTTTGTGCCCAAAATGTGCCAGTAGTTCTGAGTATGATGTATGAAGGAACGCGCACGTGCATGATTGCCACATTTTCTGCATGATGGTGCCAACTAAGGTCTGCAAATAAACCGCGTTGTATAAGAAGGGGTCGTAAATAGTCGTTATCACATGGCACCAAAAGCTACCAGCAACTGTTTTTGTATGCACTGCTATCTTTACCATCAGAAATGCATCGATTGCGACTGAGAGTCTGTAAAGAAAATGGCTCATAAAACAATAGTTAAAGAGAAAGCGACTACAAATTTACGAGTTCAGAATTTTGAAAAAAGACTAGTTTTTGCCTTTCTCTGAATAAGGAAACCTGAGTCCTCCTAGTGTTTTAGTTTTAGTATTAGTTTGTAGAAAAGGCATCTCTTTCGCGGATGATCATAACAGTAGCTAATACTCACAAAATGTTTTGAAATGCTACAGAATTTTCATGTCTTCAATCAGTCTGATTAAAAACGGATCCTTTCGGTTTTTTATAGAACAAATTTTGTTTCATTAGTCTTCCCTATAGCAGGATCTGTAAGACTTAAAAATCATTTTCCGCGCTCTCTTGGAGGTAGAGATTAGCCAATGAATAATCTATTTAATCGGCATCGATTTGTGGTATGACACTGTTTTATGGGAGAGGAAACAAAACAAGAGAAAAGTGAAATATAGGTGACGTCATTCATTCAAAGTTCACCTCTGTGAACCCTGACGTTAACTACCCCACACACCCATTACACCGGTCATAGAGGCCATCGTAAAAATGTAAAAAAATATACGATCAGAAATAAATATCTGTTTTGTTAGCAGATTGATTTCCAGTATTATCTTTCTTACCGCAATAAAATTCTAAATTGTGTAAGCTACATCTATAATGAAATTATTTCCCTCTTCTTTACTGATTATTGTTCAAAGCGAGGATTTTATTAAAACAGATTAAACCCCTGCGATATAGATCAAAATACCCAACAAATATTTACTTGGCTATTATCCCATTAAATTATTTAATTAAATCGACACAATTTTTTCACCATATTCAAATTGGTCGTATTCTTTTACACATCCCAGGCAAATTTCAGCAAGAGATTATTCCCAGAGTATGCAGTAGTGTGAAATGTCTTTATTCTACAAAAACTTACACGAATAGTAATCATGTTTTGAAATTATTTTGCCACCCACGTTAATAACAATGTTCCAAGCTATTATCCTCTTATAATAGAGTACAAAAGGAAAGCATCCGTTTTAGCTTGTGTTGCATGGATAACCATATTATGTAATACTCCCACTGTTAAACGATATGTGTCTGTTGTATTTTTTTTATATTGAAAAAGCCAATATTGTTGTTTTGCATCCTACTTTCATGAGGGAAGTCGGAAATTTAAAATTAACTTTATATCCAATTTTAGCTTCCTCCTTCGTATGAAAAACAATTACCGTTTGAGGTTTCGTTTCGAAAGATTATATAATACAACTTACATTTCTCACCAATTCTGAATTTGTCTGTGATATCATCTTGGTGGACGTGGCATTCAATAAACCAATTCCCACAGCAATTTGAAAAACAAAAATATTTTGACGTTGTTGACGTAGGCAGGGTTTTATCACCGACTGTTTGAATACAGCTTTGGTTCTCTGGTATTTTTATTTTAGAAAAGTGGGTTTTTAATTTTATGGACTACGCTCATGTATTTTCATTTTTCGAAAACTGTACTGGGGGCCATAAAATACGTAGCTTCCTCTTTAGAACTATTCATGTTAAGACCATAAACAATGTTAAGTTTTGACTGTATTGTTATCCACACATATTGTCCGTGAGATGAAATCATTTTACGATAAACAGAAGATAAATGTGTACATTAAAGATTTTATTATTTGTTAAGACACCATTACGATCTTAATTCCTCTGTTTTATTATTGTTAAGGTCGGGTAGAAGATTTCCGTTATCAATCCAGACATACTTTATATTCATGTTACAGATCGACTCGTGTTTATTGCATGAAGCAAATTTAGTAGACAATGTCTGCTTCCGGATGCATCTGTTTAATATGGTCTACTGCTTCTTGTCTGAATGATGTTGCGTAGAAAATAGGCGTCTTCATTTTAACAGATAACATTGGAGGTAAAAACAATTTAATCCCAGAGAAAAACTGTTAGAGAATATATAAACTAGTGTCCAAAAGAAACGATACCAACTTTCTTTCCAATTAATTTTTTTCTAAGTGAAATTTTAAGTATGAAAACATGCCAATTCGTATTGCACATCCCTAACACAGCATAGTCCATAAAAATACCGGGAACACTTGATCACTTCCGGGAAAAAACGTAAATTTCGTGAAAGTGACATTTCCCTCTCTAGCATGTTCTGCATGTGCATGAAAACTGTATAAAACGGCTGATCAGACACGTTGATACCACAGCAACAAAAAGAACACAAGATATGCCACGTATGACAGCCATCGAGAGAGAGAGAGAGCCGTTGGAATGGTTCAACAAGGAACGTCACATGTCGACGTCGCCAGAAGGTTGGGCTGCGCACGCATCACTATTACCAGGTTGATGCAGCGGTTCCGTCTGACAGGTCATACGTCAGACAGGCCCAGGGGTGGAAGACCACGAGTAACCACGCCCCGTGAGGATCGTTACATCCGGGTATTACACCCGAGGAACCGCACCGTAACAGCGACATCCATGGCGGCGACAACACTGGGACACAGGATCAGTCGACAAACCGTCTACAGGAGACTACGGCAGTATGGTATCCGGCCACGTCATCCCTACCGCGGACCGCACCTGACGCCTTGACACCGGCACGACAGACTGATATGGGCCAGGCGAGTTCGACGTTGGCAACGGCGTGACTGGCCACGTGTTATGTTCTCTGATGAGAGCAGATTCCTCATGTTCCGAAACGATGGACGACAGCTTGTATACCGAAGAGTTGATGAACGTTTGGCGCCTAACGGTGTCCTACAGGTCCAGCCATTTGGAGGTGGAGGGTTAATGGTTTGGGGTGGCATATATGGTGACGTCACAACGAGGCTTGTCGTAATTCGTGGAAACCTGAATGCACAGCGTTATCGTGATGACATCTTACGTCCTGTTGTGGTGCCCTTTCTGCAGCAACAGCCTCGTGGAATCATTTTCCAACGTGACAATGCAAGGCCGCACACAGCAAGATTGACACAGAACTTCCTTGCCAACGCCAACGTACACGTTTTGTCATGGCCCGCATGTTCACCGGACTTGAATCCCATCGAGCACTTATGAGACCACCTCGATCGGCAAATGCGACGCCGCCTTGTGCCTCCAGTCAACGTGAAGGACTTGGAACGATGTCTTCTCGAGGAATGGCAAATAATCATAGCATTTCTATGCAAATAATCACTCCCAACGTCATGACGTTTGACGTCATCAGTCCACAGGCGTGTTCTGGCATGTATTGATGCTCAAGGTGGACATACCCTATACTGACTTGACTTTTAGACATGTGGTGTGTCATTTCCTGTTGTTTCTGTGATCAGTGTTCTAACGAAATGTTTATTTTTCAACCCCACCGATCTTAAACGGCTTGTCATATTGATTGTACAGATTTGATTGAAATGATTTTGTGTACAGATGTTGTGAAAGGATTTCTCAAAAGAATAACACTAATCCTAAACTTCTGCTTTGTTTAGTTTTTCTTTTCTGTCGTTGCAAACAGGTGGTATCGTTTCTTTTGGATACTAGTTTATATATATATACAGATAGGTTGCCCGGTAACTAAGTAACTCGAGCTGCCCATAAAGGTTGTCGTATTGGTCACTAATTTATTTACAACGGTCTAACACCAACATTTGTCAAACTCCTCATGATGGTATCGTTATTCATATTCCTGAAGCAATGACCCGAGAAATTCCTCTCGAGCCATTGCTGGATTGACTTCTGATACTCGCGATTTTGAGGGAGTGTGTCTATTCTTCCTGTTCAATCAAATCAACATGACAGCCCTTTAGTTCCTTGCTGAAGCACACTGAGGTTTTTCTTTTTTGCCTTGCGGCGAGGGGAATTGTTCCAACAGAACAATTTGTGTGGACCTATCATGCTATGAGTATCTTTACCATACACCTGATAACGGTCAGAGTTGCTACTGGAAGAGGATTAACCAGAAAATATGAGTAAATATACATATATATTCTCATTATCAATTAAATGCCACCGTGTTCTATATATAAGGGTTCTAGCTAATTACAACACAGACAGCGATAATTAAATGTTAAGATGAACATAAGAAACGTGTACTTAGATACAGAAGATGACAGGGATATAACAAGAACGTGGATCAACTATAATTAGATAATACGTGGTCTTTCCATCGGCCTCCAATGTTATATAAATGATTAATTAGACATTAATTGTGATGGAAAGTCCATTACCAACTCCCTGGGCCATCTGGTGGTTGTGATTTTCAATGGATTGAAACACGATCGCCATTTAATAATTTAATTTAAAAATGGTTAATCGAGACTATGTTTATTATCTTAACAGCGGTAGCAATGAAAATCGAGAATGTGCTATTCTTATCAAAAATTCAAACATTAATAACTTCGCTTAGAATAAATTAAATTGACTGGAGTTTTCAATATTTCTTTTTCTTTATCAGTTTGTAAAATATTAAAGCGAGAATGATCGGCTCATAATATAAATCGTACGTAATGAATCTTTAAGAGACTCGACAAATTAGTGAGACAAAAATATTCAACTGAGATTTTTTTAAAATAAATTTAATAGCAAGTAAAATGACTTCAGTAGTTCAGAAACTTCTAATGTTGGTTTCTGCTTAGCTTTACTGTGTGGCTAATTGGCACAGCGTTGATATAATTTTCGCAAATACGAATCTTCGGTGACAGTAAAGATCGCTGCGCATGAGTTCGGCATGTACACTTGGTACTACGTTTTATTTTAAGAGCTTATAATTTGTCTACAGTTAGAAACAAGCCACATTCTAATAAAGTAGCATTATGTCCTCCGTCTAAAGATAGAAACCTGTATACAAATACTATATGATTATTTATAAAACAGCTGTCCCAACTCGGTATGTAGACAAGAAAATATGTAAACAAAGACTTGAACTGGGAATATAAGGGATGGTTTAAGAAACGGTAATTGTACATGTGGACACCGACTTATCTAAGATGTTCTGTATTACTGATTAATCAAACTACAGAAGTAATCGCCGGGGAGCTGTTAATAAGCCGTTCGACAAGGTCAAGATATGGTCAGTTCACAGACATTACCAGGTGGTTATCATCGCCCAGATCTAATTGCTCAGTTTAACTTCCATTCAATAATCAACGTTTCCTTCATTTGCTGGAAGGAAGCAACGTAGCGATGGCTTGATTCAACGCTCTGTACATGATGTTTACTATAGCAGTCACCAACCACGCGTGTGCCAGTGGTGATATTTGTAAATACATGCTGTACAGGAGAATGAAAGATGGTTTACCAATGGAACATGTCGGCCGTCATTCAACATAGAGCTGTCAGAATCCCACAACCTGTAAAACCACAATTACCGTGGCAAATAGTTTTACATGAAAGTCGTTACTACAATTAATAATACAATAAAACCTGGGTTCGCAGGTAATCTGGTTTATGTTCGTTTAACACAATTTCGTCACCATTTGCCAACTGCTCTCGGAATGCCAATTCACAAACCTATTAAATTACTAGAGCAGATGAAACCACCACGTGTAACGGCAATGTCCGACATAGAAAGCCTTCTTCACGAAGAGAAAGATAATTATATCAAATAAATAAAATAGTCAATGCCATTGCTCCATTTAATTCGATGCCCCGGTGGCTCGATGAGATAAGGCACAGGTTCGCAAACGAGGAAATCCAAAGTTCCTCAGGATTCTGTTCGTCATGAAGAGTGAGTGTTTCGCCATGTTCCAAACGTGTTCGTGTAGCCTTATCGTCATTATAGAGTACCTTGGGTGGGTGATTTGTCGAGGTCCCATTGTGAATGTACAGTAAATACGGTGATATAAAAAAAAAGTTCTTTAAGCAATGACTGATTTCCCAACCACGCTTTTCATGACGTAAGGGGCCCACACTTCCCCTGCGCCAAAGGTCTGTTACGCGTAGCACTGGTAGCTTTTACTGACATGTATGTTGCACAGAAGACGTCGCATATATATTTACGTAATGAATTTCTCTAGAACGCATGGACATTCAGGTCATTGGCTTATAAACAATTAGTTTAATCCTATTTTGCGATCGTGGTTTCTTCTTTCTTTATCCGAACATCAATATGGACTTAACAATGGACTTCACGTTGTGAACTTTAAGAATAATGAAACTCGGAAAAACCGTGTTGTTCTCAATACTTATTTACATAATTGTGGCGCATCATTAATACTAGAAACTACAATATCTACAGTCTTGAACTCTGGTCGAACCTCTGAAACGCAAAATGGTCTCTCTCTGCATCTAGTCCCAGGCTCACAACCAACCTTAAGATCACTCTCTGTTGTACCGTAATTATGTCTGTGGAATCGGAGCTCGCTAAGCTTTTTTTAATTGCAGCGGAATCATCTATAGTCGAATGCGTCAGAGAGTAACAATATTTTTTAGGAATTAAATGGGAGGGGAGGGATTCTTCCTTAGCTAATGATGGGTATCAAAACATATGACCAAATTTGGATAACCAGTGTATTTCCAGGACAACAGATTTGATAAATTATGAGTAATCCAGACGAACATCCAATAGGCATGACGGCTATTGTCTTAAGCAATTACAACATTTGTCGTAAGCTAGTACAACAATTGCCGTAAGCAATTACAACAATTGCCGTAAGCAATTACAACAATTGTCGTAAGTAATTACAACAATTTATCTATATATATTATAGCATCTATTTACACCGGATTTAAATGTCAGCTATTGAAAACTGTAGAGAACAGAAAATTGAAAAATTTGAATAGAATAACTTTACTTTCAAATCATATCAAAATTTATCATAAACATTGACCATCAGTATGAAACCATTCTATAACGAGCGACGACGTCTTAATGTTATTATCATCATAGCCATCAGGATTTCCAAAAATAATATTTACTTAAATCAAAATCGTAATATACATTGTTAACATTTTTCCTATTCGATCATAAAATTTTGAACTCAAATCAAAATAATCACCGAGCGTACCCTCATTCATGAACGACTATTATCATCTAGATTTGTTCTGTCGCCGAATTGTTAACTGGTTGTCAGTATTCAATGGCACTAACAGACGTTTGTCTGGTGTTACAGATTCCTGCAAATAGCAAATCGGGTCTAATTGCCCAATGTTATAGATATAAATTAGATTCCTTCATTCCTTCATTTACATGTAGCAACGGACATTTCGTTACTGTTAACCGAAATTATATTTCACCCACAGTCGCCATCATTTGGTAAAAGTTTCGGTCTGGATTTTTATGTTCCTTAAGAGACAATTCAACATATTGATTTATATCGTCGTCGTTATTTGAAATTATTTACAGTCAATATTTTATGGCTACTTTTCCTCGATTTTATGCCGTGCGGTAGTTTTAGTTGGTTCCCTGTTTGGATCAGTACTATTCAGTTACAACCAGTAGCCTTCGCGCGAACTATGGACCAGGGACCGAGCATGGCGTCTTTACAGATATATCAATACGCAATTGCCCAAGGAACATTGATGCCAAGTTTTCATGTTGATCGTACTTGAATCGACGAAAGCCCCATAGATGAAAAAACAACAAAAACACCAAGATTACATGCGCTTGGGATCTCTGACATTTTGTCAAGTATAATGCATGCCTCCATAACATAAAATGAAATACCCAATAGATGTATTAGGATTTGATAATAAGAAGTAAAAACGAATAATATATCAATAAATAGCAATACAAAACCTCACCAAATCAAAGATTTATACTATGAACAATTAGAGCTTAGAAAATCTTTGTTTAAACGCCTGCACAGCCTTGTTGGTCATTTCCATCCGTGGCATATGAAGGAGAAATTGATCAAATAAAACTGAATGAATTGTTACATGTGTTAGCTAGGAATTTCTTAATCAACACCTTATTAAAACGAAGGGGTTTAATATACAAGAAATAATGAATCCTACCGGAAAGATCTGCATGTCGATGTGTGCATACCACTGTTTAAATAAGGACAACTCAGATAAGACTCTGGGCGACTTGGTAAGGTCGGTATATTGACGGATGAAAAACCCAGGTACAGCAACAATATGTACAGGTAGGTGGTATCAGGTGGTCTAAAAATACTAGTCATAAGCTTATTCATGCTGGACACCTGACACTTATCGTTAACTGAAGCAATGATACTATACTGAAAACCAGCAATTTATTACGCAATGGTATCCGTAACATGTTCCTGTCTGATTAGACACAGTTTCCCTGACACAAATTCTCCCTGTTATCAAATAATCAAGATCTAATTCTGCTGTCTGGGAAACTATCTTATACATTAATCTCAGAATCAATTTCAACAAGAAATATTTATTGTGAAATGGATCTCTGCATCATGATGTAATTTAAATTGAATAAGGAAGTGTAATAAGATTCCTCGTTAAGGATTTAGTCTTTACATATAATACGGGTAAAGTCTGTGTCATTGACGTTCTGGTGGTATCAGACGCCGAGGTCACATGCAAAATTGGTGTCGGACTATTGTATGCTCTAGGCAAGGTCAACCATTCCCCTCTAAATTGTATCACCCAAGTTTGCAAAATGGACGCAACCTTTATCTTAAAACGTGGATTGCGCACACACCCATCGTGTAAATGTAACAATAGTCTATTCTCGAACTGCTCTATATTTACAGTGTCGACGAATCCTTAAACCAAATTCCTCTACTTTCTGGGAAAATAGATTATAGTTCAGAATGAGGTGACAGCTAGTATGATAGAACATTTAAGATTAATTATTACTGGATTGAATTTGTTTTAATTGTTTTATTCAATTTGCTCACCCCAAAGGTCAGGCGCGGATCCAGAGGGGGGGGTCCAGGGGGTCCGCCCCCCCCCCTGCTCAGACTTGAAAATTTTTTATGCGATTTTATTGGCGATTTTTAGACCTGTAATTTTGGAATTTACCTTCCGGAAATACGTCAGAATGCACCAAATTGAATCTAATTTACCAAATTGGTTATCAAACCTAGACCCCCCCCCCCTGCAAAAAATCCTGGATCCGCGCCTGAAGGTAGTTGATTTCGGTCTTCACATATAAATACGAGTGAACTGCATGGGCTGGTTGGTTTTGTCATTCGAACTTGCAATGACATGCAGAAATAACATAAAATGTCCATTTGACCCAGTATAGTCTACTAAAGTGTCATAGGACTGTCTATTGGATTGTTTTCATTAATACAATCCATAACTCTAAGGGGGGTGGGTAAATGGTTAGCACATGCGCGCTGTATCATAAAGTCTGTCATTGAGTCAACTGGTGTGGTTTCGTTTCCCGGTTGTACGTGACGAGGAGTGGGGTCGTCAGCCCATTTCGTGGGTTTTCTCCGGCCTATCCGGTTTCCTCCTTCTGCTAAAGACCCCTACGTGAAGGCGTATTGTGGAAATAAAATTGAACCATATGTTAGTACCGAATGGACGTTAAACCCCATTTTCCCCCTCTCTGTCTCTCTAAGATCACTATTCTCCACCAGCTGTTTTCCGTATTTTGTGGAGATTGAATCTGAACCCTATCATAACAAATAGAAAATTAACTTTTAAATATAAATAATTAATACTTAGTTCCAACGTCGGGCATTCTTTTTTCTAATACAAATACAGAATTTCAACTAGAATATCATGTTACTCTAACTCACTTGTAAAGCGGCACGCGCTGAGTTTAGTTGTTTCAGATACACGTCAATAAGGACATATAATTTACAAAATTGATGCTATATTTAATATAAAAAAAAAACCAAAC
Source organism: Patella ulyssiponensis (assembly GCA_963678685.1). NCBI lineage: Eukaryota > Metazoa > Mollusca > Gastropoda > Patellidae > Patella > Patella ulyssiponensis. The sequence continues at coordinate 84,622,689 of OY783225.1, read as the reverse complement.
AAATAGAAACCTAATATACTTCGCAATGATAAAACAGCTTACATAGTCGTAACATTGAAATAATAAACCAAGTAAACTAAATAAGCTTAATCTTAACCCAATAAGGCCATACCGGTTCTAAATATGACAGTTCCTGGCGATGGATAATAAATTCAAAAATACCCGCTGTATTTTGCTGTAAAAACACATTTTTTTTTTTAAAAAAAATGTATCCACGATCATGATATAAACTATCAAAAAAGTGAAGCTGATGATCCCAAATACGCAGGCTACGTGAAAAAAATATAATAACAATACTTTAAGAAATATTGACACAAATTGAGCAAGCTCTGTGGTTGGGCGTTATGCTATATAACAACTATGGCCAACTTGTTTTTATACATTTTACAGAAGTGTTCCAGTTGATTAATATCTAATTTGATTTGTCTACCTCGTTGAGTTTTACTTCCTATATTTAGCTCCATAGAAAAGCTTCACATATCACTAAAGATAGTAAATAGTCGGTCTGTTATCAGAATAAGGTGGTATTTTACGTGCTGGTCACCGCTCTTCCTGTTCTGGAGGCCGTTTTATGGATAATTAGAGCTTGATGAGCGGTAATAACATTAACAAACACAATCAACTCTCTTCAAGCGCATTTCTTGACCACCATAATAAAGTCACTTTAGATGTATCACAGCTCAGGCAGAAGGTTTTGAGTAATGATGTAGTGGCTGTATAAGAAATATGGACGTTGACCTCGCACTAGCTCTATATTAATAATTCAATATTCGTCAATCTGCTACTTTATACAGGTTCTCGAAAAATATGCACAGACTGTCACACTCAATATAAACAACCGTTATTATATATGAGACGTTAATTGTGTATTCTGACTAGTATGTGTCTTAATGGACGGTCCATTTAGTAACGGGACGTTATGGCGAGTGATTTCCGTGCCATATGTAAAAAACATGTACAGAGCGTTTGCTTATATCGGGACATTATCTGCGACGGTGGCTACTTATTAAATATACTTAGTTTATATTAATATGCCTTAGTATTAAACTCTTTTAATTGTTTGTGTATTTAAAAATAGAATGATTCAATTCAGGTGGAGACTTCTTGCATACACATGGGGGGGGGGGGTAGCACGTGCACGCTGTATCATGTGGTCTGTCATTGAGTCAACTGTCGTGGTTTCGATTCCCCGGTTGTACGTGACAAGAAGTGAGGTTGGGTCCTCCACTTTCCTCTTACTGCTAAAAGACCCCTACGCGCAAGCGAATTATTGAAAAAAAACTTAACCATGTGTTAGTCCCGAAATGACCTAGTTTGTGTCTATTGGACGCTAAATCCCACCCCCTCCCCTCTATCCCTCCCCCTCTCTCTCTGAGTTCAATTTTTAATAAATTTTCCACCACATTGTATATTGACAGGGTTCACTACTAAATTTAATCGAAGGAAGAAATTGAAGTAGTAATTCATTAATATAAAGGTCAGGGGCAAATAACGAAGATAAAAAATAAACAGTTTTAAATGACTGGTTGTTCTTGTCACCACGAAGTTACGAAGAGAAAAGAAAAACTTAAACTAATCATCTTGATTCCCGTCACGCCGAACTACGGAGTATTCGTTTTCAATTCAAGTTTGAACAGAAACTAATAAAGATGATAGTTCGGCATTTACATTTAAAATGGCCTCGATCGCAGCATCAATTAAAATGTCAATATGGTTAATTGATTGAACGCGAATGAATCCATCTGGGGATAACTTTTCCCCCAATAAATCGAATGGGTAAACATCGTGCCAAGTTTTCTATGTCTTTAATTCAAGTGAACTGCGAATCTGATAAGACAATCAATTTCTTTTTTAGCTTCCTATCAAACCAGGTTTTGTTATTGCGGCTGTCCTCCAGAAGCCATATTACGACATTCAAATCTCATAGTAGCAAATAACTCGTCGTCAGTGTTTCTTGGTGCCAGTATGTGGAATAACAAGACACTGACAGTGTGTAGGATAACACACTATAATGATGATTAAAGCCCCCATACCATTGACTTTGGCGTGAACTGTAGTGTGTATCGATATCTTTTTGTATATTATTACCTTTTGTTCTTTTCGATTTTGTTTCTAGTTTAAAGGGACAATAACACTCTTGCTGGCTTGGCAGCCCAATGTCACTCTTGTTGTAACTGAATAATATAAACCAATCTTTATTCTGGTCAACAAATTGTATTATTTTGCAATATTCCAATTAATTGATGATACAAATTTCATATCAACACATCTAATTTAAAAAAATTGGAAAAATTCAACTTAATGATTTGAAAAGCCTAACGTAAACCTTTTCAAACGTGACTTGGATTTGAAAATATTTCCGAACCCTCTGGACAAGTAAAATAGGATTTAATGGATAATTTACACAACACGTAGGACACTTAAACATCTAGTACTTAGAATAAGGCTATTATTTATTTTTTGGAGCTATCAAGCAAGCAAGAGTGTTATTGTCCCTTAAAACAATTGTTATACCTCGTTTTTAATTCATTGGTAATGATGACGAGTTAAAAATTATTACTAGATGACGGTAACAGCAGATTGATAAAATTTCTCCAGTAGGCAATTTATGAGGCTAGGCCGCTGACAGGTACATGTAGGTGATTATACCTTCGTCAGACCCGAGGCGCGTCCTTACTGCGCTGCTACCACGGTGGATGGAAAATGATCTCAGAGCGAGTCAAGTTCGCCATAAGCGTGGTAAAAAGGTGCTTGAAAAGTTACATATCATGCTGTGGTCTTTATAGGCTGAAATGATTGCCGAATCACGGCGTTTGTTTTGAGTATGTTCAAAACAAGCGCCGGAATTCTGCGATCTGCGCTGGAAAGCTGTGAGAACGCAGTGGGCCGCGAAACAAGCGTGATAACATCTCCATGAACACACGTGTCGAAGACGATGCAAAAATTGTAACAAGTAATGGTGCTCAGTTTGTACATTTTTTACCCATAAGTAGGAAAAATTGTTCTCCCCACCAGGGACGTGGTTACCCATGATTCTGCATGAGGAACAAGATCCCCCCGCCGCCAGTTCCGCTGGGTAATGCTGGGCTGTGTGGAACATACTGGAGTCGATTTGTAGCATATATCTGACCCACGGTATAATATTCTTGACACTGATTACGCATTATGATTATGATTATAATGCTAAAAACCATATTGAAACGAGGTGACACAAAATCGCAAGGGGGCGCCAAAAAACTTTAAACCATGACGGCAAAGCTCGTCATTGCGCCCCTCTGACTTAGCCCCTGCTCCTAATTCCATGGATATATTGTTTACGCGGCATTTAGTAACTGGATGAGAATAATACATGACACAATTATATGTAATACACGCTACTTGAAACCTTTATTTCTGGTGATGGTCAGAGAACTCTTGTCGAAACGTCGCAGAAATAAATCTTTCAAGTAACTCGATTTCCGTATAATTGTTTTACTAGTTATTCCATGGTTAAATTATCTTTCTTGAATTCTTACAAGAATATCGTCGATGTTTTGAATCTGATAATCCTCATTTGAGGAGTTTTTTTTTATCATTTAAAAACTACAATATTGTGAAAGTTGAATCTTTAAAAAAGATATCAGCTAAATCATATTTCAATTCTTATATGGCAAATTGAACATTTCGTAGCCGCAGGATAAATCATTTGCTAATCTTCTTTTTACTTGTGATTATAACAAAGTCAGAGATCATCTACTGTTGACATTTTGTTGTTGTTATATTAAGCAAATGTTATATTAAAAATATGTATTCATATATCCAGTTGATTAAACCTTGAATAATTAGATATTGCCAAAAAATGCACCCAGTGATTATTGGCTTTAAGGGAAAAGTTTGTTTTTAAGAAAAATAAATGAAATGGATGGTGTTTATTGACACGGCAGCAGAAACCGATATTGCGTCAAAAACAAATATCGTACTAAATAACATTAAAGACAAATATGACAATACTTTTATGTATATAAATATTAATTAAAATATAAAAATAATGAGATTATATACAAATAGATATATCAAAATATTATATTTATGTAAAATTTATAATTTAAAAAAAAATAGTCTCTTAAAATGTTTAGCACATTACAGTATAGCTCCAAATTACCAAAGAGATTTTGCAATACCTGACAACTGTGAATACGGACTGGACTTATAGTATTATGCTTATAGAATTTTTTTCTGCACCGACTGGGCATACCTAATACAGTGTGATATGAGGAACATTTTGCCACGACAATTATCAATGGTTCGTTTACGTGCGCGATACGTGCACTTTCTCGGCCAACACCGGTGGCGAAACCGGGACTTTCTGGCCAACAACGTCTTACTCCCTGAGCCACCGCGTCTGCCTATTAAGTATGGAAAAAACGACTGCCTGAAAGCAACCATGTATAGGTAATAGTAATAGTAATCCAGAAAATAGCATTTGTCTCTTTATCTTTACAAAATGTAGAATCTGTCATTTTGGTAACATATACCAACACTTCACAGCGTAAGCTATCCAAATTGTCTATTTTGACATTCCTGTTTTCATCGATTTCTAGACATCTCCCACCACAGAAATAATAAAAAAAAGAAGCGACAGTTCTTGCAAATGGGGGTCATTGACCTATTATAATAAAATATACCACCTGATATGGCGATATTTGTTGAAGAAGAAGTAAATACTACATCTTTATTTACCTTTCTATGTCGTTAACCGCTGATCAGGAAGTGGCGCTAACATCAATACGTTAGTGACTGAATTATACTTTTAATATCCCCACAACACAAAAAAGACACATTGTGGGTATTGTGGTCAATCGGATTAAAACACAGATCCTGTTTCGTTTCGTTTTCATAGTTCAAAATTTCGTTTTAATTGTCTTTACTACACTATGATCTGGAAGAGTTGTTATCATTGACGTATTCTGAATGATGTGAGGGATTAGCCAATGAAACGGTCTGTCACGGTGAGTTCTTGGCCTCATAGACATTTCTATGCTTGACCTTTTAATGCACGGAACTGTAGGTAAACCATTAGAAACGCCAATGCCGGTTGATTGATTAATCAATGCCTGACGTCGTAGGGACAAAGGCCACTCGTTTGACCCCTGACGTGAATTCTCACTGTATTTTTTTCAGATTGGGAATTGTGATAGGAATGAACTGTTTCTGTTGTTTAAAAGGTGAATTAAAAATATAATTCGTTCAAGGACGTTTTGTTGGTTAACACGAAGATCTGTTAATAGGACGATTTCGTTGCTCAAATCTGGTGAAAAAAAAAATTAACTGCAAATTAAGATGTGTATAGGCCTTTGTCATGCAGTGTGTGGGGAAAGTTTGCCTGGACTCGGGGTTAGGTCTAAAAGCTAAGGCCCATTGCAGCAGATTTCGTTGTATATCCCGTATTCGATGCCGATGTTGGCCGAGAAAGTTCTTTTGGAAGTTCCGGCGTGGTTTCTCATTGTCAATGGTGATGGTGGGGGGGGGGGGGGCAATAAATCGATGCCCCGTTTACACGTTGGCCTACTCATAAAAGAACTCTTGACAATATTGATGCAAAATTTCCATATAGCGCGCGGTATGGAGTCTGCCCGTCTTCCTTGTCCCGTTTGGTGCAGAAAGTAGGACGTCAAAACCCATTTCTTTTAATATGTTCTCCACGGCCAAAAAATAGAACATATTGATTGTGTGCAAAGCATCTGGCATTTTACACCGTGGCAAAACTATATAATATGGAGTTGAAATACGTGATAATGAGCATGTGGGAAGGTTTTATGAAGCAATAGGCTTTTTCATAGCAAAAGGGTAGTTTCGATATCAATGAAGGTGCGTACTAAATTGGCATTGGTTCTGCAATTGTTAACCAGCAACACCCTGGAAACAAAAGTTGACGAAATTAATTTAATTTCATTTTTTTTTTCAATTTTGCTTTTGGCGCCTTCGCTATAACCCGTTACTAGCCTGAACAACGTGTGGGATAAGTATTATGCTTTCAAGATAAGCCAAAGCACTTGGACGTGGAAAGTGCACACTATATACATGAATAATATACAGGCGGGTCCAAGAGTCGACTTGAGTCCTAACAACTAAAAGATAATAGTTAGCTGTTCCCAACTTTCTTTTCCATGCTATCTATAAACAGGAATGGGTTTGGGAGTGATGAAATGGAGATATTCGTTTATATGTTAACACGCTGGTGTACGGTCTAAAGGAATATAATGTATATTATTTTGGACCACACTATCCTCTGCTATATTGCAGTTGTTGAGACTATGATGTCTTTATTTACATAACTTTATTGAAGTTTTATATATATATATATGCAAATGTTGTGACCATATAATACCAAATAGCCAATATAAATTTCGTAACATTACGTTTAGCGTCAACGACAATATGAATTGTGACACAAAAAATCTCATATATGTCTTGACGTGTCTGGGAAGTGATTTTTTCTATATAGGCGAGACATCTACTCATCTACGGGATAGAGTACGCAACCATCGACGCGATTGCAATATTGAAAATGGGCCCTTATTTGTAAATAGACATATCTTTAAATGTGCGCAACATCTACAAATAAAATTTCAAATTTTCCCTTTTTATAAAATGAAAGTCGATGACACCACGAAAAGGAAATTTATGGAAAATCATTTTATTAAAAAATACATTCCTCGACTTAAAAGTCAATAAGTAACAATTGGCAATTAGCCTCATTTATTTATTAATTTTCTTTAATCTATCCCATAATAATCTTCCATTCATTGTTCCCAAATTGAACCCATATACTACAGATTAACACACGTGTGTACATGTTTTGTATTAGTTAACGATATGTAACCATAGACAATGGTAACTTTAGCTAATTAAAACCACAGTCTTACTATGTAAATATGTATAAATATACTATAATGTCCATCTTTATACAATGACATTATTTATGAATAGTCCCAAGACGGACGAAAAGTACTTTAAAATGTTAAAATGTTATTAAACCAGTGTTGAAATCAGTTTGTGTCGGCATACCTTTTTATCATTTACCGTGAAACAAAGTAGTGCGACTTTGCGGTTGTCATAAATATATATGTATATAAATGTCACAAAGTGACCTCAGGTTCTTTTACTTAATTGCCCCTTTCCCCAACTACCAATAAACAACTCAACTAATTAATTAGATTTTAATATATGTATCTTATTAGAATTCATTTACATATATAATACTAGAGGTTTTACAATAAATTCAATGATTAAAGTTACAGTTCATTTCAGCATCGCATAGTCTGCTCCTTTAATTCAATCAATCCTCCTGTTTAGCATTCAGATTGATTCTCTATCTTACTTCCACCATCCCAATCGAGTAGGTTTTTTTATTAAACACTTTTAACCCGAACACAATTCTCGGAAACTCACAAAACCTTCACATGTCACAGATCCACATAATTTTCCCGGATTCACCTAGACTCACTAGTTGTATTAAAAATCACCAAGATTTACATACACTTCACCAAGATTTAAATATTCTTCACCAAGATTCAATATACTTCACCAAGACTACATAGGCGTTTGATTCACAAAGTTCACCAAGATTAAACTACTTATAGGATTCACAAGACTACCCCTGGATTGAAATATCGATCACCTGGACATTATCAGTTTAATGTTATTTCACCAAGAAACGGACTCATCCCCTTTAAATACATCTTATTTACTTTACCGCGTTTTATTCATCTAACGCCAGGTATTGGTGTTACTGCATAGATATTAAAACAGTCATGTCTGGTCCTTTAAGCTCTCTGGTCTAAATCGAGAAAACAGCCATACCCTGTAACTTCTAAAACCTCTCTCACAAAACTTTTATAATTCCTACACCAAGAAACTTTAGTCAGTCCAACATCCAATCAAACCCATGCATAACCTGCACATGCATCACAATCCAGACACATTCATTACTTACACCCTTATTACCTAACTTGTTAAAACACACCCACAATCATTCTGTAAAAACAACGCATATACATTGAAAATAATAAAACTTTATTAACCAAAACCTGTACAATCATGAATACATCTTTCTAAAAGAAATAAATATTCCCTTTAGCCATCTACCAAATTAATTATGTACCCTAAATCATCGAAATAAACCATGTCACAATTATAGATACCAATTTAACATACCAATTGTGACATTACCCCCCACCCCAAGGGCAAACTTAAGAGAAGCGGTTTATCCAACTAACTGAATGATCGACTCAAGTAATCTGCACCAATGTTATCTCGACCCTTTATTGCCCTGACAATAAAAGAAAAATTCTGTATACTTAACGCCCATCTCATAATTCTATTATTAGCAATTTTGGCCTTGTGTAAATATTGTAGAGGTTCATGATCAGTTTCAACCAGAAATTCAACACCATATAGGTATTCCTCAAATCTTTTAATACCCCAAACTAAGGCTAAACATTCTTTTTCAATAATAGCGTACCTGGTTTCGCGCGGTAAAAGTTTCTTACTGGCATAGGCCAATGGAAACTTGCCATCTTCAAATTCCTGTAAAAGAATAGCTCCTAAACCTGTTCCGCTAGCATCAGTTCTTAATATAAATGTTTTAGTAAAATCTGGCAATCGCAGCACTGGTGAATTTGACAAAACCTGTTTTAGAGAAATAAAAGCATTATTTTGAGCATATCCCCATTCTAGTTTATTTGGTTGGCCCTTTCTAGTTAAATCTGTAAGTGGAACTGCTACAGCTGAAAAGTTAGGTACAAATTGTCGATAATATCCCACTAACCCTAAAAAAGATTGTAATTGTTTTTTCGTCTTTGGAGGTTCAGCCTGTTTGATGCTTTCAATTTTATTTTCCATGGGACGAATGACTCTCTGACCTACAAAATGTCCCAAATAATTTAATTTTGAAAAACCTATTGAACATTTGCTGGGACGTGCAGTCAAATTAGCAGCCCGTAATCGTTCAAATAAAGATCGAAGTATCTGTAAATGATCTGACCAAGTCTCTGAAAAAACTAAAATATCATCTAAATAGTTATCAGTTCCATCCAAGTGGTACAAAAGTTTCCGCATAATTTTACTAAATGTTGCAGGTGCTGTTACACAGCCAAATGGCATATTTCTAAACTGCATCAAACCTAAAGGGGTTACAAAAGCTGTCTTTGATTTAGAACTCTCTTCTAAGGGTATCTGCCAGTAGCCTTTTGTTAAATCTATTTTTGAAAGGTAGTTACTTTTTGCTATCCTAGCAAATATATGATCATGTCGCGGCATAGGCTCAGCATCAAATTCTGTTATACGATTCAGTGCTCTAAAATCAATGCAAAATCTGTTAGAACCATCAGGTTTTTTAACAATGACAATAGGAGAACTATACGGAGATGACGAAGGCTCAATAATATCCAAATGTAACATAGTCTCTACTTCTTTTATCACAACATCTTTCATTGCGTAAGGAGTTGGATATGGTTTTAGTTTTACAGGTTTATCTGAAATTAAATTAATCTTATGTTCACCTAAGTTTGTACAACCTGGAACATCTGTTAATATGTCTGAAAACTCCTGGAATAAATCAATTAAATTAGTAATTTTATCTAAACTTAGATCTGTATTATAAACGATGTCTTTAAATGTTTCTTTTTGATTCAAGTTTGGTACATCTATCATCTCAGTCTCTGAATTAACGTCCACAAGATCATCATAATCTTCTATTACTGCTGAACAAAATACATTTTCACCAACATCCATATCAGAGTTTGTTACATCAGCCTGTAAAAAATTTAAATCTTTATCACTGTTTCTTGGAATATATTTTTTAAGCAAATTTATGTGAAACGTTTTTAATTGATTTTTAATGCTGATTTTGAAATCCATTTCTCCAAATTTATCCACAACAGTAAAAGGACCTTTCCATTGCATGAGTAATTTATTGGCATCTGTTGGCAATAATATGAGAACCTGATCACCTACGCTTATATTTCTTACCTTGCTCTTTTTATCATAATACTTCTTATATCGATCTGTATTTTTAATCAAACTTTCTCTTGCTAACTTACATGTGCTTTCTAAACGTTCTTTCAGATCTAATACATACTGATATGTGTTTTTAACTTCCGTTTCTGCAACATTACCTGTCCATAATTCATGTAATATAGCCATCGGTCCACGCACTGTTCTTCCATATAATAGTTCAAATGGACTAAACCCTAAGCTTTCCTGACTGGATTCTCTATATGCAAATAATACTGCTGGTAAATATCTGTCCCAGTCTTTTGGTCGTTCTGCACAGACTTTTTTCAGCATACTTTTTAAAGTGGCGTTAAACCGTCCACAGAGTCCATTACAAATTGGATGATAAGGAGTCGTTACTAACTGTTTTATAGATAATAGTTCACTTACCTTTTTCATGAGACATGACGTAAATTGTGTTCCCTTGTCGCTTAAAATTTCTCTTGGAAAGCCAATGCGAGAAAAAATTTCAACCAATGCTTCCGCTACTTGCTCAGTTTCAATAGTCTTTAAAGCGACAGCTTCTGGATAACGAGTAGCGAAATCTACCAACGTAAGAATATATCTTTTACCTTTGTCAGTAACTGGAAAAATTGGACCAATCAAATCAACAGCTACACGTTCAAATGGAACATTTATGAGCGGCATAGTACCTAAAGGAACTTTTGTTACTTTACCTTTTGGGCATGTGCGTTGACAAATATCACAAGATTTACAAAATCTCGAAACATCTCCATGGATATCTGGCCAAAAAAAATTACATAACACTCTATCTGTAGTTTTACGAATCCCCAAATGAGCACCAAATATAGACTCGTGAGCTATTTTAAGAACTTGATCCCTGTAACACTTAGGTACAACTAGTTGTTTGAAAGTTTCCCCATGTTCAACATCGGAAGACATAAAACACCTGTAAATTAAACCTGTGATTAGTATAAACCAAGATATTCTAGAACCACGTTCAAATTTTTCACCATTAGTGACTTTATCTCTTATAGATTTCAACGTTTCATCTTTATTTTGTTCATTCTTAATTTCATCTACAGTTACTTCCCCTAACGCTGAAGGCACTGAAAGAGATTTAAACTTTTTATCTTTAGATATTACCTGGGCTCTTGTTTCTACAGCCTGTGCTAATGGTTCAGAAACACTTTCCCAATTTTGATCTGGGTGGAAAGGTTGTTTTACATCAGGTATATTTCCTAAAATAAGATCATAAACAGGGTTAGACATACAAAGAACATCAATGTTACCTGTATAATAAGGAGTTTTTACATGAATCGTAGCAACCGGTACATTTTTGACAGTTCCATCGATTAAGACGCAGCGTTGAGTTTCTCCTGTAAATTGAGAATTATTAACTAAACTCGTTCTAACTACAGCCCCATTACAGCCCGTATCTCTTAATACACTGATCTTTTTATCATTGACATATCCTTCAGCAATCGGCATATTTGAATTATCCCTAGAAGAAATATTTGCCTTACAAGATACACTTAAAACGGGTAAAATATGCCCACATTTTAGTTCAACACTGTTTTCTAAATTAGTACAACTGCATAAAGTTTTGGCTTCTGTATTTTCTGCACGGTTTACGTCCACTGGAACATCTGAAAGATATGAATCGGCTTGACAAAAATTAGCAAATTTATGTTGTTGGTGTCTACTAGGTGTATATGAAGGCGCAGACACATTTAATCGTGATATCGGTTCCCTTGATTGTCTATTACCTGAAAATCTATTAGACGTGTATGCAGGTCTATTTTTAAAATCTTGACTCTGATAATTAGAATTTGAATCTTTGGCATCCTGAAAAGTTTTCAAATCGGGACAAAATTTCATTTCATGATCTGGTGATCTGCAGATGTAACATCGTCTGATGAACCGTTGTGTCGTTTCCCTGAAATTAAATTTATCGAAACGGTTATTAGTATGTGCCTCCAAATACTGATCAGCTAAAGATACCAATTCTTTATTTGTATCCGGTACTCTCTCTTTAAGAAACATCACTAATTCAAGTGGACAGCCTGACAAAAATTGTTCTCTAAGGAGTAAATCCTTAAGTCCATTAAAAGTTCTTGTAGTACGAGATAAGTCCAACCAACGATTAAAATAACCCTCAATTCTGGCCATAAATTGTTGGGACATTTCGGTGGGATAAGGTTTACAGTTACGAAACTTCCGTCTGAACCCTTCTTCAGTTAAGTCAAAACTCCTTAATAATGCACATTTGAGGCCATCAAAATCATTTACTTTCTCTGCTGGCAGACGTGAATATACACTTAAAGCCTTACCTTTTAAAAGTGAACCTAAATTTACGGCCCATACCGACTTATCCCATCCTTGAGCGGTTGCAAATCTTTCGAATCTGTTTAAATAAGCATCCATGTCATCATATTTGTCATCAAAAGGAGGAAGTTTCATATACGGTTTACGTGTATTTTCGGAACCTTCGTGAATACTCATTAAACTGGTATCCGCAGTTTCTCTTTTCATTTTTGCCACTTCGAATTCTGTATCGCACACTGATTTTCTTAGTTGTATTTCCTTTAACGCCAATTCTCGACTTTCTTTTTCACGTAAAAATGCTTTTTCGGATTCCACAATTTCTCTCTCGCGATCAGCTCTTTCCGAATCACGCCTTTCTTTCTCAATTTGTAACTCATACTCACGATTCAATTTCTCTTGTTCTCGCCTCTCTCTCTCTTGTTCTCGCCTCTCTTTCTCTCTCTCCAACTCAAACATTTTCTCACTCTCTCTCTGTCTCTCAAGGTTAACCCGTTCCTCTTTAACAAATTCAAGTAAAGCCTCCCCTTTCAAACCAAAATCTTTACCTATCTTAGTTATCTTTTCTAAATCCATATTGACCCACAAATCTTATCCACGAACCTAATTCTACAAAAGCTTAAATAATAAACTTATTTGTCCGTTACTGTCTCAGTCATTGTGTTAGTATACATATACAAAGCATGCACATTTCAATATACATTACTAATGAATACAACATAAAATTAAAACTTAAGTAGGCCTCTATTTCAAAAACTAATCTTTAAACTAAATGTTTTTACAGTGCACTTTCATAATGTTATTGGCAATCCGGAAAAGGGTTCGTTATAAATATAAGCAATGGCAAGCTCGCCAAAATGTCACAAAGTGACCTCAGGTTCTTTTACTTAATTGCCCCTTTCCCCAACTACCAATAAACAACTCAACTAATTAAAATTAGATTTTAATATATGTATCTTATTAGAATTCATTTACATATATAATACTAGAGGTTTTACAATAAATTCAATGATTAAAGTTACAGTTCATTTCAGCATCGCATAGTCTGCTCCTTTAATTCAATCAATCCTCCTGTTTAGCATTCAGATTGATTCTCTATCTTACTTCCACCATCCCAATCGAGTAGGTTTTTTTATTAAACACTTTTAACCCGAACACAATTCTCGGAAACTCACAAAACCTTCACATGTCACAGATCCACATAATTTTCCCGGATTCACCTAGACTCACTAGTTGTATTAAAAATCACCAAGATTTACATACACTTCACCAAGATTTAAATATTCTTCACCAAGATTCAATATACTTCACCAAGACTACATAGGCGTTTGATTCACAAAGTTCACCAAGATTAAACTACTTATAGGATTCACAAGACTACCCCTGGATTGAAATATCGATCACCTGGACATTATCAGTTTAATGTTATTTCACCAAGAAACGGACTCATCCCCTTTAAATACATCTTATTTACTTTACCACGTTTTATTCATCTAACGCCAGGTATTGGTGTTACTGCATAGATATTAAAACAGTCATGTCTGGTCCTTTAAGCTGTCTGGTCTAAATCGAGAAAACAGCCATACCCTGTAACTTCTAAAACCTCTCTCACAAAACTTTTATAATTCCTACACCAAGAAACTTTAGTCAGTCCAACATCCAATCAAACCCATGCATAACCTGCACATGCATCACAATCCAGACACATTCATTACTTACACCCTTATTACCTAACTTGTTAAAACACACCCACAATCATTCTGTAAAAACAACGCACATACATTGAAAATAATAAAACTTTATTAACCAAAACCTGTACAATCATGAATACATCTTTCTAAAAGAAATAAATATTCCCTTTAGCCATCTACCAAATTAATTATGTACCCTAAATCATCGAAATAAACCATGTCACAATTATAGATACCAATTTAACATACCAATTGTGACAATATATATAATTAATAACTTTATCGATTAAAGATACTTTCCTACAAATGTATTTATCGGGTGGTTATTTCCATTAAAAGTATATATGGAAAGAAGAGACATCCAATCCTACTAGAAAATGCTGGATTCCTTGAAAAATATCCATGGAGCGCACACAGGACAAAAATGAGAAGCTGTCACTTATGGGCAGCATGACCATTAGGGGTTGCCGGCTCGAGTGACGATAGCGGCTGCATCTGACCTCTTGGCGTTCGGTGGTGCTTGATGTATATGTTGATAAACTTGATTTTGAGCGGTCGTAACGCCAACATGATTTCTGTTAATTTATTTTTTATAGTTTGGAGTATTTCCTCGCGAATACAATGTATTGAAGTATTTGTTTTGATTTTTGATAGATTAATACTTTGGGTATATTTTCAGTCAACATATACCATCAAATGAACTAGTTTGTACGCAGAAAAATTTTAAGAACTATTTATTGGCAATATGATGCTTTGTTAAACCTTTGATATAAATATTTATAAAGAAAAACAAAACCAAAAAAGACCCGTTATCGTATTTCATTAAGAAACCTCAAAATCTTCTTGACGAAAGTATTTTGATTATAACATCAATAAAAAACAATCTTGTCCTTGTTTGGATTACAGTCTGTTTAAATATTTACTATTAATACTATCTTGTAAGAAAATCCCGACGTGTATTTCAATTAACGACAATGATAATAATGAAATGAACCACACGAATATTGAATTTTTGGTTTCATATTCTATCAAAATACCTTTAATTGCCTTTGAAGACATTACATTATTATTCCACTGTGCATCCGGGCTGGAATTGTGCTACTGTCTGTGTAATTTATCCAAACTAAGAAAATGCAAATGAACTGAATTGGGCTTAACGGTCTCATTAAGGGAAAACATAGCGAGTAACAGTTCTCCAATTTTAGGTACAATGTTTAAAACGTACGTAACTAACGTACGAAAATTAAACGGTAGCTGGCTTTGTTTTCGCACGTATACAATGAATGGCCATTTTGCGCAGTAATCATAGCCAGAATTTGGCTATTTTTTTTAAATTGCGTTAAAGTTTTAAATTTTTGTTTAGAACTGAAATAAATTGACTATTAGTCAATCCCCACGTTAAAAACATCAACAGAATTGATTGTGTATATCTGAAATAGACACGACCGAAGCACAAAATAGTGCCAATATGCCGACGTCAAATCTAGATTTGTAATGTTATTTTTGTGAAAAATCATTGGAAGATGCGATAAGACGTTATGGCTGTACGGATTATACAGTCCTAAAGGTTTCAAGAAGGCTATTGTTTACAATGTAACATTGTGTTGACATTTGTTTGTTGATGTGACCTCATGACCTGTGACGTTTAGATAACGTCATATGGATATCATGGCTATTCACTGTGTCAGAGTCACTTCTCTGCAGGTAGGGTGATTCTGTTGTTCAGATTGTGTTTAAAAAGAAAGTAATTAGTTATTTTAAAATAGGACGAATGCGAAACGTGGGCTAAAACATGCTGTCATTGATGTTATTATAATTGGTCATGTATTACATGCTTGATATGCATCTCAGGCCTGTCATTTTATTTTACCTTTTCGCTAGAAACACATAGCCTATTTTATAAAAAAAGATATTTTGAAGTCTGAATGTTGGACATAATTAACCTCGATGGACAAATCTAAAAACTATGTGGTTTAATAAGACATCTAACTGTTACTTTTTATTTCTGCTAAATGTAGAGTTGATTTATAACCATTGGAACTTTTTTAAAAGAGACAAACGTTTGGGGAGTATAAGGGAGGCAACTCTGGTTGGTAAGTCACTTAACAGGATTCAGACCAATTGATATTAGTGTTTAATCTGATCTCTCGTCTCTTCCCGGAATTTTCGTTGGACAGGTGGCTTTCCACAAATGACGAATCAACGATTGGCCATGTCTTTGCTCAAATGATTTTAGGACGTTGACTACAGAAATTGCTGAGATAGCGTATACTATATCACGGTAACTCGGCTTACAGTAGCTGACAGACTTTCTTTAGAAACTTACATCACCAGATGGACAAATATAAATCAGGTGCCACACAGGATTTAAAATAACCTAAGGGTAGAAATTGACGTATAGTAATTCATGAATATAAATAGCACAGGGACAAATAACCAATGTAACAGCTTACTAAGAAAACAACAAATTAAACTGATCATCTTCATTCCCATCACGGCGGTCATGCCGAACTCTGAGCGTATTCGTTTTAAATTCAAGTTTGAACACAAACTAATAAAGATGTTCGTTCGGCATTTAAAATGTCAATATGGTAAATGGATTGAATCCATCTGGGGATAACTTTGTTCTGAATAAATCTAATCAATAAACATCATGTCAGGTTTTCCATGTCCTCTTATTCATATGAACCACGAATCTAATAAGACAATCTTTCTTTTTTAACATCGTATCAAACACGTTTTCATCATTGCGAGTGTCCTCTGGAAGCCATATTACGACACCCGAATCTCATCATTGCCAATAACTCGTCGCCAGTTCGTCTCGTTCCTTGCATAAGAGACTTGAAATGTATAGAAAATTTGGTGATAAACATAAAATCACTTTCTTTTTTATTGTTCTGTTTGAAAAGGCTCACTGAAAAAAAAACCTACGGTCCAGTGAATTGGGTTTTCATAGACGATTTTAAAATTGACACGAAAGTATTGTCTTTTATCCCTTATTTCGGATTGATCTCACTTGTATTTCTAATGTTTCAAATTATTTCTATGACATAGCCGCCCATATTTAAAGCCAAGGGCTATTATAACTTCTGCTTATACGTCACCATATCAAAATCGTATTTCGAATTTGGAAATGATCTTGCTTAAAGGGACAATAACACCCTTGCTGGCTTGGCAGCTCTAGAAAATAAATAATAGTCTTATTCTAATTACCAGATGTTTATGTGTCCTACCTGTTGTGTAAATTATCCATTATATCATATTTTACTTGTCCAGAGGGTTCGAAAATAATTTTAATATCCAAGTCACATTTAAAAAGGTTTACGTTAACCTTTTCAAATCTTGTTCTGATCTTCAATCATATTTCTCAACCACATGAGATAAAATAAAACCAAGTACGAACAATCCAAACCATTAGTCAAAATTCGAAGTCCTGTAAAAACGGTCGAGACAAAATAGTGTAATCAGCAAATGAAACATATACCATGGTTCTGATATAGATAAGCTATTACCTCAAAAATGTTTAGCGGAGAGGGTGAAGGGGTAAGCAAGAATTTCTCGCCACAAGATAAAACGAACGTGTGAGTGACTTTGTAAAAAACTCAAAATATAATTTTAGATTTTAGTATTTCATTATTATTGATAAAAAGAAAACAAAACCATAAGCTTTCATAATCACTTGTTGCATCATCCACAGACCATGTAAGATTTTTTAAAGATTATTTGTGTTTTTGAGTTTATTGAAATATTCTATTACATGTTGATACTTAATAACTTGATTGATTAAAGAATATTTCCTTTGCTAAGAGTATTTATCATTGTCGAATATCTGATTCATCCTTTTATATAAACTTTATTTTGTTTGAACAAAATATTTTTATAATTCCATTATTGAGAAAAACGTCATTTCTTTCTATTTATATTGACAAATGTTTAAATATTTATGTTCAATGAGAAAAACTTCCTTTTTTCTATTTATATTGTCGAATGTTTAAATATTTATGTTCAATACATGAAAGAAAATACCGACGTCTATTTCAACAATGATAACTATAAATTCAATCAAAAGCATATCGATTATATTGTTTTTCTAATATTTTTGAAACCCTATTTATATTTCTTTGTCTTGAAGAATATTATTTTATTCTGAGCACTATAAAATCCTGTCCGTACCGACTTTCGTTCTTCTATTCGAATACGGCTAAATCTATTTGCTAAGGCCAGCTCAATTTTCGCCAACGTCCCTGAGATTTAGGGCACGTGAATGTTGGCGAGATTGTTTAGGGTTTAGTTAAGGTAAGCATTGGGGCTAGGCTAAGGGTTAGAGTTAGGATTAGCGCTAGCCAAGTTTATATCTCGTGACCTTTGAATACGCCGTGTTAAATATATGTCATGGTATTACGACATCCCTTTAATAGTTTTACGACACTCTGATGACATTTAAAAATGTTTTTGGTGCCTGCTGTACGACATTATTCACCATATTCTACGGATCGTATAATGACAAATATGTCTAGACAAACTGCAATAACTTGTCTCATTGTCATTTCCACAGAACTATGGCCACTATATCAGATCTAAATTACTAGGATTTGTTTCTCCGATTTTGATTAGGAATCTAACAACTGAAAGTATTCTTCTTTTATCATTGGAAATATTTTAACAATATCTTGGTTGTTCTCAATATTTTTTTATAGCAAATTATAAAGCAAACTTGCGAACACACGTCATCTCGATATTCAGAAGTTATTTTTAAGATCTATGTATCATCAATATTCCAGATTTTCACCAATAATTTGTTATTTAGTAACAGTTATCACACGGTGATGATTATGATATTACATTCAACTCCAGTTGAATCCCATCAAATTATTCCATAGGTTCTTGTCTCATGATACATTCTGCAGTTGTGCCATGACCGGGGGAGAGGGAGTGGATGGGGTGGGATAAAGTTGTAGTCTACCCGCGCTACCCAAATCTAGAAAATTAATTCTATAACAGAAAAATCAGAAATAGAAAGGCAGTTAGATTCTTTGCTAAAAATATTTCTCTCGCCTTGATTTTCTTTTCCATCGAAATTTTAAAAACATTTAAAGACGTCTGTTTTACCATAAACGGTTGTTTCCTGTATACTGTCAACCATCTTCTTCTGATTCTAGAACACGTACGAGTTATGGTCTTTGGTGAGATGTGAGTGTCGTGATATGACTTCTATAGGACACCCAAGGTCATTTTAAATGCCGAACGATCCTTTTTACTATTGCTTGTTTCTCAAAATTGATTAATTATATACGTTCGTGGCTCTGCACGTATGACGAAAGTCAAGATGAGTGTTTTTTGTTGTCAATGTGGTTCTGTGAAAATGAGCTATTCAACAACACCGGTTACTTTAATTCTTGCATTTCACTTGATTATTTTGTATTTGTTCACATGGTGAGGTAATTTATTGTGCTATAGAAATCCCCCTCCCTGTAAACGAAGTGATAATAAGACATCGTTGATCTGAATCGTTTTCTTTGGAACATTGAACCCCCGAGCAATAAAAGGGGTTATTTCTGGAAACATAGATCTAACAAAAATTACAGAATTGGAGAGATGCTGCCTATTTTAGCCTCGAGGTTTGGTTATGCGAATTGATGAATTCTCAAATTTATTTGTTGTTATGCATGTTTTGTATAACCAAATAACTGCTGTCTTGAATGGAGGTCAGGTGTTCGATCCCTACATTGGTCGAGAAAGTTCATCCAGATTTTCCGTCGTGGTTTCCCCTTGTCAGTGATGCAGGACGGAGGGCCTGACAGGGACAGCTGCCTATTCGTTCAGGTGGGACGAAAAACCGAGCTCCCGTGTACACATTGCCGTGCACGTTAAAGATCCCTTAGCAGTTGTAATTCGATATAAGAGAAGGCCGTAGTGCCGGGCAAAATTTCCCTCACAGCACAGTGTATGGCGTATGCCCGTCTTCATTAGCCCAGTTTAGGAGCAGAACAGTAGGACGTTAAACCCCATTTCATTTCATTTCTGTCTATTCAAATTAAACGGGAAAAGGGGGTGGAAATGACGCTTACCTGTGAAATTATCCTCATAGCAATTAAACATCATGGCTGGTGGTTATCTTTAAATTCTACTTCTATTTGGTGTTTAGTTCAACATTCAGAATGTCCCAAAATTAAATCCTTTGCTCGAGAGCGAATGAACAATCCCAATCAGTTTTACGTATGCCGGTACTTTCTCCTGTTGTGGTCATGGGTTTTGGACGTGAACCTGAAGAAGTAAATTCTCAGTTTGGGGTAAATGGGACTTCCTGTAGTAAATATTCCTTCCACGTTCCCAAACATCATATTACATACGTCGCAGGCATCAAAACTATAGAATTACAATCAAGCATTTAAAGCGTTGTGTTGGTCGATCAGATGTCTGGCTGGAGCACGTTCCAGTAAATGCAAAATCCTCAACTTGAATATAAGATCGCGAATTGTGACAAAAATACATAATTTGAAACGGATTATTCTTAAAAGTCTCTGTTGATAGTAGCTCAATCCAACACTAACAACGGTAACTCAGATACATAGTTAAAATTGTACGTTTAATAAACGACTGTCCAAAACTGGGTAGCCACAATAACCCGGCTACAGTTACAGTAAAACATCTAGACGATGCATATATACACACAGCAACTTCGGATTAAAGTAATTATATAATAATATTCAATAAGGAATGTTAAATTGCATATAACGTCAGATTGCACACTTTGTTTTCTTTGATTAGACCAAATTCAACTAAACACTGCTGTAATAAAAGAAAATTTCTGTTCCAAATTAGCCTACACGTATATATGTATGACTGGGCAATAGTCTGATTATAACAACCAATACGTAACAATATCATTCAGGAATAAACAGACCTCCAGATACCCGGTACCTTAAATAAATATCCAAAGTCTTCTAAGGGAAGACCTCAGATTAAACGAGGGGGGGGGGGCTTTCCTAGTGGAGAGATTTGGTTGAACGGAAAGAATAGACACACTCCCTCAAAAGCTCAAGTATCAGTAGTCATCCAGCAATGGCCAGATCGAGGGGCATTTCCCCGGCCATTTCTTCAGGAATATGAAATAACGTAATATGTTTACGGCTTACGGTCATATATCTCTTCATAAGATTTGAACCGCTGGGGCGTTTCAGATGAGTAGTAAGTTTAGCTGAAATTACAAATCAATAATTTTAAATCGTAGGCAAGTACAAGTAAAAATAAAAAATAAAATAAAAATGAGACCCTATTTTATTTATCTTCCATAGTTTACATCGCGGTTTCTCAACACCCGAATACAGCCAGTGTTATATGGTGTCTGGTTGATCGCGAGTTAATGATTTTCCGGTTGAAAGTTGCGAAATCTGCAAAAGTAAACAAATAAGTCGCCAAAAATAACCCAAATAACCTGTTTGGGAAGATTGTCATTGCTCGTCCATCGCATTGTTGCATTGCAATAGGTCTCATTTTGACGAAATGGCAAGTAAGGCGAAGAAAGCAAAAACTGTTCTACCTGAATGTCCATACGGTGCGAAATGCTACCGAAAAAATCCACAACACCATCAAGATTTTTCTCATAATTTACCAGGTTTGGATGATGCACCAAGTACAAGTGACGGAGTAGCAAGATTGAGCACTTCACTGAGTTCGTCAGGTTTGACACCTTGCAAATATGGTGCAAAGTGTTACAGAAAAAATTTGATGCACTTTGCTGAGTTCTCACATCCAACTAAAAAAGATGGTGATGGGTCAGACAGTGGCAGTGATACAGATGTCATGGAAGATGATGAAGATGAGGTAGGTTTTCAAAGAGAAAAAATGTTATATTATTATCATTATGCTTGTATATTCATTATTTAGTGCAAGTGTTAGACTTGAGAGCAGGGCACAAACCCACGTGTTTTAACTTCTGACATATCACATAGTATCAGGCCTGCATTGTATATAAGTTTTAATGCAATTAATTAATGCATAAACCACAATTGGTTCTTACATTTTGATTGTGTATGCTAGATGTTTGGAAGATATTAATAAATGATAACGCAAGAACGAACTTCTTTGAAAAAGCTAATTCACTCAATGAAGCATATTTGAATTTTGAGGCACATGGTCTTTGTATTGGAAAGGGTAGATTTATCATGCGCTCACAGTCGCACAGACCCATGAAGATTAATTCTAGATGAGTTTTCTATCGCTCACCAGGAAATGTATGAAAACCTCTCAAAACAGGCCATAATTCAGTGATTTCAGTATCAACTATAATTAATCTCAAAGCCAACCAGATTATTGACATGTTAGCCTGCATGCATGGAATGGGCAGCATGGAGGTAGTATAGAAAGACGGCATAATGAATTTAATTTCTGTGCGGAGTGCCTAGTAAACTAGGCATGAACAGCATCTATTTGTACAGATTTGACAACAAAAAAAACCCAGACAAAATTACTCCATTTTATTTCATGATTGTAATCTTTTTTCCTTTCCTAATTTTCAGAAGAAAGATGAGAAGAAAAATGGTGATATACTGAGTCGTGGTATGTCCTTGGTCAAAAGTTATTCGCAAATGACCGAAGCGGAAAGAATAGAATTAATCAAAAAAGCTTTTGAAGCCAAGAAACAACTTCAGGAAGAGCTGGAGGCGACCAAAAAAAAAGTTGTTGAGAAAGAAAAAGAAGTTGAAAATCTTCAGTCCCAGGTATTTGAAATAGTTTGCTAATATCAATTACAGGTTCGGTCGGTTATTAGTTGATTAAAGATATTTTGTTTGGTCCATCTCAAACTTCACTGGTAGGTTATGATTGAATAAAGGGAGGTAACTACAGTTTCTGATTGTCCTTTTCCTTTCAGGGACAACTGCATTTCAATACACCATTAACTCAAATGTTAAATCTCATCTCTTTGACCGGCTCCAATTTTTTTTTGCCCAAACATGCAAATATCGACACTACATTTCAACATAACCATAATCTCAAAGTTATGAATAATCACTAAAACAGAAGAAATGTACTTTCACACCCTATCCTCAGCCACAAAACCTCTGGTGCCTGTCATTTTGTCTAGCACTGATTTGACTTTTTTGCTGATATTATTAATACATGTCAGACACTAAGTTGAAAATGTCAGATACTATTTCATTAGTGCCTGACATTTAGTCAGGTACATCTAAAAGCGTTATTTCCGGGCATATATTATAATTGAAGATGATGTAGTGACAGTGGCATGCAGTGAGGGGCTCGGGGGCAACATCTCCAGGCATCCATTTCAGGAAGCATCCCATGAAAGAGAGAAATAAATTTTTTTTATTTTTTTTTTAAATTTTGAAATATTATTGCTATTGTACAACCTGTTTTATGTGTTTTGACATAAAGTTAAAGTGTCTTCCTTTCTGAAATTTCGAATTACAAAGTCCTACAGTCTTGGGAGCCTTGGGCATCACCAAACCTATGCATGCCACTGTGTAAGGGGGTGTCGCCATACCACGTAAGATTGTCAAGTATGTTTTTGTTACCAATGAAAAACTATTAAATAATTCCAAACTTTTTATTAATACAACCTGAGATTATAAATGACAAAAATGAATAGATCTGATAACACAAAATGTTTGGCAGGAGGTATAAAAGAAAATGGATTTTGCCCATACGGAAATGTGACATGAGACATAGGCGTTGCGACCATTGATGGCCATTCTACATCCACCATTTACACATATGTTGTTTTATTTTATGTAGGTAAATACAGGACTGCTATTAGTAGAAGGAGAAGAAGAAGCATTAAAGGGAGATAAAATGAAAATCTTTACATTGGAAGCTGAGAGAGCCTATAAAGAAGGATCCGCTGCTCAGATTCATTTCCGTTTAGCTGAGTCACAGTTTTATCGCCTTTTGAGTGGAACAGCTTCAAGGTTAGTACAGTTAGATAAGTACTTTTGAGTGCATTGTTTAGAAACTAGGCTTGTAATTGTGTATTTAGTAATTACTTTTCACAATATAGTTAGTAAGTGATACACTCAATACTAAAAGTTAAATTGCTGCATTGTTTGAAAATTATGTCCATATATTTTCATCAGTTTGTATTTGGTATTTCCAAAGAAAACATCCAGCTTTTAACCAAATATCTTGGCAGCAGCTTGTATTTTTTGAATAAATCTCTACAAATGATTTCCATTTCAGAATAAGTAAAGTAGAATATGTGGTTAATCCAGAATTAGTGAAAAATTTTAAGTAAGTATTAACAGTCCTCATTTTGTTTTTACTTATATTTCTTTCTTTGTTATAGACAGGGCAATACAACTGACCAGAAAAAAACCCAAAACACGCAACAGCACAGATAACCATCATTGGTAAAAGCT
This sequence comes from Patella ulyssiponensis, assembly GCA_963678685.1. NCBI lineage: Eukaryota > Metazoa > Mollusca > Gastropoda > Patellidae > Patella > Patella ulyssiponensis. The sequence continues at coordinate 84,598,304 of OY783225.1, read as the reverse complement.
GTGTCAATGATATGGAAAAAATTGAAGTGTCAAAACAACAACTGATATCGGGCATTATGGATGGCGTAAAGTAATACCCACTTCCATTTACAACGCTTGTCATCACTTGTAAGAAAACAAATGTTCAGTTGCTCGCTTACTTTGAAACAGTATTAAACGCTTACTGTCTCTTACATGATCACAATATGTCTGCTTGTAAACTAAACAGCCCATTAATATCTTCAGGTGTCTGGTTTCAGGTTCAAAGTTTCTTGTTATAAACTCGATCATATATACTAATTTTTTCATACACATGGCATGCAGATTACAAGTGGTTGCATCAAATGTTATTTTGGTATTCCATTCTATTGCAATCGTGTTTTTAGGACTATTTTTGTTGCATTTCTGCAGAAACTGTTAATATATCCAATCATTATTATTTCCTATATCTGTGTGTTTATTTCAGTAAATATAAGTTGCTTTTACTGAAGTAATTGTAGACAGAAATTCCTTTACTTTTAACTGATATGGAATGACAATTACTAAAAAAACCCTTTGAATTTGAATATTTTTAAACACTACATACTATGTACTTTAGAAAAGCTCGTGAGGATCTGAAAAAGTCTAGAGGAGAGGATTTTAGTTTTCCAGTTCTGGCATTTCATGGAACCCAAGAGAAGAATATTACACCTATTTGTGAAAAAGGTTTCAAGACCCCAGGTAAATGGATTTGACAAGCCAATAAATTAAAAGTATAGTATAAAACTATAAGTTTACAGGCCCACATTGAATTCTTCACGGCAGATAAAATAACCATATCTCCAAGTGAAGTACAGGAGTTCCTTCGGCGTCATGTCTAAACTGAGATGTGAATTGCACTTATATCAAATTCATAATTTTGACATTGTCAGAAATTATCCATGAATATCTATATGTATAAGAGAGACAATTGAGAGTCGTTAGAACTTCAATACTATTTCATTAAAAAGTTTGTGAAAACATCACTTTAGATGTGTGTGCAAACTGATACCTTTTTTCGTTTGAAACAGTTAATTTATTTATATTTTTTAAATCTTGATAAAGAGATTAGACTGAAAACAAAGCTATATTTCTAGCAAAATTTTTAAATCCTCTATCTTTTACATAATTTCTATTATATTTATATTGAATTATATGGGTCAATATTTTTATGTATTAAATAGGTGAATCGGGATTTAAAATGAGAACTGATACTGGTTGGTACGGTGCTGGAGTATATTTTAGTGAATATCCAGCTTATTCTATGGGTTATATTCAAGGTGCTACTAAATTATTATTATGTCAAGTATTACCAGGAAAGGTATAATATAACTTCTCATATAGTCCAACTAGTTTTATAACAAAAAAACCATATGAGTTAATTTGGTCACATATGCAATCCCGGAATGTATTTCTTTTTTTATTTTAAACATACATTGTTCAAGACCTAATTTGGTCTATGGAAGGTTTTTTCTTTAGGCCTGAAATGTTATCTAATCTATTAATTAGACATTTATTAACATGAAAAGACCGTAATCAATTCTAGATGCCATCTTATGTGTCAGATTTTCGCTGGATTTGAATCTGATTTGCTGCTCAACATTCATTGATGATTTAATCCTAAAATAGATAATCAAGACTATGTTTTTATTGTAAAAATTTTAGTTATGTTGATTGGTGCTAGGTTGAAAATTCAAAGGCTAATATCTTGGTTCAGAGTGGAGCAATTGCACTGAAATTTTCAGCATATTCCCTTTACATTATCTTGTGAGAATTGCCAGCTCTTTATCTAAACTTCCATGATATTAAGCTTGAAAAATCACAATATTGTAGGTTGCAAAGGATTAGAAATCTCTCAAAAGACAATCAGAGGCATTACAGGAATAAAATAAATTCTGCAACCATTATCATGCCTTCTCTATTTTATTTATGTATTGTTTGGTCTGTGTTTTGTTTTGCAGTTTTCCTACATTGACTACTTTATTTTGTTTTTTTTCAGGCATTCCAGTGTACCAAACTAATTCATGGCTCTAATCTCCAGAAGGGTTATGATTCTCACACGTCTCCATGTAAAAAAGAATTAGTTATATTTAACAGTCATCGTATACTACCTAGTTATATTGTTCATTATAAAAATTCTGCACATGGAGCAGACTTTGTATACAGTGTAGGTATATTGGATATAAAGTTGCTATAGGCACTTGAAAGGATATTATTTTGTCTAGTAGAGACAAGGTATATCACCTGTCTCGGTGATGTTTATAGCGGACAAGATATTATTTTATTTTTATATAGCCCACAATATCTCTAAATAAAATGACTAATTTAGTTACATTGGATGCAACATAAAGGTTAAATAAAACCTTGTTGGCAATAATTAAAAGCGACAGAAAGTGTTATAGTGACTAGCATGTAATGATCAATAGCGAAATATTTCACTGAGTCAAAACAATATGGTACATGGTATACCTTATCCCGAACTAGTGTAGATAATGTAATATGTAATAGGAGACCAAATTCCATTAGTTGGAACTGAAATCGAATAACGAAAACTAAACATTCAGTTTGAATACCGAATAATAATAGTTATAAGTTTGAATAATGACAAATACTAAAAACTAAGCTCAAATGGCCATGGAAAACTATTTGAATTTGAATATTGTGATTTCAATGAACAGAAATCCTTCAGGCATTCAGTAACAATAAAGATGGCACTGTAAAGTCAGTGGAACCTGTATCAGCGGTAGGCCTAGCTATAACTATTGAAATGTTCTCCACATGTTTTACATATTCGTATTTTGTTGCTTGTGTGGTCTTTGATCCACCCCGGAAACCGTAATTTGGATGTAGACCTGCTATTGTCAGATTTATTAATTTCATTATTTTACATTTTCTTTTAATTTCAGTCAACAGATGCACCAGATTCTGATTTAACCTTTGATGAAAAATATAATAAGGCCCAGTTAGCTAAAAGTTCAAAGTAAGTTATAAATTATAGGAAAATCAAGTTGAGGAAAGAAGTAATATATTATAGAGGAAACAAGTGATATATTATAGGGTAAACAAGTTATATGTGATAGGGTAAACAAGTTATATACAAGTTATATATTATAGGGTAAACAAGTTATATGTGATAGGGTAAACAAGTTTTATACAAGTTATATATTATAGGGTAAACACATTATGTATTATAGGAGAAACAAGTTATATATTATAGGGAAAACAATTTATATATTATAATTATAGGGTAAACGAGTTATATATTATAGGGTAAACGAGTTATATATTATAGGGAAAACAATTTATATATTATAATTATAGGGTAAGCAAGTGAAATATTATAGGGTAAACGAGTTATATATTATAGTTTAAACGAGTTATATATTATAAGAGAAACAAGTTATATATTATAGGGTAAACGAGTTATATATTATAGTTTAAACGAGTTATATATAAGAGAAACAAGTTATATATTATAGGGTAAACAAGTCATAAATTATAGAGGAAACAAGTTATAGATTGTAGGAGAAACGTGTTATAAATTATAGGGTAAACAAGTTATATATTAAAGGGTAAACGAGTAATATATTGTAGGGTAAACAAGTTATATATTATAGTTTAAAAGAGTTATATATTATAGGAGAAACAAATCATAAATTATAGAGGTAACAAGTCATAGATTGTAGGAGAAACAAGTTATATATTATAGGAGCAAATAGTTGTAAATTATATAGGAAACCAGGTTATGAATATTGTTATAGAAAAAGCTACAAATTATAGGGGGAACAAGTTATAAATAATAGGATAACCAAGTTATGAATTGTAGGAGGAAAAGTTATAAATTGCAGGGAAAAAAAGCTATAGTTTATAGGAGAACCAAGTTACAAATATTATTATAGAAAAAGTTATAAATTATAGGGGAAACAAGTTATAAATAATAGGAGAACCAAAATATAGATTGTAGGAGAAAAAGTTATAATATAGGGGAAAAAGTTATAGTTATATTCTGCTTTTTGATTTTATTTTAAATTTATTTATGCAGAATTTTTAAAGGTGAGAAGATTATTTTCTCTGGCAAGTTTTGTGGCAAACAAGCGGATATGTTGAAATTGGTACAAAACCATGGGGCAGCAAAAGGTAAAAAATCTTTTTTTGCACGGGGTACATATATCTTTCAATATATTTTGAACACAGTTGATAAAAGTAAGTTGAAGATAACAGAATATATCAGTCTAATCAGTTTGAGGGGGGTTGGGAGAGAGAGAGAGAGAAATGGGGTTTAACGTCCACTCGACACAAATCAGGTCATTTTGGGACTAACATATGGTTTCAATTTTATTTCAATAATTCGCTAGCGCGTAGGGGTCTTTAGCAGTGGGAGGAAACCGGAGTGCCCGGAGGAAACCCACAAGGTTGAGAAGGCGCCCCTATCTCCATGCCACATACGCTCACATCAGGGATCGAACCCACAGCCGCAAGCCAGAGGTGACCGACCAGCTAGAGGTCGAAGCGCAGCACTCTAGACCACTTGGCCATCCCAACCCCCCGAGGGGGGTTGGATGGCCGAATGGTTAGCATGGGCGCGCTCTGTCATATTGTCTGTCATTGAGTCAATTGCCAGGGTTTCGATTCCCAGTTTGTACGTGGCAAGGAGTAGGGTCGCCTGTCCAACCTCGTGGGTTTTCTCCGGTTTCCTCCCATTGCTAAAGACCCCTATGCGCAAGCGAATTATTGAAATAAAATTGAACCATATATTAGTCCCAAAATGACCTAGTTTGTGTCGAGTGAACGTTAAACCCCATTTCTCTCTCTCTCTAATCAGTCTGAAGAAGAGTTCAATACAAATGAAACTAGTCACTGACACCAAGGATAGCCAGGTCTTCATAACCACTCTTATTTCTTATATTTATATTATCTCACCCCCTGCTTTAGATCTCGCTACCACTGATCTTGTAGATCAAATCGATAGGTCGTGATTCCCTTTCTTGTCTTGGAATCAACCACTACTTTGATGGAAGATCTCTCGGCTCCAAAACTTTATTCTCTCAGCTACGACAGATACCGTAGAATCAAATCAGTCCAGAGCTGATCTGGTTGAAAAAAAGCCACTCGTTCAACAAAGACTAATAACCGTCTAGTTCATAACAACGTACAATTTCACCTTGTTCCAAATAAGAGAGACAAATACTAGTTGCCTCCCACTTCCGCTTTCTAAAACTTGACTCTCATATAGATTAAATAATGTTACCTAAATACCTTATGGAATCGACAACAAATTTAAACTTGGGCACTTCAACCATTTTTAATTTTGTTTTACAAAATATATCAGTTATCAATTCAATGAGGTTATTTTCTACCAAGTAGTTTTTGCCTCCGAAATCCAAGTCAAAACAATACCTCACTTTAGAGTAGCAGATATGTTGTGCATGAGACAGACTATGTTTGCTATTACTAGCACATCAGAGAATTTATTTTATTTTAATGATGTACTATGTATGTGTATTCTGTTTCAGCCACACTGTCTAATTTTACCATGATTATTACAACACCAGATGAACTTAATAATTGTACCAAAAAAGTAGAAGAGGCATTAGATAGAAACGTAATGATGTATTTTAGTTTTATTCACACTCTCGCTAAGAAAATAAAGTCAACCATATTTCCTAATATACATGTAGTCTATATGACGGCTGGCTGACAAATTCTAAGTCTGAAAATGATAGATGAATTGTGTTGAAACCAACTTATGCCACTAACAAGTACAATCATTGAATGAATCATAGACATAAGAACTGCAACGATAGGGTTATTATAGTCTTTGTACCTCGAAGAAATGAGATTTCTGGTGAGCCAATACAGAAATGTCATGTCATAGAGACATAATGATACCATTTTTGGACTCGCTTCCTATCTGTCAGCAATACCTTTGTTGCATCTAAATTCAATAGTTTGGGAGATATTTGCAATTTTTGGTCGTCAGCTGCCATCTTGGATTTGACCCAGCAACCTGTCCTTTTTTTGACTTTGATTTAAGTAAACCTTTTTTTTGCTTTCTTAGGACAAATAGAAATCAAAATACCTTTTGTTGCAATTTGTTCCACGTCAAATGTTAGTTGGACTGGCAAACTAGTATATTCCCTCTATGAGTTCCCATGCAATCCCCCACCCTCATGACTAGAGAAAGATTGAAGTGTGTTTTTAACTGAAATGACCAAAACAGAGGATGATGACAGATATTTAAGAAAGGCTTATGACAGTATCAAAATATTAAACACCATGGCCGGAGGCCCCCTGGAACTTGCCAAGCCTATAGTTTTTTTCTGGGGTAGCTCATAGATTCAGGATTTGGATGGCCAAATGGTCAGCACGTATCATAAAGCCTGTCATTGGTTCAACTGGGGTGGTTGTACGTGACAAGGAGTAGGGTCGCATGTCCAACCTCGTGGGTTTTCTCTGGGACCTCTGGTTTCCTCCAACTGCTAAAGACCCCTAAGTGCTAGCGAATTATTGAAATAAAATTAAACAATATGTTAATCCCAAAATGACCCCATTTCTCTATCTCTCTCTCGGTTCATAGATTCTATCATCTGATCTGTCAGGAGAGTAATTGTGTTATATTGTAATTCAGTCTTTGTGTATTTTACAGGTGAGCCTAATGACAGAAGAATTTATTTATGATTGTATATTAAATAAAAAAATTGTAGATGTAGAAGATCATTACTTAATAAATTAAATAAAGTATCATCGTCATACATAATTAAAAATGTTTTTATCAAATTTATTGAAACAGACAAATTGAAGCTTTTCCTTAAACTATAGGGTAGTTCTTTAGAAGCATCCAATATTATAGTTATTTTGAAAAAAAAGATATAGAAGTATCATATTTAGTTTAGATAATAGATGTGGAACTACCAAATTTGATATGCTTATTTTACATGAGACGTGTTACTATAACGTTTTGTTACTTTTCACTTCGTGTCTAAAATAAACTAGATATTATACTTATCTATGAGCTCTATGAAGTACTATAATTTATTCAAACAAAAACTTTTATTCAGTAATTTCCACCCCAGACAACTAGTGAGTTTTTGTAGAGCATGTAGTATAGAGGGTGTCAAATCCTTGATAAATGTATATTCATGGACCTGTTCTGTATACATTTTCTTAAATATAAATGAGGATTTAAAATATATTTTTACTGCTGTGAATGATGCTCAGTGTCTCTTGTATGGTAAAATATATGACGTTGTGTTTTATTGTTATAAAGCGAAGATAACTATAAGAACTGGACGCTATATTTGACCTAAGAATGTCCAGACATGTTCGAACACTGTCTTAAATGTTGAGACAATACCGGATGTGTGACTTGACTAAAACAGAAATCATTTATCCTCTGAAACATCAGAAAGTTGGCGTTTGAAACAGGAAAGATCTGTGATTAAGAATAAAGGGTCATATTACACAATACATTTATCGTCATTTTGTACTTTTACTATAAGGTTGTATATTAGTTTTGATATGTCATAGTATCATTTTCATGTGGGTTTTTTTTTATTCACCATTTAAAATGTACAGAATATACAGATGCCATTTTACTCACAGGTGCCAGTAACACCCAGTCAAAATAGAGCATTTCTTATAAATTTTTCATCGGTTGTTATCAGTTTTTAATGTCTAGTAAATACTCCTGTTTACTACAAAAGAATAAATATTTGACATTCTAATGGACATGATTTTATGATTGTTATATGATATCATAAAAGTAATATGATATCAATATTAAATTTTTTTAAATGTAACATGATTTAAATATTATTTTGTTATTATTACATAAGAATACCATATGTAGGTATTTGTTAGAACATACTGGAAAAGGAGAAAAAATTGTCCTCTTATTTTTTGTGACTTTTGTTTTCTTTTTTATGGTTTCATTATTTGATATATAATTCCTGAAAAGAGATTGGTGAAACTATTCTCTGTAATATTATTTTTGTTATTGTTTATATGTAATTCATTTACATGCATATAGATATATATTGGTTGTGTTAGTCAGAATGATTACCATTTTTATTCCCACATGTTTTCAAACAAACGTATTATGTTGTCGTCCATGTCTGTCAGTGTGTCTGACGTCTGTGTGTTCACATTTGTTTGTGGATTTTCTGCTTGTCACAATTTTTATTTGATTTTGATGTTTTTATCTAATAGATCTTGGATGGGTTTAATATTTTGGTATATTTGGACCACAGTTTCATGGATTATTGCCCCTGATTGTACGAAAAATCATGTTTTTATCTTTTGGAACCACAAGAGTAAAAATTTTAGCCACATCCTTGATTATTGCCTCTGATTGTACGAAAAATCCTGTTTTTAGAGGTCACAATTTTTATTCAATTGTAAATGCCTTTCAAATATATTTGAATTGCACAACAAGTTTGAATTGTGGCTACAGTTATTTCTAAATTGATGTGAAGGATTTGGACAATAAGTGGATGAGTCCTATTGATTTTGTCTGATCTTCATCCATCTATTGCAAACAGTGGGTGTATCTTGCATGGCAACTTTTTGTTAAGCATCTTATTGATTTATATATACCAGATATTGGTAGTCTTAGAATAGTTTATGTGATTCATTTACCATATTTAAGCATGTTTAAGTGATTTATATATATTGCTTTTGTTAGACAGTTTTAACACAGTGTATTTATTTGTAGTGATGTGATTGAAGATTATGTGTAATATCATATATATTGTGTTGTAAATATTCAACTAATCAATTACTTGATTAGGTAACAACAAGAAAACCAGATCATAAGGAACGATGTGTTATATAACATTGTGATTTTGTAAATCTACATGTGCAACTAAATCTTGATATAATTTCTATGACATGAAATTCAACGGCAGCATTTGATATGTACAGGGACAACTCACGATAACCACAACTACTATTGGCTGGCCAATGAAAGAAGCAGTCTTTTTTCAACTACTAGAAGTCATTTTAACAATCAGTTGCTCTAGACCCTCACTGACATATGAGGACTGGATTAACAAAGTCTTGTATTGAGATTAACAAAGTCTTGTAGTATGTGTATAATGTTCAACATATATAAATAAATCATTTTTTTACACAGCTGTTTTTCTTGTCCATTGATTTTGGGTTAGTTGGGTATAGTATTGCACCGCACATTAGCAGAATGACACTATACTGTCATGACCTATCAGGTTTTCCTGGTGCAGTTAAGTGTCTGTGTTAGCTTTAGATAATAGAATCTGTTACTGTTGTGGTTTTGATCTCTGTCATGTATGTACCAAGGAGCAAAGTTTTCTGTCTAACTTTTCCGATGTGGTTTCACCTTGTCAGTGATGCAGAACAGAGGGGCAGACAAGAACAGCTGTCTCGTCATTCGGATGGGACAAAAAAACAAGGTCCTGTGTACTCATTGGCGTGCATGTAAAAGATCGCTTGGCAGTTGGAATTCGATATAAGAGCTACCCATGCAAAATTTCCCTGACAGCACACTGTAGGGCATGTGCCCATCTTCCATTAGCCCAGGTTAAGTGCAGAAGAGTAAGAGTAGGACGCTATACCCCATTTCATTTCATTTTTGTCTCACCTGATATGTTTTTGACAGCTTCGTCGGATTGTTAACCTCTGCATGCACGTGAATTATAGATAAAAGATTTATTATCTGTTTAGGTTAAATAGTCGTTTAATATAATTTTCTCTGTACCCAACTCCAATTTCAAATCACCCCAAAATGTATTGAAATAAAAATTTACAATGTTAATCTGTTTTTGTATATGCAGGAGAACCTCACTACACACAGAAAAACAGACAACAAACCTGCAGACAGTACACATATGTAATAAAATAAACCAAGTGAATGAATCAAGGGTCAGTGGTTATACTCTAGTTTACTCCTGCCTGCACTGACACAGCCATTTTCCTGAAACTCAATCGAAAGGATGAGTATGTGATGCACCATTCTCTAAAAACCTATTGTCGCTGTCTGGGCAAAATTTCCCTCATTGCACACTGTCTGGTGTTGATTCGTCTTCATTAGCCGAGTCGAAGCAGAAACGTAGGACATTGCATCACATTTCATTCTGACGTACACTTCCTGATTGTATTCATATATCCAAACATAAAAATAGCGAAATAGCTTGCATACGTATCAGAGAGAGAGAAATGGGGCTTAACATCCACTCGACACAAACTAGGTTTAATTTTATTTCAATATTTCGATTGCGTGCAGGCGTCTATAGCAGTGGGAGGAAACTGGAGGCCCCGGAGAAAACCCACGAGGTTGGATAGGCGACCCTACTCCTTGTCACATACAACCGGGGATTCGAAACCACGCCAGTTGACTCAATGACAGGCTTTATGATAAAGCGTGCACGTGCTAACCATTCAGCCACCCAATCCCCCTTGCATAGTATCAGATTCTGTTTAAACAATGATAAAGACAGTAATATGTTAAGCTGATTTTATTCTGAATAGAATATGTATTAACACAAACTTCAAAAAAATGTAAAATGTAAACAAATTTTACTTTTAAAGACATAGATTTTTGCCATTGACTTTTATTCTCTTCCTGAAAACATTACCTAAAATATAAAGCCATTTCTCGTTGCACTAGATACCTGGAAACACTTTTTGTTTATCTTTTCTTTAAATTATTTCAATTTTTAGCAAGAAGTGTTTTTCAAAACAATCATAATTTTAAATTTAAGCGTTTCTAGATACAGTCATTTATTATTAATGAAATAAGTACATAGTCCAAATGATTACTATTGCCAATGTAGATATTGTTTTAGGTTTATTAGAAAATAGGTAAACGTTAGTGCAAGTGCATAATCTGGTAAAATTAATTTAAAATTGATACTTAATTAAATATTACAACAGTTAATTAATACAAGACAAATATATATAGAATTTCTAATTATATACAATTCGTGCAATATATATACACATTGAACAAAATGGAATGCACATAACACAAATTAATCATGACAAAACTGATTAAAATAACCCATTATACATCCCTTATATGAAATCATGTATCAACACAGCATTGTCCCCACCATATACCATCAATTACATGTTTGGTAAGGCCACGCTAATTTGAATTTCTGTTCTTCAGGCAGACATAATTAACCATTTTGCCTCAAATTTCTTCAGGAAATTTAAGAACAAAACGCACATCATTGCTCTTCTCTACAACTTTAGATCCCATTATTTAACTTTTGAAATTTTAACCAAACATCGCACACAATGGAGTAGGTTATTTATTGATGGAGATCCTGAACAACTAATAGAGAGAAAAGGGGTAACGTCCCGTAGATTCAAACCAAGTCATTTTTGGACTAAAATATGGTTCAATTGCATTTTATTAATTCATTTGCATGTACAGGACCCAGAGAAAACCCACGAGGTTTGACAGGTGACCCTACTTCTCATCACATGCAACTACAAATGGATATTTGAAACCACGCCACTTGACTCAATGACATACCTATTAATGATGCAACATTATTCGGCCACCCAACCCCCCTGAAGAACAAATTATAAAAATTAGTCTGGCCTAAAGCAAATGCTTTTGTTACAATAAAAATTCCTCTAACAAGAGGTAGTTTTAAATTAAAAACTTATTTTTGATTCATCTGCTACATATAGCTAAACATATGCAGCCAGATGAAAATAAAATTTGAAGTTATAAAATTGCTAATAATATACACAATATCGTGTATTCAGTCAATACAATTCATTAAATACACTTCAATCTTTAACTGTCAATACATCTGATTACATTTGATATGAAATGTACAAGAATTTGAACAGATCAATAATTTCTAGTAGAAAAACTTTCAGATCCAATATAGCCTTTGCCGAGAACAATGAATGCTTTAACATGCATTTCATATTCAATTAAAGCAATTTTCAAGAACAACTATTTTAAGGGATTCATATACAGCTTAACTTTAAATATTTGTTTGGAAGATTTAATAAAAACCACACATTATAAATATTGACAAATAATTAAATGGATATTAAGTCTAATAGAGAGAATATAATTTGAGGTCTGATGATATTTACGGCACTTTTTATTATAAGAAAAGCTATAATTGATGATCATCATTACTGCAACAGTACAATATCTATTAGGTGTTACTAGAATTAAAGGCCTACATCCATCAAATAACATGAATGAAATCACAACTTGAAGATCCATTGGTTGTTTTTTGTTGTACTGTATTCATGATATTATTGGTGGACATTAGCCTTTACATGTTTATATACATCTAGTTTTCACAGTACATAACACTTCCAATATATTAAAACATAAATCATATTACAGGAAAGTAATATAAATTATCTCTGTTAAAAAAGCTTAATCCTTTATCCCATACATTACACCTTCCATTAATTTCAGATCAAATTGATGTTATTACAGTGTCCCCCCTCCCTCCCACATCCCCACATACTAAATTCCTGAGCTCCACAATATGCAACTGTGGATTATGATCTATTATGCAAATAGTCGTTATTAATTCAAGGGGATAAAGGAAGAGCTTACATTGCACATCAAAAATGAGAGAAGCCGATAATCAATGTAGAAGGTCCATACATTAAATGAAAAAAATAAATAATTCAGTGTCGAGACTTTGGTGCGCTCCATACACAACGTATGTGTCAAATACAATAATGTGTCTTGTCATAAATAGTGCAGTCAATATTCAATTGTATAAAACTTCATTGTTTAGAGATTCTAAAAAAAAAAGGTTTTCTTTAAAAAAATAGAAATCTAATTTTGTCATGAGCATTTAAGATTGTATATCAAAATTAAAAGACTACATCTAAATGTAGTTGTTTTGCGAGATTCTATACTATAGACATTTTTATCAAACCAATTTTATTTGTCTATGCATATTTACATAGTCAGGTGTCTTTTTTTATTTTAATAAGTGCCCAAAATTCCTAAACACACAGTAGGCTAAGCCTTTTATTTACGTAGTAAAAAGTTTCCAGCAGTCACAGGTGAACAGTATCTCATAGATTAAGTGAAGTTAACTGGCATACATAAAACCGTTTCATTATAATCAATATTTTAAATTTTGATCCACCCCCTGAGCATATCCAATAAAGAAAAGTTAACTATAAAGACAGTGTAAAATTCAGATATAGACTTTTTAAGCTTCACAAAAATTTCCTTTATATACTGTATATAGCTTAGGGTCTTACAAAGTCTCAATCCTGCACTGCATAAAGTCAATAAATTATCAACGGACATGTAATAATGAGTCCTCAATTAAATTTTAGTTCAAGCTTTCAACAACTACACAAATAGATGTGCCGTTTGGTCAGCACAGAATTACATATACATATTTACACACAACCTAGAAAATTAAATATAAAAGATATATACTATATAATATATACACACATCACAGAGTTAAACTTCATTATAACATAATACAATTCTACTTGTTATACCACTTTAAAAATAACAAGATACATTGGACAAACATATTTAATTAAAACCATATGACCTTTAGAATTCTCAAGTATAACGCTACATGGCATTTAACATCGACTATCATAAAGCTGTTTATTTGACCAAAAATGAATTGATTATGGACTTAATGCCTACATATCTGCAAGGCTAATACAGATGAGCATATGACATGCAGTGTGTGCTTTTAGACAAAACAAGGGTGAAAAATCAGCATAAACACTGTCAATGTCCAACTGACCACAGAGCTTCCAGGCAATAAGCAAATAATCAAGTCCCAATTTGTATAAACAGGATAAGTTGAAAGTGATGTAGTAGTTTATCCACTGGACAATAACTGTCAAGAATAAAATGTTGAAGACATCAGAAATATCAAATTCACTACATGCTCATGAGTCTATGTTTTCAATAAATTGATGAATAAATAACTTTGTTAAACTTGGCTTTATAATTAATAATATACCTGATAAATAAAATGTTGAATAAAATATTAATAAAAATAAAGTAATAATAAAGTTTAACTCATTTTGATTTTGTAATGATAACAATCTGATAAATGATAACAAGGATAATATGGCAATAAAAAAATTACAAAATAAGATATGTTTAATAACAGGCAACATTAAGTTAACATATACAATCTATCTCCCCCAATTTATCAACAATTTTCACAAGGAACCATAAAATCTAACAAGAATTTAACTGAAAATAGAGCTACAGCTTACATTTAAATATCCATTGTCATTGTCTTTGGTGGTATAAGCAGACTACCGTATCTAATATAAACTATTGTTGAAGAAATGAGATAATTTAATGTTATTGGTATATGAATTGCACATATGAAGTCAAATGCTCCAAGTGGTAATTGCAATTTTTTTTCTTCCAATTCACTGCTTATTTGTGTTACAGTGTAAACTAAATGTTGCACAGTCTTTCGATGATGTTTTTCTCCAGCCAGTTTAAAATCTAACTTTTATGATATACTAAAATCATATCTCAAATATTGAAATAAAAAAAAAGAATTAATTTTAATAAATTTCGTTGTATCGTCAAAAAAATAAATTAAATTCATTTAAATAACACATTTCTCTATATTGTAAAATTACAAAAGTTTAAAGTTTTGTTTTACCCTAATCAAACTAAGTACACAAATCAAATGCTAATTAAAGACATTTTAAGAAATTAGAATTAATTATTAAAATCCAATCACATTATGAATGAATAAGTTCTAAAGCATAGACTGTTGAACCTGTTTGTTCTGTGGTGGGTGTATTTGATTGATCCTTATGCCATTGCGGATTTCTTTATATCTACTTTCAAAGAGCTGGTAGGTTTCATCCCTATATGTTATTTTTACAGGATTATCGCAAAAAGAAAAAAAAAAAAGATATATTAATCGCTGTGAAAATTATTGGTGACCTCAGATGTTTACTTGAAATTTTAGTTTTATTTTGTTTTACAAATTTAGCCATGGTTGAAACAAAAACTAATAACGATATGGAATTTCCTCATTCAGTTCAATCAAATACACCCAACTTTACAAAATGCGAAACATAATTTTTAATCCTTTCAAGCTAGCAATCTTTATAAAACTCTACCCAATAAAGTGGAATAAATCAAATATATTGAAAGTTATCTTCAAGGCGCCTTGATCAAAAGACCCTCATTTGTTTTGGTTTGAAAACTTAACAATACAATGTTAATTTACATTTTACAAACTATCTAGACCATACATATATTACACATTGAGTATAAACAGTAAAAAGTCAGACATTTAATTGAGCATATAGGGGGATGGTAAAATTAAATTATCAACTCCATGTCGTAATTTTATATACATGTACATATGTAGATATCAACAAGGTTGAAAAGGTCACAAACGAACAGGATAGAGTGGTACGAAGAAAGATATGAACAAATGAACAATGACAGGAAAATGAACATGGGATTTGGATGTTGTTGTTTGCTCCCCTTCGACTATTGGACGCCATGGAAATCATTTACAAAGCTAATATTAAGTACTTCTTCACTATACAGGGAAATTCAAAGGTTGGTAATACAGTTTGGAGATACGTAAAACTTGGAAACTTCATAAATTACAAAACAATATTTACATTTCAAGTTTTTGCATGAAGAGTTATCATTCATAGCCATACTAATCTGACATCAAAAATAACTTGACAAGTTGTATTTTCCCCGTTTCTGCATTAAGATTTTCTTCCTTTGTAAATATTTTACTTTAAATTTTAAATTTAAAAACAGATAAATATACTACACTGAAATCTGATTACCATTAAAAATTCAAGTTTGGGAATTAATGTAAATGCTAATGCCTTAAACCAGATCTTTAAGATTCGACGGATTAAATTTTGATACTCAATTGAAGTCTTTCATTGCATAATATTTTGAGATTCTCTTTCACTTGTGATGCATACTGATCTTAACTTCCTGCCATTCTTACATATATACAAATTAATTAAGAAATAAAGTTGACTATATAGTCAATTAGTAAAAGCATTTTTTTTTAATGTAAATAATAAAATAAAAACAGTTAGGCGGAATTGTTGAGTTTTGTCTTATGCTAAAAACCTGTTATATTATGCAGTTGATTCTACTTGGTACTGTGTCCCGGCAGATGTGGTTTTCTTCCAAAAAGTCATTTTTGCCAGTTTCTCCTTCATTCGACTGGGACGGTTCTGAAGGGGAAAAACAATATCTAATGTTAAAAAAACACATTGAACTTTTTGAAACATGCTAATGAAAATCCAGACACATTGAAAATGTCCTGGGAGGTATTTATTCACAAATATAAATGAGAGTAAAGCATGGCGTACAATTAACAAGCCGAATGGAAGTAACACAACTGATCAGTTGCAGTCCTTTTATGCGTTCAGCATACATTGGCACTTCAGCAACTGATTGGTTGCTCAATTCAGTGCACGTACATCGAAATCAGTCAAATATACTCAGCCAAATTAAAAACTTGACACTGATGAATTTCAACCAATTTTTTTATCTGGTAAGTCAAATAAATTTTAAAGTGTTTCTAACGATAGTAAGTAGTAAGAAGCTTTTAATTTCATAAAATTGTAAAGTCACGTGGATCACGTGACTTTTGAGAAGATGAAAAACCTGAAAAAAACGTGCAAACACAAACTCGTGAGGTCAATCGATGCAAGTTTGCTTAAACTGAACACGCACACGTAACTTGAACTGGAAAAACAAATTAAAATTGTTATTTTCATCTTTGTTAGAAAATGCCGCGCCTTTCAAATGTAGAATGTCTACACGCTATAGGTAGGCTCTATGCTGATCAGTCTGTGGTCACTGTTGCAAGACCCTTTTATTGTTCACGCCAGACAATAATTAATCTTAGAATGAGAGTGCTTAAAACTGGAACTATTGCCGACCGCCTAAGGGCGGGAGCGCCACGTGTGACGTCACTCCAGGAAGATCAAGCAATATGATTACGTCATCTTAGAAACAGATTTGTCACTGCAACTTCCACAAGTAGAGAGATGTTTGGTGAAAGGGTAACTGCACAAACTGTTCGAAATTGCTTGCAGACTGCTGGTCTTGAGCTCGGAGGCCCTATAATAGACCAATATTGACACATCTTCATCGCCGTAACCGACTTGTGTGGGCCAAAAGACACATAAGATTTACTCAAAGACAGTGGAATTCGGTTGTCTTTAGTGACGAATCTCGATTCACTTTGAGATTTGCCGATGGTAGGGTCTGAGTGTACCCCAGACGAGGTGAACGTTACGCTCAAGTATGCGTCAGAGAAGTTGACCGATTTGGTGGCAGCAGCGTCATGGTTTGGGGTTCTTTTTGTGCACATGGACGTTCTCCTCTTCTTGTTGTCCAAGGGAACTTAAATGCTGTCCAGTACAGGGATCAGGTTTTGCAACCTGTTCTTCTTCTGTTTCTGCAGAGACATGGATGGGCCTGGACTAACGTTTCAACAAGACAATGCTCGACCCCATACGGCAATTGCTACCCAGAATTTTTTAAGAAATGCCGGTGTCAATTCCTGGATTGGCTGTCGCTTAGCCCCGACCTTAATCCTATTGAACACATCTGGGACGAACTGGGTCGACATGTTCGTCAGCAAGTGAATCCACCACTGACGTTGCAGGACCTTCAACATGCTCTTGCTGAGCAGTGGCGACGTCTTCCTCGGGTAGTGTTTACTAATGTTCTGAGATCCATGAGAAGACGTTGTGTGGCAGTACGAGACGCTAGAGGAGGCCACAACCGTTACTAAACACTTTATTCCGATTGTTCTCCAAGTCTGTGAATTTCATTTTGGGGGGTACTGTGACATCAGGAACGTTATCAATGTCAAGGACTTTCGGCGAGACGTATTCTTGCTTTCTGTTGATGTCAAGGTCGTCTGTGCACAACATAACACTAAAATAGTTGCCTTAAACCAAATATTAAAAATCTAGTCTCAAAAATCCCGAGTGTCAAGTGTTTAATTTGGCTGAGTATTAAAAAAGGGTGATTCGGTAGATCATGAAATTTTTTCAAAATGGCTGCCCAAGTTATCATGGATTTTATCCATACATGTACATGTGAAAGGCCATACAGTATTTTTACTGCAAATCTTGCAATAGTTATCTCATAGAAAAACAACTCAAAATATAAAGTCTCATAATAACAAATTTCCATAGTTGTTTTTTCAGCTAATTTGCTTAAAGCTGTTTTTATCTAACAGTCTCTTGCTGTTTTAGCTCTAAAATAATTACATCGAAATTTTGCAAAAATATTAGTAGGGCTACATATGTAGCCTTAAGATAACAGACTTTTTTTCTTTTTATTATAATTAAGTGCATACATAGCGAATAGGCGCCAATAGTAGTGAATGCTTTTGTGACCTCTTGGTTGTACAAACTGGATATGATCAGTTGCCATTTGCATGTAAATTGGCCTTTTTTTTAAATAGAAACTGAGTACAACTCGGTGCCCGAAAAGTACAACACAGGCTCTGGCAGCCACTCAAGGTTTTCCAGATGCAAGTGCGCGTACATCGACAAAAACTGGCAACTTATCGTGTCTTCACTAGTTGTCTCCAGTTGCATGGGCTAATGTAAATGTACACCATGCTTTAGGACTTGGGTCTGTACAGAGTTCAGATTTAAGTATATCTTACTTCAAGTAGCCACATGCCAGATGTTGATGTAGGATGTGTGTAGGCATAGAACAGCCAAACTCCCAATGCTGTGATTAAAATCAGGATAAATATAATGGCAAGAACAGCGGCTACAGGGAATCCTGAAAAATACAGAATAAACTATGATTATAAGAAAATACAACAAAACTAACCAAGTGGACTCAATCTCTTGACAAGGGTTTCTTCCATCGCAGCATACACAGTTATTCATGTTCCCATGGAATAATATTTAATACACACTTTATACATATACAGGCCCATAGCTAGCCCTCAAATTGTTAAGGGGGCAAAGGCTTATGGCGGCGCCGATGGGACTTCAGGGGGCATCGATAGACTTGACGGTCAACGGCAAATGGTACCGTGGATATGCCTCCCTTCACAGAAGGGTCTAGGGTGTCCTCCCTGGGCATACGGGCTCAATTAATGTAAGGGGGACAGAAACAGAAATACCCTAAAAAAAAATGTCGGGTTACAGACGTCTAGCGACGCTCCCCCCTCCCCAAGAAAATTTGACGACCACAAACGCATTATCTTGCTATTCCCAGGGTTCGTACACTAAAATGAGAATGAAATTCAATGACTTTTCCATGACTTTCCAGGACCAAAAAGGGCATTTTCCAGGACCAATATTAGAGCATTGCACTGAAGTTTGTCCATGAATTAAATCTGCATGAATAAGCTAATCTACACTCACATATGCAAAGAAATCAAAATTTTCCAAATTATGAAACTTTCCCTACTAAATTAACTTTTTGATTCAACAAACAATTGGCAAACATTGTTTTACTTCTTGCAATACATCAGCAACTATTTTGCAGACTTCAACAAAACAAAAAAAAAAAAAAAAAAAAAAAAAAAAAAATTCTCCGGTTGCAAAAAGTCTGTATAGGAAGTGGTTCCAAGTTTCAATAAAATCTGACCATAACTTTCAGATATATAATTTGACTAAAATCGTTAACTGGAGAAAAAAAAAAAATGATTTGGGATCTGTTAGTTAGGCAGATATGTTCCATTTATTTATTTTACTTTAATAAAATGATTTTTCATATATGGATTTCTTATAAACTATACAATATTTCAATATTGAATTTATTTCATTTCCTGCTGTGTGTATATTTATTACATGCATGTAACTTTTGACACATACGTATGTAAATGTTACCTTGACTGACATAAATGTTATTCAAAACAACAGAAATTAGTAATGGTATTACTATTATTTATTGAATTATGAGTGTCTGTCAAACTTGTTGAGTGATCTAAAAAAAAAAAAGCCAGAATATCGACAAACAATGACATATTTATCAAGAATATCAGTGATAAACCGACGAGAAAGCATATCTGGGACATCAGCTCAGTGCGCATGCCTAATAACCTAACCTGGAGAATTGCTTGTTTCTGATTGGACACTTCAACCATTGACCTTAGCGACCGACCAATCAAATAACTTATTCTTAAAATAACCTCATTAGGTATGCAAAAACATGGTTTTCCTTCGTACAAGTTTTACAGATTGAATAAATGGGATCAAATTTCGGAGAAAGGGTGATTTACTGGAAGGAGGTGAATATTCCATGACTTTCCATGATAAAATACTCATATTCCAGGTTTTCCAGGCCTGGAATTTTCATACGTGGAATTCCATGACTTTCCAGGTTTTCCAGGTAGCGTACGAACCCTGTATTCCAGTTCGCGAATACAGTAAGTGGTCTGATATAGCTTAACTTAAACATGCATTATGCAAGAGCTAAATCTGCCTATTGGAGGCCTGAAATGTTTTCTAAAGTATTAATTAGACATTAATTAACTGATCCAGGCCTTAATCAACTCTCGATGGCATCAGATTTCACCGATATTAAACAGATTAGGATGGTTCAGCAATACTTTGATTTAATCAAATATGGAGGACCAAGACTTAGCTTTGATCACCCAGTACGGTTGTTGAAATTATTGCACACATCTGTCAAAACTTCAAAGGCTAACATCTTCGCTTGCTATAGAGTAATTTGAATGAAATTTTCAAATTATTCATTTTACATTATCTACTTTTGAACTATTATAGCAAAAATGGCTAGTTCTTTATCTAAATATTACATAAGTGGCAGAGTCCCCCAGAAAATTTTGTAAAATAGGGTTTAAGCTTGAAAATCACAGAAATTTTCAATTTTGATGCTGACATTGGCGTATTATGATATTTTAATGAACATTATAAAAATTTGAAGGAAGGAATAGTTCAGAATCGGGTCAGAGTGCAACTTGTTTGAATTTTGAAGATTATCACGCCGTTTTGGGCGCCCAATTCATTCGTGGGGACCTAACCAACCTCACTAGCATTGTGGACACCTAACTAATCTCACTAACATTGTGAGCACCGCGCCAATTATATTATGGGCTCCCATGATCTCGTCGTAGGAAGCCCACCAATCTCGGCATTATGGGCACCCTTCCAGGATGAGGAACCCCACACATTATGCCGCTTTGGGCGCCCCATTGATCAAGTCGTTGGCGCCCAACTATCTTACTCGGCATAATGTGCGGCCCGACAATCATATATTTTCATTATAAGGCATTCCACCAATAATGTCATTATGGGCGCTTTGGGTGCCCTATCATCATCTGATTTCTCCCAAGTGGGCAAAGGGCGTCTTCTGCGCCCATTGGGGGAGCAGATATTTTCCAGGAGTCAGCTGCCCCCTTTGCCCCCCGCTAGCTACGGGCCTGATATATTTATACATGTACAATGGAGGCTAGTTCATGAAGAACATGATAACCACACAAAAATCCAGGGAAAGTTCGGTATGTTTGATTTATGGATGAGAGTCTTGTGTGAGCTACAGAAATTACCATCCAGAGATTTCAACATACAATTTTGCAATGTGGTAAGACCAACAGCATTGGCTATCCCAATTTAAAAGAATTTGTTGCTGCCATTGTGATTAAAATGAATAAACTGCAGCTTTCACACTCTTCCTATTTAGTCTACTGTATATAAATGTTTTAACAAAGAAATCAAATATTCATAGATAAATACTTTCAATGCATACATACATGTATACTGTCTACTACTGTCTAAAAGTCTAAAGGCATTAACACGTAAATATTGAATGATTAAGTTCCTTGAAGAAAGTTAAAGAAAAGTGATATATTTCATTCATTTATATCCCTAAGAATAAGATGTGACACAGGTGGTTTAGGTCGGTCTACTATTAATGTTATAGTGAAGCTACACTGTATAATCAGTATCAGTGTTATAGTGAAGATACACTGCATAATTACTATCAGTGTTATATAGTGAAGATACAGTGATACACTGCATAATTACTATCAGTGTTATAGTGGAGATACACTGCATAATTGCTATTAGTGTTGTAGTGATGTTACACTGTATTATAATTACTATCAGTGTTATAGTGAAGATACCTGCGTAATTACTCAGAGTGTTGTGTTACACTGTATAACTACTACTATTTGCTTGATAATGTTGGGAGTACAGGTACACTGAACGAAATAGTAATTGTGTTCCATATTATAATTTTGTTTTTATTGTGTGTTAATTGCTAAATGTTGCTCAAAGAAATACTATCAGTGTTGAGGTGAAGCTATAATGTATAACCACTATCTGCGTTATAGTGAAATCCCACTGGGTAATATAAAATAACTATTTACAATAATTTACACACACATCTATATGCACTTCATACTTAAAGAATAAAGAAAACAACTGCTACACCTTTTAGTTTTGTTTCCGATCAAAAGTTATACTACAGTACATGTATATTTCACAAAACCCACGCATAAAAAGTTTTTATAGTAAAATATTGCTATCTTAATGACATAAAACAATGGCAGACGGAGTTCACACTGACAGTCAACAAAATTTATTGTCAGTTCGTAGTTTAATGGCACAGCAGTTTATCAATTGATCTCGAATTGAGATTCAACATGTATATTTTTACCCCACATGCAGTTGTAAACTTCAAACACAATGTCAACACAGATTTATCTACTAATGATTCCTGTTTCAAGACACCCTAAGCCTACACAACTATCCTGTTTCATAAGAGAAACAGAATTTGAAACGTTTTAGACTGATTATAAATACATAATTTATGAAGTTGCACAGTAAGTACATGATTTACCCTCATCTAGTTTCAAGTCAAGATGATATAATCTATGATAATCCGCTTAAACAACACATACATCCAAAAATTACATGTACTACATGAAAAATGAGATTGCACAAAGAATTGGTTTTGCATTTATTTAACCCTTTAGCAATTGGTACATGTAAATATTGTCTACCCCAATTCCTGGAAATTAAAAAAAAAATTATAAGTTTCATATGGTTTTATCACTGAACAGTCAGAAACCTTCTGAAACCACTGTTACCTATATCATTTAATTCCACCACCTCGTGATGTGACTAGCTCTTTCTGTAAGCTTAGGTGATTGTTCGCTCTGAGCAACACAAGTTTAAGGCAAGTCGAGGAGTGTATAAATAAATAAGGATAATATCAAGAAAAGCACACTCACTGGAAAATAAAGAATACAAGTACAACAAGCCAACAGTGAGGCTGATGTCCCCCGCCGAAATCTCAAAATAAATAGATGACACATATTAATTAATCGCACATTTATTTTTTTTCAAACTTATCGAGCAATCAAACTGTACACGAAGTGTCATTCAAAAGTGTTTTATAAAGAAAAATGCTAAAACCGACGAGAAAAATGAAAATGTACCCTAGTTAGGGGGACCCTAAAGGCAGACAAAAGGGCCCCCACGCTTGACAAAAGGGCCCCTCTGGCCAAGGGAAAGGGCCCTCGTGTCCGAGTCAATCGTTTCTATACACTGTTACTGTCGAATCCATTACTGAACGAGAATGCAGTCATTGTATTGGCATAAATCATCTATCAAGATGAACCTAAGTTATCTTGTCCTAAAGTATCAACCAATCAAAGCAGAAAATGCTCATCTTCGAACTCCATCAAGGCATTGACCTAATAAGCATACACACCAATTTTGAACATTTTAACTCAATTAGAAGGAGAGTTATTGTGTTCCAAAGTCTCGGCAAATCAAATCGCTTATCGCTCTGCTTACCCTGAGCAGAAAATGCTCATTATTGATCTTAGTCAAGGTATTACTGTAATGAAACTATACACCAAGTTTCATCACTCTCACTTAATTAGAACTAAAGTTATCGTGTCCCAAAGCATCAACCAATCAAATTGCTTATCTCTGCTTACCCTAAGCGGAAAATGCTCATCTTCGAACTCCATCAAGGCATTGACCTAATAAGCCTATACACCAAGTTTGAACATTTTAACTCAATTAGAAGGAGAGTTATTGTGTTCCAAAGTCTTGACCAATCAAATTGCGCATCGCTCTGCTTACCCTGAGCAGAAAATGCTCATTATCGAACTTAGTCAAGGTCTTACTGTAATGAAACTATACACCAAGTTTCATCACTCTCACTTAATTAGAACTAAAGTTATCGTGTCCCAAAGCATCAACCAATCAAATTGCTTATCTCTGCTTACCCTAAGCGGAAAATGCTCATCTTGGAACTCCATCAAGGCATTGACATAATAAATAAGCATATACACCAAGTTTGAACATTTTAACTCAATTAGAAGGAGAGTTATTGTGTTCCAAAGTCTCGACCAATCAAATTTGCATATCGCTCTGCTTACCCTGAGCAGAAAATGCTCATTATCGAACTTAGTCAAGGTATTACTGTAATGAAACTATACACCAAGTTTCATCAATCTCACTTAATTAGAACTAAAGTTATCGTGTCCCAAAGCATCAACCAATCAAATTGCTTATCTCTGCTTACCCTAAGCGGAAAATGCTCATCTTCGAACTCCATCAAGGCATTGACCTAATAAACACATACACCAAGTTTGAACATTCTAGCTCAATTAGGAAGAGAGTTATTGTGTCCCAAAGAGTGTGACGGACAGACGGACAGACAGACAGACAGACAGACAGACGGACGGACGAACCCATTTTAATAGTCCCCCAACTTTCTTCGAAAGGCGGGGGACAAAAAGCAGAGAAAAGTGCTAGAGGTAAGAGATAGCCTAATGGATTGAAACACTCGCCACCCATGGTAATTGAGCAGTAAGGACACCAGAATTCGATAAAGTGCAATACTGCACCTTGGCAAAATTCTCCAGCCTAACCATTGCACATTGGGACCATATATAAAACATATTATAAGTCTGAAAAAAATGTTTATGTATTGATGTTTATTGAGAAGCTTCTCATTTTTGTCTGAGACCATAACTTCTATCCAATCCAATATACAATGCATATAGTGAGACTGTAATCCAGATTGAATATAAATATGTACAGGTTGATCTGAAATCTACATGTATGTAGAAGATAAGTTTAAAAAAGCATTAAAAGACTACAGTAAGGTGTCAAAGAAAATCGATTTGTGCTGAAACTGATTTGCAGTCCACTAAGCTTATGTGTTAGATAAGCATTACAAAGATTACTGTATGTGTGCAAGAAAATGTATAGATGTCGTTTCCACTGAAATTTTTAACTCGACCCTGACACAGCATTACCCCAGTTCAAATGCCAAAAGACTTATATTTTGAAACAATTAAGAGACTTAACGGTCATCAAGTAATATGACTAACACTTTAAACCTCAGAATGCCTCGTTTGGCATTTCTGTCCAAACAAGGTAAAAATATGCCTAGTTTGTCTGGAGTAGCAAAACGAGGTATTTTAAATTGTCCTGTTTTTGGAACAAGGTATTTTGTTCAGAACGAGGCTTGGTAAAAATGTTTCACTTACTATAAACCTGTTTTTTTCAAGATAGTTATTAGCAGTATTTGCTATAAGCGAATTTGAAAAAATTAAAATTAATGTTATTTCATGCGAAAATAAAACCAGTCCAAACTATGATATTATAATTAGAGAAACAGACAAGACCAGAATACACGCCATACCATAAATTATTTTCGCATTGTTAATATCCATACGTCTTCATAATTAAATTTTAATGTATGAGGTGTGCTTTATTTCCCACTTAATTGACAATTGGTATAAGCCGACAAATTTATCGCTGTGCGTTTATATAACTTTGCTCCAACAATATTTTGTGCAATGTTGTGGGGTTTCAACAGAAACAGTCAATGCTATAGTCAACTAAATTGGCGTATTGGAAATATGAAATGAAGGTAGCTGTGTGTGCCTGCAATAGTTTTACACCTCCACCTATGCTGTGTATTCTTGTCTTGTCTGTTTCTCTGATTATAATATCATAGTTTGGAGTGGTTTTATTTTCGTATTAAATAACATAAATTTTAATTTTTACACATTCGCTGATAGCAAATACCACTAATAACTATCTTGAAAAAAACATATTTAGTAAACGAGGCATTTTTATCAAGCCTCGTTCTGAACAAAATACCTCATTCCAAAAACAGGGCAATTTAAAAGAACCTTGTTTTGTTACTCCAGACGTGGCATTTTCTTGCCGCATTCGGACAGATAGGCATTCTAAAGTTTATAGTGTAAAAAGCCAGGTCAGGATGTTTCATCTGGTAGTCTAGCTTGAACTATTGGAAATGCTCGGATCTGGCTGGTAACTCGAGCTTTTGTCCTCAGTGGAAACTCTACTATTAGTGATGGTCCGATAATTGGTTTCAACATCGGTAATTGGCCGATAAGTGGTTTTGCCGATAATGTAGTCGCCGATATCCGTTCAAAAGGACTTGGTAAATAAAATATCATGGAGTTTTAAATAAACAATTATTTTGCTTGTCACTCGGTACCATTATGACTATTTAGAGATAATTCAAGATTCTCATATGGGCCATAAAAGGGAAGAATAAACAGTAATACAAGATTACAAACAAAAAGGGGGGAAAACAAAACTTTGTTTTTACATGATTAGGATTGACTGGGGGAGATATATCTGTTTGAGGTTACATGATTACTCTCAGAACAAGATCGGACATACAGGCTTATAGTATTGACATAATTCAGTCATAATTTAGTAAATTGTATCCTTATGTACTTCTAATAACTCATACTTTAAAATGTAGTCATAATTAGTATTTAATAAATCATAATATAGATCATGCTTTATTAATTCATTACAAAAACAAAAGTTAAGGTCTCTTTTATATTCAATTCAACCCCAGTTACAGAAATGGCGGGAGAATGTCAAGTGACAGTCTGGAAGCAATCGCTTTGATGTTGTATCAATACCGGATAAACCATTCTGACATCTATTATAGACATACAGGTGCCAATCAATTCAGGTTTGATTTCCAAGGTAAAATAGTACTCCTATTATCATGATATTCAGGGCATTCCAATAATGTGTAATAGTTTTATATCCACCACTATTGGTAATTGTATCCACCGATATATTTTGCTGTCAATATCTGATATCAGTCATATCGGACCATCACTATCTACTACATGTATTATTACCCTGTTTGTTTGTGTTTTTTTCAGATGAAAAGTGATTGGTTAATAACATTAGGATGACAAAAAAAATAAATCAAAACCTTGAGATGCTGAATCATTGGCTTTCACTCTATCGTAGTCACCTGCAGCTTTGGTTGTAATTGTAAGAGCTAAATATGATGAAAAACAGATGATCAGTTTATAATATATATTATTTACCAATACATCAGGCTAGTCTTTTTTTGTTTCATGCCATCCATACACCAGACTAGTCAATTTTTGTTTAAGGCCAGCCCATTTACAAAAAAGACATGTATTTATTAGGTAATGAGCAGACAATGCTTGATGCATACATGTGCAAATATGCTTACAGTCTTAATTACATAAACACAATGCTTGATATATAGTATAATTATTGAAAGTGATCAAATAATATGATAATGACAAATTATATTTTGAAATTAACACATCTAGGTGTGAAGAAAAAGTAATGTGATCTCAAGTTACTACTATTTAGAATCTTAAAAAAACATATTTCATTACTGTTCTAGACTCAGGGCTAGATTACCCTAATGGAAGACTAGGCTTAAACCTATATATGTGTCTGTCAATTTCATTTTTGCTAAGGCACTTCTATCAGTAGACCCATTTAAAATGGATATCAAGCTATGTTTGTACTGCAGCCTATAGTGCCAGGGTCAGTATTTCAGCGGTTGTGGGGTGAAACATAAAAGTACCAGAGGCTATGGTTTAGAATGGCCAAGACAAGACTATTGTTTAAAAAGTTGTAAAAGGTGTTGATGATCACAACTTTTTTGTTTAAACGTAACTATTTAGTTAAAACCTACCTTTTAACCAGATTCTAGTTCTTAAAATAAGACAGTAAAGGTGGGAATTTGATGTAAAACAGAGTATTAATATAGTAATAGAAGTATGAAATTAGATAAGCGAGTCTAGCAAAAATGTAATAATTGTTAACCTTCATTGGAAGAGCTAGTTAACTTGGATATAACCGTCACCACAGTGCTCTGTCCAGTTGCAAACTTCTCTGAATTTAACAAAACGAAAAACAGTCATTTAATCACTTCAAGAGCCATTATCACTTTCAACAACAAGAAAATAAATGTAATTAATTCTATACAACATCTTATTCAGATTAACCCAAGAGGAAGTCAAATATAGAAATTCTTAGCACAAGCCTATGATAGAGCAAATCATTTTGAACTGTTAGACAAGTATTTTGTTTGTGAATCTTAAAATATCCAAATCACATTTGAATATCAGATCAGGCTCAAATTTTTTATGCAATTCCCAAAATAAATGTGTAATTGCCATGTTATAATCCCAAACGGAAACCTTGAATATAACTTATTTGATTGGAAATCAAAGTTAACTCCTATATCTTACAAAACATTCTCAAACTAAAGGGTGTGTAACTCTATTGTATGGAGCCTTAAAAAATAGAATTCTAAAATATCAAGTTGGAGGTTAAGCTCCTTTAATCCACCTTTAGATGATGAAGTTTCTATAGCCTTAGTAGTAGTTGATTGGGGTTTTTCAGTGGTAGTTAACTTAAGTTTTTCGGTGGTAGTTAATTGTTCTGTTTTTACAGTGGTAGTTAATTGTTCTGTTTTTACAGTGGTAGTCAATTGTTCTGTTGAGTTTTGAAAAAAAAAATACAAAAAATTAATTTTACGGAAAGGACAAGTTAATCAGAAATTTTAGCATTTCGTGAGTTTTCACCAGGTATTTGTTGATAAAAGTAGCATTAACCATGCAATTCAAACTGTTCAGATATTATTACTCAATTTCAGTGTAGATTTGTCTAATGAATATTATGCAACTTATTTAAGAACTTTTATGGATTCCTATGATTAACAAATTTTCAACAAGTACAATTTAAAAAAGACTTCTTTAGTCCCATATTTGTTACTAGAGTTCACATAAATTCTGAATACATTATCATTGGTTAATTCGCTTTGAAAGACTGTTTAATATGATAATATATATATTACATAATAGAATTATTTTCTAATTATAGTCCGACCTTAAATGTAAATCTGTCGGCTTTTCGAGTAGAAATCGTGGAATAAGCTTTATTTTGTAGGTTTTGATGTTTGATGACAAAAAAACAATGTTGACATAATTTTTTAGTTGGTCTTCATAGTATGGGAGGCCATTGTTTAAGGGTAGCCAATTTGCGATAATATTCTAAATCATTTTTTTATTTTCACCATTTTTTATAATGTTATCGACATATCAACTGTGATTTGGGAATGTATTAATATTGGCAGGGTTCATGACTACATTTCAGATTGTTTTCCATCATTTCTTGATGATATTTCCAAGATGGCGACCATTTTTGGTGGGAAAATGAGACGATGTGCTGATTTCGATTAAGTAGTAGTATTTGGTGTCAATGTATATGTTTTTCGGGGTCACAGATTCCAATGCTGACATTTACAACCTTGTAAAAATGATCATATGTTCATGTTCTTAACATATTACCAAGATGGCAGGCATTTTTGGCGGGAAAATGAGACGACGTGCAGAGTTTGATTAAGTAGTATGGTGTCAATATATATGTTTTCAAGGGCACAGATTCTATTTCTGTCAGTAACAACCAGGGATGGGATTTCAAAATTTTTTGTGTCGGACATTTTACCGAAAATAAAGGGGCATAACTCTTATCGTTATTTAAGCAGACGAATTCATACCACAATTAAAAGTCACATGTCGTCAAAATATTCAAATCACGTACATAACAAATAAGGTGAACCTCGCTATTTTTCATATTTAATTCCCGTACGGTATTCAATTCATACCACAATTAAAAATCACATGTCAACAAAATATTCAAATCCCGTACGTCATAAAATTGGTGAACCTCGCTATTTTTCACACCTAATTCCCGTACGGCATTCAAAATTATGTCAGTAAATGTCGTACAAAATTAAGCATTTTCGTAATACATTGAATGAAACCTTGCCGATCCTGCTTCGGCATAAAATTCACAACCGTAATATTCCTTTAGATTTACGTGACAGCAAATGAATGCCGAACTCCCGAAATAAGAATAGTTTGTGATGTCAGAACATCGTTTTTTCTTTATAAAATGTCAACAAAATATTCAAATCCGTGCGTAATATAAATAAGAACACGGCAGCAAATGAAAGAAAAGCGTTCGAAATAGTAATACTTGTGGTGATGAGAAAAGGCATAGCTGACTTCAGCGTATTGCCGCTATGGCGTACGTGACTTACAGCACACAGCTTCATAGTAAGCACTGCCTAACATGTTAAGCAATATTCGTGCGGCGCTCGAGATCACGGGAAAGTGCCACTGTGGATGAGAATTTATAAATGGATTTTTAAAAGAAGTAAAGGATATCGTAGACAAAATGAATTACATGTAGGGTGTTATAAAATAATATACTCTTACGATATGTGACATCTATGATTAGTTTATAAATGCTGTCGGCTCACATCAATGCGATTAAAATGCCCGACAATTGAAGACCACGAGGTAAACGGGTGGATTAAAATTATAATCACTCTTATTGGATTGATGAATAGTCCGACAAAGGGAAAGCAATGACTTCTGTTTAAGATTAGATTGATGAATTGTCCGACAAAGGATTAAGTCAATCAATCAAGACGGATTAAGTAGTTAATCAAGGTAGGTTTATTGACGGTATAACACGATAAATACGTTGATCACTTAATTACCTAATCAATCCTTCCTATTGTCAACGATAATCGGGTTGAGTGGTAGTTATACTTTCAGTACGGTACACTATATTAATTTTGGAATTTTGAATATTATTCACTATGTCTTGATGTCCGATTGGGCATATTCCCGGTCGGACAATATTGTGCGTTTGGAAAAAAAATTCGGACAAGTCCGGAATATACGGGCGAAATCCCAACTCTGGTAACAACTGTGTAAAATGATTATAAGTTGACCTATTTTGCATCTTTACAATATGACAGTCATTTATGGCGGGAAAATGGAACGATGTGCGGATATTGATTAAGTAGTCGTCTATATATGGTACCGGGATATATTTTTTTCGGGGTGTGGATTACATTTCTGCCGTTTACAACAGTGTAAAATGTTCACATGTTCACATATTTAGCATATTTCTAATACGGCGGGAAAATGGGACGATGTGCTGATTTCTGAAATTTACAACGTTGTAAAATGATCACATGTTCACATATTCAGCATATTTTAAATATTGCTGCCACTTGTGGCGGGAAAATCGGATGATGGGTTAATTTCAAATAAGAAGTTGTCTTTGGTGTCAATATAATTGTTTCTGAGGCGGCAGATTCAATTTCTGTCATATACAACTGCGTAAAATGGTCATATCTTCACTTATTTAGCATTTTCCCAGAATGGTGGAACGTTTTCTAAATACATTGTCGTATATATTTACTGGTTTCTGAGTCCAATTCTGGTACTTAGACTATTAGCTTGTAGCACATCCCTGAAAGTCAATACCGTGTGGTACCCATTTGGGAAAATGAGACGATGTGCAGAGTTTGATTAAGTAGTATGGTGGAAATATGCTAAGTATATGAACATGTGATCATTTTACAAGGATGTAAATGTCAGGAATGGAATCTGTGACCTCGAAAACATACATATTGACATCAAACACTAATACTTAATTGAAATCAGCACATTGTCCGATTTTCCCGCCAAAAATGGTTGCCATCTTGGAAATATTCCGAAATATCATCATGAAATTATTGAAAACAATCTGAAATGTAGTCATGAACCCCGCCAATATTAATACATAGCCAAATCACAGTTTATATGACGATAACATTATAAATAAGGTGAAAATAAAAAATAAGTTAGCCGACAGATGGGAATTATGTACCAAACCGAATCTGATTATTAAATAATTAAAAGAACAAATTAACCTTTGGTAGTTGTACTTGGTATTTTTTTTGTAGTTGACACTGGAACATTTTGAGTCGTCGTTGACATCACTGTTGCATTTATAGAAAATATAGAGTTTTATTATTTAAATTCATATATAAGATCCTGAAACTATGTTTACACTGTATCTATTTGACAACATATATAAGTACTTACATGTACTGTAGTTAACAATAATTAAATAAATAAATAGAATACTTTTGATGTTATGATTATGAATTCAAGCATTATTAAGTACAATTTATGGTTATGCCATTCACCTCATATTGAATTGATTATACATGGATTGAGTTAAGCAGACGATATTTAATTTTACATTAGAGGAACATTGCAACAGGATCATCAAAATGATTACCACTACAATATAATAATCAAGTTAGAAAAATAGGATGCCGTAAAGATCAAGAGTAAGTAAGACATACAGATAGGTTCACAGACAATCTAAAAACATTTTAAAAATTTGAAACCATATAAAAATAATCATCTCTGGTTCTCAGACAACATATTTCCTGGCACAAAATCATATGCCACTGGCAAGTTTTTATATTGTGGGATTTTTCTTTGTCAATAAAGATCACTACTGGGCTAGATGGCTTTTCTTAATGCCACTACATTTATCTCATAATGTTGATTATCTAGCATCATTCTTGATTGACAGTAACATTTATCAGGGTCTAAAACTTGAAAGATAGGTTGCCAGGCAACGAAACATACGCCCACAGCAGCTAAATCGTCCGGGCAGTCAACAAGGGTTGTCGCATATTTTTACTTTTTTTTGGTAATGAAACATTTGTAATACACTAAAATCTGAGTAACAACTCATTATGTAATTATCTGAAAATCATTAGAATTTGTTTGCTTTTTATAAAGTTTTGCCCCAAGCTAACAATTAGTATAGGAAACATTTAACATCATGGATTTAGCTGTTCAGTTATCAAAATTCACTGAAAATGAAAATACTTGTTCGTTTCAACACCTTAAACTCTGTGTATCAATCTGAAGTCAATCAGATGATAAGTTTATCATCTACAGCACCACAAGGTTTTTTGAAGTGATCAAGGGAGATAACTCTGGAAGTAATTATTTGAAATCGATGAAAATCAGTAGGCTTCTTCGTTTTATGACCTTAAACTGCCTTAAACACTGTGTATAAATTTAAAGTCAATCGGATATTAACTTTGGCTTTTAGAGCGTCCACAAGATTTTTTGAAGTGATCAAGGGCCTTAACTCTGACACTAATTATCGGAAATCGCTGAAAATCAATAGGCTTATTCGTCTTATGACGTTAAACACTGTGTATAAATTTAAAGTCAATCGGATATTAACTTTGGCTTTTAGGGCATTCACAAGATTTTTTGAAGTGATCAAGGGCCATAACTCTAGCACTAATTATCGGAAATCGCTGAAAATCAATAGGCTTCTTCGTCTTATGACCTTAAACACTGTGTATAAATTTAAAGTCAATCGGATATTAACTTTGGCTTTAAGAGCCTCCACAAGATTTTTTGAGGTGATCAAGGGCCATAACTCTGGCACTAATTATCGGAAATCGCTGAAAATCAATAGGCTTCTTCGTCTTATGACCTTAAACACTGTGTATAAATTTAAAGTCAATCGGATATTAACTTTGGCTTTTAGAGCGTCCACAAGATTTTTTGAGGTGATCAAGGGCCATAACTCTGGCACTAATTATCGGAAATCGCTGAAAATCAATAGGCTTCTTCGTCTTATGACCTTAATCGGATATTAACTTTGGCTTTTAGAGCGTCCACAAGATTTTTTGAGGTGATCAAGGGCCATAACTCTGGCACTAATTATCGGAAATCGCTGAAAATCAATAGGCTTCTTCGTCTTATGACCTTAAACACTGTGTATAAATTTAAAGCCAATCGGATATTAACTTTGGCCTCTAGAGCGTCCACAAGATTTTTTGAGGTGATCAAGGGCCATAACTCTGGCACTAATTATCGGAAATCGCTGAAAATCAATAGGCTTCTTCGTCTTATGACCTTAAACACTGTGTATAAATTTAAAGCCAATCGGATATTAACTTTGGCCTCTAGAGCGTCCACAAGATTTTTTGAAGTGATCAAGGGCCATAACTCTGGCACTAATTATCGGAAATCGCTGAAAATCAATAGGCTTCTTCGTCTTATGACCTTAAACACTGTGTATAAATTTAAAGCCAATTGGATATTAACTTTAGCCTCTAGAGCGTCCACAAGATTTTTTGAAGTCGTCAAGGGCCATAACTCTGGTAGTTATTATCGGAAATCGCTGAAAAACAATAGGCTTCTTCGTCTCATGACCTTAAACACTGTGTATAAATTTAAAGTCAATCGGATATTAACTTTAGCCTCTAGAGCGTCCACAAGCAATTGTGGACGCCGGACCGACGGACGGACCGACGGACCGACGGACGGACGGACGGGGGCGACGACAATATACGACCACATTTCAATGTGGGCGTATAAAAATGAGTCCATGTCACACATCTGGATTGATTCAAATTTTTTAAATAGGGTTAATTTCTGTAGCCTCGGTAAACTATTTATGTGTTGTAATTAATGAGATTGCTTCTATTTTTGAAGTAATGAGTGATACAACTCTTTTAAAGTGACACAGGATTATCTTAGAACGAAACAATATTCCCCTATTTATCATCAAATGAACTGCAAGTTAAAATAAAGGTCTATGGATTTCAACATTAAATTTCAAAAGTTATTTAATTTCGTTTCAAGAACTGTTTATACTGTATATCATGGCAAGCAAGCATTCCCACAACCGTTCTCACACCCACCATAAGAAATATTTCCAAATCAATCTTTTAATGAAATTCAAATTAACTATTAGCATAAATCCACTTTTAGTCATATAATGGAAACAAAACACAGGAAAAAAAGTTCACATGTATGTAGAACTTCTTCAAAACTCTCCAAATAGATGTAACTATAAATACACTGCTAAAAACAAAATCGTAACTATAAATGCACTCTGTTTTAAAAGAAAACCTCATATGCATAATTTTACTTCCAAAATGGAAATTTCATGCTTTGTTCTAAAAGTGATACAACTGAACTATTGTTTTGGAGCACATTAATTCTAGCTATAATATATTTTTGCTTCATCTTTATATCAATGAAGATTAAATTGTATATAGTCTCCAACAACAGAATCTATAATTAGAAACTTGAGAGATTAAAGAATGTTATCAAGTGTCAGTATTGTTGTGTTAATATATACATGTATATATATATATATAATATATACTAGTTTCACAATAAGCAGGATTTCAAGCATCGGTGATTATGTAAACAGTAGATACATTACATGTGTATATGAGATTGGTATGCAGATAAAAGAAAAACATATTCAGAAAAAAAAGACCATAATATTATTATAAGCACAACATCCCGCCCCAATATGTTCAAAAGCAATGATTATAATACATAATGTCACAATCTGTACTTTTATCAATGCTACTGAAGAAATATTTCTTTGCCTACACCTAATTGTGCACCTTTCATCTGTATTCATTGGAAGTCACAATTCGTCCAAGGTTAGTTCCTGGTGTTGGCCAAGTCTTCTCTTTGGTACAAACAAAACTTACATTCATTACAGTCGAAGAATTTATAGAGAAGAGAAAAGAGCAAGATATGTTAGGATTAAGATT
This sequence comes from Patella ulyssiponensis, assembly GCA_963678685.1. Taxonomy (NCBI): domain Eukaryota; kingdom Metazoa; phylum Mollusca; class Gastropoda; family Patellidae; genus Patella; species Patella ulyssiponensis. The sequence goes on along the minus strand of OY783225.1, from coordinate 84,562,546 downwards.
GGTTGGATTAAGACTATTTACTACAAGATTATTTCCAGATTAGGAAAGAATTGAAAACTGAATTCCTGTACAAATCCACCTATCAATCTGGATGCAGAAAAAAGTTGGGTTTTATCATTCAGCAGCATTTAACAACTCACCACAATAAAATCATAGCAATGCAATTCTCATAAAACTTTCAACACATTCCTTTATTGGGCATTTGGGCTTGAAAAACATTTATTAATAAGTTGAGCTTTATGTATGATAAACATGTGTTTAAAGGATGCATTATTCAAGAGCTAAATCTGCCTAATTCAGATCTTTCAATTGGCATCAAATGTCATAAATCATTATCTAGACATTTATATACATGCCAGGTCCATAATCAGTTCTCTAGAATTTTGGAGGGTTATGACTTTCAATAGCTTTAAATACGATTGACAGTTAATGAATTAATCAAGAATTGACAATCAAGACTTGTTTATTTTCGTAACAACGGTAACAATGACAATCGAGACTACACCGTTCTGCAAACAACAATAATCCGCTTAGAGTAAAGTATTTAGAATGAAATTTACAACATATTTTTTATAGTAAGAACTGTCAGCTCTTTATCTAAATCTTACATAATGCATCTTAAATAAATAGTCTTTTAAGTCATTTTGTAACAATTACTAAATGCCATTCATAGTGTAAACCAGTGTTTTTTTTATTCAATTAGCAAGAAGAACTAAAGAAGTTGTATTTGCTACATACAGTAATAGTTTAAAGTTCCAATAGCATTTTTTTAAGTTATATTTTTAAAATGTATTAAAATAAAGCCCTAAAATAGATGGTATCTATAAACAGTCCTACCTTGTTAAAGATTAATCCTATAATTCACTATTGCCAGTTGAGAAATTGGCAAAAATATCATTTTCAACTTCAAATTCAAACGTTTGAAGATGGCCGTCCATGGAGAGGAATGGGAAAACAAGGGAGGTAATTGAGTAACTATTTTCTCAATCAGCCTGTGTCACCCTTTTTAATGCCCCAAAAATTTTGCCCATGATCGTATAATAGTGAGTTGACAACCTTTTGAGCAAAAGACATAGAAATAATTATGTTTTGACTTTCTTAGAAAATATGAAATTGGAACTTTAACACAAGTAAACAAATAAACAAGAGGTAAACAATATTGTTTACTAGTTAAAGAGCTATGTGACATACAAATTGATTAAGACCGAAAGAAAAATGAAAGATTGCTTTCTCCATTTTGAATCTAAGGGGTCTAAGTATCTCAAATAAAATACATGTCTGAGTACTTCCTTTACAACCGATACAACAGGTTTTCTATTTACTTCCTGCAAAACATGTTTTTGGGTTGTTGCCAAATTGAACTAAAAGTACTGGCATTGTTAACTTATACTTATCAATTTACACCTTATAATTTAAATAAAAAGAGAGTCTTCTGCCAGAGGAACCTGAATTTTACTTAGTTTTTATCATCATGTCAATGTTGATTAACTCGATCTTTTACATGTGAATCTACCACAAATTTTATCCCATGGCAAGTGATAGCTAGTGCTCCAGAAAGAGTGAATACAGCCTGCCATAACTGGTAGATATGATGTCATTATTGTAAAGGAATTTGCAACTTCCATTATTTTGAATGTAAAGTAATATACATTTAACAGGACAGAATATGTGTATTCATCTCTAGAGAAAACATAGTCATGCCAAATCTACAAGAACATTTTCAGTATGAAGATTTTGACTCTGTTCTAATGTACAATGCAGAGAACTGCTAAATTATAGAAAATCAGGACAAACAGTTTGTAGATAAAATACAACATTAGAAAAAAGTACAGAGAGAATTTTTCGGGCAATTAATGACAGAAAACAATATGATATTAATGATGATGATGTGATCTAATTCATATAGCAAAAATACCATTCATGAAATGCAAATTATGAGTTAGTACGCAACTACAATCAAGCAGCAGAGATTGATAGTAAATTTTTACAATGGATTTATGATGTTCATGATCAGTTTATGTATCAAGTCTTCAGTTACATATACTGGTATATTTAGATTTAGGGAATTTAGAACCATGTGACGCTGCCAGAATTTACAGAATTATTCTGTTTAACATTCTGCACAAAACAATTCTGATATATCTCTCATTCTTTTCACAGTCTCCATAAGAATGTTACTATTGTGAACAAGCACAAAAGCCAGCCTTACAGCTAGTATGACTCCATCACTGTTCTATATTTCATTGATCATCAGGTTTTAGCAAAGATACAATAAATGCCATCTTTTTCATTCGTGCAGAAGTTGTAATGATGAATGACTATGAACATAAAAAATAAACTTACCAGGAGTTGTTGCAGGACACTGTTTCTTATTATTGTCCTGTAAACACAACAGAAATAATCTGTCTAAACAATCAACAATCATACATTCAAACTTATATCTCACCATCGTACAACATCATACTAGGGATACTGTTTCACCCATATATGCCGGACATGTCCTACACCCAATCAGATATGGCCTACACCAAATCAGTCATCAAGATATAGTGAATCATATTCAAAACTCCCCAAATATTGACTGTACTCGAGGTGTAACTATTACTATTCTTGATTGTTAATGTTATTGATGATAGGCCGGATTGATTAAATAATTGTTGTGGTTGTTGTTTATTACAATCTTGACATCTACATTGTATATATCAAGGAAGAAAGGCATAAAGAGGGTAAAAACCTCTAAAAAGCTCTTGTATATGAAATTGTTCTTTTAAAACAAAGAGTTAAAATTAACTGTCTTGAGAAGATCGGCAGGTACTTTTATCCTTTTGTCATAAAGAAAATAAAGGTAAAATAGCAGGTCCAGGACATTATATCAAAATACTGGAAAAACCATGTGTGGAATTTTGTGTCTGGCAAAGTCTGTGACAGGTGCCTGATAATGCCCGAGTTTTCAAGTCTAATATATAATCCTGTATTCAAAATTTAGATATTCGCAGAATACTATGAATCCCAAATTGCAGATCATAAAAGAAATAATCTTATAAAAGTTTACTTACTAAATCTTTACAGCCTTTTTCCAACCAGGACTGTCGGTGCCAATCTATGCCATCAGAACAACGTCCAACTTTCTGGCACCAATTACATTGAAACTTGACATTCTGGTGTATGATACATTCTCCACAATCGGATATAGTGTTACACGCTACAGTAGATAAGATATTTATTTTATTAACAAAATCATATAAAAGCAAATTGTACAATGAGACAGTAACCTCTAATCTGAGTCATTTGTTCAGCAAATTTTGTCAAATGAAGCTGAAAAATATAAAATATCCGAACCTCTATATCTTAGCCATACATTGACATCAGTCAAAACTTTAAAACAACAAATATTGCTTGTTTATGTTTCAAAGAGAAATGTTACCATGCAACAAAACATACACCTACAGCAGCTAAGTTGTCAAGTTCAAAGGTTGTTAGATATTTATTTTTTTAGTAGATAACAGGAGCATTTATAAGAAATTGAAAACTTTCAATAGTATCTTAAAGATAAACATGGTGTATATATTTCAAATGAAACGACGATATTAATCAAAAGTGATAGTAATTAACAGAAATAAAAAGGTATCTTTGTGTACAAATTTCAAGGCAAATAGACAATAACCTCAACTGACAACAGTATATGGCCACATTTCAATAATAAAGAATTTAGCTTACTTGGCAATGGCGAAAGAATGATGACAGTTCCTGATTTAACTTTATCTGTAGTGAATGCTACTCTGTGATATTCATATATTGTTCTTCGACGAATTCCTGCAAATGTAAAAAAAAAATATTAAACACTCTAAAAAAAATATTAAACACTCTAAATAACAAACAAATTAAATCAATAAATCTTTACAACTTCTGACAAAGATCTAACAAGATGACATAAAGCATTAAGACATTATTATAATTACTGTGTTAGGCACAAAAGTCATTAAATTATACAAAAAAGAAATGTCTCGCCTCAAGCATTAATGAATTTTTTGCATAATTTTTATGAGAAAATAATGATGCCTCAAGGAACAAATAATATCTATTATTGAATACAAATACATAAATAAAAGGATTACAAGTTAAAAGCATTTAATAGTAATATAATAATTGTTCTATTATCATTATTTTTCTCCTTATTTAATTTATAAGCGGCAGGGTTGGGGGGGGGGGGGGGTATGTGCAGACAATTGTGCAGTCCTCAAAATTAAGATTTTTCTACTTCAACTATATGAGCTGAGCGTACATCACACTAATTGCTGTTTTGATTCATCATCAATGAGCCTTTGTCAGCAAGTGTATGACATATCAAATCACCACAGTAAATCTTGCATCAATGTACATCTTTGTTGAATGAAATTTCGACCGTCATTGATTTTCTTATAGGGGAACGTACTGGACCAATATTTTTAATGATAGCTTATTAGTACATCCTGTATTCTCTGTCTGGGGTTTGTTCTACAACTATTTACAGTAAAAACATCAGATTTATGATCCCAACATATGGTTAATAATATCTACCTGGGATTCGTGGAATTGAACATGTTGACATGACATTTTATTGTGCCGATAACATTTCATAAAAGGAATAGCATTATTGTGTAGACAGACAAATTTACAGTGATCTATTACATCATATAATACATTGAATTTGTTGTGGTAGCCAGTATTTGCTTGAGTTTTTACAATGGTTTTGTCGTTTGCCATGGTTAATTTTTGGTATTGGTGAAGAGCATTTCTTTTTCTGTCTCTTATATTTTCAGAATATCACATTTAAAGCCATCAGCTAAATGAATGGATTTTAAAAATATATCAACTTCTTTTTGATGTGCTTATATAATCAATATTACATAACCTACCATATTGTTGTAAGTAAGAGTCTATATAAAAGGCATCAGACAAACCAATCTTTACTGGATGACTGCTATCAGATATTGATGACACAGCAAGGGGAATCTACAGAGACAGAAACACATTAATATATTTATCACTTTGATTTAAAACTTTTTCGCATAAAGTTTACTATTACCAGTTACTTACTTATTATATATCAATTACCACACATTTTAATTAAGACATGCGTGTCTAAAAAAAAATCAATAAACTTACAGTTTCAATTTAGACATGCATGTCAAAAAAAAAAAATCAATAAACTTACCGTTTTATATAAAAATTTGATGACACCATCACTGGATAAGATGACTTCAAACTCAAATGGATTGGCTGTAATAAAAACAATAGAACAAATATTAGACAGAATTATCTATTTTGTTTTTACATTTAAATTTCTTGTAATAGAAGAGGCATAATTTTTACACAAACAGCAGAGTTTTTGACTTGTCTTTATCACATTCTAACTGTCAAGGGTTCTTTTGTACTTGTACTTATCCCATTCGAATGACTAGGTATTTTTTCCAAGGCAGACACTCTGTCCTTCACAACTGACATTAGGAAATCATGCTTGGAGATCCCAAGATACCTTCCTTCGACCAACACTTTTATTAAATCTGTAACCTTCTGGTTACTGAGCTAGTTTAATATTCACTGAACCAACTTGTCTCCCAGAAGACGTTTCTATTTCGCAGATCTTTGTTAATGTATATCTATCTTTACACATGAGTGTCTTTGGGAATAAACAAGCCAACAGTGAGGCTGATGTCCCCCGCCGAAATCCCAAAATAAATAGATGACACATATTAATTAATCGCACATTTATTTTTTTCAAACGTATCGAGCAATGAAACTGAACACGAAGTGTCATCCAAAAATTGCTTATCTCTGCCTACCGTAAGAAGAAAATGCTCATCTTCGAACTCCATCAAGGCATTGACCTAATAAGCATACACACCAATTTTGAACATTTTAACTCAATTCATAGGAGAGTTATTGTGTTCCAAAGTCTTGGCAAATCAAATTGCTTATCGCTCTGCTTACCCCGAGCATAAAATGCTCATTATCGATCTTAGTCAAGGTATTACTGTAATGAAACTATACACCAAGTTTCATCAATCTCACTTAATTAGAACTAAAGTTATCGTGTCCCAAGCATCAACCAATCAAATTGCTTATCTCTGCCTACCCTAAGCGGAAAATGCTCATCTTCGAACTCGATCAAGGCATTGACCTAATAAGCATATACACCGACTTTGAACATTTTAACTCATTTAGAAGGAGAGTTATTGTGTTCCAAAGTCTCGACCAATCAAATTGCGTATCGCTCTGCTTACTCTGAGCAGAAAATGCTCAATATCGAACTTAGTCAAGGTATTACTGTAACGAAACTATACACCAAGTTTCATCACTCTCACTTAATTAGAACTAAAGTTATCGTGTCCCAAAGCATCAACCAATCAAATTGCTTATCTCTACTTACCCTAAGCGGAAAATGCTCATCTTCGAACTCCATCAAGACATTGACCTAATAAGCATATACACCAAGTTTGAACATTTTAACTCAATTAGAAGGAGAGTTATTGTGTTCCAAAGTCTCGACCAATCAAATTGTGTATCGCTCTGCTTACCCTGAGCAGAAAATGCTCATTATCGAACTTAGTCAAGGTATTACTATAATGAAACTATACACCAAGTTTCATCACTCTCACTTAATTAGAACTAAAGTTATCGTGTCCCAAAGCTTCAACCAATCAAATTGCTTATCTCTGCTTACCCTAAGCGGAAAATGCTCATCTTCGAACTCCATCAAGGCATTGACCTAATAAGCATATACACCAAGTTTGAACATTTTAACTCAATTAGAAAGAGAGTTATTGTATTCCAAAGTCTCGACCAATCAAATTGCGTATCGCTCTGCTTACCCTGAGCAGAAAATGCTCATTATCGAACTTAGTCAAGGTATTACTATAATGAAACTATGCACCAAGTTTCATCAATCTCACTTAATTAGAACTAAAGTTATCGTGTCCCAAAGCATCAACCAATCAAATTGCTTATCTCTGCTTACCCTAAGCGGAAAATGCTCATCTTCGAACTCAATCAAGGCATTGACCTAATAAACACATACACCAAGTTTGAACATTCTAGCTCAATTAGGAAGAGAGTTATCGTGTCCCAAAGTATCAACCAATCAAATTGCTTATCTCTGCTTACCCTAAGCGGAAAATGCTCATCTTCGAACTCCATCAAGGCATTGACCTAATAAACACATACACCAAGTTTGAACATTCTAGCTCAATTAAAAGTTATCGTGTCCCAAAGCATCAACCAATCAAATTGCTTATCTCTGCTTACCCTAAGCGGAAAATGCTCATCTTCGAACTCCATCAAGGCATTGACCTAATAAACACATACACCAAGTTTGAACATTCTAGCCCAATTAGGAAGAGAGTTATTGTGTCCCAAAGCATCAACCAATCAAATTGCTTATCTCTGCTTACCCTAAGCGGAAAATGCTCATCTTCGAACTCCATCAAGGCATTGACCTAATAAACACATACACCAAGTTTGAACATTCTAGCTCAATTAGGAAAAGAGTTATTGTGTCCCAAAAAGTGTGACGGACAGACAGACGGACAGACAGACAGACAGACGGACGGACAGACGGACAGACGGACGAACCCATTTTAATAGTCCCCTGCTCAATTAGGAAAAGAGTTATTGTGTCCCAAAAAGTGTGACGGACAGACAGACGGACAGACAGACAGACAGACGGACAGACAGACGGACGAACCCATTTTAATAGTCCCCTGCTTTCTTCGAAAGGCGGGGGACAAAAATTCTTCTCCGTTATTGATGAGGATGTCCTGGTGTGTAGCAGTGAATATCATCATACAACATTAAGTATTTAAATAGTAGGTAAGATAAGTGTACTTACTATCATTTTGATCCTGTAATTGTACAGACTTCCACTGAACAACAAAACGATCACCTGGAAACAGACAACAGAATTAACATTAATTGAGGGTGAAATAATGCCCAATTAATTTAATGATCCACATACTCCAATCTCTGGTATGAAATCAAGTACTTGGAACTACCTCCTCCTTGTATGCATTGCTTGTTGTATCTCTTAGAAGTTTTACAGGTAAATCGGACCTTACATTCATGATACCCATGAACAAAACTGTGGTACATGTAATTAGGTATGAACTATGTTGTAACTACATTTATACATAATTCATATTGATTCAATGTTCCAATCAGTGGCTAAGTGAAATGAAAGCAATTATGAGCTCTGCGTCATGGTTTTGAGTTTTTATGCCCCTTTGAGTTTTTGCGTCCCCCGCAAATGGCAAAAAATTATGTGGTTAACATTATAATCATTATCCCCAAAGAGTGTCAAACATATACCGTGGATCAGATATGCTGAAAATCGACTCCAGCATGTTCAGCAGAGTCCAATATTATCTTGTGACACTGGGAGGGGGACTGCCAACTCACTCCCCCCTCAGCACACAAATATAAAAATTGTCTTTTTGGGGCCCAGATTAAATCTTGTTCTCCATACAAAATCATGCGTTACCGTGCCCCTGGTTCTAATTATGTAAAATTCAATATTCTGCTTAGTAGGATCCACCTTGTATGTGCTTACTACTATAGTAAACCCTTTTATGTACGGACAACATGCCAATCATACATTATTTATACTAGATGGGAGAGAGAAATGGGGTTTAACATCCACTTGACACAAACTATGTCATTTAGGGACTAACATCATATGGTTTAATATTATTTCAATTCATACGCGCAGTGGGAAGAAACGGAGGGACCCAGAGAAAACCCACAAGGTTGGACAGGCGACCCTAATACTAGATGATATATTGGGACTTGTGTGATGTATTTCATTGAATATCACCTGTGGGATAGTGTCAGTAGTTTAAGTTGTTTAGTTGTCTGGAGTTTAAGACATTGCGCAAGATATCAAGCTAATACTCTTGCAATATATATAACACGTTAATGGGTTGCTCTCATCCATTTAACCACATATATTTGCCTTCCTGTTTAATAGATATACCTACCTGAATTATCATAATATACTCCAGAAGCATTGCTTAATCTGGTATCAAAGTTAGCCATTAAAGGTGCAATGTACTGAGTAGCTGTCAGCCATTGATGTAGGAAAGGACTTGTATACAGAAATCCTGAAAAATATTAAAATTGAATTGATTTGATTTAAATAAAAGGCCTTGTATAAATGAAATCTGAAATATAAACTCACTGAATTGAATTGGTTTAAGTAATAAAAACTCCATCAATATAAAACCATTTACAATCTTTTGGAGATTTACAATCAAATATTAATAGCAAAAGAGGGTGCTTTTTATGGTGAAATGAAACTTGATTTAACATCCTGCTTTTCTGCACCGCGATACAATGTGCTTATTGCAGGTCTTTTTTCTGGCAACAAGTCTCATATAAATGATATTTTTTCATGTGACAAGTTTTATTAATAAAATCTCTAGACCATGGATTTGAAAACTTGCAGATTTAAACATTTAACTTAATCCCCATTGCCAAGTAACTGCTATGACAATACATGACCTCTGCAACATCTTCAAACTCCAACCAGAAGAAATTAATCGGAACGAAATTTTCAATTCTTTTTTAATTATCTATTTTTGAACTATTTTAGCAAGCAAGAAACGAACGACCAATTCTCTATCTAAATCTTACATAACGCATCTTTAACGGATAACCCTTTAATGATAATCAAACAACTGATGGTTGTATACAAACCTCCTGTTGCCACAGTAACATTAGTAATGTTATGTCCATAAAAGCGAAATGGAAAATTCAAATCGATTGTCTGAAAAATAAAGTTCAGACCCATTAAAGGATTTATATTGTCTTAAGCTGGATAATAATCAATTAACATAAAATGTTATAGAAGGTTAAAAAAATTTTTGGACATAGTCCACCAAACTCAATTCACTTAAGAATAAATAAGACAGGTCATCTATAAATGAAATTGTGTACATTAACTAATCACATGTATGAGGTTGTCACAATGGAATCCATGCTGTCATAAGGATGTTTATCTTGCTGTCACATTGCTAAGATCTTCATTAACTTTGACATTTTGGATCTTATGTATTTGAGCTGAATTCTATGTTCGATTAGGTAGTCAGACTGCATGGCCTCATCAAATGCTTCTTTATTTGGACACTATCAAAGTGCAAATCTACCTTCAGATAAATGACATGGGATTTTTAACAAACTACAAATTCCATCAAAGGAATTTTCCCATGCACTGGTAATCTTAAAATCTATTTCATGATTTTGAGAGAGAGAAATGGGGTTTAACTTCCACTCAACACAAACTAGGTCATTTCGGGACTAACATATGGTTTAATTTTATTTCAATAATTTGCTTGCGCATTGGGGTCTTTAGCAGTGGGAGGAAACCGGAGTGCCCGGAGGAAACCCACAAGGTTGAGAAGGCGCCCCTATCTCCATGCCACATACGCTCACACCAGGGATCGAAACAACAGCTGCAAGCCAGAGGTGACCGGCCAGCCAGAGGTTGAAGCGTGGCACTCTAGACCACTAGGCCACACCCCCACTCATGATTTTGAGACTAACAAAGTGTTATTGTTCAATTTATGTCTACACGCACAATAATACATACATGGAATGGAATTTTTGTCCAAATACAAGTCCAACGATCTAATTAAAATACAGATCTATCTTTCGTTTCTTTTTTGATACTTTCAAAGGCCTACACTACATGAAGATCTGACCAATTATACTGGAAGTTCATGACAGGGGGTCGAACAAAGACACTATGACGTCAAACATTGATTAATCGATCAGCATAGACATTTCTATTGGTTTACCCCCAGTTCCTTGCATGGTATGTCAAGAAGTCGACATAACAGACCGTTTCATTGGCTAATCCCTCACTTCAACCAAATTACCAGTAATATAATAACGCTTTCAGATCCTAGTGTACTGAACACATGTAAAACAAAATTTTGAACTATAAAAAAGAAACGAAAGAGGATCTGTGTTTTAATCAGATGGATATTCCAACTAAATGGCTAGGAAGTTTTAAAATGCTCAATCTATCATAAAATTTATTTAATGCCTTTGGATTTTAATTCTCTTCTTTCAGTTACATTACCAAATGGCACGTCTTGATGCTATATTGTAAAGATGACAAATAGAAGAACAGAAAACAATTGATAAACTAACCACAGCGGTTCGGTGACTCTTGGATAATGTTTTATGTTGGTTACTGGTGGGCAAATCAATCCAATGTTCATCAATACTGTCAGGTAACACCTTAGATTGATAATAACTATGGTCATCCTGAAACAAATGACCAAGCAATCTATTACTACACATCTATATTTATAAACACTATCTTTGATCAACAGTAAACTTTATTTTTAATGTGCACATTTGATGGTACATGTACACATTTGTGATCATTTGATGGATGGTACATGTACATATACATCATTTGAAGGTACATGTACACATTTGTATACATGAAGTAAACTTTATCTTTGATGGTACATGTATACATACAGCGAGTAAACTTCATCTTTGATGGTACATGTAATTGGAAGGTACAGCTAAACATTATCGTTATCTTTGAAATTCAAAGAACATGAACAGTAAACATACCGGTAACTGACTATTATTTAACCAATAAAAAATATAACAAATATCAATTGAGAATTGTTAATACTTGTATGTATTCTAGAATGTATATTGCATAGCATGCCCTGAACACACTTAATAATTACTTGGTACCGATAGTTTGGACTTGGAATTTCAGAAGGCAAATCGAATGAGTATGGTAGTCATGATCAAGTAACTTACATGCTGGACTGGAACATCCAAGTCTACTTTAAATTATATTTGAGACTTACCTCAATGATTGTAGAAAGAGGTGTGGTAGTTTGAACAGGTGATGACGTACTGTCTTTTTTCACATCAGCCTTTACAGTACTTGTCTAAAGTAAAAAAAAATAAATGGTATTTTAAATTGTTGAAAGTCTAAATAAAGCTTTAAATGAAGAAATCTATTTGAATCCCTTCATCTAGGCCTTGTATTTTTTATTTGATTTACCAGAGAAATGGGCCTAAATATTTCATTCTACATGTGCTGTACACAATACTGTTACGTGTACGTGTTTCAAAATAAAATATTGTACATTCTAAATCTTACGTCGACACATCAGAAGGTTCTGTGTCAACTGCATGTCACAACTTAAATTTAATGTTAGGAGAGACGATCTTTATTTAGAGTTACATGTATGTATAAAATATATTGAATAAATTTTTGAGTGACGCTTTCAAGGTGATTTATTAACCTCCTGGGGCAATTAACAAGTCCATATTGTTATGCATGTAACGAAAAAAAATTCAGAATTCACAATCTTTCTTTCAATTTTTAAAAGCAGAGTACAGAGTCTTTTTAAAAGCAGAAGTGTTCTTAATTCTATCCCGACTTATTTTCCTTAATGCATGTCTCAATTGTTGGAGTATTTTACCCAGACATGTGGTTGTGGAAGTCTGTTACTAAGCACCATGTTATAGTAGATTCAGTTCCCAGTGAAGGGTTCTATCACTATGACTACAATGGTTACAACATCTGTAAACTAGCCAATGAAAGAAGCAGGTGAGTTGTTCCAGGGGGCTGGATAATCAAGACTAGTGTCACAAATATGCATACATCACTGTTCTATATTTATTATTGTTTATATAAATGTTTAATAGATCAAACAACAATATGAGAAGCTTTTAACATTTTCTAATTCATATTTAAACAAGCATTATGCAAGAGCAAAATCTGCCTATTGTAGGTCTTTCTTTAGGCCTGAAATGTTATAAAAACTATTAATTAGACATTAATTAACCTATTCAGACCATAATCAACTCTCGATGTTGAGGCTAGCATGAGATTTTTGCTGGATTGTAGTTCGATTTGCTGAAATATTTTCCTACGTGATTTACCACTAAAATGGATAACCAAGACTACTTGTTTTGTCTTACCGACTTTAGTTTTGATGACCGAGGCTAAGCGAAAATTTCAATCGCTTACTTCTAAGCTAATAATTGTGGATCAATTTGACTGAAATTTTCAGCAAATTGCCTTTACATTAGCTAGTTTTTAACTATTGTAGTGAGAATTGTCAACTCGTTATCTAATCTCCCATAATGTATCTTTAATAAAACAGATACAATATCTTTGTATACTATTAAAAGTAGGGGATATTTGATTTTGGGGGCATAATACTAAAATATGCAAATGACTACGACAAAGGTCACTATAGAACCTAACAGAAGAAACATTTCCAGTTACATGTGACGCCCAAACGCACCAATAGCTACCGCATGGAATGCAGGTGATGCTTGGGATCATCATGGGGGTCCAACCCAAGATTTGCACGACTCTGACTTTGAATGTTACAGTCATTTTGGCATTGAATTCCAGGGTGGAAACATCGGTTTAATTGTTTTAGTGACCAGAAAAACATATTTTGATATGCGTCGGCTTACCCAAAATGAAAGGTTACGTGCCCTTGGCATGCTACAGATCGGCACAACACAGGCGGTTGTGGCGCGGACGATGAATGTTTCTCAGTCTGTCATAAGCAGGCTATGGTCCAGATACCGTGATACACAATCTGTACAGGACAGACCACGCTCAGGTCGACCAAGGGCGACAACTCAAGCCCAGGATCTATTTATCCGTACCTTGACCTTGAGAAATCGTGGCATTACAGCAAATCAGATCAGCGCTCGTCTTCAAACAGACACTGGTGTGAGAGTGAGTGGCCAGACGATTCGGAATCGACTGCATAGGGGTCACCTTCGCGCCCGACGTCCTCGCGTGATCCCTTGTTTGAGAGATCATCACATTCAGGCAAGACGTCGTTGGTGTAGGGATCGTCAACACTGGGATAATCGACGCTGGAGCAATGTGATGTTTTCAGATGAGTCAAGGTTCACTGTTGATTTTTTGGACAGACGTAGGAGGGTGTGGCGTCGTCGAAACGAGCGCTTCCAAGACGTTAACGTCATCAGACGGGGGTGGTTCTGTTATGGTGTGGGGAGGCATCACTGTTGCTGGAAGAACGGCTTTACATGTTGTTGCAGGGCGTGTTACAGGCCAGTACTACCGGGACAACATCTTGGCAGTCCATGTTGTGCCGTTCGCACGACGTCAAGGCCGCCGTTTCATCTTGCTGGATGACAACGCAAGATGTCACAGGGCCAGGATCGTTACAGGTTACCTCCAACAACAGAACATCACCACATTACCTTGGCCAGCACTGAGTCCCGACCTCTCCCCCATCGAGCATGTCTGGGACATGCTTGGACAGAGGTTACGTCAACGTCAACAACGTCCTGCCAATGTCCAAGAACTTGCTGCTGCGTTGCAACAGGAATGGGACAATCTGGACCAAAATGACCTTAGACGTCTCATTAGGAGTATGCCACGTCGGATCAATGCTTGTTTGGCAAACAGAGGAGGATTTACCCGTTGCTGACTTTGTTGTGATGCTGTGGTAACTTTGCTGTTTGACCCCGGGTATCATTTTACCCTTATAATGGTCAGTCTGTGCCTTACTTAGTCTAACGATCATTTGGAATAAATCGATGAATGTGAACTTCATTTCATTTTGTCATTTGTTTCTTCGTCAGTTTCATTAGGTGACTTTAATAACACTTAAAAATCAAATATCCCCTAATTTTTTTGAATAGTATATAAAAACATATAAATCAAACTATTAATCTATCAAAAATTTGCTTCAAATCCCTCTAAAAACTTTGCATTTATGGGGAGATATCCCAAGTTATAAATAAACTGCTGTCAGAAGCAATGTTTGTCACCTAACTTCATCCAATACTTTTCTAGTAAGATTGAGCATCTATACCTTCCATACCAAATTTACAGTACTTTTATTGGAAATAACCACCCGAAAATACTTTCAGGATAATGTATCTTTAAATTAACAAATTACCAGCCGATTCCTATATTTAATGTTTTATATCTCGTTTGCTATTAAAGAAATACACAACAGCAGGCTTTAAGATGGAGAATCCCTTAAGGAAATAACCACCCAATAAATACTTTCAGGTTAATGTATCTTTAAATTAACAAATTACCAGCGGATTCCTATATATTTAATGTTTTATATTTCGTTTGCTATTAAAGAAATACACAACAGCAGGCTTTAAGATGGAGAATCCCTATAATTATAAAGCCACAGAGTTAAAACAGACTTAAGATGAGCCTCAATATTATAATGATTAGAGTCAAGGTTGAGTGTCTGACAATTAATTGAAAATGAAGGTGAATTATTCAAAGCTTGCTGTCTGCAGTGCAGTGACCTACTGACTAAGGGCTAAGCTGAATGCAAAATTAATGAGTATCTATCTTTGGGGAGCTTCAGTGACCCCTAGTCCATTTTAACTGAGAAAGTGCTTAAAACACTTATTAATTCAAACAAGATTATTTTTGTACTTAATTTTGAAAAGTAACTATTTATTTTTAATAAAATTTTCACGGTATTCTATTGATCAAGCTGGACTCTTAAAAATTTAACAAAACAAATCAATTTCTGAATGTCTTTTGAGTTATCATGCAAAATATCATGTTAACAGTAAAGATATAAGTTTTAAAATAAATGTTTGAATACCATTAGAAACCAGAAAAAAACAGTTACGCAATATAGTTTCAACAAAATACTCTTTGTTTTGTTTATCCCTATACAAGCCTGTTTTCCATTATTATTAATTTATTATGTCAAAGACATACTTTGACTGTCGGCACTCATTAACACTTCTTACATGTAGCTAGACAGGGATGATATTGATAGAGTGGTTTGACAAACTTATTTCTTGGTTTTTTCGGTGAAAACTTCTCCATCAGTTAATGTTTTATGACTTGGAACAGACGAACAGAAGTGAAATACAATTTGTGCAACAGCAATGTACGTTCAACATAAATGTTTGTATTTTCCTTTCTATAAACTTTTCATACTTGACCTTTACACCTATGATTAACTCCCTAACAAAACAGTAACGGAAACGACAAATTGTTCTCAAAATTTTGACAGAAACAACATATGAAATATTGTGATTTCTATTGGGTGGTAATAATAGTAATTGAAAAACTATTTTATTTAGAAGATGAACAGGGGAGGATAAAGGGTGTTACAGAATG
The DNA here is from genome assembly GCA_963678685.1 of Patella ulyssiponensis. Lineage (NCBI taxonomy): Eukaryota > Metazoa > Mollusca > Gastropoda > Patellidae > Patella > Patella ulyssiponensis. Next base: position 84,546,366 of record OY783225.1, on the reverse strand, counting down.
GACATTTTTATCACATTATATGATATACTGATTTTATTTAGAATAATAACTTTGTCAAAATATTGGCCCAAAGAAAGTACATGTACTGTACTTCCATGCTGATGTACACTATATTATAATTTCTGTTTGATAGCTGTGAAAATTTTATCACATATTCCATATCTTTTCTGTGTTTGATGGAAATAGCCCAAACATATACTATTATAGACTGGTGGCCAGTCTTCTCCACACACCAAAAATTGGCCAGTCCTCTCAAAAAAAAAAAAAAACGAAAAAAAAACGTAATCTCTAGAGACTGGGCAAATAGAGCTTCATTCTCATCTAGTAGGTCAATCTGCATTATGTAGGTCGTGTGACGTCGTGCACGTGATCACGACATATCTAACACCATTGTTATTTAGTGATACTTTAACGATCTAAGAATTTTGTTGACGGACAATATCTGTCGAATGAACGGATGCAACACGTATGGGATGAGGTGAATGAACATAAATAATTACACACGACATCATTAAAACAACTTAACGAAGCCAGTTCATGCGTATCGGGACGAAGGCGAATGGAAACAAAAACGTGACATCAGCCCGCAGACGGTTTCAGCATGGCTGCTTTGCACTCCATTCGAGACGCATGATTCATGAAGGTAAATATCGAACTTATTTATCTTAGACATTACCGTCAGTAGTATTAATTAGATTGAAATGATAATTAAAACAATGGCTCTAACTCACAGCTGAAATCGAGACTTTATTTACAAATTCGTGTCACGTGACTCGGAGCTTGCCTGACAACTGTCAATCATTCCAAATAAGGATCAACGTAAAACAGGAAAAGGAACGCCCATTTTATTGTGAAGCTCGCAAATTGTCCAGTCTCTGGTGCTGGTTACAGGTTTACTCAAATTTTTTTTTATACAAATGGAAACGAAAGTGTTGGTCTAAAAAATAATACTTTTATATAAATCGAAATGTAAAATAAATAGAAGAGACTGGGCCAGTCTAATACTATTACAGTAGGCAATATGGGGGGGGGGGGGCAGCTGTAATTACTCAGGAGGTCTGGGTTCAATCCCAGTGTTGGCTGAGAAAGTTTCCCTGGATTTTCCACAGTGGTTTCCCCTTGTCAGAAGTGCAGCATGCAGATCCTGGTAAGTATAGCATCGAGGTCATAAGTACACATTTGTTTATTATCACCAAGGTGATTGTTTCTTAATATGGAAATGTTAAAGCATGATCTTTTATAAAAATCAATTATACACAGTCAATCAATAGGAAAATATTTAAACAAAAGACCACCATCACTATGATTTTATATAAAGACTTACAAGGTGTTCATTTACCACTAGTCCATAACGAAATGAAATGGGGTTTAACAACCTACTGTTCGACTCCAACTGGGCTAATGAAGACTGGCATATGCCATACAGTGTGCTATGAATCAGTATGAAGGAAATTTTGCCCAGGCAACGTCATAATGGCCTACTCTTACATGTATATCGAATACCATCTGGAGAGGGATCTTTTACGTGCATGCCAATGTATATAAAGGACTTTGGTTTTTCATATCATCTGAATGACTAGACAGCTGTCCTTGTCAGGCCCTCCTTCCTGCAGCACTGACAAGGGGAACCACATCAGAAGATCCATGATAAGGACGTGTGCCACGTCCTCCTGCTCCTTTTCATATTCAGACGAGTTCAGGAGAGGGAGAGTATGGTAAGGTCTGACAGTACGTTGTTGATGATAATAACAATATTAACAAAGATAACAATTTGTTGAAGAATCAGTCCTATTGCCTTGTATTAAACCTAGTAAGTTTTTTGGTGTAGGTGCCAGATGGTAGAGGTCATGGAAAAAAAACTCACTACATACATGTAGCATGGAAACATTTTTATACAACCTGAAACAATACCTGCCATGGATAAATTAAAATTGGCAGGCAAAGCTCAATGCGATCAGCTCAATCACTACGATTGCCAGAGTTAAAACCTAAAAAAAATGTCCTGGCAAGACGTCATTTTAGGCAGAGCTGCCAAATAGTAAAAAAACAACTTCAAAATACCTCCTCAAAATAATTAATCACTGACTGACATGTGTTAACAGACGCCATATAATGAAGTGAAGCGCCCTCTGATACATGAGAGAGCCCCTTTTTTGCCATTCGCAGTAAATGCTATTCACCCCATTTGCATTTGAATAAATAGTATTTTTATACTACAGTCAACAAATTTTGTTACCAAGATGGTATGCAATCATCTAAATTTTCAAAGGCGGTATGTAATCATCTATATGTAATTTTTCAAAAGCGGTATAAAACAGAAAAAGAAGAAAGATTCATTATACTCTCACTTGCTCGAATTCTGCTCAGAAATAAATCCTACATGTATTTAATGAAGAGTTGTCATAAATATTTAATCTCTACATTTGACGGATATTGTTTGTTATAATAATTTATCAACTTTTGGAAACAATCACCCAAATGATCTTTATATAATAGAGCCCAGTTGTTACTTTACATGGTATTTGTTTGTGTCTGACTATGGTATTTCTAGGTCAAACAATGCACATCACCGTTATATTATACATTTGTTATATAACACAATATACATTCTTTTTTTATATTCAACAATAAAAATATTGTTGTGATTACTCAGTCTAAACTTAAAACCATATAAAAAGTTGTATTATACCTTTGTCTCGGTGGTTGTGCTTGGCTTGATAGTTGATGTAGGTGGAGTGGAGTTCACAACTGGTACTGGTGATGATTTCTCTGTCACAGGTACCGATGAGGCTTTCTTTGTCGCAGGTACTGGTGAAGATTGACCTGATGGTGCTGCTGTTGATGTTGAAGATACTGGTTGATCAGTACCATTTGCCTGTCGTTTATAACGATGATTGCTCTCTAAACTTTGATGTTCTACTAATGTTTGTTTGTGATCAGGTGATATGTGTAACTTATATTCAACATCTTAAAAATAAACAAACAGAAACAAAGTTTACTAAAAGACAAAATGTAATTATTGAGTAGAACAATTTTATACTATTTTTTATAAAATTCCTTATACATGTATGTCACTTTTATGTTAGACTCCTACTTGCCTACCCTTAGGAGAGACATGGTGGCTCAGTGCATATGGTGCTACAAGTAGGATCTAAGTAACTAGAATGACCTGCACTTGTCTGATTGGTGCAAAAAACATGTTAAATGAATCACATATTTCATTTCAATAAATTGTCAGGTTCAGCTACCTGTATATGTACATATAGTATGTACTAAGGATATGCTTGCGCAGTGACTAAGATAAATGTTTGTGGGGGCGAAGGAGTTTGGAACAAGTGCTTTTAATTTTGGTTTGTGGGTTAGGATTTTTCTGGATGTTTAATATAAGGAATGACTTAAATTTGTGTCTGTCATTCTGCATCCTCAAATGGAAATCCTGCATACACTGGTGCTTGTGGTACATGTACCATACATTTATATTTGATATAATATGGTGAGGGGGAAGTGTCAAATCAATAACAGAAATTTATTAAGACTAAAGTTCATATAGCCAATGGAAGGGGTTGACATGGTCTGGATTTGGAATTTTACTGGTTTATAACTTTGATTTATTCTTAAGTTTGAACAATCTCACAAGGTTGTAAAATTTATGTTGATAACTTCATCCTATGCTACAGGCTTATCAACTTAAGTTTTTACAAAATTTATTATCCGAAATTATTCAACTCAATACTAATTCTTATATGCCCTAATAATAAATAATGTCAAAGAGTTCAAAAATATTTCTTCAGCTCATGCCTAGGTAACCACATGAAGCATTCCAGCAATCTGAAAAAATATGACTTCTGGCCATTCAACTTGCCTTTTGTCCGTCATTTTCCAGAGTGTTAAAATGAACTTTGAAAATCAGATTTAATAATGTGTAATTATAGCGTCACATAACTGTAATCGCAGGAAGAACAAAGCTATAAATGATCAGTTTCGTAGACAGGATTTTGTCACGTGACGACTGTACATCACACAATCTCGATTAATAAGACATGATGTGTATGCAATGGAGAAACAGCAAATATTTACTATCATAGTACCAATCAAGAAAATTGATGAAAGTAGACTTCAGAGGTAACAGAAACTTTTTATGTTGAAAACCCAAGTCATTTATAAATTAATGGTAAAATTCAGTTATGGTCTCGGTCAAAGAGGCTAAGTTTGGGTAGGATGGAATGTTCGAAATACGCTGTACTGTGAAAAATCTAACGCGCACACAGTATGACATAACAGACCAAAATCAATATGTCAGAAAATTATGTTGTGATAAAATAAATATCATTGTGTATTAGACTGATCACTGATCCTATTAGCGAAGAGGAAATATAAAACAGGCTGAATGTTTAAAATCTGGATCATTCCCCCGTGCAGTTGATTAAATAATGGCATTACTTATATATATTACCCACTCAGACTGAAGATATCGATTCAAGCTTGTTATCAAAATAAAAAGGTTTGGTTCTTGTCCCAAGACACCAATAATAGAAAAGAAACCAACCGTAATGTATAGTAATATTTCTAACAGTCGTAATACATCTTTATACACAGACGCTTTCTAATAAATCTACAATACATGTACGTACATTGTACAGTAAGTTAAAAGTTTTCATGGTAAAAGTTCTAATTACTAAAAAAGTAAATGAAAGATGTATACATGACATGTAGATGTGTGAATGATCTGTACACGTAAATCAAATATACCTTTATATGCACTAAGTTACAAATGTATCTTTTGGTTGTCTTGTTCGACATACCCAATATATACATGTACATGTATGCTAGGTACATTATCTTGCTATCGACAAAGGATCTTAAGGCAATCCTTTCAAAGCTGAAAATCTTAATTGTATAATCAAAATAAAAACACAGCTGTAACATCAATATTAACAAAAATCTTTGTACCAGCACATGTCCGTCTTCCATTAGCCCAGGTTAGGTGCAGAAGAGTAGGACGTTAAACCGTACATGTACATGTAGAAACCTTTCTTTAGTTCCGATATTCATAAGCAGACCAACAAAAAACCTTTCCTTTTTGTCAGTTTTAAGCAACTTCAAATGGGCTTACAGTTCTTGATCAATTTCTGACAGATTCCCTTCCACAAACACCTCTTGTCTAATTAGAATTTCCAAATTAATCTCATCTACATTTGCTGGATCCTTCTAAACTTAACACTGGAATTGTGTCCTAATTCATATTACGTATTGCCATTTAAGAAAAATGCAGTTACTAATGAATATCAATACAGCGCAAATCTGTTGTGATTGTGCATAAATTTGGGTATATATGAAGGTCTAAAATAGTCTTTCAAAAACAGAATACTTTCAGACTGTGTCGGGATACATGTACATACCCTATGTAAAACCCATGCAAAAACAGGGTTTTATCATACTTGATTCTTTAGATGAACAACAACAGCCTTGACAATGGCTAGGGAGAGAGAGAGTGAAATGGGGTTTAACGTCCACTCGACACAAACCAGGCCATTTCGGGACTAACATATGGTTTAATTTTATTTCAATAATTCGCTTGCGCGTAGGGGTCTTTAGCAGTGGGAGGAAACCGGAGAGCCTGGAGGAAACCCACGAGGTTGAGAAGGTGCCCCTATCTCCATGCCACATACATGTACGCTCACACCAGGGATAGAAACCACAGCCGCAAGCCAGAGGTGACCGGTTAGAGGTCGAAGCGTGGCACTCTAGACCACTAGGCCATCCCAACCCCCCCAATGGCTAGGGAATCAATCAAACACTTTGAAAGTTTGGACTACATAATTTAAATTCTTTATTCTGGTTAATGTTAGTTTGTTCCTCTCTACGCTGGTAATGGGTATTTTAATATAATTACAATACACTAACTGTCTCAATAGCCAAATAACATTTCCAAGAGACAGCTTTTGACATTTATCTTTAACTGTATTCTAATATTTATAACTGTGACAAAGTTATCAATAAAATTGAATAGGTCTATGTTTGGTATTGAACTGTTAAATCTAATAACAAAATCGAAGCAGACAAAGACTAGTTTTACAAATTTTTTACTGTCATTAAATCATAAAAACCACAAAATGAAAAACATACACATAGATCCCTGTTGATGTCCAAGAACTATATAAAACAAAATACCCTGTGAATAATTTCACAAAATGTTGTTTATTATGATTATTAAGGGAGAGAGCATAGGGTTTGGGGTCTACTTAACGCATGGGTATTCCTTCTGAGAATTATGTTCTGTATTGGTATCTTTTATTAATCATACACTAATGTTTATCCATTTATAAATTAATTTTCACGATTGTATGTACACATAAAAACTATAAACAAAACTAATACCCTGCTGCCCCCCACCCTGGATCCGTGTCTGCCATATACACATATTGTTTTGGTAATCTATCAAGTCTATATTCAGGTAGGTTAAGATGTTATCTAACACCAGGTAGGTATATTATCACCATGACAAAGAAAATAGCTCACTCATGGTGATCATATAATATCTTATTTCAATTAGTCATACAAACAAATATAGTTACATCACATACTGAAGGCGGGACAAATGTTAATAATCTTCCTGATATCTGTAGAAAGTAGATTATGTGTAGTACTACATGAAGAAATTAAGGAAATGTTCCCTCCCAGTGTGAACCCATGAAATGAGTCCTACATCCTCAATTCACAAATCCAAGAGGTTGACTGGCAATAAATAACAAAACCTCATCTCTCAACCCTCCGTGTTTTGAGATAAGAGATGATCCTATTTAGTTCCATTCTCGCAAAAATTAAGCAAAATTGACAATATTTTTCATCAAAACAACGATTGATTATTGTTAATTTACTTATAACATTTCTGCCACATCCAACTTACAAATCCCCTCTTTTTGAATCATAACGATAGCAGATTGCTTTTTCCGACATCTTAAATTTACGACGTTAACACATAAAAGCAGGGCCTCGTGTGCAATAGCCAATCAAAGAACTAACCTGATCGGAGCTGCGCAGGAGTAATACGCCGTAGCCCGTAATTATAAATGTTCGAGTCAATTTTGACAAAAACAACGCCTGATTTACTTTTTCTTGTCAACATTTGCTGATAAATGAATGTTGTTTCAGTAGATTGGGCTGCGTAGGTGTGTAATAAGTACTAATAGTATAAAATCAACTTATTTTAAAGATGGTAAATGCATTAATAAAGAAATTGAGTTTTCCACTTGGAATTAAAGGCATCAAATCATAGCTAAAAACAAGCACATAGTATATTTCAACATTTTTGGTTACACTCTTGTAGCTAACTGAAAATAGTGTTTAGAAAAGCATGAAAAGTTTTTGGATCTTGTGTAAAAACATGTATACCCAAACAAGTAAATAAAATCTCAACCAAACAAGGCACTCAAAATGATACATTAAGAGTATATTACAGCATACACTACAGATACATGTACCATAAGTCACAAGTGAAAATAAATATTTATATAATATGTGTATGGTCTGTTTAACACCATCAATAGCTGGATAGAATCAGGATATTATATGTCAAAGGCCCATACGTGGCACACTTTAGTAACACAATATATATCCTTGAATTCACATCCACAAACAACATAATAAATAATTCAAAAATAATATGCTTGTGTAATAAAGATACAATTCCAACAAAATCAATAAAAAAATTCTTATTTAGATTTAACCCCAAAAATTTAGTAAACAATTTAGAGAACAGAAACATAATCCCTGCTAATGCAGAATAGATCTTTGTGCCATCATTATGTACAGTACCTTTACCATATGGATAGTAATTAAGATTTATTGTTCCGTCAGACGTTGACAGACGATTACCACAGAATTTTTAAATGGCAGCATGAAATAGAAAGTAATGTGAACTTTACATGACGATAAATGTAACTTATATACATGTACCTTTTGCCATTTGTAAAACTAGGTTCGAAAGTCTACATGTATATTCAACATTTATTCTGGAACATTGGATCTTTAATGTTCTTTAGTAAGACTACATCTACAAATCATGGCAATCATACACTATGTTATCTTCTCCATTTACATATTTCAGACAATTTCTAAGTTTTCATGGCTCAATACATGTTAAAATGGAATTAGAAATCTATGAGTGGCGGGTAGCCGTCCCAGATTTCTCCCAAGAAGCTACTAGTTTCGTTCATTTCGAACTCATCAGGCTTAAATGAAATTGTGCGGGTGTTCCCTTTAAATAGTCGTTGGGGACCGGAGCACAAAAAGGATCTTGGATGGACCTGCGAAGTGCTGTGTCACAGGAGCAACTGCTTCCGTTTATGGTGAACAGAGGGACGACTAAAGAATTGTCGTTATAAAATGCTGATTTGCATAGACTCTAAGCAAGGCTCCCAGCCCATTTGACTGTGTCGTTTAAAATTATATAAACAAGTGGGGAATTATTTGGATAACCGGACTGGGTTGCTGAATGATGCGATATATGTACTAAGCTTTTCTAGTATTAGATTGCATAAATTGGAACTCGTCCGGACATGCACACTTAGTCTACAAGTGATTATTAGATAACTTCCTTGTTGGATTTAATGGAATCAAATAGAGGCCTGTCAAAAGATTAGCATATATCTGATTTACTTTTTCTGCAGAATGGTGTCAAATTTTTATCTTATACTTTAGGGAACTGAATCAGTCTGGTTTGATAGTTCTTTTACTTAGAGATTCAACTTTCACAACAGTCCCCCAATTGACAATCCAAGACTATATTGGCTAATCTATGTAAACGTATTCACAATATTTGCAATATTAACTCTTTCATCTACCCCACTACCTAAGGTCATAAATTCTGTATTCTTTTATTCAACTGTTATAGATATACATCACATTTTACAAACCTCCATCTGCTTAAATGTACATTAATTGATGCATCAGTGAACCCAGCACGACAGATACATATATATATGCTCATTTTGTTCTCTATGTATTTGTTCTTGGTGTATTCAAATTTAAAACATGAAAATGTATGACACAAAGTCTTAGAAAGTGTGCATAGAGCATATAATTGGCTTCATTTGGATTTTAGAACAAAAATAAGGCAGTTAAACATGCATTATGCCAGAGCAAAATCTGCCTATTGTAGGTCTTTCTTTAGGCCTGAAATGTTGTAAAAACTATTAATTAGACATTAATTAACTTATTCAGACCATAATCAATTTTGGATGTCGAGGCTAGCATGAGATTTTCGTTGGATTGTAGTTCGGTTTGCTGAAATATTTTCCTTTGTGATTTACCAATAAAAATGGATAACCGAGACTACTGGTTTTGTCTTACCGAATTTCGCAATGATGACCGAGGCTAAGCGGAACTTTCATTCGCCTAGTTTTAAGTTAATTGTGGATCAATTTGACTGAAATTTTCAGCAAATTGCCTTTACATTAGCTAGTTTTGAACTATTGTAGTGAGAACTGCCAACTCGTTATCTAATCTCCCATAATGTATCTTTAAATCAAGCTCATCTAAAAATGATAAATTAACAAAGTGATATTTTGAAATGTAGACTTCTTCAATTTGGATTTTAAAAAAGTGAGAGAGAGAGAGAGAAATGGGGTTTAACGTCCACTCAACACAACCAGGTCATTTCGGGACTAACATACGGTTTCAATTTTATTTTCAATAATTCGCTTGCGCGTAGGGGTCTTTAGCCGTGGGAGGAAACCGGAGTGCCCGGAGGAAACCCACAAGGTTGAGAAGGCGCCCCTATCTCCATGCCACATACGCTCACACCAGGGCTCGAAACCACAGCCAAGGGGCCAGAGGTGACCGGCCAGCTAGAGGTCGAAGCGCGGCACTCTAGACCACTAGGCCATCCCAACCCCCCTTTAAAAACAATCTAATTAAAATATAGATCTATATTTCGTTTCGTTTTTTATACTTTCGATGGCCTACACTCATGTAGATCTAACTAGTTATAGTGGAAGCTCACGTTCTATGACGTCAGGTATCAAGCACGGGACATTTGACCCGATAAAGTCAGTCATTCGATTAACCAATTAGCGACCGCCACGCTTTTCAAAATCCACTTTTGTTTTGTTTTGATTTCTATCCGCTGGTGTTTATAGTATAGACGTCATTGGCTGGTAATATCTACCCACAGTTCCACGCATGAAAAGGTCAAACGGTCGATTCGACAGACCATTTGATTGGCTGACCCCTCATTTCAGCCAGAACACGAATTAAATACCGGTAACAAGTCCTCCAGATCCAAGAGTAGTAAAGACAAGTAAAAATGAAATTTTGAACTATAAAAAACGAAACGAAATTGGATCTGTGTTTTAATCAGATTGCTTTAAAAAAAAGTACATATCATACATGTATCATGTGTTGTTGGATGACAAGCTGTTTAAAATATAATGTCAAAAGTTAAATCCAATGTTGACATATTTCAACTGATTCTGTCTTTCACTTACATATATGTTTCTACACAGTAAGCCAAAATTGAAACCAAAATAAGTAAACAAGCTAAATTCCTATTATTCTTTGCTACATTATATTTAGTACATACTCCTGCAGTGTTCCGTTTGATTAGAGGTAATCCCACTACTCACTGCTGTAATGAGTGGATATTGTTGTTTCAATTTTGATTGGTCAATAGTCCGACTAACAACCAATGACTAGCTGCTTTACAAAAGCTTTACATTTAAAACGAGTGCCATTTTTGGACCAAATATGTTTACATAACGTTACGTCATGGCTCACGATTTTATTATGCCCAATTAACCCGTGCATAGCAGAATACTGCAGTAAAACTAATTGCGTGACAAACGAGGCTATCAAGTCGAATGAAATGTAAACAATGCTGCTTTTAAACGAACATACTTTCACCGTTTTTAATACCGGCACCATCAATCACTGTCCAAAGTTTTAGGGAAGACCCAGATTAAACGTAGGACTGTCATGTTGATTGAACAGGAAGAATAGAAACACTACCTCAAAAGTTCAAGAATCAGAAGTCAATCCAGCAATGGGCAGAGAGGGATTTCTCTGGCCATTGCTTCAGGAATGTATTTAGTACAGAGCTAGCACTATCATCGCTAATCAGAATAGCAACAAGCAAGACAAACCCATTCTCTATACTATATTTGGCACTAAATCAAGTACCGGTACATGTAGTAGTAAGAATTGGTGACATTAGCTCCTTTAATTGATAAGAATAGTTAATTACACAAAACAAGGTTGTTACAGTCATGGTGCATCAAACATACACATATTAATATAAACAATCAATTAAATCACATTTTGTTGAAGTTAAGAATAAGAGCATGTTCCTTAAGCAACATCCGCGAGTTTTACAACATCTAACCGTTGCTTCAATACTTAGCAATTCCTGAACTTTTGCGCACGTTGTGTAGACACGTGACTTATTAGCATTGTCCAATCTGAGGTCCTGGCACATAACACACTGTAAACAAACAAGTATACAGACATTGAAAGTTATTTTTTTTAAATTGAGAAACTCACGGAAAACCATGACATCGAAAACCTTGACATTGAATTGATCAATCTTTGAACTTTGCAACTCGATTGTCACATGTAGACATTTTAGTTAGAAGCGTGAGTCTTAGTATTCACGACGACCGATGAATCAGATAGGTTCCCAAGCTGGGCTTGTTGCCCAATCGAACTTAGTGACAAAATATGCAGGGTATTACGTGAACGGCTTGATAAGATGTACGTAGTTAAGATGAGATCAAGCCTTCTATTGAAGATGGAATAAGAGTAACACTTTTCTGTTTATACACACAATTTAATCATGCGTACAGGTACCTCATGAGGTTACCATTGATGACATGAACATTGATGTCGAAGGAATGTTCAGTGTATGAATAAGTTTTGATAGTTCATTTGTATACTTTTATCTATGTCTAAATACGAACATTAAAACGATTGATCATAATCGATGATTATAATGTACAATGATGGGTCTTTAAAAGCAAGAAGCTTAAATGAACTGGACATGGCATGATGACATCATTTTACCATTATGATGATTGTAGCCAGTGATACCATTTTGGTAAACCCAAAATATTAGAATTAGTGGTAATTCATTGAGTGCAAGTGAATAAAACTTCTTAAATATAAAAAAAACCCCAAGAATAACATAATATCTCATTATCCCAGAGGAAATCTGTTTTACACAGTAAAAGCAACACATATAAATAATAAATTATAAAGTTATAATAAATCATGTAATGCCTATATAGTCATAGAATTAAAAATATCATCTCAAACAGAATATCCTAAATAAATACAATGTACGTATACAGCAGATTGTATAGAGTTATGAATATATCTAAATGTACATTTAATAATAAAGTATATAACTTCTATTGTTATAGAATTAAAAACAGCCCACATAAGAGATTGAATAGATTTATGAAAATTTCGATACATACAATATTTGATATGAAATGAACGATTGCGATATTAAAATACTGTGTTAAATAAAATAGAATATTATGTAAGAGTAAGAGAGTACATGTACATGGCTTCATCAGAGCTGTTTTTGCAAACACAAAGAAACCGTGAATGGATGATAACACTCAAATCCGGTGAGATTCCCAATCTGGGTGTAGAGGTGTGTGTGTGTGTGGCTACCGGTATGTGTCCTCCGTTCCAAAAACATGCACCATTAAACATTCTTCCTTGTTTGTTGGCTTTAATTCTCAGTGGGACAGGAAACCAGTTAACGCTGCTGGTGATGGATCGACTTATTGTAATATGGCTGCTGTCAAATTTCCTCTGATTTTGGTTACGATTTAAATAAGTTAGCAGTTTGAACCCATTTAGGATCATAATTCCACATTTAGATCCAGATAATATTTGTTGGGGTGGACAGGGCAGCTACATGTATGTGCCCTGGTTTCGATGGGCCCCCATCGGGGTGAACAATGATGAGAAAACAAAACTAGTTTGATTCACTATTCCTGCACCTCACTCACACAGATGACAGACTATTCTTCTCCTCAGATAAAGGTCATTATTTTTTCAGTGGATATGAAGATGAATTTTATTCATTTTGAAAAAAAATATATGTCAAATTATGCTTTCCAAGTCTGGCGCATTTAAGTTCAATCGGTCGCATTCACAGACATTTACGTCATAAAGCAAAGAAATGAGGCACAGAAAAAATGGCACCCATAAAGCAGAGTGGCATCAGACAGGTTTATTACACTGATATTTATAGTGTTTAATCCATTATTCAATTTAAAGCCTGAAAACTATCATAAAATGCAGAATGGCAAAAACGTAATGGGATTTCAGGAACCCTGATTTGTTGACTAGAAGGCAAAAGGATCTTGTCACGAGAAATGTATCTCTTTTTTTTCACATTGTTCGTCTGCACCTGACATATTGACAAAATAATTAGAGAGACACGGTTTGGGGTTAACCAATATGGCGTCGAAGACTTCACCAATATGACGTCATGACTACATGGTTTTAAGCCATTTTTGAACTAAAATATGGTACAATCACATTTCAATAGATCGCATGAGCATAGTAGTAGCGTAGGCACTAATATATGGTATTGTTTTAATAGCTCACTTGAGCATAGTAGGCATCTTTAGCAGTGGGAAGAAACCTGAGGACCCATTACTGCATTACTCAGTCTTTGTAATATTAGAAAATAATAATATAGACAAATGAGTTTTTATACAGAATTGGAAAGTAAATATTGATTTATACTGATCAAACTTAGATAAAGCATAAAAAATTTTCAAAATTTGATTCTACTTTTGTCTGATTTATATTGGGAAAAGGATATTTGAGAACCATATAAATATAAACTAACTTAACAAATTAAAACATCTTATGTCTCATTTATAAAAGATACATGTACTTTGCTCATAAAGATCACTTCTGAGTTAGCACTGTACAATGTGTTTACTTGCCGCAAATGGCATAAAATGCAAATGATGTTTTATACAACTTAAGTAGAGATATTATCATGTTATCATACATTCAGAGATCATAACAAGCATGGTGTCATATGTTTAGAGATGTCACTGTGAGCATGTTATCATACACATACATTTAGTTAGAGATCTACGTACAGTGTAAACATGTTGATAATGTACATGTACAGTGTAAACATGTTGATAATCTACAGAGTAAACATGTTGATAAATGTACAGTGTAAACATGTTGATAAATGTACTGTAAACATGTTGATAATGTACAGTTAGATTATAGATGTCACTGTAATTATACCTTTCATTTACATTTAATAATGTCTGTCGCTGTGAAATCCCTAAATGATTCCAGTTCCTTAGATGACATGCATCATCATTACAATGTCTGAGCTTATTCAAAATTCATTAACAAAGATACGTCATTGTGAACACTACAGACATTACAATGTTCGATATGATACATTTTTAACAATGTCACTATGATTCAGGGTGACACTACATATTGACGATACATGTAGAGATGTCACTGTAATTATATGTTATAATACATTTAGAGATATCACTAGACACGGAACATGTATGTCACGAAATATGATGTGCATTGAATATGCTGCTATAATTTATAGATTGTTTGTTCATGTAGTAATAAAAGACTGGTAAATCAATATAATCTGATCTCATATTAACAATCAATATTGACTATATTCTCCATTCGCACACAATATCTTAACATAATCATGGTTTAAGCTTTATTGGCTACAAGTAATTTTAATCTGATGGTACCCACTACAATATCATTTTCATCTTAAATACCATTTATATGTAGGCCACTTTTGACTTAACAATCCTAGAATATAGTGAAATATAAGTTATAATGATGTACATGTGTGTGTACCATGCTTTAGTGGCATTTAATAACAAGTTCCATGTACCTGTACATGTACATGTTGTAATTGTATACATGTCATTGCAATAATGTATCATAATTATGTACATACATGTAATTGCAAGAATGTATCATAATGCCTGTATACATTTTCTTATAGTTTCGTGAATGGTGATTCGAAAAACCCATACTGTGAAGTGAGACAATGGTTGGTCCATCATATACATTCCAAAGAGAGAGATAGAGAGAAATGGGGTTTACTCTTTACTGTCAACTCGAAAAAAACTTTGGTCAATTTTATTTCAATAATTTGCTTGCATGTACATGTTGGGGTCTTTAGCAATGGGAAGCTACCCTAAGACCCAGAGAAACCCATGAGGTTAGACATACAACCATACACCTTGTCACATACAAGATGAGAATGGAACCCACCTCACTTGACTGAAAAACAGATCTTATGATCTAAACCATTCGACCACCTAACCCCTCTTTATACAGTCTACTAAACTTTTGACTTAATTTAACTTAAATTTAAGGGTATGTGACAGGACTTGTCATTGTACTCGCTATAAACTATAACTTCCGTGCAATTTCTACAGAAGTATATTTAACACTACATGTAACTCTCCAGTGATATGTCAAAACCCAGACGTCTTTAACTATAAGCACTGCATGAAGAAATCATTCAGCCTCACTTCTTCACACAGTTTTATTCATTTATTATACTTAACATACTTTGCAGGTATTCAGAATCCTAAACTGGGGGCTACGTACAGTGTATTTGAATTAAGGTCCATAAAATCCTTCCTGCATAAGGCCTGCACAAAAAGCCATTATAAAAAAAATAATACATCTTTTTAATAAATTTATTTTTTTCACTTTTATGATGGTAATGTTAGGCTTCCATAGAGAGCAAAACTAAAGTAAAACTCCACCCATATGAATAGAAATGTTTTACATAAGCCTTCATCACTGAGCTAAAACTGAAATGCTATAGTCAGGCACAGTATAAAGCAAACTTATATTTAGAAATTATAGAATGACTCGTGGGCTGAACAATACCAGTAAGCTTATTAAGAAACCGGTTGTCAATTATATCAAAGATACATAGATATGTAATAAGTTAACTGTAACCTTATAAGCCACAATTGACAATGTAATATAAAGACATCCCAGTTTTTATAAGGTTTCTAAATTTAAGAAGCGTGTTTAGAGCTTACACTAAAGTTTGATGTCAAAATGTCAAAATATAAAGCCCTTTAGGATATGGTACATTACAAAGCATGTAGCATGATTGAATAACGAATGGTGTTTGAAATGAATATTTTTAAGACATGCTCACTGTTCAAAACAATTCAACGCATTAAAAATCTGAGGACAAAAAATCATTGTTACAAATTCACTAACAGAATTATCCATATATTTGAGTACCTATTTACAACTTAGCCAAGAAAATGCAAGATGGATAATAATTTAAAACCAAAGGGGGAGGGTGGGGGGCCATTGCTCTCATGACCTCTACTTGGTTCACCTGAAATCATATTTACCTGAGCTTAAGCTTTTTATTCTTTGTCTGGCCCCGTCATTTTTTAAAAAATAACTCTTCTCATCAAGTCGTCAGTGTCCAGGTATTATCCATATGTAGAGGTAGTAAGGTTCTGTATTTCACTGTGTTACAAGTACAATGTACATGTAGGTACCGGAATAAGATTGTATTACATGAAACTACAGTAAATGTAATAGACATGTACACATGTACATGTATGTACATTGTAAAGTGAGCAGTAAATATCATACAGAAAAGGATTAACTCTCCTATTAGAGAAATTTTTTTATATATAAATTGTATGACAGCATCAGCAAGCCTGGAACTAGTACATAACTCTAAGATTTTTAACTTTGTTCTGCACATGTATTAATAATATCAATAAAAAAGACAAATCAGTGCTGGACAAAAAAACTAGCACCTGATGTTTTGTCAGTGACAGGCACTAGTACCGGATTTCATTTCCAGGCTTGAACGACATGACAACAAAAACTCACCTAAGTAAAACATAAATGGCTTGGCAAGATTTTTATTTAGGTACCAGTACATGTACATGTGTACAGTATAGGCGTGTAGAATTTAAAGTAGAGGATGGCTTAGAATTTTCTTTTTCAAATCTTTAAAGTTTCAAATATTCATTTCAGTCAAGCACCATGATTCAATTGAATCAAGCTGTATGCTTGATCATCATTAGACTGGCCCAGTCTCTTCTATTTATTTTACATTTCGATTTATATAAAAGTAGTAATTTTTAGTAAACCAACACTTTCGTTTCCATTTGTATAAAAAAAAAAATTTGAGTAAACCTGTAACCAGCACCAGAGACTGGACAATTTGCGAGCTTCACAATAAAATGGGCGTTTCTTGTCCTGTTTTACGTTGTTCCTTATTTGGAATGATTGACAGTTGTCAAGCAAGCCCCGAGTCACGTGACACGAATTTGTAAATGTGATGTCTAAGATAAATTAAGTTCGATATTTACCTTCATGAATCATGCGTCTCGAATGGAGTGCAAAGCAGTCATGCTGAAACCGTCTGCGGGCTGATGTCACGTTTTTGTTTCCATTCGCCATTCGGCTTCGTCCCGATACGCATGAACTGGCTTCGTTAAGTTGTTATAATGATGTCGTGTGTAATTATTTATGTTCATTCACCTCATCCCATACGTTGTATCCGTTCATTCGACATATATTATCATATTGTCCGTCAACAAAATTCTTAGATCGTTAAAGTATCACTAAATAACAATAACTGTTATCCACAAACATCTCGCACCTACACCAGTTTGCCAGTGCAAATGCAGTAATCCCGTGCACGACGTCACACGACCTACATAATGCAGATTGACCTACTAGATGAGAATGAAGCTCTATTTGCCCAGTCTCTAGAGATAACGTTTTTTTTTTTTTGAGAGGACTGGCCAATTTTTGGTGTGTGGAGAAGACTGGCCACCAGTCTAGATCATCATATAAAACAACTTCATAATCGAATATACCATACACATATTCAAACCAGGATATAAAGCACATGCCACGGACATTGTCATGTACAAATTCATTATCTGCAAGGAACAATTCCTCGAATACCTGTCATTTTGTCTAGCACCAATTTCAAAATGTCAATACAACGAAAATCACTATTTCTATACATTGTATGGACCATCACATTTAGTTGTTATAATGGCATGTAAATTCATCATGTTTTATATGATTTGTATTCAATGACTGTATGATTTATCAAGCTTATGTGTTAGCCCTCAAGAAATATACGAAATCTCGGTTAAAGAGCATAATAAATCCCACCACATCCCTGGATTAATAAAATCAAAATCAAGTCACTAGTGGGACAGTAAGCTTATTTCACATTAAAGACAGCTACAATAGGAACAGAAATTAGATTATAGCGCTGTCTGATTAAATCAGAATATCAATCATTCAATCAAATGTTCTTTTTTCCCTCACATATGTAGACCATGCCTGTCTTCTATAAGACATAATCAAAGCTTCTTATCACATTTCTTTCATTTACTGGCTTATTTGCCATCTTGAAAAGTAGTGAAATAAACTTTGATTAAGCTTTTTTTATCCAGTGAATAACATAAAATGGCATATCTGTATTCTACATTCCTTTCCTTAGGTTTGTTTTGTGCAGTATTGGTTTCATAATGTTTTTGCCTTCAAAATGTCTAGAATTTGGTGAATGATTTGATTCAGGGTCTTACAAAATGAACATTTTAATATTGGGCATGTACATGTACCATAAAAATTAAAATTGTCACTCTCACTAAAAGCGACAAATTTAATTTATTTGGTTTTATAAATCCATAATGAAGACAACTACCCGTATCTAAAAGAGTGGGGTCAACTTCACGATCATGTCTTTAGATAATTAACAAAATAACATTGGGCATGTACATGTAGATGATCTATATTTGCATCAAAAATAAAATAGTCACTTTCACTAAAATTAGGTTTCATAAATCCATCATGGTTTTACAGGACAACTACATTAACCAGCATCTAAAAGGGGGAGGGGGCAGATTTATGCACTCAGATAATTTAAACAAAAGTTTGTTTGACATCAAGGGCACATAGAAGCTGGACATGCAATGATCTTAATACAAATCATATTGTTTGATGTGGGCAGCTTTAAAAAAGAAATCTTTTATCTCATTTTTCAAGGGCCTTACATGTAACACAGTAACTCTGACAAATTATCAAAAAATTCATTATCAGGAATCTTTGACAATCAAGGGTAATTAAATCAAAGTAGTCGAGGACCAATAAAATAGACTCCATTGTCTCATGAACCTTTATAATAACATTTTAGTAATTTTACAAAATTATTGGAAATCAATGAAAACCAATAAATCAGTGATTACTTTATAAAAAATGTAAAAAAGGCAATTGCATGGCAACTTTTGATCTGAATCCAGTTCGTGAATCTAACTTGATATTTTCTGAATTTGTTTTCTTAATGAAACATGTGTATTATGAATACATTAAGACTAAGTTGGGTTTTTTTGATTATTAGTTGCCTAAGCATCCAAAATAACCTAAAATCAATTTTACTGGCAGTCAGTCATGTACATGTATTAGAAAATTGAAATTTCATGACATGCGGAGGCACCAAAATTCATAGAATAAGATTTTACAGGGTTGGTTGATCATCCAGGCACATTAATTACGTAATATTTAGTAATAATACTAATATCGTTATTTATACCAGTTGCCTACAGTAATTCTTTCAGTCCTGTTTCTAATTTTAAAAATGGAACAAGAATATCTAAGACAATATTATTATATTCAATATAATATACGGTACATGTAAAATATAAGACATTTTTAATTACTACCAATAGTACTAACACAGTACTTACTACTTGTTTACAAGAAATTACAAGTAGGAATTGGATTAAAATTTAAAAGTGTTAAAATAATTCTCATAACTTATAAGTAATAACAATAAACAAACAGTAACTAATGTATTGGGAATCTATACTGAATGAAATCAATATTAATATCAATATGTCACATGTGTAACAAGTAAGACAGTTAGTTACGAAACAAGGTTTATTTAACCATGACTTGTCAGTTTTCAGTCTGTCAGGTAAGGTCAGCAGGTAGAGTTCTAATTAAAATACCTCCATTTACAATCGCCATTTTCACGTCATGCAGAGAAATTTGTGGTGTAAAAATTTTATCAAATTGTCCGGCCAAACTGTTTATATAAATAGCTTACCTAAACAGGTCGTTGAAATCAACATAAACGTCGTTATTAGGAAGAAAAGCCTAAAGAGGCATCTACACGGTGTTGACACTTCCGCCATTGTTGTCCTAAACGAATATTCTTATTTGCATATTATAAAAGGGAATTATGGGTGATGTAGTCTCGGTTAACATAATAACCAATGGGTCTCTTTGCAAACACAAAATGTTTTGACTTATGAATTTAACAATAGATATTTATGTGAAATATTCTTATTATTTTCATTGCATTATTTCTTACTAGAAAAAGGTTGTGAAGTGTTTGTCAACTTTAGACGGAAAACAGTTTTATGTAATGAGCGTAGACTCCTTTTTCCAGATACAGAAATGCTCAACATGAACACTGATGACATGTTTGTGGATTTTTTAGTTCGTTAATGTAATTTTATTACACGTTTACCATATGCTATCAATTATATCATATTAAAATAGCACCTTTTAATTGATCCCTACTCTTTAATAAACCATTTGGTATTATTTAAGAAATAATTACTGATTCAGGGGAGATAAACACATTTAAAAGCCCGCCTGTTCGGGTTGCGTGGGATGGGTCGTAGAAACGCGCAACTTGACGGAATCCTTTGAACTACTTCAGAAGAGCGATATAAAACATAGGTTCAAAGGAAACAAGATTGAATAGGGAAAAAATAACAACGTGAGGAGAAAAAAAAATAAATGTTTCTAAAAAAAATCGTCAAGTGAAAAATCGGATAGATGTCAGGATGAAAAAAAGTTTATAATTGATATTTTTTCCTCGAAAAATCAAAATAAAATCAAGAAAGATACAATATTTTATTCGGGTTGAATAATTTGTTATCTGTTTTTAATGGAGGAAGCCGTTTTTATGGCTGGCGTACGTGTCTTAAAATTTTTAGATATATTTTGCACTGCGAGACCCCAATATAAAATAATAACGATAATTGGATTATACTTTATTTAGTAAAATGTGGTATAATTTATAATAAAACTAAGTAAACTATAACCAAAGAGACGAACTGAATTATTGTGGTTTAACGTCCTACTTTTCTGCACTAACGATGACGGACCGACGCTGATGTATACAGTGGTGGAACCAAATGGGGGCCCTCACCATCCTCTTAATCATAGTATAAAAAAACCCACTTAGTATTCTATTAAAGGGCTAATTATGGAATAGAATGTTATTTTGCGCTCCAAAATGCGGCACAAATCACCATTGATAGCCTAATTTTTCAAAATATTCACCTACATCACAATGAACAATCCCTATATTTCATCAATTCTCTGTCTAACTGCGTTCACGGCAATTCCAACAATGTTGATAAACATTCTGAGCGAATATCCACTGCTGATCAGTGTGAAACCCATAAAACAACCCTTCTTGACCGTTGGCGTGGTGGGGCGGATACAGCAAAAGGAGAAGGGTTTTATAACGGCCCACAAGCCTGCCCAAGGGGCGAAGTCTCCGGTATATTTTCCGATTTTAAACCCCGCTTTGCTGTCGTTACAGTTACAAATCGAAGTCTATTTATTATAGCTGTATTCTTTGGGAGTCTAAGGGGCGAAAGGAAATGAACAATATTTAAAATACAGATGTGACGTCATCCTTTGATGTTGGCGTACCATTATTTCACACAATGTGCCAAGCATAATTATCTATTAATACTAGTTTAAAAACTGGACCGGCGTGACGTATTTCATTGAAATGCACGTGGTGGATAGTGTCTGTATTTTAAAAGGTTTTTCTGCAAGACATTGCGTAATATACAGATATAGCCCCCATGCTATACGCAATCGTGGAATATCAATATATTACTTAATGTTTCGCACTCGAACATTAAACTACAATTAACGTCTTAATTTGCCGAGATTATATATCCTGGATGTATATTGATCAGCAGGTGCGCCGAAAGTACCTATAAAATGTTTTGACGACAATGATAACTGTGGATCTGAGGAAGCTTGACGCCTTGGGATGAAAAGCTTTGTATTTTTTTTTATCCTTATGAAGCTTTCCAAGCGTATAATTTTTGCGATTTTTATTCTGTTTAGCTGGTGAAACTGTTTACGGTTCCCCGTTTTGGGGATTCTATAGAATGCTATAGAATACTACAGGGAAAAAAAATCTATTCGTGATTTTTTGTTTTTTTTACATCACTATAGATTAGAATTAGATGAGTTTTTACAAGTGTCATATCACTTTTATAGAATACTGTCAGTAGCTATAGAAAAAATAACCTATCGATTTATTAGTGCTGCCATGCATAGATATGGTGGTAAAAAACTAAAGAATTGATATTTTTTCTACAGATTTCTACAAGTGTAATTTCCTATAGGATTTTATAGAATACTATAAAGAATCTATGGCAAAAAATGAACTTACCGAAGTAATAGTGCTGCTATAGAATTAGGGGTACAAACTAGTGTTCTGTAGAACTAACATGTATCTTTATTCAGAAAAAGAAGAATATTTTTTTCTCACAGTTTTTTTGTGGGCATTCTATTGTTTTCTGCAGAAATTATATGTATAAATACTATAACACATACTTTAGAATGTGCTATTATTTGATCTGTCTAATTCACTCCGGTGCCATGGATTCTGGAGAATTTTCTTTGCATGTTATTGTGCTCGGGTTCAATATTAATTTTACTTAATTTACTGTGATATGACAAACTATAATACACCTGATAAAAATAGAATCTCAAAATAATCTTTCGGAATTTGGTTAATGTACCATAATATATGTTTACGTGATATGAATGGAATGATGATACATGTTGTCTCTCTAATTGAAGCGAGTTGATGAGATGGGCAAGAAATAATATGACCAATCATAATAATATTATTAACACCATTATGAATGCACACACTAGTATTTGCTCAAAACATATTTTGTTGACAGAACATCCCACATATATTGTTTACACCAAATAGCCATACAGTGTGCCAAGGTTGAGTTTCCACCAGCTCTTTAAAGTGTGGTTTAAGGTCCTATTGTCCTAATAAAGCGAGGCACACGAACTATGTCCTACTCTGACATCGAATTTCAACCGCCAAGGGATCTTTTACGTGTGCATCAGTGTATACACGGGACCTCGGTTTTTCGTTCCATCAGAACGACGGCACAGCTGTTCTTGTCAGACTCCCAGTTATGCACCAATGACAACGAGAAGCCACACCGGCAAATCCCGATGAACTTTCTCGGCCAATGCAGAGATCGAACATGCGACCTCCAGACTAGCAAGCCAGCGTCTCACCCATTTAGCCGCTGTGACTCTCTGTCAAATGTTTATCGAATTCTAATTCCAAAGGTTTTTTTTACATACATGTACACGCTATCGTGTACACTGGATCACGGGTTTATCGTTCAATCCGAACGACATGAAACTATACCTTCCCAGATCGCTCTGTCCCGCACCACTGACAAGGGGTAACCACGCTGAAAATCCCAGGGGAACTGGCAAGGCCATAATGGGGATGTAACCCCAGACCTCGTGATTATAGTGAACCCGCGTCGTACCTTTGTGTTATGGCGGTGACGGTAACAGAAATACGTAAAAGATGCCATTGGGTGAATGCAAGAATTTCTTATTGAAAATATCTACGTGAAATTGAAAAGCTAGGATTTTCATTACATACTTTGAATTCCTGTTTGGATCATATTCTTTGCTCCTTTACTTTGTGAATGTATTTATTCATTCGCACGAGTCAAACTCCATGCAAGAACTCGTAAAATAAAGACGCAAACTTGGCAAAAAGTTCAATTCCATTACTTGCAGATATAGGCTACAGACCATACTTTATAATTACATAATCTTAATTTCCGTGACATCCCATTTCGCTTCTCAATGTTTTCCCAAAACAGAAACATGGTGTGAAAGTACTGATAGGGTCGATTTCAATTCATATATTTCATTTCTCATTCAAATGCAAAGAGGGTACATTTTAGGCGACTTTTTGGCTAGGTAGTGATATTTAACATCCGTGCCAACAGTCTCATTCAACACAGCATTGAGGTCGGTACCTTATGTTTGGTAAATATGAAATGTCATCACAGGTTTATTTCGCTGAGGTATTTACCGATTTGTCTGTTGCCTGTTAAAGTAATGGTGTATGTTGTGCGACTGGCAGAACATTATAACTGCACTCTTCGAAACGCTTGATAATTTGTCACGGAGTTACCCTGGCGTATTGTTACACTACCGGATATAGGACCTCGAATAATCTATCGATGGTTCTATTATTTTAATATCACTATTATACCCGGGCAATTGTGTTTCTGACTTACGACACCACATTCTCTACGTTGTCTATAATACGACACCATCTTGTATTTTTACTCAACACCGTGGCTATTGTATCTATGACGCACGGGAACCATGCTGTATTCTACTCTACACCATAGCTTTTGTATCTATATTGTATTTGACTGCTGCATTTACGGGTCCATATTGCATTGCACGCCACACCCTGGCTATTGCATTTATGACATACAAGAATATGTCTTATAAAGTCTATGGGTTAAGTTAGGCAACATTACCCTTATTTCATTACACAAGATATTGTCATACTATATGGTGGTAGTAGCCTATTTGGTACCACATATTCTTTTTTTCAGTCTTGCTACAGAATAGTATTATACAGAACCTGCAGCCAACTAGTGTTTCAAGGTTGATTTGCCAGTTTTCTTGTCTAATTTTTGTGCTATGCAATTACAGATTCTTACACTATATCTTATGTACAAGTATTGTCATACCATTAGTTTTCACGGTCATTCATAATGTTCTAACTGTTTTGTTTTAATGTTGTTTGGGAGTGGGGAAAGAATTCAAGTTGTTTGCCGCTGTGTTTAACAGTACACTAGAACACAAGGTCTGTCATCGAGCCCACACATGTACAAGGGTTGCCTGTCCAACCTGGTGAGTATTCTCTGGGTCCTCCGGTTACTCAGAAGCAAATTATTGAAATAAAACCTGAAACATATGTTAAATCCCAAAATGACTTAGTTTTGCATTAAGTAGTTTCCTCTCTAATGTTAATCTATTAAACTGACAGATTGGATAATGTCTCAAGTGTGACTGGGTAACTTAAATGTGTTTTTTTTTGTCTAATTTTAGAGCTATGCAAATACAGATTCTTACACTATATCTTATGCATCAGTATGTTTTGTTCTAGATCATAAGGTCTGTCATTGAGTCAAGGGGCATGGTTTCGGGCCCACACTTGTACAAATGATTGAAATAAAACCTGAACCATATTTTAATCCCAAAATGACCTAGGTTTGTGTTGAGTGGATATTAAACCCCATTTCACTTTTCCCTCTCTAATGTTGATCTATTAAACTGACAAATTGGGTAATAAAATGGCAACTATGACCAGAGTTGACCAGACACTCTTTATATAAAATATGGCTCTTGTCTCAAATGTTGACAAAATCAGACACGACAATGTATCAGTCTGTATCACTATATTAAGATATAATAAATATAAAAGGCAGAATAAATTAAGTAAACCAGCTTTATTTACGAGATTTATTTAAGAATAAAGATTAAACAAGTGAGATACTAAATGGCAAAAACCCACTAAAATATCTATACAAAACTTTTATAAAAATACAGAGACTAAATGCTAAAAGAAAGAAAATAGATCTAGCTGACAGTGATTTTATGAGTAAAAATACACAATAAATGCTAAAAGAAAATAGATGTAGATTAGTGTATATGATTTTATGATTGATAATACATAATAAATGCTAAAGAAAGTAAATGGACCAATTGATTGTTGTATGTGAATTTATGATTGATAATACATAATAAATGCTAAAAGTAAATAGGTACATTAAGGTTATCAATTCTATGAGTGATAATATAGGCTACAATAAATGCTAAACAACTAAGTAGACCTAGATTAGATTTGGCGATTCTATGAGGGCAAAATAGATAATATATGCTAAAAGAAAATATATCTAGATTAGAGTTAATGATTTTATGAGTGATAATATACAATAAATAGATATAGAGGAAGTGCATTTATGAGTGAAAATATACACGATAAATCTAAATGGTACAAGAAAATAGATCTAGGTTATATTACGTGATGTTATGAGTAATAATATAATCTGTATTATAAAGTAAATATATATATACAAAATAGTTTATGTACAATTAAAATGAATAAAAACAGCTGCACATATTAAAGTCTTATTTACAAAAGATAAATTAGTGTGATAAACAGTCCTTGTATAGGCCTATTTTAAGATGCATGTCATCTACTGGCAGTGTTAATGGACTGTAATATTTATGAACTGTTATATTTATTAAATGTAATATTGAACTGTAATATATATGAACTGTAATATTTATGAAATGTAATAATGATGTATAATATTTATGACCTGTAAAACTTATGAAATGTAATATTTATGGTCTGTAATTTTATGAAAAGTCATATTTATGAAATGTAATATTTATGACATGTAATATTTATGACATGTAATATTTATGACATGTAATATTTATGAAATGAAAAGTAATAATTATGAAATAATATGTAATATTCGGGTAATATAATATTCTTGGAGTTATTAATATAACAAGACCATAATCAGTGACAATTGTGGCTACAATGATTTTGAAATTCAGATTTCTCGGCTGAACTGTCAGCCCTTTATCTAATCTTCTCTAACTATGTTGATATAATATATACAGATAGCATTAGAAGAAAATAGTAATATATACTTATTTACATAATAAATACTATATTGTACTTCAAAAAAATACAATTCATATTGAAATTCATTTGTCTATAGCACTAGGAATTTTATATACATGTTTCAAAAAAATAGTAAATACATAATAAATCATAAATAAATGCAAATTCAAACATATACAATGATAATAATATATAGGACCTTTATACAAATTGGGGGAATATATAAATAAATGAGAAACTGCACCAGAGAATATATTATATCCCTATATTTAAAATGCCATGAATAAATGAGGAACTAATCTAGACAATATATATCCCTATATTCAAAATGCCATGAATAAATGAGAAACTTGATGAAATAATATATACCGCTATATTTAACAATTTATAAAAGATGCCACGATTACCGGTAATTAAATTTAATGTATATATGCAATATTTTAATGAATATTTTTATTTTTGAAAACAAAACGATGGGTACATTGCTGCCTTTAAAAACTACCTAACAAATAACACTAATTGACTGTATATTTTGAAAAATATTGTTTGAATATTAATACCTGTCTACAATTTCATTACCAAGTTGATTTATTTTATAAAATATATACATGTACATAATATTCAATTGCTTCTAATAAATGATATATATACATGTACATAATATTCAATTGCTTCTAATAAATGATATATATACATGTACATAATATTCAATTGCTTCTAATAAATGATAACCTATCATTTGCTTGTGGAACCCAAGTGCTACATGTATAAGTATTTAACCCCGAAGGTTAATGTTGAAACATCGCTCTCCAGGCAAAATTTTCCTGTGTTGTTGTGCATCAGACTCTATTATCAAGGATAGTGCCGTATTATCATAAAAGCTAATAACTCAAGTACTGTAATAATATCCTAAACATTAACAAAAACATAAGTATTTGAATAAAACCATGGTTTTGTGGAAATCATAAATAATTTAACTAAGAAAGAAAAACAATTTCCCAGTCCTGTACATGAGTACGACAGACGGGACATGGTGAATCCATAAAACGGGGAGCACAAGTTGTACAACAACAGACATGTTTACATGGTCGAAACAAAACAACACGAGTTTCAGATAAACAGATCAGACATCTATCTGGGTTTATAGTAGACAAGTCAACTTGATTGACAGCTGCAGGATCAGGTTGATTTTCTTCTTGATTTTCTTGGTTGTGAACTGAAATATAAAACAACCAACAATTAAAATCATTTTCTATCACTATAATATGGGTGCCATGATGGCTCAGTGAGCAGGTGCTGACAGTGCACTAACCAGGAGTTTATGGTTCGATTTTAGTCATGGCGCAGAAATTTCTTGGTTTCCATTTTGTCGATGATACAGAGTGAGGGCTTGGCAATAAGAGAGAGAGAAATGGGGTTTAACATCCACTCAACACAAACTAGGTCATTTCGGGACTAACATATGGTTTCAATTTTATTTCAATAAATCCCTTGCGCGTAGTGGTCTTTAGCAGTGGCCGGAAA
Organism: Patella ulyssiponensis; assembly: GCA_963678685.1. Classification (NCBI taxonomy): domain Eukaryota; kingdom Metazoa; phylum Mollusca; class Gastropoda; family Patellidae; genus Patella; species Patella ulyssiponensis. The sequence goes on along the minus strand of OY783225.1, from coordinate 84,517,961 downwards.
CTGGAGGACCCGGAGTAAACCCACGAGAGTGGACAGGCAACCTTACTCTTTGTAACATACAACCGGGGATTCGAATCCACGCCAATTGACTCAATGACAAGCTTTATGGTACAGCATGCATGGGCTAACCATTCGGCCATCCAACCCCACGGCTTCGCAATAAACAAGCCTCGTTGTTTGGATGGAATAAAAAAAAAATCGTTGTTTGGATGGAATAAAAAAAACCTCATGAGGCCCAGTGTACACATTTCTGTACATGTAATAGAATTCTTGGCAGTTGGAATTCAAAGAAATTAGATCGAAATGACACTCATGTTCATGGTGATTTCTGATAGTACAGTATTTTGACGAAAAGGGAGAACTGTCAATCATGCACATGCCAGTATTAAGGTTTTCTCAGATACAACCCCTCTGGTGTCTGTCATTTGACCGATTTGTGTTTTTATCAGTGTTTTATTATTACCTTTAATACATGTCTGACACAAGGTTTAAAGAATCAGGTACTGGCTCATTTCTGCCTGACTAAAACTAAACTAAAATTTTTCAGTTTTTGTGTGGATTTAACTTGATACTAATTATGCACGCTACAGGTTACATCTAAAACACAAGCAAAACTAATTATCTTAAATTTTAGCAACAGAAATTATAACTAACGGTAAATTTAACAACAACCTACAAAACAGTTCAACCAATCATTACCTGTAGATTTGATTCTTGTGAATTCTGTAACCAAGTTAGATAACTCTTTTTCATATTTCTGTATTTCAGCCTGCAATTGAGTTTTCTGTGTTTCTAATTCTGTCTGTTTTCTCTGTAACTCTGTTTGGTGTATATATATTTGTTGTTGTAAAGTTTGCTGTAAGTTATCTTCCCTTGCTCTATGTCTGTCAACAGCTGTCTGCAGTCTGGTCGACATGTTCTCAATGTGGCTGTCTTTTTCTCTTATTTGTTGTCTTAACTGACGTTTGGTACAGCGATAATAGTTCAGTTGTTGATCTTTATGGTTCAGTTGTTGATCTTTATGGTTCAGTTGTTGATCTTTATGGTTCAGTTGTTGACTGGCTTGGTTCAGTTGTTGACTCTGTTGGTTCAGTTGTTGACTAGCTTGGTTCAGTTGTTGACTAGCTTGGTTCAGTTCCTGTTCTTTACTATCAATGATAATATTATGATGCTGATTAAGAGAAGCCACAGTAGCCTTGTAATGCTGGTCTTTAACAGTCATCACCTGATCTAAGTTGTCTAACTGTTTGTCTTTAGTCTGTAGCTGTTCATCTTTTAGATCTATGATGTCAACATGTTTCTTTAATTCACCATCAGCTAAAACAGCAGCTTTTAACATTTCAACGCTTGGATATCTTCCACCTATAATATAAAACAACATTTTATCCCAAATATGGAATATGTATACAAACTCCCCTTCCTTCCATAACCATATTTCGTGAGAATTGAGGCCATGGGTCTGGAAAGCTTAGACAAAGATAGGCTGGCACTGCCAGGCAGGATACGCCCACATTTTTGAGAGATGGATAGAGAACAAGCAATACCGAAAGTGATTTTTCCTACATCATTAAGTCCTGTATTTCATACTGTATTGGGAGCAGCCATTTTGTTGGTCAGTTCCAGTCTGATATTCATGAAATTCAAAGCCGACAATGATTATGGTGTGACGGTACACGACCTAGAAATGTTACTTTTCGTCAAAATCGGATAAGAATTGTGACCTGTAGAGAGTCCACAACCATGATATACCATATTTTTACACTATTCGCGTACAAACGGTGACCATTTCGTCCGGCAATTTTGGTACGATTTTCACGAAATTCGAACTCAACCTTCCTTACGGTGCAACAGTAATATAATCAGAGGTTTTTTTTAAATCAGATAATAATTGTTCGAGAGATAGACAGAGAACAAGCAATACCGAAAGTGATTTTTCCTACAATCAAAGGTCATAATTCATTAAGTTACAATTTGATATGCGCAAATATCGAAAAGAATAAAGATCTTTAGGTTATAAACAAGCATTTCAGGTTTCATCAAAATCGAATTAAAATTGTCACCTCTACAGGGTCCACAACTTTGACATACCATATTTTTACACTGTTTGCGTACAAACGGCGGCCATTTTTTCTGGCAATTATGGTCCAATTTTCTCAAAATTCGAACTCAACCTTCCGTAGGGTGTAACGGTGATAGAGTCAAACGTTTTTTCAAATCGGATTATAATTGTGACCTCCAGAGGGACCATAGGCGATTTTTCGGACAATTGGGGGCCATAATTCAGAAAGTTACGATCCGATATGCGCAAATAACGAAAGGAACCAAGATCTTTGGGTTATAACCATGCTTTTCAAGTTTCATCAAAATCGAATTAAAATTGTGACCTCTACAGGGTCCACAACCATGATATACAATTTTTTAACAGTATTCGCGTACAAACGGCGGCCATTTTGTATGGCAATTTTGGTCCGATTTTCCTGAAATTCGAACTCAACCTTCCTTACGGCGTAACGGTAATATAATCAACCGTTTTATTAAATCGGATAATAATTGTGACCACCAGAGGGACCACAAGCTAAAATAAGGCGATTTTGCGTATAATCAGGGGCCATAATTCAGGAAGTTACGTTCCGATATGCGCAAATATCGAAAGGAACCAAGATCTTTGGGTTATAACCATGAATTTCAAGTTTCATCAAAATCGAATAAAAAATGTGACTTCTACAGGGTCCACAACCATGATATACCATTTTTTAACAGTATTCGCGTACAAACGGCGGCCATTTTGTATGGCAATTTTCGTCCGATTTTCCCAAAATTCGAACTCAACCTTCCTTAGGGTGTAACGGTGATATAATCAAACGGTTTTTTAAATCGGATAATAATTGTGACCTCCAGAGGGACCACAAGCTAAAAAGGGTGATTTTTCGGACAATCAGGGGCCATAATTCAGGAAATTACATTCCGATAGGCGCAAATATCGAAAGGAACCAAGATCTTTGGGTTATAAACATGCATGTCAAGTTTCATCAAAATCGGTTCAAAATTGTGACCTCTATAGGGTCCACAAGCTAAAAATGTGATTTTTCGTACAATCAGGGGCCATAATCCATGAAGTTTTCATCCGATACATGCCAATATCGAAAGCAGCCGAGATCTTTTGGGGATAAACCTATATTTCAAGTTTCGTCAAAATCGGATAAGAATTGTGACCTGTAGAGGGTCCACAAACAAATTGTGGACGGACGGACGGACGTTCGGACGGACAGGGGCGACGACAATATACGTCCACATAAAAATGTGGGCGTATAAAAATAGGGACAGGTTTCAAATTCAATAAAGTGTACAGGCCTATTCCACTTCTGGTAAGAATATATCCACTGTCACTGTTAATGATCACTTCTTTCTGACACTTCCACATTGTCACTGTTAATGTTCACTTCTGATGCTTACACATTGTATGTAAAAGTTACTAAAAGCATCCTTAACAGTTATAATTTGATGCAGAGTATGCCATTGTGTATGCAAAATTACCTTCATAGCATAAATCATAAGGAAATTGTAAACCCATTTAGCATGTTTGTCAAACTAAATGATGGTACTGTATTTCACTAGGCAGTGGTAATATCCACATGATTTTGGTTACAGAAAACAATTTGTTTAGTAGCTAAAAATGGTTGTTAAATTCTAGATAGTTAATTTAAAAAACATTCTTTTTTCTTTAAATATGCAGTGCTTTAGATAAATAAATAAGTTTGAAACTTTTATAATCAAATCACACAGTTGTACACCGGAAGACATCTTCACATAAGTATGAAGTGAGCTTAGAAAACATTACTTTTTATACGCCCACATTTTCATGTGGACGTATATTGTCGTCGCCCCCATCCGTCCGTCCACAATTGTTTGTGAACAGTCTACAGGTCACAATTCTTATCCGATTTCAATGAAACTTAAAATATAGGTGTATCACCCTAAGATCTCGGTTCCTTTCGATATTGGCATGTATCGGACTGTAACTTCATGGGTTATGGCCCCTGATTGTACGTTTTTTAGCTTGTGAACAGTGTAGAGGTCACAATTTTGAACCGATTTGGATGAAACTTGAAATGTTTATAACCCATAGATCTTGGTTCCTTTCGATATTTGCGCCAATCGGATTGTAACTTCCTGAATTATGGCCCCCCTGATTGTCCGAAAAATCACCCTTTTTAGCTTGTGGTCCCTCTGGAGGTCAAAATTGTTATCCGATTTAAAAAAACGTTTGATTATATCACCGTTCCATGGTTATGAAGGTTGAGTTCAAATTTCGTGAAAATCGGACCAAAATTGACTGACAAAATGGCCGCCGTTTGTACGCGAATAGTGTGAAAATATGTTATATCAAGGTTGTGGACCTTATAGAGGTCACAATTTTGAACCGATTTTAATGAAACTTGACATGCATGTTTATAACCCATAGATCTTGATGAAACTTGACATGTATGTTTATAACCCAAAGATCTTGGTTCCTTTCGATATTTGCGCCCATTGGATCATAACTTCCTGAATTATGGCCCCTGATTGTCCGAAAAATCGCCCTTTTTAGCTTGTGGTCAATCTGGAGGTCAAAATTGTTATCCGATTTAAAAAAACGTTTGATTATATCACCGTTCCATGGTTATGAAGGTTGAGTTCAAATTTCGTGAAAATCGGACCAAAATTGACTGACAAAATGGCCGCCGTTTGTACGCGAATAGTGTGAAAATATGTTATATCAAGGTTGTGGACCTTATAGAGGTCACAATTTTGAACCGATTTTAATGAAACTTGACATGCATGTTTATAACCCATAGATCTTGATGAAACTTGACATGTATGTTTATAACCCAAAGATCTTGGTTCCTTTCGATATTTGCGCCCATTGGATCATAACTTCCTGAATTATGGCCCCTGATTGTCCGAAAAATCGCCCTTTTTAGCTTGTGGTCCCTCTGGAGGTCAAAATTGTTATCTGATTTAAAAAAACGTTTGATTATATCACCGTTCCATGGTTATGAAGTTTGAGTTCGAATTTCGTGAAAATCGGACCAAAATTGACGGACAAAATGGCCGCTGTTTGTACGCGAATAGTGTGAAAATATGTTATATCAAGGTTGTGGACATTATAGAGGTCACAATTTTGAACCGATTTTGATGAAACTTGACATGTATGTTTATAACCTAAAGATCTTGGTTCCTTTCGATATTTGCTCCCATCGGATCGTAACTTCCTGAATTATTGCCCCTCATTGTCCGAAAAATCGCCCTTTTTAGTTGTGGTCCCTCTGGAGGTCAAAATTGTTATCCGATTTAAAAATCCGTTTGATTATATCACCGTTCCATGGTTATGAAGGTTGAGTTCGCATTTCGTGAAAATCGGACCAAAATTGACGGACCTTATAGAGGTCACAATTTTGAACCGATTTTGATGAAACTTGACATGTACGTTTATAACCCAAAGATCTTGGTTCCTTTCGATATTTGCGCACATTGGATCATAACTTCCTGAATTATGTCCCCTGATTGTCCGAAAAATCGCTTTTGTTAGCTTGTGGTCCCTCTGGAGGTCAAAATTATTATCCGATTTATAAAACCGTTTGATTATATCACGGTTTCATGGTAATGAAGAGAGAATTTGAATTTCGTGAAAATCGGACCAGAGTTGACGGATAAAATGGCCGCTGTCTGTACGCGAATTGTGTGAAAATATGTTATATTAAGGTTGTGGACCCTATAGAGGTCAAAATTTTGAACTGATTTTGATGAAACTTGAAATACATGTTTATAACCTATTGATCTTGGTTCCATTGCATATTTGCCCATATCGGATCGTAAATTCCTGAATTATGGCCCCTGATTGTACGAAAAATCACCCTTTTTAGCTTGTGGTCCCTCTGGAGGTCACAATTATTATCTGATTAAAAAAAACGTTTGATTATCTCACAGTTACACCATAGTTATGGGTGAGTTTGAATTATGATTTTCTGATGATTACTTAAAATGCAACAACTCTTGTTGACTGCCCGGGCGATTTGGCTGCTGTGTGGGCGTATGTTTCGTTGCCTGGCAACCTATTTTTATAATCTTTGTTTGAGAGCCATTTAGTAACTGGATAGAGCAATAAACTATAACACATATTTATGGAAAACAGCTACTAATTTCTTTGAACTTGATAATGTAGCCCAAATATATACATTTTAGTAGCTGTTTTCCATAAGTACAGTATGTTTTTCTGTAAAACTGTATAAAGTGAGTTTATATTACTCACAGGTATGTATAAAGAATTGTTGTATAAGATGAAGTAATTGTGTAGGAGATATGTTGTACCCACATGTACTATAAGCTGCTAATAGAGTTGTATTAAGTGTTGGAGGGTACGGATCAGGTATATTCAATTCTCCTATTGATGTTACTGGTTCTGTAAAACATAAAACAACCAATTTAATTAAAGGTACTGAGTCATGAAATCTATTTCGGAATAAGGGCCCATCCAAATAATACACATATAAGATATAAGGTGTTGCATGTCCATCCATATTGCAAACACATACATGTAAAAGGGGTTAAATTGGGTAAGAAACCTGCACAATCTCACATACATGAATAACATATCGATATGGAGAGGATTGACATAATTTTTGACAAGTGATATCATGGACGTTTTGTTTTGCATTTCTAATTCTATCATATATAAACGAAGACAGGTAAATATTGACAAATACTATTGACCTGAACTCGAAGCCTGTGGTATATACCTTAACATGAGAATGGAATCTTTTTGACCCAGCTGTGTGATCAGTAAGTATTACTGATTGTACCAGAAGATTACAAGTCAAAAATCTCAGAGAAATATCAAAATCTAATAGGCGACAGAGATTATTTAATAGTTAATAGTTTGATTCCCACTTGACAGAGGTGGTGCCTAATTGTCTAGGTTGTTGATAAGGAAGGTGTACCCAACTGATTAGAAGGTATCTTGTAAACCTTAGTAAGTTAGTAGAGTTAATGATTGTTGGCACGATATATCGTTGAATCCCCATACATCTATTCAGCGTCTCACACACAAGACGCTGAATCAATGTATCGTGATTCTTTTTTATGTTTTTTTTGTCGTTTCATTTAGTAACCTATCACTCTTTAATTACCGGGTATTCAAGTCACACATTATCCATAGGTACATGCACACAAACACTATTAAATTGTATTGATCGTTATTTTGATACACATCAATATTGTGATATTTCTTTGGCATTGGCAGGACTAAAAATATCAATTATTCATTTATCCTGTTGTATTCTTGGTAAATATTGACCTAGTTATGAATTGCGAAACGAATTTTATCGTAGTACCCGATCACATAAAGGTGTGGTATCGTGCCCTCAGTGCCAATAATACCCAGCAATACCCAGTACACGTGAAAGAAACCTTGGCACTTGGAATTTTAAGAAGAGTAGGCAGAAACACTACTATCCGAGCAAAATTTAGTCTTTCATTACACACATAATCAATGAAAGGAAAATTATATGTCTCATATTACAGAAATATTGTGTTGATGAGAGGTTAACGGATAAGCCTTGTTCCTCTCCTTATTTAATAAACTTATCTCTCATTATGGATATTTATGGATTGGAGGATTTGCTTTTGTTTACACGTTTTTAATTTATGAGAAAGAGAAAATATAATTACAAACCTGTTACTGATGGATCAACTTCAACCAGTTGCTGAAAAATATTTTAATTAACACATTATGTGCATGTATAGAAAATTTACAGTAAAAATTAAAATTTGTGTAAAATGTTATGTTTCACTTGATTAAAGGGCAGCAACTCCAGTCAGTAACAATCTTCAAGAAAACATATTTACTCAAGGAGTAAGGCGTAAACTCCAAGGGGTTCATGGTTCAATCCCCTAGAAAGTTCCTCTGGATAATCCAGTCTGGTCTCCCTTGAAGTCAGATGTTAAAAATTACCTGTATTGCTGCCATTTGTTGAATAAATTCTTCTCCTTTTATAAGTTTTATAAATCTACATATTGGTGATATTAAAGCATGTTGCTGCCATGGGTCTGCTTCTGGCTCCCAATCTCTAATCGATACACCACAACAAAAACATATAACTTTTGTTACTACACCTGAAAATATAGTATTATAACATTAACAGTTAAAATCAGGAATGTGTGATCATTGCAGTAAACTTTCCTTGTATTAGTGTTTACACCTTGGCATATGTATATACTGTATAGCCACAAAATATGCAGACATACAAGTCTACAATGTCATGAAAATATTCAGTCTTTGTTTTACACAACACAATCCCTTTTTTGCCTGTCATTTAGTCCAGAAAAGATTTGTCTTTCCTTCTGTGTTTTTATTGATACTATTTGTCTTGCAAAAAGTTCACAATGTCTATTACTAGCTCAATAGTTGTCAAGAACAACTAGAATACCGGTAATCATTTCAAGGCCTGCCATGGGTTCATATATAAAACCGGTAAAATAATAAAAATAAAATGGGGTTTAATGTCCTACATTTCTTCATGAACCGGGCTAATAAAGATGGGTACTAATATACATGCATATGCATATACTTCATGCAGTGTGCTATGGCTAATGCGGAAATTTTGTCTGGACAATAGTGTTTTTGCTTACTCTTTATCAAATTCGAACTATCTTTTACATGCATATCAATGTGTATCAGGTCTTTTACATGTATATTAATGTTTATACACACTGTGACATTGTTTTCTGTCTCGTTCAGACTCCTAGACACTGTTCCATGCCAGATGCTCCATTATGCGCTACTGACAAGGGCAAACCATGGTGGTAAATCCTAAAGAACTTTCTCAGTCTAGACAGGGATTGAACCCAGGACCTCATTATTATTCAACTTATACCTAATTTACTGAGCTGTGGTGGCTTGTTTTTTATAAACAATGTACAGTAAGCTACCTGTATGGAAAAATCCTGCCTCTGCTAATTGTGTTTTGGTTGGTTTGTACTGTTTTGGCCAATTCCTAAAAGATGCTAATCTTTCTTCTATCGTTCTGTACTGTGGGTGCAGAACAGGGAAACTGGTTTTCATATTGTTTGGTCGGTTATTTTTATCAATCAACTTCTTTCTGACTAATTCTTCTAATTTCCGGGATACATTTCCAACATCAATTCCACTGACCATTGGACAACAATATCGACCTTTGGGTGAGATTTTTTCATGAACATCTATAATGTTTAATCGCTCTCTGTATGACGTTACGATCCCCGCACAATAAACACACTGAACTTTGTTATTGTCAACGTAAACAAATCCACCTGCAGCCCATTCTCCTGTCATTTCATCTTGAGGATTAGGAAATGTAAGAACACGAAGTGATTCATAAGCACTGAAAACTTTATCATCGATTCTAGGATGTATAATTCTTCCTGTATATTCTTCAACATGATCAGACCATTGGGACCTAGATCCAATGACGTTATTATTTATTAGTCGAATGTTATCTACATTTTGATCAGATTGGTTAATGGCAGGACTAGTGGAGAATAGATTTCTGCGAATTCTATTCATTGACTGAACTGTTGTATTTGAATTAGTGCCACCATTTGGAGGTGTTTCATCTGGACGGATGGGATTTGAAACATCATTTAAATTCCTTCTGTCACTGGGTTCCTGTAACTGTGTAGGATTATCTGGCTGTTGGCTATTTGTACAGCAATGATTTGATATAAAGCCATCAGTTGTTGGTGATTGTGTGGTGTTAGAATTACAGCAAACTTTATTTTCACTAGAACATGAAGATGATTCCGATGGCAATTGAAGAAACGGGCAGTATGGATTCAATATTCTGTGTACTGCAACTGGAGATTCGTTATGCCAATTCCTATATCTTGCTTTCGATTTACAAACAAAACACTGAATTCCTTCAACAGACCCAGCATAATAAAATCCAGCTCTTGCTAACTTTATAAACGATGTTCTGGCACTAACAGACACATTTGGTTTGTTATTATTTCCAACGCGTGTCTGTTGTTGACAGCCGCTGTCACTCGCTTGATTTTCATTTATCAGCCCTTGGAACGATGCTAAACGCACAAAATATTGTGACAACAACTCACCGGTCTCCCCCATTGTGAAAACAATAGCGCAATTAACGCAACAGTACGAAAACACAACAAAAATCGTATAAAAATTAACAATAATATTCCAAAATTCAATAATAGTAAGCCGCCATTTTATAAACTATTGTCAATTGACCCAATAATGGTAAAAATAGCAACGGGCACTACTTCCGGTTTATTGACCTATATTTTTTTATTCTACTTTCAGATCTAAACTGAAAGTAGATAAACATTATAGTTATTTTCCATATTTCCTTTCTACTCAAGCAAAAATGTATCGACATTAATTTTTGGATTGCTCCCATATTAATTTCAGACTAACGCATAGGCCCACTAGCAGTTTATTGAAATAAAAATACGTCAAAAGTAGCGAATTTTTTTTCGGCCACCTCCATAATTATTCTATTTCATTTTAGAGCGTCGATTAATTGCGCCTGAATTCCATTGGCCTTAATTATTACCAAAGGCGCTCAAATATAAATCCTGAGGATAATGAATAGAATTATCTTGTCTACAGGGTCACAAGTACCTCAGACATGTTGCTGACAGTCCCGCATGCCTCTGTGGTCACTTCTTTGAAGATCCTGATCACTACCTTATATGCAATGCTCTTTACATTCAAATGCACGAAAGGAAACCATAGACAAATTACAATACAACCATAAAAACATAAACTGTCTCTTGTTCTGATCCACAAATTACAGTACTGATGTAAACAACAATATTTTTAATCAAGTCCACAAGTTTATTGAGATGTCAAACAGATTTTAACACATATTAAATCTAGCTCATTAGCAGCTACATTTTATAGTATTAATTTTAATTAACGTAATGATTTAACCCATAATATATAATATATTTAATGTCCTACTCTTTTGCACCTAACCTGGGCTAATGGAAGACGAGCATACGCCATACAGTGTGCTATGAGGAAAATTTTGCCCGGGCAGCGGCGCTACGGCCTACTCTTATATCGAATTCCAACTGCCAAGGGATCTTTTACGTGCACTCCAATGTGTACACGGGACCTCGGTTTGTCGTCCCATCCGAACGACTAGGCAGCTGTCCTTGTCAGGCCCTCCTTCTGCGTCACTGACAAGGGGAAATCACGCCGGAAAATGGAGATGAACTTTCTCGGCCAATGCAGGGTTCGAACACCCGACCTCCAGGCTAGCGAACCAGCGCCTTATCCACTTAGCCACCGTGACCCCCTTATTGACCATAGAAGAATGGTATTAAATATTTGGCGCCTATTGAGAAATTTCATGCTCCCCCCTCTCCCATAAAAGGGGAACGGTGGCTCAAGGTGAACCAAGAGGGGAAGGCCTCTGTGCCGGCAATGAACCGCGGTGGGGGGGGGGGGCTGAAGTCGGCCAGCGGCTGCTTCGCTTCTCCACACAGTTCCCTAGTGGGAGATATGCGACGTGCAATGTGATAAATTTTGCGACACTACTACGCATGCTGCATGTCCAAATTAGTTATTTCTTTTAACACTCCCACCCAGGGGCGTGGTGAGAATGAGTTCATGAGTAGCCATACTCATGCGCCAAAAAGTTTTTGCGCCAAAATCACAATCAAATTACTCAAAAAATGAAAAACATTTGTAAGTGGAAAAATTGTTTCATCTGACCCAATTAAAAAAATTTTGAAAGAGTCAAGTTGGAAAATTTAATCATATTTTATTACCGTATTTCTTGTCTCGGATTGCTGGAGATTGCGTTTCTGGGCTTCTAATTTTCGAAATTTTCCCGGTCAGTAAAGGGTTTTTGTGCCAAAATCTTTTTTGTTACTCATAATTTCTTCTCAATAATTGCCCTCACCACGCCCCTGCTCCCACCCCACCCCTCTATCTTAGAAACCCACTCAAATCCTATTCCAAGACAATCAACACGGGAAATAAGTTCATCTAGCAACAATAACTGACAAGCAATCGTATATCTGTAGTTTTGTTCACTGAGCTAGAGAAATTTCAACTAAGACACAATCAACAATTTTATTTCTTAATTGTGTGCATTTCAAATTCACGTCCTTTAATATCATTCATCTGTAGTAATGACTGTTTAAGATATACATGTCATAATAAAACAATGACTTCACTACAATGTTGTGGCTAACCTAGACTGTAACATAACACAAACTGGATTCCCTATTTCACAAGTGTATAGTTCCTTCTACTGACGCGAACGCTACGAATAGTAAAGAGAGAGAGAGAGAGAGAGAGAGAGAGAGAGAGAGAGGGTTTAACGTCCACTCGACACAAACTAGGTCATTTTGGGACTAACATATGGTTTCAATTTTATTTCAATAATTCGCTTGCGCGTAGGGGTCTTTATCAGTGGGAGGAAACCGGAGTGCCCGTACGAAACCCACGAGGTTGAGAAGGCGCCCCTATCTCCATGCCACATACGATCACACCAGGGATCGAAACCACAGCCGCAAGCCAGAGGTGACCGGCCAGCTAGAGGTCGAGAATAGTAAAGAACCTACGCGTATTAAATCATATCATTTTTAACACAAGGTACAACTTTATGGATACACAATTACTGAGTTTGATACTAAGCGACGCTTCGAAGAGGATACTCTCGTCTTTATCAAGCAAACTCAGTAATTGTGTATCCATGAAATTGTACCTTGTGTTAATATGTTTAATTACTAAATGCCAATCAAAGAACATGTTATTTTTCTTGAAACACAATTTCTGCATGCCCCTTCCATGCTTTTGCACAATCCAAATATTTATTCGTTCAAACGTGATAATTACTTCGTTAAAGTTATATTCCCGGGTACAAACTGGGTGATTTGATATTAGAATTAAAACATATTCAAACTAATTATTTTATCATAATTTTGCTTCAAATCGTTCTCAAAACATTGTAATTGCCGAGTGTAGCCTTCTATAAAAAATCTATCAAAAGAGGCCATGTTTGCGTCAGGCGATTACCCCTCTCCGTAACCAATGGCAACGGCGGCGGGGGACATTGGAAAATGCATTGCATACACAAGACGATGTTGTCTGTAAGTGCTGACTATTTACTACAAATATCGAATCCTAATTAAATTCTCGGATTATCCACTGCCCACGTCCTTTTCCGTGATTTTTATCCCAGAAATTGTTGTACGTCTAACTCTTCATAAAGTTTTTCAACATGTACACAAATCGCTCAAGTTCGCATGCAGCCTTCAACGCCAAGCGTGCAGGTATCCTCATTCGTCGGGCTGACTATTAAGGGAACCCCTTACATTTTTGTCCAGTATACGCTCCATGAGTGTTTTTCAGGGAATCCAGTATTTTTCTAGTAAGATTGGATATCTCTACTTTCCATATATACCAAAATTGTCATACTTTTATAGGCAATAACCACCCGATAAATACTTATCTGGGAAGCCAATTTTAAAACGAGATACATCTCGTTCAGACGAGATAATTAATTTGTTTTAAAAAGAGATACTGATAATATTCGTTCTAACTAGATAATTAATTCGTTCAAACGACATATATAGTAACTCATTCAAACGAGATAATTTAATTCTTTCATACTACCTCGTTCAAACGAGATGATTACTTTGTTCAAACGGATCGATCACGTGGCTTAGTGGGAAGACGCTGGTTCGCTAGCCTGGAGGTCGGGTGTTCGAAACCTGCATTGGCCGAGAAAGTTCATCTCGATTTTCCGGCGTGATTTCCCCTTGTCAGTGATGCAGAAGGAGGGCCTGACTAGGACAGCTGTCTAGTCGTTCAGATGGGACGAAAAAACCAGGTCCCGTGTAGGTCCTACACATTGGCGTGCACGTAAAAGATCCCTTGGAGTTGGAAGTTGATATAAGAGTAGGCTGTTATAGCACCGCTGCTCGGGCAAAATTTCCCTCACAGCACACTGTACGGCGTATGCCCGTCTTCATTAGCCCAGGTTAGGAGCAGAACAGTAGAACGTACACCCCATTTCATTTTCGTTCAAACGGATTAATATTTATTTTTTGTTTGGCACTAATGGGCCTTCGTAGGATAGATCCAGCGTCCGTATTTTGATTATCTTGTGACATTGACCTTGTCTGAAGTACGGGTCACAGGTCACCAAAATGATCGTCGCGGTGTGTCTGGCTATAGCGATTCCAATTACAATTTTTATAGCATTAACAACACAACTCTATCACATATGGAACGAAGGTATTATCACAGACTGAAGGACAACATTATGCTATTCAAGTTCATTATATAGTAGATTTATATTTAAATGCTAGCGAATATTTCAACCACAAAATCCTATGTTAGCATAGTTCCTTTTGGAACTGTCTTTGAGCGTACGATATTCGCCGACAGTTCCTATCCGGCCTTATATAGCTGCAATATGAAGATACGGTAAAATACCGCTATTCCCCACCTCTGTTCTAGGGCTGTTTTAGAATCCTTACCGTCTATTTGTCACCACAATTTTTTATTTTCCACCAAAAGGAATCATTTCTCACTATATTTGACACAAATTGATAATAATTCAACTCAATTTTCAAGTAGAATTTAGCGATGAAATAAACACGGATTTTGTAATGGCTCTTCAGTTTAAACGTATTTGGTGTTTGTTTTTAATCGCAGAATTCTACTTGAAAATAGTGTTGAATTTTTATAAATGTGTGTCAGCTGTGGCAAGAAATGATTCCTTTGGCGAATAAAGTAGAATCAGGTGAAAAATAGAAGGTAAGGATTCCAAAAATAGCCTTAGAACAGAGGTGGAGAAGAACGGTATTTTCATACTGCAGCTATATAAGGTGGGATAGGAACTGTCAGTGGACATTGTGCGCTCAAAGACAGTTCCTAAAGGAACTACTGTTGGCACAGAGTGTAGTGTAGTGTTGGGCATATTCATAATATGAGTCCATTGACATTGTCATCATCCCCAAGTGATGCCCTTATCCCTTAGTTACTGAGCCTACAAAGTGCCGATATATTGAAGTTTACAGTTCTATAGAAGAATACAATAGTTTATTGTTAAACCTTGTACCTCAATATTAATTAATAATAGTTTATTTAATAGTATAGTTTAATATTGTATTTATTTTACAGAATTTGATATACCAGCACCATGGAGATTAATATTTGCTGGACTGTTTCCAGTAATAATGTGTGGATGGGGACTGAAGCGAAAAAGTCTGAACAAATCGGGAGCTCTGGCAGGTATACTACATTTAGTTGAAAGCCATATATTTACATTCTGGCACATGACATCATGATGATGTCTATGCAGTAACTACCACCAAAGTATATAATTGTCATTGAATGATCAGGAGAACAGGCCTCAATGAATCTATACTTAGTATTGTCCAGTGCCATTTATGAATCTTGATAACATTTATCAAGATTGTGTCTTTTCTAACTGAGCCTACTGACTTTAACTTCTAAACAGAGTTACTTTATTTGTCATTAAATGTATTTATATTACAGGGTTTGTTGTAGGCTTCGTCCTGACGTTGGCTAATCTATGTTTCTTTTCGTCACTGATAGTATTCTTTGTTGCCGGATCAAAAGTTACTAAATTCCGATCCAACAAGAAAAGAATCCAGGAAGCAGACTTTAAAGAGGGTGTGTATGGTTATTTTTGCAGGTTAATAGATTGATGGATGATATATCTTTAAAGGTGTAGTCCCTATCGAAATAGAAATTAAATTGTAAATTTCAAAAATAATTTTGTAGAGTTCTCCTCCCTTGTACAATCTGAGGATTAAATACAGGACAAAGTTGTAAAACATAGTTGAAGTGTTCATTCATGAAAAAGGGGGAACCATAAGAATATTTGTATAATTGTTGAGGTTATGTTCCTTTCTGTTTCATCCTTAAGTGGGGGACAGATGAGCGTATATTTTCGCCCGATCGCAACGATTTTTAAAATTGTCAAAAAATACGCCTGTGTGCCCCTTCAGGGCAACGACGATTCTGATCGCCGATCAATCGCTCGTATCTAGCATGTTAGATATTTTCGGCCAAAATATTTTTCGCAGCAATTAAATTCGCTTGTGTGTCTATGTCAAGCGTATATTGTCGAGCGATTCATTTTTATAAGCCAATCATCGACATCGTTGATATCACATGATCTCAAAATGGCTTCCATTTTGTACAAGTCATGTGATCGACATAATTACTTGTACGCTTTCGAGACGATTGCTATGTGTGACCGTTCTTGATCGGCCGTAAAAAATCGCAGGCGAATTTCAATCGCAGGCGAATTTCAATCGCTGCGATCGGGCGGAAAAATACTTGTCTGTCCATAGCATAATTGTGCCATTATTTTCTTTATCATGTTACAGGTGGACAGAGAAATTGGATTCAAGTAATTTGTAATGGTGGGGTAGCAACACAATTAGCCATCTTATATATATTAGAATCTGGGTGTAAGGAGATTGCTATAAATTTTGCCACAAATTATAGTTCTTCCTGGCTGGCTGTAGCAGTACTTACCTCCCTTGCTTGTAGTTGTGGTGATACATTTGCTTCAGAGATAGGTTCTGTAATAGGCAGTGGTGATCCATGGCTGATTATGTCGTTTAGAAGAGTTCCTAGAGGTAGGTTGTTTGCATCAAGCGTCATCCAAAATATGTGGGGAAAACGTTTTTTTCACAAATGTTTTTCTCTTACATGTACCTTAAATAGGCATACATTTAGTTTATGCAAACTTAAAAACAAACAAATGATGATTAAACCAAACAAAATACAGTTCCAAAAAATGATAAAATGAAATGGATTTCAGCATCCTACTTTTCTATATTACCTGGGCTTATGAAGACAGGCATACCTCATGCAGTCTTTCAGCCCTCTCATTTTTTTTTGTCCAATTCGAAAGACTACACACTAAGTAACTTGACTGGCCAAGACTGGGATCTTACCTGGGAACCCCCTTTTTATTCTCACTAAGCTAAATATTTAATGCACACATACAGTCTCACTAATGGGTAATAAGTATGTTTGGTTTATTGTTTGTTTGATAAACTTGGTCATTGTCAAATGAAGTGGGACGTATGAAGTAAGATTTGAGAAATTTGACAGAAATTATCTCCCTTTAATCTTCTAGATTTCTCTCACTATGGGCGAACTCGATTGAACGTTCCGGAATTAAATTCTCTCAATTCCAAAAATAGTGTCAATCGAGTGAAAAGGGGAATTTCGGAGTACAACGCATGTGCCGACTGCATAAAAAATATCTCAACCAATCATGGCAGCTGATACATATTTGTTACTTAAAATACGTCAAGATTCCACTTACACCACCTCAGCTGTCGGGACTGGCAGAACTGTGACAGGACTCAATTCCGTGTCACTCGATTGCAATTCTGTCAATTCGGGACGTTCTGGACTGTGAATCAAGCATCCCCTATTTCTTAATCAATCGTTATGTTAGAGACTAAATCATCATTCTTTTTTATAACCATACCATATTAGGCTTTTCCATTAGTTAGATTAAGTTCTAACCACAGAATTCAAACATTTTAGAGTCATTTAGTAACTGTGTAGAGCAAAAAACCTTAACACATATTTATAGAAAACAGCTACTTATTTATTTGGGCGATGTTTCAATAGCTCTGCTTCTAATTGAGCTAGAATGTTCAAACTCGGTACAAATTTTGATTAGATGAAGATCTTGAATGAGTTTGATGATGAGCATTTTCCGCTGAGCTATAAGCAATTTGATTTTTCGATGCTTTGGAAAATGATATCTTCAAATCTAATTGAGTTAGGTTGATGATGGGAATTTCATTGTATCAATATATGATATTTTCTGCTTTGGTTAAACAGAATAATCAGCAGTTTCATCGTGCAATTATTTCTGAAAAAAATTGTTGTGCAGGTAATTCAAGGAGTGTCATCTATTTATTTTGTGATTAAAGAGGACCTAAGACCAACTGTTGGCTTGTTTCATTTAATTATATTATCTTTATTTTTGATTTCAGGAACAAATGGAGGTATAAGTATAGTTGGTACAATAAGTAGTCTGATTGGTGGATTACTAGTAGGCGTGGCCTATTATATCATGTTAGTTTTATGTTGCACTGATTTAATGTTATTGGACAGTCCTGCCCAATGGCCAATCATTATCATAGGTATAATAGGTGGAGGATTAGGATCGATCATTGACTCAATTTTAGGATCAACATTCCAATATTCAGGTTAGTATTAATTACTCATTATCTCTGTGGTAGGTTGTAGAGTGGGGCTAATGCTGTGTGACTAAATTGAATTACTCTTGACAAAAATGGTTGATCAAGGATTTTGTGCAACTGAATGACAATGGCATTCCTCTATGTCAATATTAAGGATGTTCAAAAATAATGTGCACAAAAAATGAATCATACAAAACTTGCACCACCACAAAACAAAAAAACATATCAAATCAAACCAATTCAATACTTTATTTTTACTTAAAGTAGCTAAGTCTCTAACTAAATATCATCCAAAATCTTCAACATTGAAAACACGAATTATTTGTCAATTTAAATCAAAATTGATGAGGGGATCTTACCGGAAAAAGATAGGCTTCTGATATCCAATATGTAAGACAAAATAAATATTTCACCATTGGTACACGAATCGTGTACCATAATGCGTTTCAGCCCCAGTTCTAGCAAGAGACTCGAGGAACAGGGCTAGAAACATTGCACCAAATTAAATGACGCATGTAGACTGGAATAACTAGACGCTAGAAATTTGCATTCGATTGACACTGCTGGCTTATTTCGCGAACATAACTGATTTGAAATTAGGGTAAAAACGGAAACCATTGAATGTAAATCAGTTTATATACATTCATATTAGAGTATTATATGCGTTGCAACCCACTTGAGTCAATTTCTAGGTCCCAAATGTTAGCGATTTAACTCCTTTAAATACAAGAGGGTTAGCCCCTTTAAATTGCAACACATAAAAATCGAAGCTTAATTAGATGTATGAAGTAGCAACAAAAGTAAGTCCCAAGCTCTCTCTCCTGATTATAGGCAAGCTTCTACATGATTCAGTCATTGCTGTATTTATATATTTACAGGTTTTAATAAAAATTTAAAGAGAGTAGTAGAGCACCAGGGTAAAGATATAGAACACATCACCGGTTGGTCATTATTAGATAATCATAGTGTAAATTTAATATCATCTTTATTAACTGGCTTAATATCACCATGTATAGCTTTATATATCTGGCAAAATTATATATCATAGCATAAATAGTTTACATTCTTTTCTACTGGCTTGCAATTATGTTGTATAATTATGTAAATAAAGTATATTTTTTAAAAACAAAATAAAATGTTTTATCAATCAAAAGAAAAGATAATTAGCTGTGAGAAATTGCTGGGGTGTATTGTGTTGTAACCATGTCGTCTGACCTCCAGTCCGCCGTTGGCTCTATAAATGTTCAATTTTCCATGCATTATTCACCACCCCACCCTCTTTTTGCAAATACTTTGTTAATGCCAAGAGCGATTGTATATCATATCCCAGAGAATATGATTGATGAGGGGACTGCTTGTTGTGGGTCCTGGTTTAGCTGCAGATAATTTGCACCATAGTAAAATCTTTCCTGGAAAGGAACCTCTGTGTCTTGAAATCTTGCGTTTACTGTACCTTACGTTTATAAGCCAACACATAATTTGGCCCCTTATAGTCGTTTGTAAACAGTATCTCGCTAGAGGCTAGTAGTGTTCTTTGAATGATTGTTCATACTTTGTACGAAGCACAGGGACCTTAAGCAGCTGACCCCTACCGATATACAGCATCTCTGTTTGGAGTTACTGCCCTTGTCATTCTGAAATTGCGATTTTCTAACTATTTGAAATTGGTTGAAACAACCAAGAAGTAAACTGTCAGTCCCACCACAACACCCAAAACGTGATCTTCATTGTTGGGAAGCTCAACGTTTGCGGGTGTGGGTCGTTGTACCTCTGCCCCAATGATTAAGTACGGATTAATTCTGGAACAAATAAAAAGCAACGGAACTCGGCCCTACTGAATAATACTTTCTCCCAAAAATTCATTTCGAAACCAACATGATTCAACTGTATCTTAATAATTCGCTTGCGTATAGCGGTCTTTAGCTGAAGGATGATACTGGAGAAAACCCAGGAGGCTAGACATACCACTTGACCGAATGATATACCTTCTGATCTAAAGCGCACGCGTTAAACCATTCGGCCACCCACCCCTTTCTAATATAATATACTATTCAAAAAAAGTAGGGGATATTTGATTTTGGGGGCATAATACTAAAATATGCAAATGACTACGAAACAAGTCACTATAGAACCTAACAGAAGAAACATTTCCAGTTACATGTGACGCCCAAACACACCAATAGCTACCGCATGGAATGCAGGTGATGCTTGGGATCATCATGGGGGTCCAACCCAAGATTTGCACGACTCTGACTTTGAATGTTACAGTCATTGTGGCATTGAATTCCAGGGTGGAAACATCAGTTTAATTGTTTTAGTGACCAGAAAACAAATTTTGATATGGGTCGGCTTACCCAAAATGAAAGGTTACGTGCCCTTGGCATGCTACAGATCGGTACAACACAGGCGGTTGTGGCGCGGACGATGAATGTTTCTCAGTCTGTCATAAGCAGGCTATGGTCAAGATACCGTGATACACAATCTGTACAGGACAGACCACGCTCAGGTCGACCAAGGGCGACAACTCAAGGCCAGCATCGATTTATCCGTACCTTGGCCTTGAGAAATCGTGTCATCACAGCAAATCAGATCAGCGCTCGTCTTCAAACAGACACTGGTGTGAGAATGAGTGGCCAGACGATTCGGAATCGACTGCATAGGGGTCACCTTCGCGCCCGACGTCCTCGCGTGATCCCTTGTTTGAGAGATCATCACATTCAGGCAAGACGTCGTTGGTGTAGGGATCGTTAACACTGGGATAATCGACGCTGGAGCAATGTGATGTTTTCAGATGAGTCAAGGTTCACTGTTGATTTTTTGGACAGACGTAGGAGGGTGTGGCGTCGTCGAAACGAGCGCTTCCAAGACGTTAACGTCATCAGACATGATCGATTTGGGGGTGGTTCTGTTATGGTGTGGGGAGGCATCACTGTTGCTGGAAGAACGGCTTTACATGTTGTTGCAGGGCGTGTTACAGGCCAGTACTACCGGGACAACATCTTGACAGTCCATGTTGTGCCGTTCGCACGACGTCATGGCCGCCGTTTCATCTTCCAGGATGACTACGCAAGATGTCACAGGGCCAGGATCGTTACAGGTTACCTCCAACAACAGAACATCACCACATTAGCTTGGCCAGCACTGAGTCCCGACCTCTCCCCCATCGAGCATGTCTGGGACATGCTTGGACAGAGGTTACGTCAACGTCAACAACGTCCTGCCAATGTCCAAGAACTTGCTGCTGCGTTGCAACAGGAATGGGACAATCTGGACCAAAATGACCTTCAGGCGCGGATACAGAGGGGGGCGCACCCGGCGCACGCCCCCTCTATTTTTTTGCGGTGGTGAACAATTTTTAGCTCCATATATTCTTGCGGGAAAGGAGAACAAAGACAGTTTAGGTTGGAAATCGTAATTTACAGTATTATTATGAAATTAGTCCTTGTGGGAATTTTTGTCCACTCAAAAATCACGGGCCGGGCTTCGCACCCTCAACTTGGTGCAGCACGCCCCCCCTTTCTGAAAATCCTGGATCCGCCCCTGACCTTAGACGTCTCATTAGGAGTATGCCACGTCGGATCAATGCTTGTTTGGCAAACAGAGGAGGATTTACCCGTTACTGACTTTGTTGTGATGCTGTGGTAACTTTGCTGTTTGACCCCGGGTATCATTTTACCCTTATGATGGTCAGTCTGTGCTTTACTTAGTCTAACGATCATTTGGAATAAATCGATGAATGTGAACTTCATTTCATTTTGTCATTTGTTTCTTCGTCAGTTTCATTTGGTGACTTTATAGATTTATTAATTAAATGATTTGTTGATAAATATTACGACACAACAACCAACCGAACAGTGGTAATAGACCAGGAGCCCAGAGGGTCGAACCTAGACGAACGAGGTACCAATATCTGACCATATAGGCATCTACATACTAACCTTGGATGCACAGAAGTGGGCGTCTGCCGGGGCTCAGTCCATGGGTGTGACCCTGGTGACCCCTATAATGACCCCAAAAATGGGTTAAACTCATACATTCGAGGTACCGGTCAAAACCAATTTTAAATGAAAGAATACACTCTACTGAGTACGAAATTGCCCATAACAGACGATTTTGGCCCTGGGATGGCCCAAACTGACACCCCAAATATGAACCCCAGAGGGCTTGAAAAAAAAATTATGTTCATACATTCGAGGTACCAGTTGAAACCAATTACAAATGGAAGAGTATATCCCACTGAGTACGAAATTACCCATAACAGACGATTAGATCCCTGGGATGGCCCAGACTGACACCACAAAGTCGAAGGGAGTGGGGTGGGGCAAAAATAGAGTTTGCTCATACATTTGAGGTACCAGTCAAGACCAATTTTAAATGGAAGGGTGCGATATTGCTCATAACAGACGATTTTGGCCTTGGAACTGACACCCCAAATATGAACCCCCATCCTCCCTGGGCGGCTTAAAAAAGGGTTATATTCATACATTCGAGTTATTAGTAGACACTAATGTTAAATGAAAGAGTATATGCCGCTGATTACGAAATTGTCCATAACAGACGATTGGGCCCATGGAATGACCCAAATTGACGCCCAAAGACGATGGGGCCATAAATTTGCAGTACCGGTCAAAACCAACTCTAAATGAAAGAGTACATCTCACTAGGTACGAAGTTGCCCATAACAGACGCTTGTGGCCCTTGGACGGCCCAAATTGACACCCTAAATATGGACCGCAGAGCCGAAGGGTCAAAAATAGGTTATACTCATATATTCGAAGTACCAGTCAAACCAATTTTAAATGGAAGAGTACATCTCACTGAGTTCGAAATTGTCCATAACAGTTGGTTTCGGCCCCGCAGGCCAAGCTGACACCATAATATCGACCTCGAGGCTCGAGAAAAATTTATATTCACATATTCGAGGTATCAGTTCAATTTAATTTTAAATGAAAGTGTGCATCTCGCTGATAACGAAATGACCCATAAAAGATGATGGTTCAAACTGACAAAATGCATAAAATGATATTGTGAGGCCAGATTGAAACAGACTTTTGTCACCAACAAGTACAATCATGGACATAAGAACTGCACCTGTAGTGTTAATATTGTTTTCATACCAGACCATCTTGTGATTAACCCATCAGGAATCACCAGAAATGGACAAAACTGACTATAGGGCAGCTATCAAATACCTGCCACTGAAAGGACTAACCATTTCAGCTATGTGAAATTTTTTAGGGAGAGTGGGTAAAAAATAAGAAAAATTCTTCCTGGCCGGCATCCAGGCCTTGCAGCATCGTTGGCAATAGTGTAGAAAAGTTTATGGAACCATCGGCTTTGTACAATTTTCTCAAAAAATGGCCCAGAACATTTCATGCAGTCCTCGGCAAATCAAAGTGGAGGGGGGGGGGTAAAACTATATTTTTTTTCAAACCTAGGGGGGAAAATTTAGGATGTCAGTTAGGACCATCTCAGAGCCAGAATCATCTTCATACAAGGTACTAAGCGACGTTTCGACGACGATACTCTCGTCGTTATCAAGCAAACGATGCAGATATGTTCGTTCGTTCCTTGGGTTTTACATCTACTTCCATCTAGAAAGTGGGCGGGCGGGCGGGGGGGGGGGGGTCAAGATTTGTTAGAATAACTTTTTTCAAGCCTAGGGAGGGATGTCAAATTTAGAGTGTCAGTTTAGACCAAAATCGTCTATATACATGTACAAGGTACTAAACGATGTTTCCACAAGGATACTCTCGACGTTATCAAGCCAATGATACAGATATGTTCGCTCGTTCCTAGGGTTTTACGTCCACTCCTACCTAGGGTGATAACACAGACAATGCTAATATATAAATAGTACACAAATATACAAAGAACATGCAACACAAACACAACAATGAAATACAATAAAAACGCAAGACCTTCGATTAGGGGGCCATTTATAACTGAACCATCACAGCGGAAACTCTTTCAGGCATTAAAAGGCAGTGGGCTGGCAACCTATTGATTTATCAAGATCAATGTATTTAAAACTATTAAAGGGAAACCAATTAACCTGGACCATATATAACAGATAATTTAAAAACAATGTGGGGATGTAAATCTGTTATGAGCCATTTTGTACTCGGTGGGGTCTATACTTTCATTTAAAATTAGTTTCAACTGGTACCTCGATTGTATGAATATAACCATTTTTAAGCCCCAAGGGTCATAACGATGGCGTCAGTTTGGGCCGTTTCAGGGTCACAAGCGTCTGTTATGGACAATTCCGTACTCAGTCACATGTAATCTTCTGTTATGGACAATTCCGTACTCAGCGGGATATATTCTTTCATTTAGAATTAGTTTGAACTGGTACCGCGAATGTATGAGTATAATCCTTTTTTAAACTCAGGGGGTCATGTTTTGGATGTCAGTTTGGGCAGTCCCAGGGCTGAAATCTTCTGTTATGAGCAAGAGAATTGGTTTTGAGCGGTACCACAGATTCTATGAGTATACCCTATTTGCAAGCCCCTCCCTCCCCAACCACCCCTTTTCGGCTTTGGTGTGTTGGTCTGGGCCATCCCATGTGTCCAATCGTCTGTTATGGGTAATTTTGTACTCAGTGGGATATACTCATCCATTTGAAATTAGTTTCAACTGGTAACTCGAATGTATGAATATGACCCCTTTTTAAGCCCCTGGGATGGGGTGCCACTTTGGGAAGTCCCAGGGCCGAAATCTTCTGTTATGAGCAATTGTGTACTCAGTGAGATGTACTCTTTCATTTTAAATTGGTTTTGACCGGTAGCTCGAATGTATGAGCAAACCCTATTTTTGCCCCACCCCACCCCCTTCGGCTTTGGGGTGTCAGTCTGGGCCACCCCAGGGGTCTAATCGTCTGTTATGGGTAATTTCGTACTCAGTGGGATATACTCTTTCATTTGTAATTGGTTTCAACTGGTACCTCGAATGTATGAATATAATTTTTTTTTCAAGCCCTCTGGGATCTATATTTGGGGTGTCAGTTTGGGCCATCCCCGGGCCAAAATCGTCTGTTATGGGCATTTTCGTACTCAGTAGAGTGTATTCTTTCATTTAAAATTGGTTTTGACCGGTACCTCGAATGTATGAGTTTAACCCATTTTTGGGGTCATTATAGGGGTCACCAGGGTCACACCCATGGACTGGGCCCCGGCAGACGCCCACTTCTGTGCATCCCAGGTTAGTATGTAGATGCCTATATGGTCAGATATTGGTACCTCGTTCGTCTAGGTTCGACCCTCTGGGCTCCCGGTCTATAATTCCCACGCAAATGGTATTTAAACTGAAATTATTTTAGCTTTTCACTAAATTTACATTGCATCAATCCAACGATCCTCATTCCAGAACTCGTAACTTTCAATAGCCGTTTTTATGCAATTACAGAAGAAACACATACGCCCGAGTTGACACGTAATCATTTTTCGAGACTTCGTAGTAATATTGGATTTCCTGGTTGTTTTCTTCGTGATCGTAACATATAAAATTGCAGGCCAGTTCGTTTCTACAACTATGTTATTAAGCTGGATTGGATTCGAAGAACCATCGTCCTCCATAAATGATAGCTGCTCGGAATACCTGTTGAGCTCTTATCAGTCTCGCTCAACACCCTCTTTTATAACCCCCTTTTTTCTGCACGTCCTATAGGCTGACCTTGACTTTCATTTCCAGGCCAATTGGAATAAACCACCCCATTTCCCCAAGACCAGGGGGAGAACATTGCCTTATTTGGTCTACCAAAGCATAACAGATTAAATTGTATGGATATTTTACCAAAATATCACCATTGTTTTACATATAAACATGTCCGCTTTTTTAGTACGTCGGATTTGAATCTATAAGAAAGAGTGAACCAACAATTTTTCAAAGACCCAATTAAGTCACGCTACTTATAGATAAAGTTGCATTTAATAAAATAAAAATATTGACCCTAATCTATCGCACGAAATGCAAGAGAATTTAATATTTTGATTGTTGAATTCCCGTCTACTGTGGTTCATTTGGAATGTAAAATATACAACCAATAACGATATTAATTGAAATTATATATTATCGGCATGACCATGGAATGGGTCGGAAACGTGTGTACAACGAACGAGTCGGAATAGCGAAGATTCTCGAGTGAGAAAACGGTGGTCATTTGTTTCATTACTTCCGCCAAAATGTGCTCACGTGAACGCTGAGTTTATTAAAAAAAAAATAATTATTAAAGTTAAAAACGAAAATTAAAGGTGACAACTTGAAATGACCAAGTGACAAGTAAAAAAATAATTCTAAAAGTTTACAAACATTTCAACGCCTGACTTATTGGAATAAACTGTAACCAACTATATCAGCTAGTCCGTAAGTGCACGATTTAACTGTGCCTCGTGTCAACATCAAAGAGCAGAGCTAACTGTGTGTTGTCTGACAACATCAAAGGGCAATTCCGTGTGAAAAGCGTGCATGAATCGACAGTATTGTAAAACAAAGGCTGGATTCACAATCACAGAAACCTATGGTTTCTTAGCAGGCTCTGAGATTTGACAATGGAGATTAGAGTATATCAGATAATTAAATTGGAACGAAGTATAAAACACGCTGTACTCATCAAGAAATGAAATGCGTATAAGAATGCATATATATAACTACATGTAGGCCTACACCATGTATAAATCCATATTAAGACCTACACTTAAAGTTACATTATGGGAGATAAGATAAAGAGCTCTTCATAACTTGTTTAGGGACGCTTTACAAAGTGACAATTTAATCACATAAAAAATATATTAAAAGCCAATATAATTAATTTGTTTTAAATATCCTTTTATTTAGAGAATAAAGATATTTGCAACATCTTAAACTAAGTAAATGGTAGATCATTCCATAAAACAGATACGCCTGTATCAAGAGAGAGTTAGTTACTGGTTGCAGTAATTTTTACAATACACGCTTCTATATATGTATTCTATTTACATGCCATAAAAGTTTTAAACATAAATTACCTTATTTTTCATTTTGCACGATTTTTTAAGTTATCGAAAACATTTAATTAATAAATCTATAAACAAAATTAACAACTGTAATTCAGACAGCAAATTCTAATACACATTTTAGTTGAAGTTAGTAATCCATGTAGCTTGTTGATTAGTTTATTACTTTATGACACCAATCAAGTGTTACGCAACACCTATATAGGTCAACGTTTTCAAACATTCTGATCAATCAACCAAAACAAAAAGATGACAATACTTTCCCCCAGTTTGACTGTATATACAAGATACAACTGCTTTAATATTGTATTTTAGAAAACGGTAAGAAATATAGGCGGTGTTATTGATGAACTATTTAAATGTTCGCAGCACATCCCAAGTATTAATATCGTCTAGTTCTATCGGGAGCAGATTTATAATTTTTGCTGGATTAACGCGACAGATACAATACCATGCTGATTTCTATTTTTCATTTTGGCCCCAACGACTCGGCCTTCAATGCATAGGCTACTATCAATCGTAAGTCAATATGTGAACTTACGGGAACAAGTTGTTTTGACATCGAGCGGGTTCGACACCCACTACTGGAGTTGTTTCGACATCATCTATTTGGGTCAGTTTGACTAGGATTTGATTCGATTGATTATATAGTGTAGTGTATCAATATCCGTTCTTAAACTTTAATACACTGTATATGTATTAACAGTAACAAAATTTCGATTTATAGTATTATTATTAATTTGTTCCCGTTATTTGCAAAACATCTCCCCGATGTTGATAATAAATTTGATTTGAATTATTTTTCCGAGCCAGTTGGAAACATAATTGGACTGTGAAGTTTAAATCAAATATTAAATCGAATTAGGAAACAGGTAAATGTATTTTTGCATAAAATTACAATGCTGTTTGTTTCAAATCTGCATTGGACTATTCATGGTCTATCTATTTTGATTTATATTTGATATCTGTGAATGATATCCGACTATCAGAAAAAAGTCTTTTAAAAACTAATAACGAGATATATGTTCATTCAGAAAGTATTCAGATATCCTAAATTATTTGCTAGCTATTATAAAAACTTACAACACACACAAACAGGGTAAGCTATATGATAAGCGCTTCCCGAAGAGCTACCAATTTATCAGAATTTTCAAAGAAAAATTGCCAAATGTTATAGTTTAGGCTATTATTAATATCTTCTCAAATAAAGCAACCGAACGGTTTTCTAATACGTGCGAATAAGCTCGTACACGCCTCTATAAACAGAAGTGTTGCTTTGATCAAGGAGACGTAATTGAGATTGTCGAATCTGCACGGACAATGCATGAACCGGGGAGACGTGAAGTCTGAAATGCCAATGGATGGGTTAACATTGATTTGAATTATATTATTTTTTTGATCATGAACACAAATAATAACTTGTCGGAAGTATATTTACGAGAATAAGTATATTTACATACGGTAAAGTTACAAGTTTAGTTCTGGAATTAGGATAGTTGGATTGATGCAATGTAAATTTATTGAAAAGCTAAAATAATTTTAGTTTAAATACCATTTGCGTGGGAATTACCACTGTTCGGTTGGTTGTTGTGTCGTAATATTTATCAACAAGGAGATTTCTGTTTGATGGATATTGCTATTGAAGGTAAGATGCACAATTTACGCATTGTGGCCCGTTTTTGCTGGATTTACTCTCTATTTCACGTTGACTGCTTGGTATTTATAAATGACATTACATTCGCCTTTCCGTATACGATAGATTAATCCATATTTTTATTTCATAAAATGCAACTTTATATATATGGTACGTAATAGGCCTACAATAGACATAAGAGAAACGTAGATCATAGCGAGCACACACGTCTATCTAAAGACCTCATTATTTTACAAAGACCTGCGTAAAACACACGGCCGAATGATTAATCGCACGGTTAAACAGTTTTACTTCTCAAATTTTGATTTAACACGTACGTGTCAGATAAAGCATGTTGGTCCTTGATTATACTCCTTTTGGTGCAGTTATCGCAACTAGCGAGAAAACACGCCAATTAAACAATACACAACATTGACATTCATTTTTTACCGGTCGGTTAATAAACACACCTCAACAGAAAACGCACCTAGCGTTAATTAACCCACCTCTCGGACCGTTTTTCACCCTCGTTAATTAACACACCTTTTTACAGTTTTAAACCGGTAATACCGAGTAATAGTCCGAAAATTAATTATCTTCCGACATACGTACAAATAACAACCAGGATTAAGATTTCTATGGGGGCTGTGCACCTTTTAACTCCTTAGCAGTTCTCAGTGTAAAATGGTTCAAACGATTTATCAAAAGAAATGAAATAACCAAAACTGTCTGGCGTCTTAGATAATAATATTAAAGAAACAAGCACTGTGTAGTCACGATGTAGTAAGAGTCGTCTTTATCGAGTGCATAGCATTTACCATATTAAATTCACCTCTGTTTAACTCTACCGATAAAAAGAACAATATTAATTCTACTAGATACCTTGGTGACACAATGTGTGAATAGTAATAAGCTTCCATTAGTACATGTATAACATTGTAGATAACATTTTGTTCGGTGTAAAAAAATTAATTTTTTTTAATAGAAATCTGGTGAGGATAGTTCAGAGCACGTAAATTGAACAGATAAATATATTTTATACACTTTCCAACAATTCCACACCAATCTGATTGAAATTATTTGATATATTGCTGTGTATGGGTTAGACGATCTAAAACTCTTTTAATTTAAATTGATATACGGATATATTTTACAGTCAATCTGTCAATTTTCACCGCGGAGAAAAGGATATGGAGAAAAGGTTTACAATTTGAGAAAGGGTTTACCGCAGAGAAAAGGTTTACACCACGCAGAAAAGATTTCTCATGTTTTTTTGATTAACGTGGTTTTCATTGCGATTTCTCATATGAGGTAAATAACAAGAAAAGGGCATAAATCAAAGTAAGACACTAATAGGCCACCGTATATTGCGGAAGCGCCAGAGGCGGCAATAGCCTTCAAACCGAAATTATTTAAGGATCTCCAAAACGAAAACGCCGAATCCGGGGAGAAATCTTGATATGTATACGGAACATCAGGTTTTCATCCCGAATGACTCCATGCCCTTTAACGTCCAGAAATACATGACGTTAAATCCAATTTAATTGTTTTTCGTCAGATTTGGGCAACGATGACATTGTTTCCAGATTTTATCTAAACCAACAGAAAAATGCTCAAAATTTTAGTGGGGAGGGCTCATGTATCACCCGCCGCTCGAGCCCTTTGACATGGACCATGAAACAAAGCAAGTGTCAGCTAAAGTGAATATCGAGTATGTCCACCCTGAGCTCTTACACATGCCTGAGGTCGCCTTGGGATGGACTGGCACATATACATGTATATCACTACACGCTGTGGGATTGTTTGCCAATGATTTTGGACTGCCTGTGCAAACTCTCCAACAGTTCGTGGTGGCACGGCTTGAGGTCACACCCATGGTCCAAGTTCATCTCAAAGGTGTTCGATCGGGTTCATGTTGGGAGTTATAGCGGGCAAGTCCATAACACTGACATGCAGATGGTTCAGAAAATCGCTTGGGAGTTTAACGCTTAATAATGAATCTCTCAGAATGACCATACTGTAAATAGGTAGCTTAATGGTGGAATACTACTGTTTTTTTTTGGAATAAGGACCTTCTTCAGTACTTCATATTTATCAACCAACACTTGTTTTAACTATATCTTCTGCTGTCGCGTCCATGACTGATTTCTCCTGAAAGTGGTCCACAATGATGTTGTTGTTTATTACAATCATTACAATGCCTAGGAGTTTGACCAAATGCCTGGTTTTACAGATTGACTGTAACATATACACCCAAAGCCATTAAAAACGCAATGCCAAATTCAAAGTTTTTTTTACTGCAACAATTTCTTAACAAATGTTCATAACAAATGACAAAATCGAGATAACAATCATCTGTGGATAATTTCATGAAAGACTTCACTACAAATGCACAAAACCGAAACGTCAGAGAACCATGAAACAAAGCAGAGGTCAGCTAAAATCAATATCGGGTATGTCCACCCTGAGCTCTTACACATGCCTGGGGTCGTCTTGGCATGGACTGGCACAGATGCCTCACTACACGCTGTGGGATTATTTGTCAGTGATTTGGGGTGCCTGTGCCAACTCTGTAACAGTTCGTGATCTCACAGCTTGAGTTCGAACTCGTCGTCCAAGTTCATCTCAAAGGTGTTCGATCGGGTTCATAGCGGACAAGTCCATAACACTGACATGATGATCGTTCAGATAGTCGCTTGTCAACCTGGTAGTGTGGAGTCGGACGCTGTCATGCTGGAAAACCATCTGTCGACGAACGCCATGTTTGGCCAGCAATGGAAGCAACACCGGACGAAGGATTGCGTCAATACAATTTTGAGCGTTGTGATTGCCTTGGGCCATCACCAGCAGGGACCAGAAGTTGACGTTGATAGCGGCCCAAACAGTTCCCCTGGCAGTAGCAGTAGCTGACTGGAACCTGTTGCGCTAATGCCGTAGTCGGATGTGACGATCTTGAGCAGCGGTTATTACAGGTGGCACCTCAGGTGGGGGTCGATTGGAAACTCTTCCAGCATACACCGATAGGTCGAAAAATTCATTAAGATAGGTCGAAAAAATTCATTAATAAGTGTTACACATAATGGTATTTACATCACCAAACAAAGCTAAACATCAGAAAACATCACCCATGCAGCTTTTTTTATTTCACACACATCGCCTAGTTCAAGCCAATACAAAATCACAATGAAAAAGTGAAAATTAATAGAATCTAATTCCCACCGTTGAAGATTTAAGACTATAGTCCAACAAATAAGCTGAATAAATTGTGATCCGATTTAAATTGCGTCTCAGTATATCATATTTCATAAAGAAAAATATCATATATGCTTAATAAATGATTTTACTATCTCTGAAAATTAGGATGCTTGTTACACTAAAAGATGGCCCATGATAATATTATTATTTTCCAATATATTTTTTCATAAATGGGTTAATTACTAAATAAAATAATAAACTTCCGCATCTTACGATTTCAGTCATCTCCTTGTGTACATTGGGTTACGCTTCCAGCATTTATATTTTATCTAGACAATAATTAAAAATATGACAGCCACCAAAACAACCGCGCCAATAAAACTACCATTAATTACCCGGGTATTCGATTTTGGTTTTGATTTGGATTCTGGTTCTGAAATAAAAAAAAATAAACCAAAGGTTTTGATCAAATCGAATGGAAAAATGAAAATGAAATGGAATTGGGTTAAATGTCCTACTGTCCTGCTTGGATCAAACCATGGAAAATTAGATATTGCTCGAAATAATGGAGGATTTGCGGGTTTATTGGCCCAATGGTTAGGTTGCGCGCGCTGTATCATACGTCCTGCGATTCAGTCAACTGGCGTGGTTTTGAATCCCCGGTTGTACGTGGCAAGGAGTAGGGTCGCATGTCCAGCCTCGTGGGTTTTCTCTGGGTACTCCGGTTTCCTCCCACTGCTAAAGACCCTTACGCGCAAGCGAATCATTGAAATAAAATTAAATCATGTGTTAGTCCCGAAATGACCTAGTTTGTGTGAAGTGGACGTTAAACCCATTTCTCTTTCTCCATTGCAAACTACAGGAATATCGGTCCTAAAATGGTTCAATTTTGTTCAGCGTTACAAAGGCATTGGAATTCATCGTTCTATTGTGCTCTCTACGTAAACAGACCACCGCCATTTTGTTGTTCGCGAACACAATTGATATGACGGGCTTGTTTTAAATCCGACTGAACCAAAGCCGGGAAATTATCTGGCGTTGTTATTTGCATTTTGTTTTTTCTTTATTAAAAGTTAAATAATCAACACGAGAACATAATAATATTCGCGTGGATTTAGCGAATCTGTGCAGTCTTAAAAGTATCCCCCTTCATAATGGCTTAACAAAATTTTACATCAATAATTGTCAGATTATAAAGATAAAAGTTTGTCAAATGGTGCGGTTATTTATTGTGTATAATCTCCTATTATTACGAATGAGCGCTTGATTAAATATCGCAACATTACCATACAGTCGGCAAAGAGAAATCGGTTTGGTTTCAATTAATGAATACTTTGCTTGCAAAGACCCACCATTTTGTACTTTCTGTGATGTCGGAATAAAGCAGAATCCACCAACAGGTCCACCATAACAATCGAAGTTTTTACACGTGTAAATAATCTTCCGGTCACCAGTAATTAAGTCATAGGCCACCATGCTGTTTAAAAAAAATGTAATAACCATAGACTAATATTACCATTGAAAACACTCAACCGTTTGAGAATAGCAAATCAAGTAGCCTGTTGTGCTGTGAATTTAATGGATAGCACAGGGTTTGGGATTCAACTGCACACTAGAATTGCTTGCAAATTCATTGATGGTCGTTTTCTGGTGTTTAGAGAATAACGGCGAAGATGGCGGAAATATCGAGAATAACTATATGTATACTATTATTAAGATTAAAAAGGAAATGTCGCGTTTGTGTATAGTTTGTATCTGAATTAAATACCCTATCTATGCTTAATATTATATGCTATAAAAGTTTCTCTAATAATTATATTCCAAATTCCAGAATATATGTAGGCCCTGAAACCATATGATTTTGGGGGGGGTTGGGAGTTAAATTGTTAATGATTAGGCGACGATAACAAAGACTTTGGTTGCAAACCGATACGACTCAAGGTAAGTGGTCACTAAACGACTTTCCTTTTCGTTGACAGATTTCAAATAAACATCGTTAACATAATGGTAAGAATAGTATGATTTAATTACAAAACGGTTCAGTTTTACAAGGTTAATTATTTCGAAGACAATGAATGAAGAAACCTTAAAACTTCCAACCTTAGATAATACAGTATTTTCTATAGTAGTCTTTGGGGTTTGTTTTCTAGTTTACAAATGTCATCAACGCATGGCGAAGGCGAGGCGTTAAACATTTCACTCCTAGATTCACGATTCATTATTCATTGAATATGTGTGGGTTTAAACAATATAAGTTGAAAGGCAATCTGATTAAAATACAGATCTATATTTCCTTCGTTTTTATATTTTCGATAACCTCCACAACGCACGTCACAGGTCATACGAGCGGCTTTTGACCCTATGACGTCAATCATTTGATTACCCAATCAGCATTGTTATTACTGGTGGATTACCCACAGTTCAGTGCAAAACGCGCCTAAAGCTCACCGTAACAGACCGTTTCAGAACACGTCAATGATAACAACTCTTCCAGATCCTAGTGTGCTAAAGGCAAGTAAAACGAAATTCTGAACTATACAAACGAAACGAAATAGGAGCTGTATTTTCATCAGATTCGTTGAAAGGAGTAATATATTGACCGTTCTGGTTTCTCAAGATAAAAGTTTGTTTCATCAAACCATAAATAGAAACTGCCACCATCTTTTGCAACGAGTTTGTCTATGTTGTTCTGTACAACAATCTTTTTACTTGAGTTGTAGGAATATTTGACAATGCTGATTTCCATCTCAAAATACATCCAATCATCTGCAATAAGAAAAAAGCAAAGTAGAGGTCTTTAGCAGTGGGGGGGGGGGGGAAACCGGAGGACCCAGAGAAAATCCACGAGGTTGAACACTAGACCATACTCCTTGTCACGTACAACAATCAATGACTTGCCTAATTATACAGCGCGCGCAATTGCTACCCCCCCCCCCCCCCCTCGACTGGGTTCCACTAAAAAACAAACCTGGCCCACTGTAAATAGAAATTATAGCAAACGTGTTAGTAGTAGTTCGAAATACTCTAATAATTCGAGGGAGCTCGCGTGGTTTTCTCTTGTCAGCGGTGTAGAACGGAGGGTCTGGCAGGGACAGCTGTCTAGTCATTCGGATGGGATGGAAAACCTACACATTGGCGCGCACGTAAAAGATTCCTTGCCAGTTGGAATTCGATATCAAAGAAGGCTGCAGGATCGCCTTCCGAGCAAAATGTCCCTCATAGCATACTATATGCCGTATTCCCGTCTTCATTAGCTCAGCCGGAGCAGAGCAGTAGGATCCCTTTTCTTATCTAATTGATGAAAAAATATGATAAAACTCCATGCAATGTTCTTGTGTTGCAGATTTTGAATTTCGCTATATTTCTGTTTGTTCAATGTGTATAACCTGGTATAATATATAATTATAAATTTACCAGTTATTTGGAGCGAGTTATAGTAAGGGATGTTCTTTAAAGACTTTACTTTTCCATCAGGTAATTCGACTTTATACACCGCCTGGCCATTACCATAAGTCCAATAAAGCCTACAAGACAATGAATGTTGGCTATTTAATTATGACATTCAAACAAATTAGCCCAAAATATACAAATACAACATTAATGGCACCCAGTGACCTGGTACCAATAAACATAAGCCGATGGGTGTATACCGTGTAATGCTCCCGCCAGATCGAGATTGCGTCCTTACTGCGCTGCTGCGACCGTACCGCCACCAGAAAATGTACAACGCGAGAAAATGTACCAAAAAATTACAAACTTGAAAAAGGTTGAGTTCTCGCTTTCCAGGTGAGAGAGAAAGAGAAAAGAGAGAGAGAGAGAGAGAGAGAGAGAGAGAGAGAGTTTAACGTCCAATCGACACAAACTAGGTCATTTTGGGACTAACATATATGGTTTCAATTTAGTTCAATAATTCGCTTGCGCGTAGGGGTCTTTAGCAGTGGGAGGAAACCCGGGTACCCGGATGAAACCCACGAGGTTGAGAAGGCGCCCCATCTCCATGCCACATACGCTCACACCAGGGATCGAAATCACAGTCGCAAGCCAGAGGTGACCGGCCAGCTCGAGGTCGAAGCGCGGCACTGTACTCTAGACGACTACAGGACTCTCTGAAACAGGTTCCCGATTTCCAAAATGATTGTTGGTATTGATTCCGGGTTAAGATTCTGGACTGAAATCAGGCTGCTCAGTGAATCGCTCGATATGACGAACGAACTAGTCTTTTGACTACAGCATCACGGATGACCACGATCGCTGCAGTCAACATTTTGGCAGGTATATTCAAAATGAGCTTGCGTGATCCACCCACCTTACCACGAGTTCATTGACTGTAAAACAAACTTTGAATCGAGTTCCTTCCGACTAATGTCTATTTCATGTTCGTAATAAAGCTCCTACCACAATGCTGCTGTTATGTTAGCAGTTAAACGAATTATTAGATGTTGAAAGGTACGTTAGCTTTTGTCTTCGTTAATTTTGCATCATGACTGAAAATCCCGAAGTTGCAAGTTTACTTCAGAATTTAATTGGGGAATTTAGTGAGCTGTCAACAACTTGGTATTTCTAATTAAGTTGAGTCGTATTTGAGGGGAATCTCAAATTTTTAACTCTGGATAAAGAGTTTGGTCATGGTTCACGCTAGGTTACGCATAAGAGTTGCTTCACGTTGTAGGTAGGTTGTAGGTAGTGCTTTTTTTCGAAATTTTTCGGTATTTAGTGCAACCCAATTACACTTGTGATATTGGTAATGTGAGGGGTACGATGTATAGAAATTATGATATTTTAATATTGCTCACTTACTCTTTGGTTAATCCATTATGTCGTATAAAAATTTGTCTATGTTCGA
Organism: Patella ulyssiponensis; assembly: GCA_963678685.1. NCBI lineage: Eukaryota > Metazoa > Mollusca > Gastropoda > Patellidae > Patella > Patella ulyssiponensis. The sequence continues at coordinate 84,481,024 of OY783225.1, read as the reverse complement.
CTGCGTCGTCTACAATTAATTTTCGGCGTTTGTATCCATATGGAATAACGGCCAATGAATATTTGCCAGGACTGACCAGATTCTGATATCCAAAGTACAGATCACCATTGGAAAGGTCAACTTTTAGCGCCACAATATCTTCGTTTTCCTTCTCTGCACACAATTTGTGGACATGTAAATGAGAATAATCGATTTGTAAAGAAGAATTATTTTTTTTTATACAAACAAAACGAAAAATATACCAACAAGGTATCTTCATACACGGTTGTCGACATAATTATAGACCTTTGTGTTATTGAATGGGTCGTGCTAATAACGTGATTAACTGCGTTTTTCATACTAATTGCATATTGGTACATACAAAGCGACCCATGTACCATATTTTAATGGCTCGCAAAATGCTGTGAAATAATATTCATTATATCTTGTTCTGATAATAATACACCTGGTTTCGATCCCTGCATTAGCCGATAAAGTTCATCCAGATTTTGCAGCGTGGTTCCCACGGAAATAGGTGTACCACAACTAGGTACTCTATCCTCTAAACGAGTTCGTTCCACATCGGTGACAGCATAACACGCCATATTAGCGAAAGGGGCGAGTACACACACTTGGGTGGAGTCAATAACAGAGCAACAAACAACTTGCTGGCAGTGTCTAATCTAGCCATATTAAGTATCAGCAAATAACACAGAGCATAGGCTAAAATGTTCACGGTCGGAATAAACTGGATGTATGCAACGGCAACACTGACGGCACATTTATAATGGCTAACAAATTGCTTAAGAAAAAATCGCCTGTGTGCATAAGCGTGCGGGCTCGATGACAGTTAGGGGGGCAGAACTCGAAATGCCCGAAAAATTTTGGGTTAACAAACAGTGGCGCCGGTCTTCCTCGAGAGGCGAAGGACCGGAACACCCCCCTCCTCCCCCCAAGAAAATTTTGGAATATTTGATGGCTGCAAACACATTTTCCTGCTATTTCAGTCCGTGAACAAAGCAACTTCAAGGTGGTCTAATGAAGCCTAATTAAGGTGGCTGACTCGAATTCCAATCAATCGTTTACAGTCCACGAAGACGAGATCGTTGGGAGAAAATTTAACTGTCGCAAACGCGTTTTCCGGCTATTCCAGGTTGTGAATACGGCAACTTCAATGTGGTCTAATATAGTCTGCCTGGCTGACCCGAATTCCAAACAACCTAATCAATCGTCGCGGGGTATGGGGCATCATCCTCCCGGAGAAATTTTTTAAAATTTAATCACCGCAAATGCGTTCTCTAATAATTTTTTTTCACTTTACCCGTCTGCCCGAAAAGTCAGATTGCCCGAAAGTTAGGGGGGCAGTTGCCCCCCCCCCCCACCGGGCTCGTACGCCTATGCCTGTGTGTGCTAGGCTTTAGAGGTATTTCGTAAGTATAAAAGCATACAGACATGAGCAGGCGAATTTAACTTACGACGTAGTAGTTCTTCTTTTTCACCAGTATCCATTTGTATACGATCTATTCCTTTGTCTGACACATCGTAGATGAAGTTTCGTCCAGGGTCACATGAAGGGCTCAGAGTTTTAGTTCGTGTAAAAAGTGCTTTTTGGATTAGAGTATCTGTGTTAAGATGCCAGAATTGATCACTCTCATAAAACTTTATGTAAATATCATATCCTATTGAGCATGAAAACATATATCAAATATTAAAGTTATACACAGTCCGTACAGATCGTTTTATTTTATATTCAGTCTTATTTACAGACTATTTAGGGTTAGGAATTAGATAACAACCAAGCCATTATCCAGTTTATATTTACTGACATTAAAATCAAAAATCCTTTCAGAGGGCTTTTAGAATATGATTGTTAATATTTTTAGCAATAAATTTTCCCAGTCTCTGCATCCTTAACCTGAACTATTTTGGAATGTATATGAACAGTTTGTAACAGTCATCGCTGTAGTACTATATATGGTGTTGTAAAAGTTGTATAAAAAAATATTGTGTTCTTAAATGTGTCCAATTTAACAGCGAATTTAAATTCAGAGTGTCTACAGTTAGGCAATTAAATATAAATCTTAAGACAAGAACCCTCTATTGTTTGGAGTACAGTAAGCCACGAGTTACAGTTACATTAACAACTGTTTTTAGTTGTGTATATTACAAGTAAATAAAGTTAGGTTCTCTTTTATTGATGTTTTAGAAATTAAGAACTTATTCATAGCAAACGAGATATTGTAGAACCTGTCATGGGCCTTCAAATACAAATTAAACTTTCTTTATTTGGTAAAAACTCCTCGATCAGAATCACTTAAAATGCATATTTATTCATACGCGATTTTGTAAAAAAAAAACCCACAGACACCCTTAGCAGCATCAGAGCCGTATCTAGCGGGGGTGCTGGGGGTACATTGCACCCCCAGAAAAAGTAGACGCCCCGAGAAATGGCGCCCCCTCAAAACTTTGACAACCCCTCAAAATTATAAAATAATACATGTGGTTATGATCACACAGTGATGCTCTTAAGGCACTGATCAATCGGTCGGTTTTAAGGGAGCTCACACTCTTATATCACCTATGTGTAGGCTATGGGGCGCCACCACAGACGCGGATCCAAGGGGCTGGGCACTAGGAGCAACTGCCTCTTCTAAAAAATCTGCCACATAGGTAAAAAAATTGTCCATACAAAATACAAAGAGTGGCCGAAAAGGGAGTTTCCAGCAGCATTATTTTTCAAAATTTTCTGAGTTTGGACCCCAGACGTCGGTGCCACCCCATAGGCGAAATACCCCTCCTATCACCCCTTTCTGGGTCAGCGGCTGTCCAACCACATGACATTTGAGGGTTCGCTTTGGTTGCCCTATCCATATTTGATAGGGCCTTATCGGCCACCATATGACATTATTAGAGATTCTCGTTCTGGTCGCCCTATGCCCATGTCGTTATTGGTGTTTCGACTAGTTCTAGTTTAGAGGACCAGAAGTTTCTTATTCTGGTGTGTTTAACATCAAAATGAAAAATAGCGACACCAAAATTGACACACGGGATTGCGGCTCCAAGTGCGTCAAAAACGAGTTTGCGGCAGTTAAATTTTCAAAATTTGCAGGGGGGGGGGGTGATGTCTGGGTGTCGCCGCTCCGCACTCAGTAACTCGGGTAGGCCTATTATATTGACGCCCCCCGCCCCCCCCCCCCGTCCAAAATTTTCCCGTACGCCTATGATTTTGGGTACGAACCCTATCGATAATGAGTTTTTTGCGACTTCCCGTTCCAGGGCAATCGCAGCGCACCCCCACCCCACCCCACCCCCTATGTCGAAAGAAGTTATAGCTTTAATAACATAATTTCTTTAAATGACGTGTGGCCATGAGTGGATAAACCCTATCGATATTAAGCTTTCCCCCAACTTTCTACCACGGCGCCATCACCCCTCCCTACATTGACTTGCCAGCATGTCAGTGACTATATTTTTAACATAATTGTTTTGGTGTGAATCATTAGGGTGACGACAGTAACGAACCCTATGATAGATGCTACAGGCATGGGCGTCACACATGGGGGGGTCCGGGGGGGTCGGACCCCCCCAATTGTTTTCCTGGGGGGGTCTGAATATACTTGGACCCCCCCTAAAATTTGGCAAAGTAAAGTGCCCGAAATCTCATAAAACACTAATTTTAGGACTGGAATAGCAGTAAAACGCGTTTGCGGCCATCAAATATTCCAAAATTTTCTTGGGGGGTCCATACAAGGTCAGCTCCGCTTCTTCGCCCCGCGAAGAAAACTGGCCGCAGCCGGTAAACCTGCTTCGGGCATTTCTAGTTTTGCTTCCCCTTTACTGTCATCGAGTCCTAATAAAACACTAATTTCACTTTTCTTTTAATTGAATACCATGAATTTGTACTGAGTTGACTATTGATTAAAACATTATTGGGGCCACTCTACTTTGTGAATGCAACTGCAACAGTGTGATTGGATGGAATTCAGAGTGGGATTTCGGTTACAGAACCATTGGATACTTTTGGACTTGCTCACACAGGCTAGAATAGCAGAAAACGCATTTACGGTGGTTAAATTTTCAAAATTTTCTCCGGGAGAGTGAGGCTCCCATAGCCCGCGACGATTGATTGGTTGTTTGGAATTCTGGGCAGCCAGGTAGGCTATATTGGACCAAATTGAAGTTGCTGTGGGTGTAAACGATTGATTGGAATTCGAGTCAGCAAGTCACCTTAATTAGGCTATATTAGACCACTTTGAAATTGCTTTGTTCATGGGATGAAATAGCAGGAAAAAGTGTTAGACCGGTGCCGCTGTCTGTAAACATGATAAACGTTGTATTGGTGTGATATTTTAGTTTAACCCCGTAAATTATGCCAAACAATGTTTACAGAAGACTGAGACTTTAAACAAAATTTATGGGGGTCCCCCCCCTTCAGAAGTTGCGGACCCCCCCCAATATATATTTCACGGCTACGCCCCTGGCTACAGGATAGATTTAAGATTTTTATTCAAGTTTGTGAACACAGGGATACTTGTTAAATTTATCAAATTTGGTCAATGTTCAATTTTTAATGACGGATGTTGTGGAAACATGACTGCCATGTGGATGTATTTCCAGGGTTTGTGTGGCCATATTTTTGAAATTCGATCTGGACATAGGGGCCACGAGAGGACGAACCACTTCAACGTTCCACATCCTTAGCCAAAACTTTGTGAATGCGAGTTTAAAGGAGCTAAATCGCTAACATTTGGGACCTAGAAATTGACACAAGTGGGTCGCAACGCATATAATTTTGTAATATGAATGTATATAAACTGATTTACATTCAATGGCTTCCGTTTTTACTCTTATTTCAAATCTTGGTTCTTGTCGATATTCGCGCATATCAGATCGTAACTTCCTGAATTATGGCACTTGCTATTTGTTTAGCTCGTTATCGAACCATCTCTTGCGAAATGTGGGCGTATCTGCTTGGCAGCGGCTGGTATAGAGTGAAGTAATAAGATTGGACACATCCATCTTGTAAACTGTTCTCGTGCTTATGGTATCGAACATTTCTAGTCGATCTTCAATAAACACATTGATTTATTGGTCATCCCGGTTATAAATGACCGCTATTTCTCCCCATTTTAAAACTTTCAAATTGTTTTTTTTTTCTTTTTTTTTTACAAATCCATTCTTGTGCTTTGATCAAACTGTTGTGGAAATTAAAAATGCGTTGCTATTTATAATTAGAAACAAAAAAGACAGATTAATGAATTGTCGACCATTATCTGGTTAAATATTTATTATATATTAATCATTGATTAAAGAAAATGCTTTGTATTTTAAACGGTGTGGTGTATTTTCACTATTATAGATCGAAGTGGAGATTACATAAACGTATAATGGAATCATGCTGACCATAAAAGCTTTTTACTTGTATCAACAATTCTCCTTTTATCGTTTTTAAACGCCCACATTTTTATGTGGACGTATATTGTCGTCGCCCCTGTCCGTCCGGACGTCCGTCCGTCCGTCCGTCCGTCCGTCCGTCCACAATTTGTTTGTGGACTCTCTACAGGTCATAATTCTTATCCGATTTTGACGAAACTTGAAATATAGGTTTATCCCCAAAAGATCTCGGCTGCTTTCGATATTGGCATGTATCGGATGAAAACTTCATGGATTATGGCCCCTGATTGTACGAAAAATCACGTTTTTAGCTTGTGGACCCTATAGAGGTCACAATTTTGAACCGATTTTGATGAAACTTGACATGCATGTTTATAACCCAAAGATCTTGGTTCCTTTTGATATTTGTGCCTATCGGAATGTAATTTCCTGAATTATGGCCCCTGATTGTCCGAAAAATCACCCTTTTTAGCTTGTGGTCCCTCTGGAGGTCACAATTATTATCCGATTTAAAAAACCGTTTGATTATATCACCGTTACACCCTAAGGAAGGTTGAGTTCAAATTTCGGGAAAATCGGACGAAAATTGCCATACAAAATGGCCGCCGTTTGTACGCGAATACTGTTAAAAAATGGTATATCAAGGTTGTGGACCCTGTAGAAGTCACATTTTTTATTCGATTTTGATGAAACTTGAAATTCATGGTTATAACCCAAAGATCTTGGTTCCTTTCGATATTTGCGCATATCGGAACGTAACTTCCTGAATTATGGCCCCTGATTATACGCGAAATCGCCTTATTTTAGCTTGTGGTCCCTCTGGTGGTCACAATTATTATCCGATTTAATAAAACGGTTGATTATATTACCGTTACACCGTAAGGAAGGTTGAGTTCGAATTTCGGGAAAATCGGACCAAAATTGCCATACAAAATGGCCGCCGTTTGTACGCGAATACTGTTAAAAAATTGTATATCATGGTTGTGGACCCTGTAGAGGTCACAATTTTAATTCGATTTTGATGAAACTTGAAATGCATGGTTATAACCCAAAGATCTTGGTTCCTTTCGTTATTTGCGCATATCGGATCGTAACTTCCTGAATTATGGCCCCTGATTGTCCGAAAAATCGCCTATGGTCCCTCTGGAGGTCACAATTATTATCCGATTTGAAAAACGTTTGACTCTATCACCGTTACACCCTACGGAAGATTGAGTTCGAATTTCGAGAAAATTGGACCATAATTGCCAGAAAAAATGGCCGCCGTTTGTACGCGAACAGTGTAAAAATATGGTATGTCAAAGTTGTGGACCCTGTAGAGGTGACAATTTTAATTCGATTTTGATGAAACCTGAAATGCTTGTTTATAACCTAAAGATCTTTATTCTTTTCGATATTTGCGCATATGAAATTGTAACTCAATGAATTATGGCCTTTGATTGTAGGAAAAATCACTTTCGGTATTGCTTGTTCTCTGTCTATCTCTCGAACAATTATTATCTGATTTAAAAAAAAACTCTGATTATATTACTGTTGCACCGTAAGGAAGGTTGAGTTCGAATTTCGTGAAAATCGTACCAAAATTGCCGGACGAAATGGTCACCGTTTGTACGCGAATAGTGTAAAAATATGGTATATCATGGTTGTGGACTCTCTACAGGTCACAATTCTTCTCCGATTTTGACAAAAAGTAACATTTCTAGGTTGTGTACCGTCACACCATAATCATTGTCGGCTTCGAATTTCATGAATATCAGACTGGAACTGACCAACAAAATGGCTGCTCCCAATACAGTATGAAATACAGGACTTGATGATGTAGGAAAAATCACTTTCGGTATTGCTTGTTCTCTATCCATCTCTCAAAAATGTGGGCGTATCCTGCCTGGCAGTGCCAGCCTATCTTGAACATTTCTCATCCAGTTATTATTTGAAATATTAATTACGCTAAAAGAAACAGAAAATTTGGATATTTAATCTATGGGCTTTTCGATAAATGAAACAATTATATTCAAATATTCAAAGTAATTTATTTATTTTGGCTATTACAAAAACATGCTGCTGCAGATTTGCTTGTGTGGTGCCCAGAAACGAAGGAAATTTGTCACGGACTTTTATTATGTGCAAATGATCTTTTAAAATCAAACGATGCACAGTACGTGCTCGATTACATAATGGTGTTTGTGTTTTCATATTTCAGGTTATTGCCTATAAAATTATGGAAATTTTGAAGATATGGAAAGTAGAGATATCCAATTCTACTAGAAGAATATTGGATTCCCCGAAAACACTCATGGGGCGTTACAGGACAAAAATGTAAGGGTTCCATTCATCGCAACCCGACGATTGGGAATATCTGCAAGCGTAACGTCGAAGGTTGAGCGCTTTGTGTACATGTTGATAATCTTTATAAAGACTTAGACGTACAAAACTTTCTGAGATACGAATCACGGAAAAAGACACGACAGTGGATAATCCGAGAATTTAATTAGGGTCAGATATTTGTAATAAATAGTCAGCGATTACAGACAAAGTCGTCTTGTGTATGCAATGAATTCTCTCCCGACTTGGCCGCCGTTGCTATAGGTGCAGAAAGAGGCAAGTCTTCTGACACAAACATGACCTCTTTTGATCGATTTTTATAGCAGGCTACTCCTTGGTAATTGCAATGTTTTGAGAAGTATTTGAAGCAAAATTATGATTAGTTTGAAAATGTTTTTAGACCAAATATATGATCAAATAACCCAGTTTGTATCTATAACTGTGTGGTTGGGTGGTTAGGTCACGAGCTGTAAATAGGGTTAGGGGTGGGGATAGGGTTATGGCTTGAACATCCACAATCTCGTCAACAATCACGTGCCCTAACCCTATCCCCGCCTATTTTCATCTCATAACTCATGTTAAATTGATCTTATGGTATTTTATTCTTAAAATTATATTTATATTTTGATGTGCGTGGGCTACAGTTCGATGGACAATTCATACCGAAAAGGCATTTACCTATTTAGCATCCTTTCTTTGAGTTTTAATCAAGTACGGGTCGGACCTTAACAGTAGCACTACCCCTTCGTAAGACACATCTGCAATAAACTATTAACCCATTTTATTGGTAAATAACGAAAAACGAAACGTCTTAATGTAACTATCAACTCAAATTTGGTGATCTAGGTTTTGGGGTGCAAAGAACACATCAGGGTCATAAAATATGATGTAATGTAACATTATGCAACACAAAAATCCAATATGGCGTCTAAATAGCCTCAACGACTACAAATGACCGCATCTAGTGACTCAAATTTGATGATCCTAATGTATATCCCTTGGTACTTTGAATATCACTGAGCTGTTGAATCATTATGAAATTGAATTCATGACCTTCGGCAGTCCACCATCACTTAATGCACAAACACCTTTGTCCATAGATTAAGTTTCAGAGCGTTCAGTTTTGAGTGGGATTCTTTTCCTCAGTATCGACCTTTTAAGTGTTTGGATTGTGACAGTTTTCAGTTTGGCAAGAGCCACATACAACAGCGTAGAAAAGCCAATTATGGCACGTGCAGCTACGCCAAGAGGAATTCCGAAGAGTTGCGATGAATAATTTGTCAACAGTTTGTCAAGTGCAGTATTCTTTTAGGTCATAATTGGAATTAATTGATCATTTATTCCTGTTTCCATCCTCATTCGGTTGAGTTCATTCCAATTGCCATCCCCACCCATGCCATATTTTAAAATATATCCATCTGATTATATAACAAAATGAACATTTTAATATTGGCACACCAATGCTTTCGAGTGTCATTTGCGTGAAGCGCAACAATGAACGAGACTATAAACATATGCCATGTCTGGAATAACCAGACACCAAAGACTACCATTAAATTCGAGCATTTCGCCGAATATAACTGATTTGAAATTACAGTGAAAATAGAAACGATTGAATATAAATCAGTTTATATACATTCATATTACATTATTCCATTATTAGGTGTCAAAAAATAGCTACTTTAGGGGTGTGTATCTACAAAATATCTCCCAAACACGTTTCATTAAATATTATTTTCTGAAACGAACTAAGAACTAAAAATAAATCATAAATGGAAATGCCTGAGCAGCGGATTCACATAAAAACTGTTTTTTTGTTTGTTTGTTTGGGTTTGTTTAAATATTGGCAAATAAACGAAACACGAGTAGTTCGTTAGGCAATAGGCTATATACAAAACAAGTATCATATTATTAAGATTCATTGATCTTGACGAATGTATGGTATATCTTATGATTCGTTTCGTTTTTTCATACTTTGATGGCCTACACTACATGTATATGAAGATCTGGCAAGATATAGTTGGAGTTTACGTCAGGGGTCAAACGAACAGCTTTTGGGCCTCTGGCGTCAGACCGTTTCATTGGCTAATCCCTCACATCAGCCAGAACACGTCAATGATAACAACTCTTCCAGATCCTGGTGAAGTAAAGACAAATAAAACGAAATTTTGAACCATAAAAACGAAACGAAATCGGATCTGTGTTTTAATAAGATTATTTTAATGACGGCATCCAATGCACTTGCTTGTGTGTATATGTGTACATAAGACCCATCTCCGTATTTGCTTTATCCAATTTGCTTCTTGTTTGAATATATAGAAGGCCCATATTTAGTAGGATTTAGAAGTGATTTCATTGAAGCCTACTGTTAGTGTTACTAACTTAATTTATTAAATGATTTGAACAGAGATTTTAAAGAAAAGATAAGTGCAATATTATTAAATAGAACCCAACGAACCAATTATCTTCTTTGTGTAGTATGGTATCAGTGTCTTGTCCATTCATGGAAACTTACTAAATTTGAGTAAACATTCTAGTAAAAGTCCAAGGAGAGATACGAGTAAACCTATACCAAGGATCCCAAACGACCCCTTAATGTTCTCCATTGAAAAGGCTTTAATCTGCCCATACACATTGGAGCAAGTTGGCGATTGTTTTAGCCCATAAAGATCCAAATTTAACCCTGCTTCGAATCGTCGTATCATATACTGGTCTAGATCTTTCTTCAGGGGAGAATTTAATGGAACAGCAAAGCTTGACTGCTGTGTCGTGACAATATTATCAATAACTGACAACAAACAATCATTTCTAGACATGGTATGCTTTGAAACACGCACATCGATCAAAGCAAAGTTGCCATTCATTACTTTGTCTATAAGATCATTTATATTTTCAGATAAAACAGAAGGGTCGGTTTTATTTTGTTTGACAATTCCTTCCCACACTTGTCTGCTCTCTTCATTTGTAGAATTTTCAAACATACCTTGGATTGCTGAATCTTTCAACAGACCATATCCCCAGGTCTTCTGTTCAACTAGTTCTCCCAGTGAAGTGAAGGGTATTTTAGGTGTTTTCACCAGAAGGGAAGATGTTAAATTTGCAGTATAAACAGCTGCAGATACAACACAAAATATCAACCATGACGCATACAAGTATCGACCTTTACTGGTTCTTGGGTGAATATGGCCTGCCTCAAGAAACAGACATCCTAGTATGTCAAATAATATTTGCCAAGACTTAGGATATTCCCTATTTTGTTCCAGGGCTAAATCCAGCACAGCGAAAGTCTCAATTGCTATAAACAAAAATGAAAATAGGATAAACGACACGAATACCATGATGTAAACAGCGGTGTTAAATGGCTTCAATAAAGATGACCATGTTTCTTCTTCTTCACCAGGGTTTCTGTAGACTATACCTGTAGAAAATGTTATAATGGGTGGTAATATAAAATCCATGACTTGGCTTCGTTCTGCAGTAATCACATACTCAGCATATAATATATCAATTTCACGACGCTGTACTTGACCAATTAATCCATCCCATGTGTTGTTGTCTGTCTTAACACCCCAATAACCAATTGTTGGTTCCGTTATTTCGTATGTGAAATTTAAATCCGCAGCCATGTCCTCCAACAAATCAAACATCCAACCACTGTACACTGAGGTACCATTTATAACTTTCTTTTGTATAAGTCGGTAAGGCAATGATCCTATTAACAACCGTCTTCCGTTGAAATGAAACTTTACATTTGGAAACATATCCTGAACCCGTGAAAGGTTAGGAACAGGAGTCCAGAGGGTTCTGTTTTCTTTCTTTATAAGAGTATTTACTCCCCAACATCCATCTACAGACTGGTGGATGACTGTTACATGACATAAGTCTGTTAATATATCATCTAAAGCTTTGATTATAACCGGATACGTCAGTAACAGCCATTTTGATTTTACTCTAAAGTCAGTTGTCCTGTTTGAATTAAAATCAAAATCATTTACCGTCTTCATTACGTGAGACTCTGTTTCTGGGTTATCCGTTGTAATGTACAAAACCTGAATAGTAGGAAACTGTGCTTTGTGTATTTGATAGAGAGAAGTAATAAGATTGGCAACTTCCATTTTATAAACCACTATTCTCATGTTTATGGTATCCAACATTTCTAGCAGATCTTCTATGAACAAATTCATTAATGGATCGACATCTTTATAAATGACCGTTATTTCACCCCATTTTAAAACTTTCATGATGTCTCGTATGAATGCAATCGTGGGCTTTGAACAAAATGTTTTGGAACTCAAAAAGGAGTCGCTACTACTTAAAGTTCCTAAAATCAGACAGAAAAACAAGATACGTCTGCTCATTGTCTGTAAACACTATCAACGTACAGGTTTATCTCTCCAGGTATGACTGAATGCAACTCACGTAGTTCACCATGTCTCCACAATTATATGTACATAATTAACATTATTTTATTATTTTAAGTGGAACACAAATATATATATATAACGCCATATCATCCGTATATTTGAAATATTGATTACCCTATTTGTAAAATTAAAAGTCTATCCATTAAATATGCCCTAGCAAGAGTAAATAATTCAGCTTTCAAATCGATCCCTAATGACCAGTTTGCTTTACCGAGGGATCAATATTGGGCCGCCCATAGGCGTACGAGCTGGGGGGGGGGGCTGGGGGGTGGCGGCGTCTCCCCCATTTTGGGCACCAAATGCTGGGAAAATTTGGGCGCACAATTGTACTTTGTAAAAGTTGTATAATTTGGGCACACAATTGTACTTTGTACAAGTTGTATAAAAAAAATATTGTGTTCTTAAATGTGTCCAATTTAACAGCGAATTTAAATTCAGTGCGTCTATAGTTAGGCAATTAAATATAAATCTTAAGACAAGGACACTCGATTGTTTGGAGTACAGCAAGCCACGAGTAACAGTTACATTAACAACGGTTTTAGTTGTGTATATTACAAGTAAATAAAATTTAGTACTCTTTTATTGATGATTTAGAAATTAAGAACTTATTCATAGCAAAAGAGATATTGTAGAACCTGTCATGGGCCTTCAAATAAAAATTTAACTTTCTTTATTTGGAAAAAACTCCTCAGAATCACTTAAAATGCATATTTATTCATACGCGATTTTTAAAAAAACCCAGACAACCTTAGCAGCATCTGAGCCGTATCTAGCGGGGGTTCTCGGGGTACATTGCACCCCCACAAAAAGTAGGCGCCCCGAGAAATGGCGTGGGGGGGGGGTGATGTCTGGGTGTCGCCGCTCCGCACTCAGTAACTCGGGTATTATATTGACGCCCCCTCCCACCACTCCGCTGCACCACCACTTTTTTTACAATCCTACATACGGCCCTGAGCAGCATTCGGATCAGAAATATAGTCGGCACTCTGTCCGTTAGTTTTTGGGCACCAACCACCACCGCCCCCCCCCTCCCCCCAGTCAAAAATTTTCCCGTACGCCTATGAACATGAGGTCTGCCAATGAAAAGTGTTTTTATATTTTCCCCAGTAGATTGAATATGTTTGGAAATCGACAGTAATGTTAATGTATTTTTAGAATCGCTACATTAATAAAACCTATACTTACCACCGCTAACAAATGGCGTCATCAGTAAAACTATTTTAAACACCAGTAAACTTTTCTTTATGAAACAATACATTGTGGAACTTTGATTTACACCCTGTGGATACTTTACCAGTTTTAAAGAGAGATACCAGATTGTTCTAGATTATCATCAAGCGTTGTGATCAATAACCGCAATGCTCTTTACATTTATATACAACATAAACTGGGCGTGGTTCATGACAACACTAACACCGGGTTTCAATCCTACCAAGTTACGGCGTTCAGTTGATCACCCTATTTTTTTGGAAGTAGGATAATAAATTTCCTAGAAGAATATACAATTTAATTACTTCCATTACCAATATTCATTTAGCGTTACCCAAAGATCTGGTGACGGAGCTTTCGTTCATGCCATGCACAAGAAGTGCTTCAGTACAGTTTGCTATTTAAACTCAAATTACAGAGATATTTAACATTATTTACATACAGAATACATTTTTATCATGAATTTGTTGAGATAAGTACGCGACTACAACGTAAATCTGATGATAAGCGTCATAATTATGGACTGTCCGGATGCAGGTCCACGCAGTTGAGTAGAGGGACCACTGAAAGAGCACCAGTGTTCAGTACATAAGTAATGAGACATGCGCCATTTCATCTGCCACCAGCGCCGTTTTATTAACCAATTTTTGAAAACAAATCACGAAGACGCATGTTTCACAGTTTCGGTTAGAAATGTATAAATGTATAAAATGTATAAATATTTCTATTGAAGTAATGCATAACATTTATCTAATTCAAAAAGAATCAGATCATTTAAAGGAGCTAAACATTTTATACTCTGTGCACGAGTCGTGCATTCTATTGTTTCGGGTGCTTTTTCTAATTCACAAAGATAAACGTCCTACAAGACAACGCGAAAGTAGTCAGTAATTGCTAATTCTTCATTTTAAGGTTCCAATGAATAGAACCATACGCCTTTTAATTCGTCAAATTAACTGTAAAATTTTGATTCCATGATGTTTATTGATGGAAAGATAGGAAAATTTAAATCTTCCCTGCTATGAGGTATAACGTCCTACTTTTCAGTATAGACGGACAGTGTGCTAAGAGGGAAATTGTTCCCGGACAGCGTCACTACGAATTCCAATTGCCAAGGGTTCATTTACGTGCAAGCCAATGTGTAAACGGGAACTCATTTTGTCTGTCACATCCGAACGACTAGACAGTGTCCACTTCCATGCCCCCGCCCTGCGCCACTGAGAAGGGTGAAACATACCGGAAAATCCCGATGAACTTTCTCGGCCAACAAGCCAACGTCCTGCTCACCGCGCCACCGTTTTAATTCAACAATTATTGAATGAAAGGGGGGTTATCGGAGAACGTTACAAAAGGATCATATTATCATATCGTCAGTAATTAAAAACCGTAAGAGAGTTTTTACAACTGGGAGTAGCGGTAACTCTGGATGAGACACTAGATAACAAACCAGGAGTTCCAGGGTTAGATTCCAATATTTGCCGAGAAAGATCTCTGGATTTTTCCATTATGGTTTCACCTTGTCAGTGGTGCAGGACGAAGAGTCGAACAGGGAGAGCATCTAATCGTTCGGATGGTACGAAAAACCGAGGTCCCGTGTATACACGTTGGCGTGCACATAAAAAAAACCTTGAAAGCAGGAGTAGGCCTTATAGATCGACATCCCTGTCCCGGCAAAATTTACCCCATAGCACACTGTATGGCGTATAAGCCCAGTCGGTGCTGAGAAATAGGACCTTAAAATTATTTCATTTCATTTCGTTTTGCAATCCCAGGTACCGCTGTCATTTAATTTTCTTAACACATTCACACAACTATGTATAATTATTATTGTTTCGAATGCCAAGTATTGTTTTATTATGAACATGGGGTCATATTTTCAAATAATATTACAATATCTACTCCCATTTTCTATCGATAAATTATAATGTAACAATATCTACTATTTTAATAAACTCGTGAACTGATACGGCATTATGTCGTTTTACTAATATTACATTAAAATTAAACA
The DNA here is from genome assembly GCA_963678685.1 of Patella ulyssiponensis. NCBI lineage: Eukaryota > Metazoa > Mollusca > Gastropoda > Patellidae > Patella > Patella ulyssiponensis. The sequence continues at coordinate 84,465,688 of OY783225.1, read as the reverse complement.
GAGGACATTATTTATATACATTAAGCTGTAAACTGCATAACATTATATTGTTGTGTTATGTTACATTAAATGTTAATTCAATATTGGCGTATTATGTCGTCACCCATGTCCGTCCGTCCACCAGTTCGTCCGCCAACAACTAGTTTGTTGACGAGAGGGAGGCTTCAGTTTTTAATAAATTTACTATTTTAAATCTGTTGTGAAACATTGGGGGTTTGACAGTCCGAAGAACATAATCGATATTCGGCGTTCCGCGACTTTCTTTCTATTCTTGAGTTACCCTAGCTAGGGAACCACTGTGGCTAAATGGGTAAAACGCTGTCTCGCTAGCCTGGAGGTCGCGTGTTCGATCCCTGCTTTGGCCGAGAAAGTTCATCGGGATTTTCCGACGTGGTTTCCCCTTGTCAGTGGTGCAGGGAGAGAGAGAGAAATGGGGTTTAACGTCCACTCGACACAACTAGGTCATTTCGGGACTAACATATGGTTTAATTTTATTTCAATAATCCGCTTGCGCGTAGGGGTCTTTAGCAGTCGGAGGAAACCGGACAGTGGTGCAGGACTGAGGGCAGGACAATGACAGCTGTCTAGTCGTTCGTATTGGACGATACCAGATATATCGTGTATACATTGACGTACACGTAAAAGAACCTCTGACAGGTGGAATTCGATATTAGAGTACGCGATATTAGAGTACGCCCTTGTGCCGCTGCCCAAGAAAAATTCCCCCCGTAGCATACTGCATGGTGTATGACCGTCAGCATTAGCCAAATCGGAGCAAAACAGTGGGGCGTTAAACCCTATTTCATTTCATCACACAAATTTGGTATGGCTCATTGGAATCATGAGAAGACGATTCAAAGCATTAGAAGCTACGTATTTTGGCTGCCAGTAGGGACAAAAACCGAAAACCTTTCGACTTTCAGCGTTCCGTCCAGGGGTTATCTCACCCCCTTTCCGAAAACCTTGCTAAGCGACATTGTGAATGAGATTAATGGTGAGTAAGCGTATCACATAGAACAGCACCATAAAACGTATCTAAAACGTAACACAAAACATCAATATAATTGGTTACATTTTACTTAAGAAGCTCAATCGCCAAACTTGGGACCTAGAAATTGACACAAATGGGTCTCAACGCATATAATATACTGAGCGCCATAGAAAACGCACCACAAAATGATTCTGTAAACATATCTTATTTATTTTGCTTCTTATTGTGAACAATATTCAAATGGGAACACATCAATAACAACACATTTGTACACTTATGTCTAATCAACTGTACAAAGTCAGAGGGGTCAAAACCCAAAGTACGACACTTAGCTACTTTAATCTGGAACGCCCGAATTTGTATTTTTGACATTTTCAATGTAATACTAGTTAAACGACACGCAGCACAGTCTATCACTCAGTTCACGTGTTTATAATAGCCAATAAGATCTTCCCGAAATCTGGTCGTAAAATGAAAGTGATAGGGAGATTCGATCAAAATTAGTCACCCAGTCCAGGTGGATGAACATGCTACTGCTCAGAATAATTCAGCCGCTGCTTTGGCTAACTTTGCTAATGATCTCAGGGAAGAGATCATGAGCCATCATCGAGATAGGAACTTTCTTTCGGAATCAACTCTTATATGAACGTCATGTTTAAAGAGTTACTGCTTGCCGAGATGTTGAAGGGCAAATAAATGTTGATATTGCATGCCAATTCTTGGTGCAAAATTCACAGGCAAGGCAGGTGAAGCATAAACCCAAGAATGGTGGAGGATTCGGGCGTGTCCGAGTCCAAACACCACTGTTAATTTGAATCACCCACTTTGTTTATTTCCGAGTGCGGGCTAATAGCTGTAAGGCGAATCTCACTACTATGGTGGCAGTGATTACCAGCACATACTTAACATTGAAAAGACTAGCATGCAGTGCTGATGCAACTGGCTGAATAATTCAGCTTCGATAACATCGATCTTCATGAGGATATCCCCCACTCCTGGACAGAATACAACCCATGGAACCAATCAATACCACTGAATCTGAAATAGGTCCCCTCTGAACGCTTCCAAATTAGGATCTATTATTTTTGGGGAAGCAGCCATACAATCAAAATCAATCCATTTTAATAATGATAATCTAATCTGTATTTATAAAGCGCTGAATATCCCGGACACTGGTTGCCCAAGATCGCTTGAAGAGTACAAAATGGGCGATGAGTGCATATGTTGCCAAAGTGCACGTCTCGCACTTACAAACTACCTGGCTAATAAAAGACCCAGAACAGGTTGTTATTTTATCAGACCCAACTGGAGAAGCATCGACATTTCACGAAATACCAGAAGATGTCATGGAGGACATTAATTGCTAAGATAAAGTACCAAACCAAATTATTTTGTAAATTACCACTTCTTTTTCAAAACAGTTTATTCATTAAATATCTACAAAACATACAGATACGTCACATATATGTAAATTTTACTACCATAACATTAACAGAGCAGTAGGATGTTAAATCCCATTTAATTTCATATATTTAGGGCTACCTATGGGATAAATGCAAATGGACGATATTTCAGGCAATCAGCACTGTTATTACTATTTTTATTGCAATCTGATTAAAACACAGATCCTATTTCACTTTGTTGTTTACAGTTCATAATTTCGTTTTACTTGTTTTTACTACACTAAAACCTGGAAGAGTTGTTATATAACCCGCGATCTCGATGATGTGAAGGATTAGCTAATAAAAGGGTCTGTTACGACGGGCGAGTTTTTGGCGTGATGTACAGTAACTGTGGGTAACACACTAGAACTGTAAGCCAACAGCAAGGCTGGTGTTCCCCGCCGAAATTCCAAACAAAAAAAGATGACAGTAATTAATTGCATCTTTATCTGTTTTAAAGTATCGAGCAAATAAACTGACTATCTATTCTTAATCTAAGTAAAAAGTTTTGCAAAAGTATCGGGGAGCCTATGTGTGTAACCTCTAAAAGATGTATACAAAGCAAATCAACATCGATATCGGGATGTATACAAAGCAAATCAACATCGATATCGGGATCGTAGGGATCGATATCGGGATATTAGGGATCGATTTGAAAGCTGAATTATTTACTCTTACTAGGGCATATTTAATGGATAGTCTTTTAATTTTACAAGTAATCAATATTTCAAATACATGGATGATATGGCGTTATATATATTTGTGTTCCACTTAAAATAATAAAATAATGTTAATTATGTACATATAATTGTGGAGACATGGTGAACTACGTGATTTGCATTCAGTCATACCGGGAGAGATAAACCTGTACGTTGATAGTGTTTACAGACAATGAGCAGACGTATCTTGTTTTTCTTGCTGATTTTAGGAACTTTAAGTAGTAGCGATTCTTTTTTGAGTTCCAAAACATTTTTTTCAAAGCCCACGATTGCATTCATACGAGACATCATGAAAGTTTTAAAATGGGGTGAAATAACGGTCATTTATAAAGATGTCGATCCATTAATGGATTTGTTCGTAGAAGATCTGCTAGAAATGTTGGATACCATAAACATGAGAATAGTGGTTTATAAAATGGAAGTTTCCAATCTTATTACATCTCTCTATCAAATACACAAAGCACAGTTTCCTACAATTCAGATTCTGTACATTACAACGGATAACCCAGAAACGGAGTCTCACGTGATGAAAACTGTAAATGATTTTGATTTTAATTCAAACAGGACAACTGACTTTAGAGTAAAATCAAAATGGCTGTTACTGACGTATCCGGTTATAATCAAAGCTCTAGATGATATATTAACAGACTTATGTCATGTAACAGTAATCCACCAGTCTGTAGATGGATGTTGGGGAGTAAATACTCTTATAAAGAAAGAAAACAGAAACCTCTGGACTCCTGTTCCTAACCTTTCACGGGTTCAGGATATGTTTCCAAATGTAAAGTTTCATTTCAACGGAAGACGGTTGTTAATAGGATCATTGCCTTACCGACTTATACAAAAGAAAGTTATAAATGGTGTATCAGTGTACAGTGGTTGGATGTTTGATTTGTTGGAAGACATGGCTGCGGATTTAAATTTCACCTACGAAATAACAGAACCAAAAGACGGTCGTTGGGGTGTTAAGACAGACAACAACACATGGGATGGGTTGATTGGTCAAGTACAGCGTCGTGAAATCGATATATTATATGCCGAGTATTTGATTACTCCAGAACGAAGCCAAGTCATGGATTTTATATTACCACCCTTTATGACATCTTCTACAGGTATAGTCTACAGGAACACTGGTGAAGAAGAAGAAACATGGTCATCTTTATTGAAGCCATTTAACACCACTGTTTATATCATGTTATTCGTGTCGTTTATCCTATTTTCATTTTTGTATATAGCAACTGAAACTCTTCCTGTGCTTGATATAACCCTGGAACAAAATAGGGAATATCCTAAGTCTTGGCAAATATTATTTGACATACTAGGATGTCTGTTTCTTGAGGCAGGCCATATTCACCCAAGAACCAGTAAAGGTCGATACTTGTATGCGTCATGGTTGATATTTTGTGTTGTATCTGCAGCTGTTTATACTGCAAATTTAACATCTTCCCTTCTGGTGAAAACACCTAAAATACCCTTTACTTCACTGGCAGAACTAGTCGAACAGAAGACCTGGGGATATGGTCTATTGAAAGATTCAGCAATCCAAGGTATGTTTGAAAATTCTACAGATGAAGAGAGCAGAAAAGTGTGGGAAGGAATTGTCAAACAAAATAAAACGGACCCTTCTGTTTTATCTGAAAATATAGATGATCTTATGGACAAAGTAATGAATGGCAACTTTGCTTTGATCGATGTGGGTGTTTCAAAGCATGCCATGTCTAGAAATGATTGTTTGCTGTCAGTTATTGATAATATTGTCACGACACAGCAGTCAAGCTTTGCTGCTCCATTAGATTCTCCCCTGAAGAAAGATCTAGACCAGTATATGATACGACGATTCGAAGCAGGGTTAAAATTGGATCTTTATGAGCTAAAACAATCGCCAACTTGCTCCAATGTGTATGGGCAGGTTAAAGCCTTTTCCATGGAGAACATTAAGGGGTCGTTTGGGATCCTTGGTATAGGTTTACTCGTATCTCTCCTTGGACTTTTACTAGAATGTTTACTCAAATTTAGTAAGTTTCCATGAATGGACAAGACACTGATACCATACTACACAAAGAAGATAATTGGTTCGTTGGGTTCTATTTAATAATATTGCACTTATCTTTTCTTTAAAATCTCTGTTCAAATCATTTAATAAATTAAGTTAGTAACACTAACAGTAGGCTTGAATGAAATCACTTCTAAAACCTACTAAATATGGGCCTTCTATACATTCAAACAAGAAGCAAATTGGATAAAGCAAATACGGAGATGGGTCTTATGTACACATATACGCACAAGCAAGTGCATTGGGCGCCGTCATTAAAATAATCTTATTAAAACACAGATCCGATTTCGTTTCGTTTTTATGGTTCAAAATTTCGTTATATTTGTCTTTACTTCACCAGGCACTCGGCAAACCTCGGCGGTTTTCGGGCAATCTAAACTCGGCTGTATGATGAATTCCGCCATATTGGAACTACTTTAAAGGTCCCGGATGAAACATGGCTGCGCCCATACCGAACACAAGTTGGCGACCTATTTGGCTAGCAACCTATTCGACCGATCCAGCTGAAAGATAATGACGAAATTACACTTCTATTCTGAGCTAAAGGGATGATAAAAAAATAATATATTCTACTTTCATTTGATAGACATAATGTTGGATTTTTATGGTTGATAAATAGATGAGTTAAATTAAGGCGTCTGTTGTCTTTATTCTAAATAGGTTTCCAAAGAACAGATCGCAGCTCGATCGGTCGAATAGGTCGCTAGCCGAATAGGTTCCCAATTTGTGTAATAGCGTCAAGTTTTCCTGTTAAAGTAAATCGGTAGCCGCATCGCAAATGTATGGGCGTAGGTACATATCACTAACTGTCATACAGCCGAGGCTAGATGTAGTTTACGGAATCTGCCGAGATTTGCCGAGTGCTTCATCAGGATCTGGAAGAGTTGTTATCATCGACGTGTTCTGGCTGATGTGAGGGATTAGCCAATGAAACGGTCTGACGCCAGAGGCCCAAAAGCCGTTCGTTTGACCCCTGACGTAAACTCCAACTATATCTTGCCAAATCTTCATAATAGTGTAGGCCATCAAAATATGAAAAAACGAAACGAAATATAGATCTGTTTTTTAATCAGATTGACATAAGAATTATGGAGATATTAATGACGTATCATAAGATATACCATACATTCGTCAAAAACATGAGGAATTGATCAATGCATCTTAATAATATGATACATGTTTTGTATATAGCCTATTGCCTAACGAGCTACTCGTGTTTCGTTTATTTGCCAATATCTAAAAAAAATCCACCCCCCCCCCCCAAAAAAAACAGTTTTTATGTGAATCCGCTGCTCAGGCATTTCCATTTATGATTTATTTTTAGTTCTTAGTTCGTTTCAGAAAATAATATTTAATGAAATGTGTTTGGGAGATATTTTGTAGATACACACCCCTAATCGTTTCTATTTTCACTGTAATTTCAAATCAGTTATATTCGGCGAAATGCTCGAATTTAATGGTAGTCTTTGGTGTCTGGTTATTCCAGACATGGGATATGTTTATAGTCTCGTTCATTGTTGCGCTTCATGCAAATGACACTCGAAAGCATTCGTGTGCCAATATTAAAATGTTCATTTTGTTTTATAGTCAGATGGATATACATGTATTTTAAATTATGGCATGGGTGGGGATGGCAATTGGAATGAACTCAACTGAATGAGGATGGAAACAGGAATAAATGATCAATTAATTCCAATTATGACCTAAAACAATACTACACTTGACAAACTGTTGAAAATTTTCCATTGCAACTGTTCGGGATTCCTCTTGGCGTAGCTGCAGGTGCCGTGCCATAATTGGCTTCCCTACGCTGTTGTATGTGGCTCTTGCCACACTGAAAACTGTCACAATCCAAACAACATTTAAAAGGTCGATACTGAGGAAAAGAATCACACTCAAAACTGAACGCTCTGAAACTTAATCTATGGACAAAGGTGTTTGTGCATTAAGTGATGGTGGACCGCCGAAGGTCATGAATTCAATTTCATAATGATTCAACAGCTCAGTGATATCCAAATGTATCCAGGGATATACATTAGGATCATCAAATTTGAGTAACTAGTTGCGGTCATTTGTAGCCGTTGAGGCTATTTAGACGCCATATTGGATTTTTGTGTTGCATAATGTTACATTACATCATATTTTATGATGTGTTCTCTGTACCCCAAAACCTAGATCACCAAATTTGAGTTGATAGTTACATTAAGACGTTTCGTTTTTCGTTATTTACCAATAATTTATTGCAGATGTGTCTTACGAAGGGGTAGTGCTACTGTTAAGGTCCGACCCGTACTTGATTAAAACTCAAAGAAAGGATGCTAAATAGGTAAATGCCTTTTCGGTATGAATTGTTCATGGAACTGTAGCCCACGCACATCAAAATATAAATATAATTTCAAGAATAAAATACAATAAGATCAATTTAACATGAGTTATGAGATGAAAATAGGCGGGGATATGGTTAGGGTACGTGATTGTTGACGAGATTGTGGATGTTCAAGCCATAACCCTATCCCCACCCCTAACCCTATTTACAGCTCGTGACCTAACCGCCCAAACACACAGTTATAGATACATTCACGCGTATAAACTGGGTTATTTGATCATATATTTGGACTAAAAACATATTCAAACTAATCATAATTTTGCTTCAAATCCTTCTCAAAACACTGTAATTACCAAGGAGTAGCCTGCTATAAAAATCGATCAAAAGAGGTCATGCTTGTGTCAGAAGAGTTACCTCTTTCTGCAAGTATAGCAACGGCGGCGAAGTCGGGGGAGAATTCATTGCACACACAAGACGACGTCTGTAATCGCTGACTATTTATTACAAATATCTGACCCTAATTAAATTCTCGGATTATCCACTGTCGTGTCTTTTTCCGTGATTTTTATCTCAGAAAGTTTTGTACGTTTGCAGATATTCCCAATCGTCTGGTTGCGATGAATGGAACCCTTACATTTTTGTCCTGTAACGCCCCATGAGTGTTTTCAGGGAATCCAATATTCTTCTAGTAGAATTGGATATCTCTACTTTCCATATCTTCAAAAAAATACCATAATTTTATAGGCAATAACCTGAAACACCATTATGTAATCGAGCACGTACTGTACATCGTCTGATTTTAAAAGATCATTTGCACATAATAAAAGTCCGTGACAAATTTCCTTCGTTTCTGGGCACCACACAAGCAAATCTACAGCAGCATGTTTTTGTAATAGCCAAAATAAATAAATTACTTTGAATATTTGAATATAATTGTTTCATTTATCGAAAAGCCCATAGATTCATCCAAATTTTCTGTTTCTTTTAGCGTAATTAATATTTCAAATAATAACTGGATGAGACATGTTCAAAACGATAAAAGGAGAATTGTTGATACAAGTAAAAAGCTTTTATGGTCAGCATGATTCCATTATACGTTTATGTAATCTCCACTTCGATCTATAATAGTGAAAATTCACCACACCATTTAAAATACAAAGCATTTTCTTTAATCAATGATTAATATATAATAGATATTTAACCAGCTAATGGTCGACAATTCATTAATCTGTCTTTTTTGTTTCTAGTTATAAATAGCAACGCATTTTTAATTTCCACAACAGTTTGATCAAAGCAAAGATTTGTAAAAAAAAAAAAAAAAACCCAAAAAAAACAACATTTTGAAAGTTTTAAAATGGGGAGAAATAGCGGTCATTTATAACCGGGATGACCAATAAATCAATGTGTTTATTGAAGATCTACTAGAAATGTTCGATACCTTAAGCACGAGAACAGGTTACAAGATGGGTGTGTCAAATCTTATTACTTCACTCTATACCAGTCGCTGCCAAGCAGATACGCCCACATTTCGCAAGAGATGGTTCGATAACACGCCAAACAAAAAGCAAGGGCCATAATTCAGGAAGTTACGATCTGATATGCGCGAATATCGACAAGAACCAAGATTTGAAATAAGAGTAAAAACGGAAACCATTGAATGTAAATCAGTTTATATACATTCATATTACAACATTATATGTATTGCGACCCACTTGTGTCAATTTCTAGGTCCCAAATGTTAGCGATTTAGCTCCTTTAAACTCGCATTCACAAAGTTTTGGCTAAGGATGTGGAACGTTGAAGTGGTTCGTCCTCTTGTGGTCCCTATGTCCAGATCGAATTTCAAAAATATGGCCACACAAACCCTGGAAATACACCCATATGGCAGTCATGTCTCCACAACATCTGGCATTAAAAATTGAACATTGACCAAATTTGATAAATTTAATAAGTATCCCTGTGTTCACAGGCTTAAATAAAAATCTTTTTAACAACTGTAAAATCTATCCTGTAGCATCTATCACAGGGTTCGTCCCTGTCGTCACCCTAATGATTCACAATTATGTTAAAAAATATAGTCACTGCCACGTGGGCCAGGTAATGTACGGAGGGGTGATGGCGCCGTGGTAGAAAGTTGGAGGAAAGCTGAATATCGATAGGGTTTATCCACTCATGGCCACAAGTCATTTAAAGAAATTATGTTATAAAAGCTATAACTATAACTTCTTTCGACATAGGGGGGGGGGGTGCGCTGCGATTGCCCTGGAACGGGAAGTCGCAGATCACTGAATATCGATAGGGTTCGTATCGTACCCAAAATGCTTCACGAGTTTTTTCTTACAATCCCGTTAAAGCTCTGGGCCCTGTTTCACGAAATTTTAACTTAAGATAAAATCCAATTTTAGTAGATACTTCAATTTTGATTGGCTAAGCACTAAAATCAATCTAATATTATCCAATCAAATTACTAAAATTGGGATCTTATCTTAGTTAAAATTTCGTGAAATAGGCCCCTGGCCTTTATAACGCAGATAAAAAACACCGATATCATACATTCTCTGACGTCGGAAATAATACATTATTTCGATGTGGTATAGGAACAAACATTGCTTCTTTACACAGAGATATACAGAGGACATGTTATCATTATAATCTCTAGTTTATTGATCATCCAGATTATATAATGTAATCAGAGTAATAGATTGAAAAAACAAAAGAAAACAGCATTTTGATTGGTTTCTTTACATTAGCGTTAACCTCTACAACAAAACGGGTCGATAGTAATTTTTTCAATCGGTAATTTCCCATTTATTGGCATTAATGATAACGAGTGCACATATTGATCACTTTCTTCATGGAGGATACACTTCTTTGCCATGCGCACAGCAATTATTGTATTGAAAACCCTATCATATATGCAACAACATGATTGATAATAAATAAATACAAATTATTTTAAGTATAATTTATAAATATCGACTTGTTTAATAAAACTTGTCTTCTAGACCTTATCACTTTATTCAAATTTCATCGTTTATTTACCGGTAATTAAAATTGTCAATAAAACAATTATCAGATGATCATTATTTCTGCAATCTGATTAAATTTACAGATCTATATTTCGTTTCGTTTTTTTATACTTTTTATTTTAATTTTTAACATAGTTAATATTTATGAAGAATTCTACTTGCCAACCAGATAATGACCACTCTTCAAATCATTTGTTTGTTGGTTGTGATTAAAGAAAATTCAAATATGAAGATCTGTATCTTTTTCTTGTTTCTGATTTCACGAACTTATGGTAGCCATCCTTTTTTCATTTCGAAAAAAATTTGGTCAACGCCCACGGTTGGGTTTATAAGAGACATCATGGATGTTTTAAAATGGGAAGAAACGACTGTTATTTATAACGACGGCGGTCCTTCAATGGATTTGTTTATAGAAGATCTGCTAGAAATGTTGGATACCGTAAAAATCAGAAGAACAGTTTACAAGATGGAAGTTGCCAATCTTATTACTTCTCTCTATCAAATACACAAAGCACAGTTTCCTACAATTCAGATTCTGTATATTACAACGGATAACACAGAAACGGAGTCTCACGTGATGAAAACTGTAAATGATTTTGATTTTAATTCAAACAGGACTACTGACTTCAGAGTAAAATCAAAATGGCTGTTACTGACGTTTCCGGTTGTAATCAAAGCTTTAGATGATATATTAACAGACCTATGTCATGTAACAGTAATCCACCAGTCTGTAGATGGATGTTTTGGAGTAAGTACCCTCATAAAGAAGGAAAATGGAAACTTCTGGACTCCTGTTCCTAACCTTTCAAGAGTTCAGGATATTTTTCCAAATGTTCAGTTTCATTTCAACGGAAGACGGTTGTTAATAGGATCATTGCCTTACCAACTTATACAAAAGAAAGTTATAAATGGTACCTCAGTGTACAGTGGTTGGATGTTTGATTTGCTAGAGGACATGGCTGCGGATTTAAATTTCACCTACGAAATAACGGAACCAAGAATCGGTCATTGGGGTGTTAAGACAGACAACAACACGTGGGATGGATTAATTGGTCAAGTACAGCGTCGTGAAATTGATATATTATATGCTGAGTATATGATTACTGCAGAACGAAGCCAAGTCATGGATTTTATATTACCACCCATTATAACATTTTCTATAGGTATAGTCTACAGAAACCCTGGTGAAGAAGAAGAAACATGGTCATCTTTATTGAAGCCATTTAACACCACTGTTTACATCATGGTATTCGTTTCGTTTATCCTATTTTCGTTGTTGTATATAGCAATTGAAACTCTTCCTGTGCTTGATTTAGCCCTGGAACAAGATATGGAATGTCCCAAGTCTTGGCAAATATTATTGGACATACTAGGATGTCTGTTTCTTGAGGCAGGCCATATTCACCCAAGAACCAGTAAAGGTCGATACTTGTATGTGTCATGGTTGATATTTTGTGTTGTATCTGCAGCTGTTTATACTGCAAATTTAACAGCTTCCCTTCTGGTGAAAACACCTAAAATACCCTTTACTTCACTGGGAGAACTAGTTGAACAGAAGACCTGGGGATATGGTCTATTGAAAAATTCAGCAATCCAAGGTATGTTTGAAAATTCTACACATGAAGAGAACAGAAAAGTGTGGGAAGGAATTGTCAAACAAAATAAAACCGACCCTTCTGTTCTATCTGAAAATGTAGATGGTCTTATGGACAAAGTAATGAATGGTAAATTTGTCTTCATCGTCGGATATTTTATAAGGATTAACATGTCTAGGGATGACTGTTTGTTGTCAGTTATTGATGATATTGTAACGGCACAGTACGTTAGCTTTGCTGTTCCATTAGATTCTCCCCTGAAGAAAGATCTGGACCAGTATATGATACGGCGAATTGAAGCAGGGTTAAATTTGGAGGTTTTTGAACTAATGTCAAATTCTAAACTTTGTGAACTAAAACAATTACAGCCTTGCTCCAATACAACCGTGTGTGAACCGGTTAGAGCCTTTTCCATAGATAACATTAAAGGGTCGTTTGTGGTACTTGGGATTGGTTTAATTATATCTTCCATAGGACTTGTATTAGAATGCACACTGAAATTGAGCAAAGGGTAGAAAAATCAAGCCAATAAGATGATAGTAGGCAATGGACCAAATTGACGTTTCATATTATTTGCTTTCCCTACACCAATTTATAACCCCTTTTTGAAATTTCGGTTCGGAGCATTTATAAACTGAATGTCTGAAAGGTTTAAAACAAGAAGGGTGCGACTTGAAATAAAATTATTTAGAATATGGTTAGACATATAGGTTTACTTGAATTGTATCCTACAATATTACATATGCATTACGAAGATTTGAAGAAATGGGAAGTGACGGAAAAAAACCCCGGAAAACCTGAGTTATTCTTAGATATATTTGAGCATGTATAGAGCAACAGCAAGGTCGATTTTCAGCTCACTGGTAATTTCATTGAAGAGGAAAAATTGTTATATTAGGCTGTGAAAGGATGATATCTGTTCACGAAAATTTGCCTCCCTGCACACGTAATGCTTCAAATTTAGATTGCAATCCAAATTGACTCAAAAATTTCTGAATTTAATTCATTGTCATGATTTCTTTTGATGAATATACATTGTGTTTGCGCTTCATTTAACTCGTGCCTTGTCTACAGAACTATTTCTTTGATACTGGATTCTATATTATTTGTAAAGCTATATTCACCAGAATCAATTTATATATACTAATGGGCCTCGTCAGCATTCAAGACCAGAATGAAGACCACCATTGCTATTAATTTGTCTAATGATAGATTCCCACTAACACAATTCGTGCTTAACGATTGAAATCGTGGTTTCAATCGTGGAATAGTCGTGGTGAACCCATCAGGTTTTATTGTGGACTCAATTAGGACAATCATGTTACTCATCACACGACAGTGGGAACCTGTTGTGTAAGACGTAAAATGTTTAGGGCCCAATACAGACCGCCGTGGAACACCAAAATGAAGTGTTTTGGGTTGAGATTTGAGCAGTTGCTGATGGTTTCCTGGGTTCTTTCTAGTATGATTTAATCCATTTAAGTGCTACCTCACCAATGGGTCTAAGCCGAGTGTTAAGGTTTAAGCAGAACTATTTGGTCTACCGAACAGAACGCCGCACACAATATGCATTATTAGAGACTTTTGGCAAGCGTAAATTCTTGGTCTGTATCGATTTCCCTTGTGACGTCATCAATGTGTGTGTATTTCTCATACGGCAGCACGTATCGAACAGCTTTCATACGGAAAAGGTCTGTATAACATCGTCGTTGTCTTTTTACTGTATTTTTGCTACTTTTAGACGCTGAAATGTTTATATGAATCTATGTGTGTGGTACATGTAAAACGCGAAGGTGTATATTTAATGTGATTTAAACCATGATCAGCTTTTTGCAACTTTGTTAAAGGGGTGTAAACTTTCTGAAATCATACATTAGTGAAACCAAAAATTGCTGTCGAGTCGAAGACTTTTAATAAGATTCGGCACTGATTTTTTTGTTTTTAATTCTAAATAGCTTATCCCCAGTCAAGTGATTGTACTCCCTTTGGGAATTTGCAGGCTAGGCTGATGATGATCTTGGTGGATAACGGTCATCATGCTCACGTAATAGAACTAAGCTCAGGTCTGCTACATATACGTATGCTGTGCAAAACTGTGCCAAAATTCTAAACATTACATTGGATGGGGACCAATGAACATTTATTTGATCTTAGCTTCCGCTGCTGACTCGATGATGCCGAGACGTTGATCATTAGACTCTGCTTCAAACTGAGTATCCGTTCCATGATCCTTTTGTAAGTTTTTCCAAATGTACTATACCTGGTCATGAAATTAATCGAAAATTTTACATTGGTTCCGTTGGATAGTAATTTAGCAGATTGGGTGGTGTATATTCTCTTCTTTTGTATCCTTTCAATAATAGGTGCCTGATCAAGTTCTTCTTGATTCATTTTATGTTGACTTGCATTTTTCGGAAAACATCAGCTTTTTCCACGGATTAATCTACTGTGAAATGTATTGAAATTAATTTTTTATCATGTTGGCTTGAACCAGCGTATATAGATCGGATTCATATTCTTTGATAAAGGACGGTAACGGTTGAATATTCGCGCGCCTGACATATAAATGGTAATGTATCGAATAATTTTAATCATATCCGTGTTGAATGGTGTCAATTATATACACTGGCTTCAAGTACAAACTACTTTTATGTGCTCTTTACGATTGTATGATTCATTCTCTACGATCGTTTTTCCCTTATTAATTAAATTGTATTTAAACTCTGCTCAAATCATTTCAAACAAGAGAAACGCTAACGCTGCATTCCGGTTTTGATTGAAATGGTAGTTTTAAAATGAAATATGAAATGGCTGCAATATAAATTTCTAGTCAATTGGATAAGATTAATTACAATGTGGGGATATAAAATGGCTTTCAATAAAAAATAAAGCTTTGATTATTTATAGTTTTCTGTTTTTATTCTTTTTTTTTTTTTTAGAAATTTCATAATTTTACTGGAGATTAACCCTTATAACAACATTTTTCTTTGGCCCTCATTAAGAGCTTTTTCTGCTATTGCGACTTTTTCAGCTAACACTGGCCCTGTTTTGTCTTTTCCTTTTTTTCGAATTAAGAAATGCACTAAGAATAATTTAAGTCCTTCCTGGAGATGGCGAAGTTTATCATTCACAGATACTTTAAGAAAAATCGATTCTATCACTTCGGCAGAATTATCCAATAACAACTGTTCTAACATAATTCTAAGGAAGTTCACCATGGCTTTATCTAATGTTCCAAATTCTATAACCTGAAAGAGAAAGTACAGTATTTGTGCAGTGCAGAAAATTTAAATGAGAGAACGGCCTTCACCATACTTCATGTGGTATACCGGGGAGCCAGAACGATGGGGCTATGGGTGCAAATGCCCCCTTGCCACCATTAGCATGGCGCGATTTCCCAACTATCCTACAGCTTTGCCAGATACCTTTTCGGTCTTTTTGAAGGATTGTTTGTTTGGTACATCAGTCAAAGCGTACTTATTTGGTTCTTGTATCTAGTGTTCTGAGTTGCATTCTGAATGGTAAACGGTTAGCAACCGTGACAGGAGAGACCCCCCCCCTCATTTTAAATTCGCTCTTCTGAACGAGAGAGAAAGATTAACGACAAGTGGACACTAACCGGGCTATTTCAGGACTAATAGTATAAGACTATATCAATAATTTACTTGAACACACAGGTCTTTGATAGATTTGAGATGACAAAACACAACAGGTTATGTAGGGAACACTACTTCCTGTCACATACATACCAAGGATCAAAGTCAAACCCATGAACTACCATGACAACCCGTTAAATGTTCTACAGTGCACACATTAGACATCGTCTCACACAGAAAGCCCCTCCCACTGTCCCTCCCTCCCTCCAACCAACAAATACATAGTAGTGTTTAACACAATCCTTTTTTTAGTCAACATCCTGAGCTATAGAGAAAAGCTCCAACTAGCAGATTACTCTGAAGATACTTGTTATCCTCCCTCTCCAGCCCCTTGTATTCATGTCAATATAAACACACTTACTTTAAGTATTGACAGATTAACAGCCTGTTGAACCAATTGATGATTTATTACACAAGCTAAATTCTGGACATTTTTAATGGACAGATTTGACATCTCTTTAAATTTATCCCATAAATAAAACTGTAAGGTCATCTAAAATAAAACAAGCCAACAATAAATAGATGACACATATCAATCAATTGCACATGTATTTTTTTGAAAAGAATGGAGAATGTTCACGATTGAACACAGTCAAAGTTTACAAGTACCTGGTAATGAAACTCTTCACTAAGTTTCATCACTCTCCTCAAGTCAGAATCAAGGTTATCGTGATCAAAAGTGTCGACCAACGAAATTACTTAGCTCTGCTAGCGTCAGTGGAAAATGTTAATCATTAAATTCAGTCAAGCCATTCACTTAATAAACATCTACATCAAGTTTAACCAATCTACTTCAACTTTATTTCTTGATTGATTGAACAAACATTGGATAGATGACCTCACAGAGATTCCAACCATGAACATTATAGTCACAAGTCCACTCAGTCCCATGCCCTGATCGCTTGACTAACGTTCCCCACCCGAACCACCATTAATTTTAAGGAAACCTAAACAGTAGATATTTAGATAGGTCAGTTTGAAATGAAATGAAATATAGTTTAACATCCTACACTTCTGCTCCTAACCAAGGCTAATGAAGACGGGCATACGCCATACTGTGTGCTATGAGGGAAATTTTGTCCGGGCAGCGGTGCTATGGCTTGCTCTTACATTGAATTCCATCTGCCAAGGGATCTTTTACGTGCACGCCAATGTGTACATGGAATTTTGGAGTTTACGTCCCATCCAAACGACTATACAGCTGTCCTTGTCATGCCCTCCATCCTGCATCACTGGATTAGGTCAAATTGAACACAATAAATCAAACACCCCACTCACCTGGAATCTTCTGTCAAACTGACAGAACTTCATAATAAGATAAGCATAATATGGGTTATATTCCTTTTCTTGTAAACAACATGACATTATCACATGAATTATCTCCCTTTCTTGTTGATGTTTCAAACCAAGACCAAGCAACTTCTCAAAAGCATCAACAAAATCCTATAAAAAGAAAACTTGTTTAAACAATCCAAATGTAAAGCAACACAATGTTATATAAGTAGTATTAATAGGTTAACAATTTTAAGAGGCTCAGAGCTACGGAATTCAGCCCTGTGACAGTTCTGCCAGTACCGACAGCTGATGTGGTAGTAGAATCATCATATATTTTAAGAAACAAATATTTTTCATCTTTCATGATTGGTTAAGATATTATTTATGCAGTCTCCTTTTCACTCGTTTGACACTACATTTGGAATTGATAAAAATTAATTCTGTAACCTTAGTTCAAACATCACACTAAATTAAAGATAGTCAGATGTAGTAACTGTCAGTTGGAGAGGGTAAAAACACGATTAACATATAATTTTGACACAGCAAATAGGCAAATTAAAACAATTAATAACTAATCATACAATTGCAAGTCATCAATAATATGTTCACCAGTAGTATTTTCAATGTCAAGGGCAATAACTAGTAAAATATAGCAGTAAGTCAGAATTTTGATAGGTACAAACAATCTCAATAAGTTTTAAAATAAATCTGTAAAACTCTAACCTACAGAGCATTTATAAGAACATGTAACTGTGAAAAATCGTTATGTGACTATGAATGTCATAAGAGTTAATTTCCTCCTTAAGACTAGCAGATGAATACCAACAAGTTCGGAAAAAATATATATCAAAATCGACTGGGTTTCGAAAGGGTTCCCCATTCAGACTAGCTGAACAATCCCAGAAAATTTGACAACAAACTTTCAAAAACTCCAGTTTAAAAATAAAACTGAAAAACTCTAACAAATAAGAATTTAATTCTTAACCTGAAACAAAATAAAATTCACTCTTTTCTAGCTTTGAACAGGAATCTGTGAAACAGGAAGCACAAAATTGAACTCACCTCGCTAGTCATCAAAATAAGGAAAATACTTTTCCGTGTATCTGTATTCATTCTTTGTTTTTGTGCCAGTTCTAGTAAAGCAGAATTTGCTTCACTCAAGGTTTTACTCACAGATTCAGTTGTAGCTGTAGATAATAAGATATACAATTAGTTGGGGTAACTAAGAACAAGTATTTATAGAGTAATGGCCAACAAGTAGGGTCCGAGTGATTTCACCCACTGTTCTGGAGCTTACATTGGACCAGCTGCTCAGAACCAGACATACAATAAGACATACAATTAATCATTAGTTGGGGTAATGAAGAACAAATATCCATAGAGTAATGGAAAAAAAGTAGAGTCAGCGTGATATCACCCATGGTACTGGAGCTTACAATAGAACAGCTTCTCAGAACCTGATTTTGGCAGGTTTGTTCTTGAAATGGTGTTTTTTTTGGAAACTGTAGCAACTAACCTGTTACATCTTGTGTTGTATCTCTACCTGACCAAGCAGATCCAACTAACCACCATTTTCCTTGTTTATCAGCTTGTAATAAATCTTCTAGACTGATACATAACTGATTACTGGATAAATTACCTCCTGTAAAAAAATAAAACTTTAACATACTGATAATATACACTGATTATATTCAACAATATCATAACATACACTATTCAAAATCAAAATTCCAGGAAAGTCAGAATTAATAAATTGACAAACCTTCATCTGCTACTTAGAAATGTTCCCATCACTTAGAGAAAATAAATATTCTGTTTTTTTAGACCATCCTTAAAAAGTTTTTTTGTGTCTTTTCACCTTGTAAAAGAATCATGTGGCTAAATGACTTATCACAAACACCACATTTCAAGGTTCTATATTCATGTCACATCTGTGTTTTCTTCATACTGTTTAGAGGAATTCACTTATATTGATTACGAGCATGCGGCAATCAAACGACCCTTTAAAGTGACATAACCTTATCTAGGAGTTAGAACAAGAAATATTTTTTTCATATAGCCTTCCTGGGGGCATTTTATTCTTCCCTCCTTGTCTACCACCCAATCTTCATTCTTACCGTGAGTAAAATTTCTTAAAAGTTTTTTCAGATGTTCCACACGGGTTGGATCATAGTTAGGTATTTTGCGCATGTTGTTATTTTTGATGGCTAGAATTACTTCCAACATGAACTGCACACGACTTTTTTCCACTATGGTGGTTTTATCAACGTCTGTTGCTTTAGACTGCATCAGTTGAATAATCTCCTTCAGTTTAACAGGATCATCCTTCCTCAAAGTAAAGCCGACATCTGGAAAAAAGAGAAAATGACATATACTCTGTTGTCTGGCATAGTATGGTGACTAGTATGGTGACTAGTATTGAGACAGGAAAAAATTTGGCATGTTATGAAATTAAAATGACTGCCAAATACTCAATGCTGGATTAACCTATTGGTTTGGCAGCTTTAAGCCTAGGGCCTCAAGAACTAGGGAGTCCACAACTGAGGTGTATAATAGTCTTGACATAGAGTTTCTTGGTCTTAAACATACATCATCATCCATGGTTTAGCTAAATTGTGTTAACAACACACATTCATCTTCAAGATATCTCTGTAAATACTGATCCTATTAGAGATTCAACTTTCACAGTATTGTAGTTTGCGTGTGATTCCTACTGTGCAAAAATAACATAATGAAACTCTAATTTGTAAAACATTTTTGTCCTGTAATCTGCTGATTGCAAACAATATTCTTGTTTTACTTTCTTTAAGATTTAATTATTTTTTTGTCCACTTACTTTTTAATATAAATAATAGAAGTTCTATATCTCTTTCATTGAATGATAGAAGACATCTTTTTATAATATCAAACACCAGGTTACAGTGGACAACCTAAAATACAATGTGAAATGAGGTTTAATATCATACTGTTTTGCTCTGAGTGGTCTAATGAAGATGGACATACGCCATACAGTATTTTATGAGGAAAATTTTGCCCGGCCAGCGGCGCTACGGTTTATCTTATATCGAATTCAAACTGCGAATGAATCCTTTACGCAGATGCCAATATGTACACAGGTCCACTGTTTTTCATCCCTTCAGAACGACTAGACAGCATGACTGACAATTAAGGAGAGAAAGAGAAATGGGGTTTAACGTCGACTCGACACAAACTAGGTCATTTTGGGACTAACATATGGTTTCAATTTTATTTTAATAATTCGCTTGCGCGTAGGGGTCTTTAGCAGGTCAATTAAGCAGAAGCTAAGCTGGAAATAAAATACAATAAAGACAAGGGCCTGTTTGTTGTTGTTCACTGACTTTTCTACACAAATTATAATTTGAAACCAACGGTATAAATATCTTCGAAATCAGCAGGTTTGTTACAATTCCAACTAAAATATACTTTGAAATTAATGGTGGGAAAAAATAGGGAAGTAGACCAGTGACTTTACGTCAAAATTAGGCCATACCCAACAAAAATTGCAACAGAATTTTTTAAGTGATATATATTAAGTACAATGTGTCCCGAATAAATTGTTAAAAATGTAGAAGTGTACTACGTTCGGAAATGTATTTTTTTCAAGGTTATTAAAGGTCATATACTGAAAATTGTATATTTGATTCGCACATTGTGGCTTTGGCACACTGTTAATTATATGTTATCATAAAACACAATACAAGTCATGGAAAGAATATATTTAGATGTTGTATCTCATTGAAAGCCATTTCATGGTCACAAATTGTCCAGGTTTATATATTAATGTCTATTTTCAAGGTTATTAAAGGTCATATATTGAAAATTGTTCATTTGATTCGCACATTGTGGCTTTGACACACTGTTAATTATATGTTATCACAAAACACAATACAAGTCATGGAAAGAATATTATTTAGATGTTGTATCTCATTGAAAGCCATTTCATGGTCACATATTGTTCAGGTTTATATATTAATGTCTATTTTCAAGGTTATTAAAGGTCATATATTGAAAATTGTTTATTCGATTCGCACATTGTGGCTTTGACACACTGTGTTAATTATATGTTATCACAAAACACAATACAAGTCATGGAAAGAATATTATTTAGATGTTGTATCTCATTGAAAGCCATTTCATGGTCACAAATTGTCCAAGTTCATATTAATGTCTATTAGATTAATGTATCCTATAGTCGGAAATAAACATCATATAATTAACAACTTAACAGAGTTTACTGTTCCAGTTCATCTTCGTCGTCCTCATTGTCGATTGGCGAGGAATTCAAACAGCTCACTCCACTGCATTCTGTGCAGACCATAGTGCAATTCATACCATGTTTACGACAACTGCATCGTTGGGTGTCACAGGAACCCTTGCACGAACATCGGATAACCTTAAGTAAATACTTGGGTGCTACCGGTTGAGATGTTTTAATCGGAATCAATTGATCTTCAATCCTTTTCCATCCCCATTCTGTTGGATCCAAATAACAGTTGTTCATCCACATTTGTACTTGCTGGTATGTACGAAGACTGTGATATTTTGCAGCATTTGATGTTGGCGAGAGACTGGTTACCAACACAGCGGATGTTTTGCTGCTGGCTGTTTTGGAGGTAAACATTCTAAATCTCAATAATTTAACCCTTCGTGAGGCATTCCATTGTATAATGCTGATATCGCTCCTTCGCCGGCTTTGACGATGTCATCTTGAGAGGATTGAGCACAAAATACTTCCAAATACTGTCGAAGACTTTCATTTTTAGTTGCTTTCTTCAGCGTTATATTTTTTCCTATGCTGTGTAGCCTTGAAGTCGTATCACATCCAGTAAAAGTGCATGAATTACTGGTAAGAGGTTGCAGAGTGACTGTCCAAGTGCTGCTTTGGTTTTATGAATATCCCATATCCTTATGGGCTTGTTGGCTGTTTGTTTTTGTTCACTTTTAAAGAAGATATTATTTGAGTCCATTGGAGTCAAATGGCACAACAACACTAAGTGATCAGTATCCTCACCAACCAAAACTGTGCAAGTGTCTTTCGCTTTTTCAATCGCAGTTTTTACAATAAGAGTGTCAGCATCGTCATCTGCAACGAATGTAAAGTGCCCGTTTTCTTCTAAAATATTCTGCAGCATTTTAATGAAGTTAACTTTGTTTTCTGTGTTTGATAGAAATTGTTCTTTCTTTGATCGTAATATGGTTTCTGGTGAGAACAGCACAGATCTCCCATAAAATTAAAAATAACGAACTTTCCCGTGCGTACATTCTTCTACATTTTTAACATAACATTTAGATATAACTGCAGAACATTTCTATGCAAACGGAAATTCTGTTGCAATTTTTGTCAGGTGATATTCTATATTCCCTAGACTAAAGTAACTGCAGTTACTAATAAGGGCTCTGAACCAAACTATTTTACCTGATAGTTATAAAGGGTTGTTATCAACATCAAAATATTCTCAATGGTTTTTCCTACACCATAATTTGACTTGTTCAATAATTCATCTAATTCTGTCACCAGAGTCTGTAGAAACTGGGCACCTTAAAATATTTGTAAAAACATAAGGATCTATAATAAGCGAAACAATTTTATGCATAAACATGTTCTGAAAAATCTTGTTCTGGAACGATTCAGAGTATACAGTTACACGTGAGTGTAGATTAGTATGAATTGCCCATTTTCTGATACCATTTGATTGTTCAATGAGATACATGTGTCAACAATACGAAGAATTTAATACAAAAATGTAATCTGCCAAGCTACTGGCAAGGCAATATTCCATGTGTAAATGATTCCAGGCTATCGACTTTGATAGGGTTCACAACCCGAGTACTTAATTCTTGTTTTACATAAACCAGTTTCCATGACAAGGGTAATAACTTTGCACAAGATGAAAATACTAAAATATCACTTACCAACTTCCATGCCAACATTATTGTGAAGAACAGCCACCAATAGCACTAATTCCTGACATAATCTCTCTGGGGTCAATGTTGGTGAGACACAAGCGGCCATTATGAGTTGATTTAGAGTTTGACTGACGTCTGCACGACTATAAGTTATGTGGAGTTCTTCTATTTGGTTACTTATTGACTGAATGTTGGCCTCACTCGCTCTAAAAATATGTTAGTATGGTAACTAAATTTATTACAATAAATCATATGTTAATTAATATCAAAGACATTATTAATATACTTATACAAAGGATCAATACAGTCTTTTATTTGACATCTGCTAAAGTACCACAATAATAAATATGGGACTACTTTATTTAGTAAGCCTCAACATCAGTCTGGGCAATTCATCTGTATCAGTAAAGTTTAATATAAAATGCTAATTAAGACAAAACCAATCAAAATTATGAAATAAATATAATACAGGCCTTTATGTATAAATAAAATGCTCAGCGTACCTGTTTATTAAACCTTTTAGCTGTTTCTTTAACTTTTCTAACACTTGTTTTCTACTTTCACTTTCTCCCATCATCATAGCTCGACGTGCAGGAGGAATATATGCTCCCCCACCTCCCTTACTCTGACTCTTTGAACTTAAAACATCACCCTTAGAATTTCTAACACGGCCATAAATATCTTCCTGTGATTCTTCTTCTGATTCCGATCCTTGATTCATTTTCTTTTTTTTCTTAAGTCGACCATAGATATCTTCTTCAAACTCATCATCACTGCCATCATCTTCTACTTTCAGCTTAGTATCTGAGGTTTCTGCATCATCCTTTACTTTCACTTTAGCCTTTTTCTTTTTCACTAAAGGTTCTTCTATTTCTTCTCTCCAAGAAAGATGTTTTTGGTCACTAGATTCATTCTTAGAAAGTTTTTTAGTTTTTAAAATTGATTTGGGTTTTGTTTTTGTGTCTTCATCAGATTCATTATCACTATCATCCATTTCTGAACCACTTTCATCCATAATAGGGAGTCTTCTTATGGTACTTTCGTCATTTGACTCAGCATCCTCACCAGAATCATCGCTAGGCTCTTCCATTAAATCATCTTCATTGTCATCTTCCATATCCATATCTGATTTTAGAAATAGAGATACTATGTCTAATATGATTGATCTGTATGTATTTGTAAAAATAGAATATAGTACTATCGATCCCGAGTGGTATTCAAATTCAAAGTCCATTAGTGTTAGTAAGAACCTGATAGTGCCAATTATTACCTATTGGCATCAGTGTGTTCCTGAAGGTTACAGTTAGAGCCTATTAGTGGTAGTTAGACCATGTTGACACCAGTTAGAAACTATTATTGCCAGTTAGAACCTATTTAACCTCTGTGCAAGATCAATTGTAACATCAAAATATTCTGTTTGAAACCAAAAGTAATAGATGCGACATTAGAAATTGCTGGGCTATATATGTTTCTTAATATCTTGAGAATATTCATCACGTTTGGATTCATCTGGTATCACTCCAGCACACATCACTGAATAGCTTAGCCCCCAAACACTTGCAAACATTTTTAATTATGGTGTTTATATATAAGGTGTATTATGTCTATCATCACCTTAATCAAAAATGTGTGTTAATCCAAACATAAAAAAATAAACAGGATTTAATGTCCACTTAACACAAACTAGGTCATTTTGTATGATATATTTTGTAGTTCAATAATTCACTTGTGGCAGAAGTTTTAAGATTTGCCAAGAATAAACCAAAGAGATTAAACAAGCAATCCTACTTCTTGTCACATACTAGCAAAGGTTACTTGCATAGATAATAAACCTTATACAGGCATCAGACTACTTCATTAATTATCCATTAATTATAATAGTGTAAAAGTAAACCTGGCAGTATTTCTTCTTCATCCGATTCTGTTAACCAATCTGGTTTTTCTTTTTCATAATCAATATCTGTCTTCCCATCTACCACCTCCAATAAATCTACCAAATCATCAAGGATTTAACAAAACAGATAAATGAAGAGAAAGAAATTCTTCTGTGGTTCTAAAGTATGGTACAATTATATTTTAATAATGTGTTTGCACATTGGGGTCTTTAACCATTAGATTGGGTAGGCGAAACAACACATTTGACTCTATGACAGACCTTATGATCTACAGCAGAAACGTTAACGGTGAAATAGTAATATGTTTCTATTTAAGGATACAATCCAACCCATCGTTAATAAACCCTTGAGGCAATGTCTTTCGTCTTTTATTCAGATTCAATTTCTTCTCCAATTCCTTTAATGATTGTTCTTCCACTTTCTGTATCTTTTTCATTTCTCGCTCTTCCTCTCTTTCAGCATTCAACCTTTCTCTCTCAGCTTCCCTCTTAACCTATAATATAAAAAATCTAGTAAAACAACACTCTTATTCTAGTGATCATCATTAATTGTTAAAAATTTAATCTTTGATAAGGCAGCATGTCTAAACAAAGTTAAACATTTCAATATTAACATGTTTCATTGACATGTCATAAGTGTAACCAACGGGTACTGGTACATGCAACAAGTTCAAAGAGAGAGAGAGAGAAATGTGGTTTAATTTCCA
The DNA here is from genome assembly GCA_963678685.1 of Patella ulyssiponensis. Lineage (NCBI taxonomy): Eukaryota > Metazoa > Mollusca > Gastropoda > Patellidae > Patella > Patella ulyssiponensis. Next base: position 84,440,073 of record OY783225.1, on the reverse strand, counting down.
CACCACACAAACTAGGTCATTTCGGGTCTAACATGGCTATAATTTTATTTCAATAATTCGCTTGCGCATAGGGGTCTTTACCAGTGAAAAGAAACCAAAGGACCTTGAGAAAACCCAGGAGGTTGGACAGCGACCCTTCACCTAGTCACTTACCGGTAAAACTGGGGAAACAAGTTCAAATGTGACATATTTTATTTTTAAGATGCATTATGTAAGAGCTACAGCTGCCTATTGCGGGTCTTTTTCTGGCTTAAATGTTTTATGTAAGGTATTATTTAGACATTTATTCACAAGACAAGCCCATATTCAACTCTCTTTACCATCAGCTAGTTTAGATATTAAGTGGATTAGACAAGGGGCATTATAGAAAATCAATACTTTGTTGGGGTTTATTACCTTTTTCTTAATTTTCTTTTCTTTTAATTTGTCGATTTTGTTTTGTATTGTTTCTTTTTTCTTCCTCTTTTGCTCTATTTCTGTTTGGAATTTTATTTTCTTCTGTTCAAGGTACACATCTAATGATGGCATCTATAAGATTGTAAACATGTATACGTCTTAATAAAATATGATATCCATTTCAATCGACTATCCTTATCAAATATTATCAAAAATTCTAACCTTGTGAATCAAGAGTCGAATGTAAATCAATTTTAAATTGTAATGTAATTTTGAAAATGTGCAATGTATTTATTGATGAGTGTGTTTTGATCTGTGAATTTCCACATAAAATAATTCCTTCACTATATATAATGTGACCAATGACTAGCATACAAATCTATGACCGATTAAAGATCTTTGCCATAATTCAACATTATAAACATACCAGTATATTATTGCACATTCGACAAATTTGACAATATTGCCCGATTGGTATATGATAAGGTATATGATAACGGTTATGGTAACAACTGTTGGAGCACTTCAATACTCACCTCCTCGTTTCTATGAAATGCATTTCTTTTCAGTTTCTTTAATTTTCTGAATTCTTTTCTCTTTTGTTTTCGAGTTAATTTATCATTCACCAAATTTATTTTGAATAATTTTTGTTTTCTTGTATTGTCATTTGATTTCTGACCATGTTGGTTCTGTTTACCCTTATTTTTTGTTACTTTCGTGAAAGTTTTCTTGTCTTTCATGGTTAAGCTACTTATATACTAGCCTGTCACGAATAAAGATTAACACTTCGGCTAGTTTTAAAAGAGATATCAAAATTTTAGCAACAGATTTTCTAGTTCATGCTTTTTCATGGGCGCAGACATATTGGATAGACTTGACTGTCCAACAAGAACAATTTGTAGTAAGAGTACAGTTTGCGACTCTATAATTAAAGAGCTCTAATCAGAGTTATTTCCCTTAGTAAAATATTGAAGTGCAAGTAGACTCAGTAGACTGGAGCCGATGAGAAGAAGTAGGCCTTGTCACAGAGGTATAATCTTTCGCTGAAGATAGATAAAGAAAACAATGTCAATAGTGATAACATAATATATTGTCACCTTATGATAAGATGCTTTAATATTATCATCTAAATAGTTTATTAAATGACAAGATATTGTGGGCGTAACTAACTGTAACTTAGTCACGCGTATCAATCATGTGATTTGTTTCCCTTATCATGACAAAACCACAAAATTAAAGTCTATTTGGTGTATTGCAGTCAAGTGAGCGCGGTGTCGTAGTAATACCGGTATATTGACATATATCATTTATTGTTCTACTTTTATGCGGTTAGTTTACTAGGTATCTTTTTTTAAATGCATATTTTTTAGACAATGAGATAACATTCATTATATCGTATTGAAATATTATGATCTTGACTATTTGCAAAGTTTAATCATTAATCCAATGTGTCGTGCGATGATGAAATTATAAATTCGGTGACAAAATTCCTGCAGACAAATAAAAAACGTTTATAAATGAAATCTTTCTATGACTTGTTACCTAAAATACTAGGTAGGATTTATAAACTATACATTAATACAATGACACCTTAAGCTTAGAGGCTTAGACTATACTAGTACTGTTTATTTCAGAGAGAAACCATCTACCATAATGGTGCACCAAATTCTTGCCATAGTGATTTTTGTCACTTTGGCCACCATTCAATCAGGAGAATCAGCTAGAGCTCTAAGGAGAATGTTTCCAAGTAAAATAGCTCCTATGTGGCAAAATGGTGTAGATCCTGGAGAACCGGCCTTCCTTACACCATATTTGGAGAAAGGAGAAATAGACAAAGGTATTGATAATCGGTTGTTTTTCTTTAACCATTTTCTATTATTAAAATTTAAAACACGGATTGACTGAAATTTTATTTTTTAAATGATCCTGCATGTTGAGATAGACATATTTTCAATGTCTTTTAAAAAAACACAAGAAGAAAATAAAAATACATGTATGCAGTCTGTAAGGTTAAGAACACGAAAGGATCAACTCTGCTAATAAAGTATAATAAGTATTGGGTTGTGTGGATGGTATTGGATGGTGTTATTTTAGATAATGTACCAAAATAGTATTTTTATTGTAATGATAGGCTTACATATATTATTTGTGTATTTTAGCTCGACAAGTGAGCCTGGTATCGGATTTACGTGGTATACCCATCAAGAGTTATTCTGGATTATTGACCGTCAATGAAACTTACAACAGTAACATGTACTTCTGGTTCTTTCCTGCACAGGTAATCATAAATTTACCATAATCAAAATCTTGGTTTAGACTTAAAGAGATAGTAGAGGGATAGGGAGATGAGGCTCCCAACCATAACTAAAGACCCGAAGTGCAAGCTGTGTCTCTGATTAAGAAGACAGCTCATTAGAATAATTATTGTCAATGGAAGTGGATGAAATTGTTACAAGTATGCCAGAGTTGTGATGGTATTACAAGCCTCCGATTGTAGGTTTTACACATGTTTGAGGGAGTTCAGGAAATTAATAAATCTTAACTATAACAAACTATATATAGCCCCATGAATAATCAACTGTTATTGAAGAATACATGTATACATGTATGTACATGCACTTCATTGTTTCCGGATGCACTTTGTGTTGCTATGGTTACACAAGGACTTGCAAGATTAATAAGATTTGACCATTTTATTAACAAAGATTCCCACCAAACTTTATATGAAATAATTTTATTTCTGCTAGAATATTAAGTCTTATTGTCCCTGCCTTTCGAAGAAAGTTGGGGGACTATTAAAATGGGTTCGTCGTCTGTCTGTCTGTCGGTCGGTCGGTCGGTCCGTTCGTCCGTCCGTCCCACTTTTTGGGACACAATAACTCTCTTCCTAATTGAGCTAGAATGTTCAAACTGGGTGTACATAATGTATGTGTTTATTAGGTCATTGCCTTGATGGAGTTCGAAGATGAGCATTTTCCGCTTAGGGTAAGCAGAGATAAGCAATTTGATTGGTTGATGCTTTGGGACACGATAACTTTAGTTCTAATTAAGTGAGAGTGATGAAACTTGGTGTATAGTTTCATTACAGTAATGCCTTGACTAAGATCGATAATAAGCATTATCTGCTCAGGGCAAGCAGAGCGATACGCAATCTGATTGGTCAAGACTTTGGAACACAATAACTCTCCTTCTAATTGAGTTAAAATGTTCAAAATTGGTGTGTATGCTTATTAGGTCAATGCCTTGATGGAGTTCGAAGATGAGCATTTTCTGCTTAGGATAAGCAGATATAAGCAATTTGATTGGTTGATACTTTGGGACAAGATAATTTAGGTTCACCTTGATTGATGATTTTTATGCCAATACAATGACTGCATTCTCATTCAGTAATGGATTCGACAGTAACAGTGTATAGAAACGATTGACTCAGACACGAGGGCCTTTCCCTTGACCAGAGGCGCCACATTTGTCAAGCGTGGGGGCCCTTTAGTCTGCCTTTAGGGTCCCCCTAACTAGGGTACATTTTCATTTTTCTCGTCGGTTTTAGCATTTTTCTTTATAAAACACTTTTGGATGACACTTTGCGTACAGTTTGATTGCTCAATACGTTTGAAAAAAATAAATGTGCAATTAATTGATATGTGTAATCTATTTATTTTGGGATTTCGGCAGGGGACATCAGCCTCACTGTTTTCTTGTTTATTTCTATAAGGTAAATCCAGCAGATGCACCTGTGTTGCTATGGTTACAGGGAGGACCAGGAGGATCCTCATTGTTTGGTTTATTTGTAGAACATGGTCCTTATACAGTTTTAGAAGATGGAACCTGTAAGTCCTTGTTATTTTCTTGGCTTTGTTGATATCTTGAAGTTAGGACCACTGTAATCCCAGAAGGCCTTAGACTAATTTTCTAAAATTTGTCATTTGTAATTTATTTACATAATCCACTGGTTTCCTTCCACTGCCAAAGACTCCATACACATGCAAATTAAGGAAATGAAATTGAACCATGTTAGACTCGAAATGACTGAATGGACGTTAAACCCCATTTCTTCTTCTCTCTCTCTTGTTTACAACAATCGTGCAGGAGTTGGTTGGAACAATATTGTTGAAATACAATTTATAATATGGGTGTACATTCTGGTATTACACTTGCGCTGAGATGGCATCAACAGGAGTAATGTTTAAATCTATTAACTTATTTAATTGATTGTGGGAAATTTAAACATACCCGGTACATTATGCAAGAGCTAATTCTGCCTATTGCAAGGACTTTCTTTAGGCCTGAAATGTTATCTAAAGTATTAATTAGACATTAATTAACATATCCACACCATAATCAACTCTAGATGTCATCGCCAGCCTGCAATATTCACTGGATTAGAATCCGATTTGTTGCTCAACTTTCATCCATGATTTATTCATGAAATGGATCATTAAGACTGTTTTTTATCATGCTGACTTTTAATAATGATCATCAAGGCCAGGTTGAAATTCAATCATCGCCATGTATTTTTATTGTATACATTTATGTTATGTTGTTAGAATGTACAAAGAATGTACTATTATTATTGAATTTTATATTTCAGTGACAAGGAAAAATGTGACATGGAATGAGAAATACTCCATGCTTTATATTGATAATCCTGTAAGTAAATCAATCGGCCAATAATCAGAAAATATGACTGTAATTATAACATAAATTTGAGTTAAATACAATCTTGATCTTGATGTTCATGTATCCTTAAGTCTATCTAATATCTTGATCAATATATTTTTTGTTAAGAATACTTTATATTGTCTGTGTTATGAAAGTCTGGAATATTGTGGCTTTAATGATACATTGTATAAAGACTATTTTGAAATGTTTTGGAATAATTAGAGGAAACAAATACTGGAAATGATTTATTGAAAAAAATACAGGAAATAAATACAGGAATTCATTTATTGAAAGAAATACAGGAATTCATTTATTGAAAGAAATACAGGAATTCATTTATTGAAAGAAATACAGGAAATGATTTATTGAAATAAATACAGGAAATGATTTATTGAAATAAATACAGGAAATGATTTATTGAAATAAATACAGGAAATGATTTATTGAAATAAATACAGGAAATGATTTATTGAAATAAATACAGGAAATGATTTATTGAAATAAATACAGGAAATGATTTATTGAAATAAATACAGGAAATGATTTATTGAAATAAATACAGGAAATAAAATTTTAATTAATACAGGAAATAATTTATGGAAATAGTCAAAAAAAAAGATTAAGCCACTCAACTTATAATTATATAATTATGATATAAGTATTGCTGCATGTATTTTTTGGGGGTGGGGGGGATATAGGAGGGAGGAAATGGGGATAGTTTGGATAATCTTTTACATTTTATAGACCAGAGCTAACTTATTATATTTTAAGCTTAGATGAATAATTATCAGTATTTGTTGTATGTTTCAGGTTGGTACAGGTTTTAGTTTTACTAAAGATGATCGTGGATATGCAACCAATGAAGTTGATGTTGGCATCAATTTATACAAGTGAGTTTAAAGATATAGATTTAGCTATACAAAAAAGGTATTCTGTAATCAGATAGGACAAAAAAAATGTGATTCCATGTAAACGTCGGAGTGTGTTTAAAATAACTCTTGCAGTTGAAATTTGATATAAGAGTAAGCTTTAATGCTACGGTCTGATAAGACACTGCATGGCATATGCTATTTCATTTCGATTTTTCAAGCAAACTATTGTCATGAACAGTAAGAAGCGTAAATGATTTGAGTAAGAAATAATGTTTTTTCAAATGTTTTTGTGGAGTGGAGAACATCAAAACAACGCAAATTACTGACAACATAAAGTATTTTTACATTTTACAGTAATTCTATTAATAAAAAGAATGAAACGGGTTGAAGTTTTATAATTCTTTTACTCTCCTTTTTTTTGTTTTTAGAGCTCTAGTGCAGTTTTTCCAAATTTACCCAGAATTCCAGAAGAATGAATTTTATGTAACTGGTGAAGTAAGATTTGTTCTTCATTCCTTAAAACCATTCCTTCAAATCATTCTTTCAAATTTTTATAGTTGTTCTCAATAGACACTGATGTTTTGGTCAAGATGGTACACATCCCAAAGGGAAATGTAACATGTAAGAGTTTGAAATGGAAGAGATTTTAAAATGTTTAAAAATATTTCAACCGTCTGCTGCTGTGTCCATTCAGTTGAATTGGTAGTACTTTTAGATTGTATGTTGTCTGCTTGCTTTTCTACTGGGTTTCTGGTTTATTGGTATTTGTGATGAGGACCTCTTGCACTTATTGTGTAGATTTATTGGCCAAAATATGGCTACCTTAACTAACAAAATGGAATTCCCAATAAGTATAATCAAAATGTATCTAGCTACTGTTTTTTAACTTTTTCCTCAGAAATAACTCGCGTAAACATGACTGATTTTTGTATATCTTATAGTCATATGCTGGTAAATACGTTCCAGCTATATCTTATAGAATACATTTAGAGAACCCTACAGCTAAGGTGAAGATTAATTTTAAAGGAATGGCTATTGGTGATGGTCTGTGTGATCCAGAGACTGTAAGTTATATATTTTGGTTATATTTAAGACAGCAGACAATGCTGGATAATTGCTAAAAAATACATAGATTAGGTTTTCTATTTATTTCAAGGCACCAACTATATGTGTATTCATATAATCCGTCCCTTTTTATACGCCCACATTGAAATGTGGTCGTATATTGTCGTCGCCCCCGTCCGTCCGTCCGGCGGTCTGGCGCCCACAATTGCTTGTGGACGCTCTAGAGGCTAAACTTAATGTCCGATTGACTTTAAATTTATACACAGTGTTTAAGATCGTGAGACGAAGAAGCCTATTGTTTTTCAGCGATTTCCGATAATAACTACCAGAGTTATGGCCCTTGATCACTTCAAAAAATCTTGTGGACGCTCTAGAGGCCAAAGTTAATATCGGATTGACTTTAAATTTATACACAGTGTTTAAGGTCATAAGACGAGAGAGAGAGAGAAAGAGAGAAATGGGATTTAACGTCCACTCGACACAAACTAGGTCATTTTGGGACTAACATATGGTTTCATTTTATTTCAATAATTCGCTTGCGTGTAGGGGTCTTTAGCAGTGGGAGGAAACCGAAGTGCCCGGAGGAAACCCACGAGGTTGAGAAGGTGCCCCTATCTCCATGCCACATACGCTCACACCAGGGCTCGAAACCACAGCCGCAAGCCATAGGTGACCGGCCAGCTAGAAGTCGAAGCGCGGCACTCTAGACCACTAGGCCATCCCCCCCCCCCATCATAAGACGAAGAAACCTATTGATTTTCAGCGATTTCCGATAATTAGTGCCAGAGTTATGGCCCTTGATCACTTCAAAAAATCTTGTGGACGCTCTATAAGCCGAAGTTAATATCCGATTGACTTTAAATTTATACACAGTGTTTAAAGTCATAAGACGAAGAAGCCTATTGATTTTCAGCGATTTCCGATAATTCGTGCCAGAGTTATGGCCCTTGATCACTTCAAAAAATCTTGTGGACGCTCTATAAGCCAAAGTTAATATCCGATTGACTTTAAATTTATACACAGTGTTTAAAGTCATAAGACGAAGAATCCTATTGATTTTCAGCGATTTCCGATAATTAGTGCCAGAGTTATGGCCCTTGATCACTTCAAAAAATCTTGTGGACGCTCTAAAAGCCAAAGTTAATATCCGATTGACTTTAGATTTATACACAGTGTTTAAGGTAATAAGACAAAGAAGCCTATTGATTTTCAGCGATTTGACTTATATCCAATTGACTTTAAATTTACACACACTGTTTAAGGTCATGAAACGAAGAAGCCTACTGATTTTCAGCGATTTCAAATAATTACTTCTAGAGTTATCTCCCTTGATCACTTCAAAAAACCTTGTGACTCTATAGATGCCAAAAAACTTATCATCCGATTGACTTCAGATTGATACACAGAGTTTAAGGTGTTGAAACGAACAAGTATTTTGATTTTCAATGAATTTTGATAACTGAACAGCTATATCCATGATGTTAAATGTTTCCTATACTAATTATTAGCGTGGGGCAAAACTTTATAAAAAGCAATCAAATTCTAATGATTTTCAGATAATTACATAATGAGTTGTTACTCTTAATCAGATTTTAGTGTATTACAAATGTTTCATTACCAAAAAAGTAAAAATATGCGACAACCCTTGTTGACTGCCCGAACGATTTAGCTGCTGTGGGCATATGTTTCGTTGCCTGGCAACCTATCTTTTCATTACTCTTTGTATTTGAATTGTCGTTTGTATGGGACGGAAAAACAAGGTCCTTTGTACACATTGGTGTGCACGTAAAAGATCCATTGGCAGTTAGAATTCGATTTAAGAGTAGGCTGCAGCGCCGCTGCCTGGGCAAAATTTCCCTCGTAGTTCATTGTGTGGCTAATGCCCGTCTTTTTTAGCTTGGGTCAGGAGCAGAACAGTAGGATATTAAACCCCATTTCATTTCAGTTGTATTTGAATTGCCCAACTATTCTGAAACGGATGGGCTAAGACGACATGCAATTGGCTGAGTTAAAAATTTTGCCCTCACAGTGGCATACAAATAACTCTTATTGCAAACTGTCAAGGATTTATTTTACGTGCACACAGGATTTCGGTTTTCCATCCCATCCAAAGAACTAGACACTGTTCCTTGCCAGTCCATCTTACGGGACTACTGACAAGAGGAAATCACTATCTAGATTAACACCAGGACCGAACATGGTAATTGAGACACTGCCTTACTCACTGAGCACACCAAGGAGCCAAGCTGGTTAGGTGGGTAAAATGCTAGCTCGCTAGCCTGGAGGTCGCCTTCGATCCCTGCATAGGCTGACAGTTCATCAGGATTTTCTGGCATGGTGTCCCCTTGCCAAAGGTGCAGGACAAAGGGCCTGACAAGGACAGCTGTGTACTTGTTTGGATGGTATGAAAAATCAAGGTCCTGTGTATATATTGGTGTGCACGTAAAAGATCCCTTGGCAATAGGCCATAGTGCCGCTGCCTGGGCAAAACTTCCTTCATAGCACACTGTATAATGTAATGTATGCCCATCTTCATTAGCCCAGTGGGACCAGAACAATAGTGCATTAAACCCCATTTCATTTCATTTTAAAAATAGTACATATATATTTAGCGTATTGAAATACATGTGGTGTCTTTATTTCAGATGATGTCACATTATGCCCCCTTTATGTTTAGTATTGGTACTCTTGATGAAAATCAAAGAGATTATTTTCAGAATTTATCTGATATCGCTGTACAATATATTAAAGCTGGAAGATATATGGATGCATTTAAGGTAATAATATATTGTAATGGTAATTTCTGCCAATCCTGACAGCAGTAACAGCAGATTGATAGCTTTAGGTAGTTGTAGGTTGAATATTGAAACAAATGGCTCTTGTTAACTTATAGGAGGAGTTTACATATCTGGTAAATTTTTGTTGTTTACTGATATTCAGCATCACAGCATTACGTCAATCCCGGAGTTGATTGGATTAAAATATGTTCAAAATTCAACAGCAATGTGTTTTGATTCCTCTGTTGTACGTGACAGGGAGTCCAGTCACCTGTCCAACTTCATGGGTTTTCTCCGGGTCCTCCAGTTTCCTCATTGCCAAGCACCCCAATGTGCAAGTGAATTGTTGAAATAGAGTTGAACCATGTGTTGGTTCTGAAATGACCTAGTTTGTAGCAAGTGGATGTTAAACACCATTTCTCTCTCTCACAGAAATGTAGCTGTCACATTTTAGGCATAGTAGGGAGTAAGGTTTCAGGATCATGAAAATCAATTATTTAAAACGCAGGATGGGTAGAAATAATGTTTTATATGTTTTTAAGACCAACCTGTTGGGTTGGACATGAAAATGTCTGACTAAAAAGAAACAAAGTTCTTTCACTGGAAATAAAGAAGAGTAGTCGTAAACAACATAGTTCATTAAAAATTTTCTTGTCTGGCTTGCGCAGGTAAACATACAAAATATAAATAACCATAGGTCATATCCAAATGATTTGATTTTATGTTATAATGCGATACCATTTCTTCTGGATGATCTTAGAGAGTAATGGAGTTTACCATCCACTTGACACAAACTAGGTCATACCGAGACTAACACATGGTTTAGTTTTATTTAAATAATTCACTTGTGTGTATGGGTCTTTAGCAGAGGGAGAAAACCAGAGGACCCAGAGAAAACTCACAAGAATGGACAGGTGACCATTATCCTTGCCATGCACAACTGGGAAATAGAAACCACGCCAGTTGACTCAGTGACAGATCTTATGATACTGCTCGCACACGCAAACTTGACGACTATTCCCCCCCCCCCCTCTATTCTGTAAATTAGCATGTTTTGTTTTATTCTATAGATATTTGATAAGCTGTTAAATGGTGATGAAACTACTGGTCCACCATTTTATCAAAGAGCTACTGGTAGTACTGATTATTATAACTTCCTTAGAATTAAAGTAAGTAAAACCTGGTACTAAGGCAAAGGTTATTTCATGGTTACTGAATGCTGAACTTAAGGGAGGTAACTATAATGTCTTATTTTAGTGAATGTATTATAGCTTGGTATATTAATGGTGATTACCGGTAGCTTGGTTATTAATGAAAAAGAACCAAAACCATGTTTGTTTTATCAACCACATCTCACAAAAGATTCTGAAACCATGAAACAATCTATTGTTGCGTAACTTAATGTTTTATTTTAAATTTTGCATAGTATATACCGGTTATTTCAATTGTAATAATAATAGATATTCAAAGTTAATATAAATGATCATAATATTTTGAAATTTTTTTTTAAAACACCTGCTTGAATAGGTCACGTGTCCAAGATTTTGTTTTTAGATGAGAGATTTAAAAACCCTGTATCAGTTGATTCTATGAGTGAAATTGTGAATTTTTTATAACTAAATGCTTCATCTGTGTGTGTGAATGTCTGCTTCAACTAAAGTGATATAGCTTAATTCCCTTGCTTACTGCTTAAACGCTATTAAAAGTCAAGACATATGGTTTCTTATTCCAGTCTCCAGAATCATTTGGTTATTATAACAATTTGTTAGCTGATCCTAGTGTTCGTAAAGCCATACATGTTGGTAGTTTGATTTATAATGATGGCTCAACAGTAGAAAAATATCTCACTAATGATTTCATGCAGTCCGTGAAACCATGGATATCCGTTCTTCTTGATAATTATAAGGTAATAAATGCTTCTTTCTTTTAAGTCTCCAGATTCGTACAATTATTACAACAATTTGTTAGCCGATCCCAGGGTACGCAAAGCTATTCATGTCGGTAATTTGACTTATAACGATGGCATGAAAGTAGAAAAAATGTTATTAAATGATGTTATGCAGTCGGTGAAACCGTGGATTTCTGTTCTTCTCGATAATTATAAGGTGAGATATAATGGGTTTACTGCATGTGGACATTACTACCATTTGGACACTTACCGGTACTTAATATTGGTACCCATGGTTTATTATGGATGATAACCTTATCAGATATTTAAAACTATAGATTTATTTCGTTTTGTATGGTTCTGATTTCTGCACACTAGCTTATGTTTAAAACTTAATGTTTTTTATAAATTGATGTTATTTATTATTAAGTGATATGATCATATTATTTGTATGTTATTTACAATGCTATATTATTAATGTTACAACAATATCACCAATATTTGGTGTATATAAATAGATTATGTATAATCATGTTATTTATAATATTATATTATTAAACATACATTATGCAAGAGCTAAATTTATCTATTGCAGGTCTTTATTTATTTTGTTATCTAAATTATTAAATAGACATTAATTAATTTATCCAGACCATAATCAACTCTTGATGTCATTTATAGCCAGCAGTATTTACTGGATTAGGATCTGATTTGCTGATCAACTTTCATTCATGATTAAATCATGAAATGGATAATTAAGAATATGGTTTTTATTTTACCGACTTTAGTAATTATGATTGACCTCAATCTTTTTCACAGAGAATTACTTACGAATTAACTCTGTAACAGATGACTGTCCACAACACGTGCGTTGACTGCACGTGGCGTCAGTCTTTGGATCAACGGCTCGTGTAATGTTTACTTAACACCTAACTGCTTTGGGCAAAATGATGCATTTTACTCATTTTAATACCCATTTACACTAAATAGGAAATATTTTTTAACTACAAATACTTCAAACGTCTTTATTTATTTTTCTTTTACCTAAAAAAAGTTAATATGCCGAACTCATTAAGCCTTGTCGATGTCGTGCTTATCAGTGATTGTAGCGGCCAAGGGAATATTCACTGCAGGATCAGTTTGGATTGACCTTAGTAATAATCGAGGATAGGCCGAAAATTCAATCACTAAATTCTCGGTTCAAAGTGGATCAATTTGACTGAATTTTTCAGCATATTCCCATTACATTATCTCGTTTTTATACGCCCACATTGAAATGTGGTCGTATATTGCCGTCGCGTCCGTCCGTCTGTCCGTCCGTCCGTCCGTCCATCGTCCACAATTTCTTGTGAACGCTCTAGAGGCTATAGTGATATCCGATAATTACTGCCAGAGTTATGACCCTTGATCACTTTGAAAAATCTTGTGAACGCTTTAGAGGCTAAAGTTAATATCCGATTGACTTTAAATTTATACACGGTGTTTAAGGGCATGAGCCGAAGAAGTCTATTGATTTTCGGTTATATCCAATAATTACTACCAGAGTTATGACCCTTGATCACTTTGAAAAATCTTGTGAACGCTCTAGAGGCTAAAGTTAATATCCGATTAACTTTAGATTTATACACAGTGTTTAAGGTCATGATACGAAGAAGCCTGTTGATTTTCAGCAATATCCGATAATTCCCGCCCGAGTTATGACCCTTGATCACTTTGAAAAATCTTGTGAAATCCGATTGTATTTAAATTTATACACGGTGTTTAAATTCATGATACAAAGAATCCTATTGATTTTCAGCAATATCCGATAATTACTGCTAGAGTTATGACCCTTGATCAGTTTGAAAAATCTAAAGTTAATATCCGATTGACTTTAAATTTATACACACTATTTACGGTCATGATACAAAATAGCCTATTTATTTTCAGCGATATCCGATAATTACTGCCAGAGTTATGACCCTTGATCACTTTGAAAAACCCTGTGAATGCTCTAAAGGTTAAAGTTAATATCCGATTGACTTTAAATTTGTACACAGTGTTTAGGGTCATGAGACGAAGAATCCTATTTGATTTTCAGTGATATGTGATAATTTCTGGCACTTGATCACTTTGAAATATCTTGTGGACGAAGGCCTTTAGACAAACCACCAAAACTATTCTAATCATTTCTGATAATTACTTAATGGGTTATTACTCGTAATAAGATTATCATGTGTTGTAAATGTTCTCCTTACTGACAAAAGAAACAATATGCAACAATCCTTGTTGACTGCCCGGACGACTAAGCTGTTGTGGGCGTATGTTTCGTTGCCTGGCAACCTATCTTTAACTATTATAGTGAAAACTGTCAGCTCTTTATCTAATCTCCCATAATGTATCTTTAATAGCAGAATGACATCATCAAGAAATAACCATTATGACTCCTGTTATTATATAATAACAATGTATTTAATAATCATATTATATTGTACATATAGGTTATGATTTACAATGGACAGTTAGATATTATTATAGCGGTACCATTAACTGAAGCATGGTTACAGACTGTACCCTGGTCTGGTTTAGAGAAATATAAAAGTGTAGAGCGTGGTATCTGGAACTGTACTCTATGTGGTGGAGAGATAGCTGGGTACTATCGTCAAGTTGAAAATTTTTATCAGGTTTGTGTATTATTACATCACATAATGTTCATTGTAACTACATACTCATGTCATGACTATGTAATAAACAGGTCACAATTCTATGGAATACTATTACTGCTTATTGTGTACTGAGCAACGTTTTGACTAAACTTCGCTCAGTAATGTAATTGTATTCCATAGAATTGTAACCTGTATATTCCAGTTCAATTACTAAATGCCATTGAAACGACTATGTAATAGATAGCAACAGCTTTCTATCGACATAAATTATAAAGATTGTTGCAGCTTATCTTTGCACGTGAAATTCAAAGTATGTGGTTATTGAGGATTAGTATTACCTAAAATAAACCCTTAATGACATTACAGAAGGTTGATATGAAAATATCCACCTTAAAACAAGAATAGTTACTATAGGAAATATTCTGATGATAAAGCACTATCCCCTTTATGGCATCATAGTCATATAAAATGAATACTACTCTATTATTTAAGAAAGGCTCGCTAGCCTGGAGGTCGGGTGTTTGATCCCTGCATTGGCCGAAAAAGTTCATCCAGATTTTTCGGCGTGGTTTCCCCTTGTCAGTGATGCAGGACAGGGGGCCTGACAATAAGATTCTGTATACACATTGGCGTGCACGTAAAAGATACCTTGACAGTTGGAATTCGATATAAGAGTAAGTCGTAGTGCCGCTGTTTTGGCAAAATTTCCCTCACAGCACACTGTATGGCGTATGCCTGTCTTCATTAGTCTTCGCATTAGCCCAGTTCGGTGCAGAAGATTAGGACATTTAAAACCATTTAATTTCATTTCATTTCTTAAGAAAGGTCATATCTCCTGTTGTTATTTGCTAATGTACTTTGATTAGGCATGAGATAGGCTGTGCCAAAGTTATATTGAAACAATTTTACATTTGTACAAATATTTTGGCACGTACTATTCTTAGGGGAATAAAACTTGGTGCAATAAGATTTATGCATACACTGGCCACTGAAAATTAGAGGGAAAAGATTGTCTGATAACACCTAACAATTTCTGTGTCTAGGAGTACGGGGCTGGCCATGTTTCTGAAGTAACCACAGCGAGTTTTACAACATCTAGACTAGCGAGCGAGCCGTTTACCCACTGTAATTCTGCCAGTTATTATCAATTTCTTGACCAGGAATACAAATAACTATATTTTCTCTTTCCAGGTTATTGTATTGGGAGCGGGACATATTCTACCTCATGATCAACCTTTAAGAGGCTATGAAATGATTCAGAGATTTGTAGAAAATAGATCATTTTCTTAATTAACTATTCCTTTTAAAATTTATTTGTATTTCTTTATCATTGTTAAGAATGTTTCAATAATAAATACTTTTTTATTTTTATTTATGTTTCTTTAAGAATGTTTCAATAATAAATAAGTTTTTTAATTCAGGATTAAATAGAGAGATATAAAGCAGAAAAATATCTACATTTACCCCTTGAAAAGGGAAAGGCAATAGGCATTTAGGCCAAATGTAATACACCCTCGCAAGGTAGCTGGTTGATTCAGCTATTAGGATCCTCTGGATCTTCGGTGTGGTATCCCCCTTGTCAGTGTTGCAGAACAAAGGGTCGACCGTGAAACGGTGTCCTGTCGTTTGTATGGGACAAAAACTGAGACCCTGTAAATATTGATGTACGTATAAGAGAACGCATGACAATTTGAAATTGAAATAAAAAAAAGGGCGTAACTCTAATGTCTGGTCAAAATATCTGTCATAGAACATTGCATGGTATTCCCGGTTGGTACACAGCAGTAAGTCGTACGTTAAATCCCCATTTAATTTCTCAAGAATACTATACTGACGCCGCACGTGGTAGAGGTTCGGACTGTGGCCTCATTCACCCGTTCACATTTTTGGGGACCAGGAACTGGTCGCCAACGGCTACTCACTTTGTTCTTCGTGTTGTTCTTCTCGGGTGCCCAAAGGCTCTGTCAATTCAAGTTCGATCGACATGACAATTGGCATGCTTCTTCTTTGAACAATTCTACAGCGATCTCGTGAATTTCATCCAACAATTGTTTGTGCTGTTTCTGCGGACAAGACTTGGGTATTAACGAACGGTTAAAACCTTGAAATTCGGGAACACATATTACAATTTTGTTTCCCACTTCTTTGTCAGAAAAAGAATTTGCAAAATAGCTTTCTGAATTGGGTGTTTTGAAGTCATGATAAAAACCATCGTTCATCAAGATCCCAGACAATCAAGTGGATTTGGTCTCACTAAATCAACTTTTTTTTAAACAATATTTTATTGAATGTTAGGATTGGGAAACAGGCAAATCCTATATAATCCCTCTCCCCTTTAACTTGAGGTTAAAGTAAGTCTGAGCTTTACTTTTAGAGGATGATTGAAAAGAGAAACATCAGCAATAATATGAAATTTCAAAGATGAAATATATAAATGCATGCATGATCACAGTCTTGTAGTGAGTTGCGAACGGTAGGTATGAAACATGCTTTAAGTGGCACTTGAAAGGGGTTCCACAAAGAATTATACGTACTCCTGTGTGCGATAGGGAAGTAGCTGACCACATCATAGACCAATTTGCACCAGTGAAAACAGGAAAGGGGAAATTTTAATTTTTATGTAGTGCCATAATTTGTTAGTTAAGAGATGTAAGAAATTGACTTTTAGACTGATATTATGTTAACGGAGAAGCGTTTGGGGGGGAGGGGCACATGGGCGCAATTACGGTTCTTGCGATAGGTGGCATTTCTCTGCTGATACGCCATTGTTAATAGATAACCAATATCAATTTCGTATTATTACAACAATACGCATAAAGATATGAACCAAAACGTCATAATGTAATAACGTCTATATAATCATAGAAATATATATTTCTATGATATAATGAATGTATTGCGACGTTATAATTGTGTTTACGTCATGACAATTACATTTTTTAGAGAATCGCTTCAGGTAGCACGTTCACACATACGTCGTGACTATTATTCTCTTAGAAAATATATCCTATAAAAACTTGTAACTGATGGAGAAAGGAGACGGAAGTGAATACGATTTTAGACAGAAAAATGGAAAAGGTTGGTAAATTTTGATGTCGTTAATAGTTGCACGAAGATAAATAATAATATAGTTAGCCAACGTTTAGTCGCATTTGATTTAATGAGATTTTTGCCAGTTATTTGTTGATGTTTTGCGGGTTTTTAAATTATAGGACGTTGTCGCAAAAATCTTAACCGTTTGCAACAAAGCAAGTTAAAGGGCGTGGTTTCAAATCTCCGGTTGTACGTGACAAGGAGTAGGATTCCCTGTCCAGCCTCGTGGGTTTTCTCCGGGTCCCCCAGTTTCCTCCCACTGCTAAATACCACTACGCGCAAGCGAATAATTGAAATAAAATTGACCTAGATTGTGTCGAGGGGACATTAAACCACATATCTCTCTCTCTCCATTGGTTACGTATCGCTTGGGCTTAGCTCAACGTATCGACCATTGGAGTAGATTGTGGCGACCAGCGGTTCTTGCTTGCCCTCACCCCCCTTGATTAAGAGACAAGACTTACACAATGCACATATAACTTGTAATCTCAAATAATCCGACCTTATTGATATTGTAATCTATTTTAGGTAAGACTATCTAGCTTCGTTAGGCGCATATTTCCGAAGCAATGGCCCGATGAATACCTGTTTAGCTGGATTAGTTCTAATGTTTATTTTTGCATTATAGACTTCATGTTCCGGTAAAAGTATTCTTATTATTCTTCCAATATTTGATTTAAAAGCTATGTGGCACGTGGTGATCGACTAATAGAAATATGATTTCAATGGCTGCCTTATTATTTATTAGATGTATTAATTGTTCTGCCTTTATATTTTAATCTCTTTAATTGTTGGTATATCGCTAATTCCTATTGTTCAACAAGATTTGTACATTCATAGGGTAATCTACGTTTAAGGCAGTTTTTTGACCAAACACCCCGCTAATTAGTCAAATTGTTCTATATATACGTGTTATGATATTCAATCCTTTCCGGTGTTAAATAGTTTCAAAGATAAGCCCACGATATTTTTATACTACCTCGGGCGTGGACAATAGAGTACGTGAACTTTCAAACATCTGTAAAACTATGGATAATATGAAATCTAAGGGTATGTGAAAACTAAAGGTATATGAAAGCTATGGATGTATAACATTTAAGCCCAACTAATGGAGACTTGGTGAACAAGAAGGTACTAGATTACTTCTGTCGTATTAACTTAGTCCAGTTTTAATTCACCGTTTTCTTCTATAAGCACGTAATGTGGTATATGCATTTTTAATCGTCCCACGTCTGTCTATCTATTTATCTGTCTGTCTGTCCGTCACACTTTTTGGGGCACAATAAACCTCTTTCTAATTAAGCTAGAATGTTAAAACTTAGTGTAAGTGTTTATTAAATCAATGTCTTGATGGAGTTGGAAGATGAGTCAGCAGAGATAAACAATTTGATTGGTTGATGCTTTGAGACACAATAACGTTAGTTTTTATTAAGTGAGAGTGATAAAACTTGGTGTATAGCAGGCGCGGATCCGGGGGTGGGGGTGGGGGGTCCAGGGTGTCCGCCCCCCCCCCCCTGCTCAGGCTTGAAAATTTGAAACTTACATCTATGCGATTTCATTGGCGATTTTTAGACCTGTAATTTTGGAATTTACCTTCCGGAAATACGTCAGAATGCACCAAATTGAATCTAATTTACCAAATTTTTCTGGAAGAGGGCCCCAAACCCCCCGTTAATTGGTTGAGCGCAATTAGTTAAGAAATTATCAAACCTAGACCCCCCCCCCCTTGCAAAAAATCCTGGATCCGCGCCTGGTATAGTTTCATTTCATCAATACCTTGACTAAGTGTAGGCTACATGTGATAATGAGCATTTTCTGCCCAGGGTAAGCAGAGCAATAAGCAAGTTGATTATATCTGATAGAGAGTGACGAAACTTAGTGTATGTATAGTTGATAATCAGTTTGCATGCACGATATTTTTGAAAAAAAATAAATGTGCGATAAATTTATATGTGTCATCTATCTATTATTGGATTTCGACGGGGGACAGCAGCCCCACTGTTGGCTTGTTTGATTGAACGTGCATTTACAGTTGTATAGGTATTACATGCATTACCACCTATTGACGTTTACATCAAAGGTACGTCCCGGACCACAGGCGTACGGGCCGATTTTGCTTGGGGAAGAGGGGGCTGTGTCACTTTTGCCCGACAAAAGAACCCACTTAACTTTACCACAAAATGGCTGTAGTAAAATCTAGAAAATTCACGGAAAATAACTGCAAGTGGAGCGACATGTCTGCAGCTGCAGTTTGTGTTTGAGAAATAGACACCTTGAATTAAAATCAGAAATGTGTGATTTTCTGAAACTCTGAATTCCGGTTGGGAATTTTATCACCTCACTCACTCAATGGTCAGTAAAAGTCCCGGATTTCGGGCACTTCGTTTTGCCGGATGGAATAATTTTTATAAATTTTCTAATCATTTAGCCACTGACCCAAACATTTTATGACCGTTCGAAAAAATTGTTTTGCCTCACTCCGGCTACAGCCCCCTTTTCCCGGCTCGTACGCTTATGATTAGTAATTAAATGGGTTCCCAGATAAGTATTTATCGGGTGGTTATTGCCTATAAAAGTATGACAATTTTAGTACATATGGAAAATAGATATATCCAATCTTACTAGAAAAATACTGAATTCCCTGAAAAACACTCATGGAGCGTATACAGGACAAAAATGTAAGGGGATTCCCTTAATAGTCAGCCCGACGATTAAGAATATCTGCACGCGTGGCGTCGAAGGCTGCATGCGAACTTGAGCGCTTTGTGTACATGTTGATAAACTTTATGAATCGTTAGACATACAAAGCTCTCTGGGATAAAAATCATGGAAAAAGACGCGGGCAGTGGATAATCGGGGAATTTAATAAGGATTCGATATCTGTAGTAAATAGTCAGCGATTACAGGCAACATCGTCTTGTGTATGTAATGAATTCTCCCCTGGCTCCACCGCCGTTGCTATAGGTAAGGGGAGGGGTAATCCTCTGATGCAAACATGGCCTCTTTTGATAGATTTTTATAGCAGGGTACAGGCCTACTTGGAAATTACAATATTTTGAGAACGATTTGAAGCCAAATTATGATAAATTAATTAGTTTGAATATGTTTTTAGTTCTAATATACCAGCAAATCACCCAGTTTGAACCCGGGAATGTAACTTTAGTGTGTGACATTATAAAGGTTTAACAGTGTTGCCAAAATATAGATTAAAATCTGTTTTATTTTAAGACGATGTAAACCAAGCGTGTCTTCAATATATTATGAAACTGAGCGCCCCGAAGAACCTTTTATTTGCTAAACTCACTTCCATATTTCGGAAAGCGCAATTGAGCCATAAGTCGCGGAAGTTGCGCTCTATAAAACTGTACAATAATAAAGATAACATCTCAGTAAAAATTGTTCCCAAATTTGTCCAATGTTCCAACAATACATACTCCGCGCAGTGTTTCGTTTGATTAGAGGTGGCTATACTCATGTGATAGCTTTGATTGAACGGGAAGAATAGACACACTCCCGCAAACGTTCAAGAATCAGAAGCTAATCCAGCAATGGCCAGAGACTGATTTCTCGGGCCATTGGTTCAGGAATATGCGACAATATTACTTCGCACTCTATTAAATACATTTACAACTTTAAGAGAACACTCTAATAACAGTCCAAGAATAGATACAATTAAACCTATTCCAAGTATCCCAAACGATCCCTTAATGTTATCTATTGAAAGGGGTCTATCCTGTCTATACACGTTTGAACTGGAGCAACTTGGTGATTGTTTCAGTTTATAAAGATCCGAGAGTAGCCCGGCTTCATATCGCCGAATCATGTACTGGCCCAGATCTTTCTTCAGGGGAGAATCTAACGGAACAGCAAAGCTAACGTGCTGTGTCGTGACAATGTTGTCAATAACTGACAAGAAACAGTCATTTCTAGGCCTGACATGCTTTAAAACGTTCACATCGACCAAAGCAAAGTTGCCATTCAATACTTTGTCCATAAGATCATCTATATTTTCAGATAAAACAGAAGGGTCCGTTTTATTTTGTTTGACAATTCCTTCCCACACTTTTTTGTTCTCTTCATCTGTAGAATTTTCAAACATATCTTGGATTGCTGAATTTTTCAATAGACCATATCCCCAGGTCTTCTGTTCAACTAGTTCTCCCAGTGAAGTAAAGGGTGTTTTAGGTGTTTTCACCAGAAGGGAAGATGTTAAATTTGCAGTATAAACAGCTGCAAATATGACACAAAATATCAACCACGACGCATACAAGTTTCGACCTTTACGTGTTCTTGGTTGAATATGGCCTGCTTCAAGAAAAAGACATCCTAGTATGTCAAATAATATTTGCCAAGACTTAGGATATTCACTATTTTGTTCCAGGGCTAAATCCAGCACCGAGAAAGTCTCAGTTGCTATAAACAAAAATGAAAATAGGATAAACGACACGAATAACATGATATAAACAGCGGTGTTAAATGGCTTCAATAAAGATGACCATGTTTCTTCTTCTTCACCAGTGTTCCTGTAGACTATACCTGTAGAAGATGTCATAAAGGGTGGTAATATAAAATCCATGACTTGGCTTCGTTCTGCAGTAACCACATACTCGGCATATAATATATCAATTTCACGACGCTGTACTTGACCAATCAACCCATCCCACGTATTGTTGTCTGTCTTAACACCCCAATCACCGATTCTTGGTTCTATTATTTCATAGGTGAAATTTAAATCCACAGCCATGTCCTCTAGCAAATCAACCATCCATCCACTGTACACTGATACACCATTTATAACTTCCTTTCGGATAATTCGGTAAGGCAACGATCCTATTAATAACCGCCTTCCGTTGAAATAAAACTTTACATTTGGAAAAATATCCTGAACTCTCAAAAGGTTAGGAACGGATGTCCAGAAGTTCCCGTTTTCCTTCTTTATGAGGGTACTTACTCCAAAACATCCATTTACAGATTGTTGGATTACAGTTACATGACATAAGTCTGTTAATATTTCATCTAACGCGTTGATTACAACCGGAAACGTCAGTAACAGCCATTTTGATTTTACTCTGAAGTCAGTTGTCCTGTTTGAATTAAAATCAAAATCATTTACAGTTTTCATCACGTTAGACTCCGTTTCTGGGTTATCCGTTGTAATGTACAGAATCTGAATTGTAGGAAAGTGTGCTTTGTGTATTTGATAGAGAGAAGTAATGAGATTGGAAACTTCCATCTTGTAAACTGTTCTTCTGATTTTTACGCTATCCAACATTTCGAGCAAATCGTCTATAAACAAATCCTTTAATGGATCGGCATCTTTATAAATGACCGTTATTTCATCCCATTTTAAAACTTTCATGATGTCTCGTATGAATCCTATCATGGACTTTGACCAAAATGTTTTGGAACTCAAAAAGGAATCGCTACTACTTAAAGTCCCTAAAATCAGCAAGAAAAACAAGATATGTCTGCTCATTGTCTGTAAACACTATCAACGTACAGGTTTATCTCTCCGGGTATGACTGAATGTAGCTCACGTAGTTCACCATGTCTCCACAATTATATGTGCATAATTAGAATTATTTTATTATTGTAAGTGGAACACAAATATATATACATAATATATAAAACGTCATCTCATCTCTACATTTGAAATATTGATTACCCTATCTTTTTGTAAAATTAAAAGTCTATCCATTAAATATGCCATAGTAAGAGTAAATAATTCAGCTTTTAAATCGATCCATAATATAGGTGATGCCTTCATCACGTGAGCCGGGGGTTATATGTGGTAACGTACAAAATCTGAGCAGTAGGAAACTGTGCTTTGTGTATTTGATAGAGGGAAGTAATTAAATAAGATTGGAAACTTCCATTTTATAAACTTTTATTCTCATGTTTACGGCATCCCACATTTCTAGCAGTCGTAGCAGATCTTCTATAAACAAAGCCATTGAAGGACCACCGTCGTTATAAATAACAGTCATTTCTTCCCATTTTAAAACTTTCAGGATATTTCTTATAAATCCATTCGTGTGGTTTGGCCGAATGGTTTGGAAATCAGAAATAAAAACAGGATACAGCTCTTCATATTTGAATTTGTCTTAAACGCAAGCGGCACAAAAGACTAAGTAGTTTATGTCTTAAAGAAACGAAGAGTGCGTCATCATCTGGTTGCCCAGGAGAACTGTTCATGAATATTTCAGTGACTAAAAGCCTGGTATTTACAAAATTGCACGCATGGCCATTATACTTAGCTGGATGATATGCATACACTTAATTGAATCATGCTGACATTGAATGCTTTTAACGTATATCAAACAATCGGTCTGTTGATCTACAAATAACCGTTGGAAAATAATGATCATCAGATCCACGTATTATTTGAATTATTAATTAACGGTAAATGAAACATGAAATTTGAATAAGATAAATAAGTCGATATTTATAGCAATTTGTATTCATTTACTACCGAATCTTCTTGTTGCATATTTGAGGATATGAATCTCATGTATGTATGGCAAAGTAGTGTCTGGTGTTTGGAAAAGAGCTATCGCCATCACCTAAGAAAAGAGTCACCAACATGCGATGCAAGTGAGATATGTATTGTACGGTAATCTGGTTTAAAGCTACAATTTCATATTTTTAAGTTATATTTTTAAAATATATTAAAATAAAGTCTTAAAATAGATTGTATCTATAAACAGTCCTACCATGTTAAAGAATAATCATATTAATCCTATAATTCACTATTACCATTGTCAATTGAGAAATAGGCAAAACAATCATTTTCAACTTTGAAGATAGCTAGTGCATGGGGGTATAAAAAAACAAGGGAGGTAATTGTGTTATTTTTTCCTGTGGGAAAGATTTTTAAGTGTGGGAAATAATGGCTATGATCGTATAATAATGAGTTGACAGCCAATTGAGCAAAAGACATAGAATAATTATGTTTTGACTTCCCGGAAAATATGAAATTCTCGCTTTAATGCCGATGAATGGGTGGTACTATCGACTCGTTTGTTATACAGGTTAACACTAATGTGAAGAAATAAATCCAAGTAGAATGCTATTTTCTGTTGTATATTTAATCTATTACTCTAGATGATCAATAAACACGTGATTATAATGATAATATTATGTCGTCTGTATATCTCTGTGTAAAGAAGCAATGTTTGTTCCTATACCACAGCGAAATAAAATCATCAATAAGGAATTGTCAGAATGACATCTGTATTTTTATATGGCGTCAGCATTATATATGACGTCAGCGTATGTATGACAATCCTAACAAAAAACAAGCCAACAGCCAGATCGATGCCCCCGCCCTTAAAAAAGTAATCACATGACACATATTGTATATTGGTATCTTTATAAAGCATTGACCATTATTAATCTCAGTCAAGGTATTGATGTAATGAAACTACACGCGAAGTTTCATCACTCTCACTTAATTAGAAGCAATGTTATCGAGTCCCAAATAACCGGACTAAACCGGACTAAACAAAAGCCATGTTGGTTGTGGATCAGTCTCAAGCTGACACCATAACTTTCCCCCCCCCCCCCCATAAAATCCAACACTATGTTCTGATGAAAGCGTTGAATATAATTCATTATAACTCTCCATTTGCCCACACTAAAAACTATTATGGACAATAATTTCAACAATTAGGGAGTAAATTAAAGATGAATTATGTAAGATGTAGATAAAGAGAAGACAGTTTTCGATATATCCGTTTAAAAAAAGATGATGAAGAATGAAGATATTGTAAATTCCAAGCTTCATTCTGCCTGAAGTAAATTCGGCCTGGGGGATACCGGAGTCAGGATTGTCATTGCTACTTTTGTTACGATAGAAACAAAGTCTCGATTGTTTAAATTAAAAATCGCGGACATCCGACGATCTCGAGAGTTGATTATGACCTTGTCATGTTAATAATGTTTAATTAGAAGATAATGATGTGCGTACTCAATGACTTTTTAAACTGAAGGCTGACACAAAATGTGAATGCTCGTCTTCCATGCAAAAATATTCTGAGACTCCAGAAAATTTCTTGACCTCTGTTTGACTCCTGGACTCATTCACGGTGAACCCCTACCCACGTACACACGCGTTATAGACTATGGCCTTGTTGTTTTTTTTTTTAGAAATGAAACTAGTTTTGAGAGTGTGTGTGAATGTTGGTTGCAAGCGTATCTGTTGTGCATTTATCTGCCGAATTCACAAGAATTCATGAACCTATATTGTCATACTGCTTCCAAATTTAACTTGTTTTGTTTTTGAGGGTGGGGAGGGGGTAATTCTTTTCTAATTTAGTAATTAACCCCCCCTTTTTTAAAATATATTTTCCAGAGTCTCCATCGTTCAGTGACATTTTAAGACAATGTTTGAACGTGAAAGTCAACATGAAAGCTAACTGGTTGGAAGCCATTAACAAACCGGAAGCGAAACGAAACGTTTCTGATTCAAACAAGGGAAGGCGGATGCGGCCTCAATTCAATTTGGCCCCATTGTTGAATTGGTTCAGATTCGCAAAGATTACACCAACGCAACGCAACGGACATATAGATGCCTGTTTAGCTCAAGGGGCACAAAATAGACATCAGAAGACCCCAGGGAGAAGAGAAACACCGACAGTTAGCATGGAGTCTCTGAATCCACGGCGTCCTGTGGTTCTCATCAAAATATGCAAATCCGCAATTATAAACATGTATTCGGGATTTTTCCAAGACCAGTCCCGTGCATCTCCAGCACGAATCAGTGTACCAACTTTCTGTATTCAGTGTAATACCATTGTTGATGGACAGCATGATCTGTGTGATGCTTAAGAAGTGTACTGGATTACTATAACGAATTTTAAAGAAACAGTATAAGAAGTAAAAAGCATACAAAGAAATATTATGAATCGATTCAAATTAAAACGTTTCAGAACGCAAAACTATTAGGACGGGCCGATATAATATTTACTATTTTGGGATGTGATTTCTAATAATAAGACATTTTATATAAAGAAGTGGTTGCTGTAATTCAGTTATTGTACTAATATAGCATACAGTTTACGTTTAATTTTGACATGGACATGCATTGTTTTATAAATGAAAGGTTAATTTTACACACACACAGAACGGATATGCTATTCAACTTATTCCATATCTTAATAAAAGACCCGAATATTTGGAGTAAATATTTGGAAATGACGTCATTTCCCATAATGAGGCAATCAGATTTTAAAATGCAGATCTATATTTCGTTTCGTTTTTTTTACATTCTCGATGGCCTTTACTACATCAAGACCTGACCTGTTGTAGTGGGAGGTCGCGTCATTGGTTATACGAGCGGCTTTTGACCCTATGACGTGAGACATTTGATTAACCAGTAAGCGTTGTTGTTCTAGAAGAATACCCACAGTTCCATGCATCGCACGCCAGCAACGGACACTTTAATTGGCTAATCCCTCACATCAACCAAAATACAGGTTATATAACAACTCTTCCACATCCCAGTGAAGTAAGGAAAAGTAAAACGAAATTTCGAACTATAAAAAAAACGAAACGATCTGTATTTTAATCAGATCGATAATGAGGTACACCTATTTAAAGCCCCGCCCATCCATATTCTAGAACAATGCATTGATTGACCTTCTTTAGATTATTGATCAGGGGCTGAACTAACGACGTTGCTTATTATTAATCTGTTTTATGTGATAACACAAGCCAATCCCTGTGAACGTTGCTTTAAACACACGAGACACAAGAGATAAACATAGGGTCGGATTGTAATGTATCACGTTTTGCCCTGGTTTGGCCATGAACCTATCTTTTACACCACCAGAACACCCCCTTCCGCACATTCTTTCATTTTCTATATTTTATCTCATTCAAGCACCGTAGAGACGTTTCTCCGGTGACGTAATCATGTAAAACTAACTCCAACTGCCTGCATACCTTCCTGTGTCTCAGCTGTAGGATTAGACACAACTTATTTGTCAAGTCCACGAGTTGCTTTGGAAAGTCCGGTTATATAAAGATATACGTAGAATTATTACCGATGTGATTTCCAACAGATAAACGTGATTAATCAAATCAAAACATGAAGTATCATGTGACAAAGTTTGATATTACTATCAACCAAGCCCAATCATATCAACTGTTTGGATACAAATGCACATGTTATGACCAGAAGCTATTATCTATCAAAAATGTTTTGAATAGACATTAACGAAAAAATCACTTATTACTGTGCGCACATTATGAATTCTTCATCTTGCGCAGTATTACACACAGACATCCGCATTTGGTTCATGCTATCTAATCGCGTTTGGTTCATGCTATGTATTCGCATCTGGTTATAATATTACTCATCCGCATCTTACTACTCTTCCGGTTAATATTATACTCTTCCGCATATGGTTTGCACATTTATGCTACACCAAGCCGCCGTTACTCTCCACTAATTCGCTTACCATGAACCGTATGTATCTATCTTCTAAACGGGTCAATATCCGGTACTGTGAGCGCTGAGGTTTATTGGGTCGTAATAGCTTTCACGAAATATTCACCGCATAGTTATATAAAACTGAACATAAGCTAGAAAAGATGGTTGTTTCATAACGCAACGTGATTCGCAGAGCAAATTTCACAACTTTCTAATAATAACTTTGATGATAATTATTGATAAAGATATGTTATTATTTGATATCATGACCATGTGATAAAACTGATAGTATATAAATAAGCTATATACTAGATAAATTCATATATTGTTACCTTTTACTTCTTAAATAATTACAGTAGAAAGGCAGTAAAATGTTTCGTGTATTTAGTTTGTTATTGACTGTAGGGTGTACCTTGGCTACTAAAGGTCCAGTTAGATGGTTGGATAATTCGTGTGTTATTGAGACAAGTCAAGGAACGATTGATTTAACACCTCTCGGAAATACAGATAATACTCCCAGGTTTGTATACGAGGGCAGGCTGAAAACGATAGATCAATTGGGTTGGCAAAAATTTTTGCTATCAATCTGAAGAATCATTGAATGAATCATAGACATACGAACTGCAGCTGTAGGGTTGTTTTTATCTTTGTACTAGACCACCTTGTGAACCTACCAATTGAAATCGGTAGAAATTCACAAGGCTGGCTATGGGACAGCTATCAAGTACTTACAAAGGAAAGGACTAACCCAATTACAGATACAAGCCGAAATGATCTCCAATGATGATGACTCGCGTCCTGGAAGGCCACCAATAACAACCATTTAAGAAAACATTATTGGGGATTCACGACATGGCGTTGGCTGATCAACGATCGGCCACTCGACATATTTTTTTCCAGTGCTGTGGACATCTCTCATGAGAGGTTTGAGCACATTAAGGCAACGAGTTAGGAATGACAAAAGTTTCTACAAATGGGTGCCATAGCTATTGACTACGGATCAGAAACACGCCAGGCCCCTAAGGCGCATGACAATTAGAGCCCGGTTTATTGCAGACCTTAATAATGTTTTGGTCAGATTTGTAACCATGGGTGAGACCTACTTTTAAAATTCAGTCTATCCATGAAATTATTTTTGGTTTATTCTAATGAACACATCTTCTCGCAACTACTAAAGCCATTATCCCATTATCGGACCTTGGATAACAGGACCCATACTGAAGCTACTTCAGTTAGGTTTGGATAATTTCTAGTATTTCCCCGATTAAAGTTAACTGCCTAAGCTATTGTATCGGAAGACATGGCTGCTGTTTTAAGGAACAATTACGTCTTGCAAAGGTTCTGACTATAGCATTTCCAATTATCTAATCAAATATCTGTTAGGGGTTTACAGGCAGAATCATAGATTTATAGATGTCGTGGGGACCCATCTTTGCGGATACTAGAAAATGTACCGTTTCATTAGTTCTCGTATACGAGGATTTGGGTTAATAATTCCAAACGTGCTAATTTACCGGTTTCTTAATGGAATATCAATTACTCACACTCCAGCATTTCTCAATTTGATTGTGACGTCATAATGGAAGTGCTACGTTACTCAACTAAAACATACCTAATATTATTTTGGAGTCATTTAGTAACTGTACAGAGTAATGAACTATATTCATTGTTATGAAAGACAGCTACTAATAAATTTGGGCGGCATTTGAAAGAGTATTTTCTCAACATTATGTGTTACACTTAATGCCTCTTAGCTGTTTCCATAAATATGCGTTAGCGTTCAATATACAGATTTATGAATTTAATTCCAGAAATAAAACTGGTTTTATCAAAATGTTTTGTAGATTTAAAGACCTACAAGGGACCACTGATCATTTGTATTCTTATTCCTGGAATCCATGTTTACCATTTAATGAAGGCACGTGTACAGATGTTGCAGTAAGTATTTCTGGTTCCTTAGGCATAGAATTCAACTTTGGGTCCAGTTCCATAACAATTAAAAAGTTGCAGAAGTGTTTAAAAAAAAAACCCCAAAAACCAAACAGGCACACTTATGTGACAAGTATACATTAGGCACACAATTCAACTTTAGGACCCAGTTTCATAACTGTAAAAAGTTTCAGTTAGGTTACACGTATTTATTAGGTTACACGATTGGTTTTTTCGCTAGTAATTCAATTGCATAACTTCAACGACAAACTGCACATAAGGTACAATACTTACCATGAATTGATACACGGGTAGCTAAAATAAAATGAAACGTAGGTATCTAAATGCTCGCTCCAGATGATAGTAAACTAAGGTGCACAGAGCGAAACCCACGATCCAATATAATGAGCATTCCTAAAACAGATGAAACCAATCATCGAATGTTATATTTATATTAACCTATATATTTATATTCAGATCTGTCAGTCAGGTCCAGGTCAGCTGTTTTTCTTCATCCTGGGTTTACAAAATAAAATAAGTTATGAAGAGGGACCTGGTCAGGGTGGATCACTAATCTACCACACTTACGGAGACATTGAAAGGTATTTTATTTTTACATGTGTATGGAGGAACAGTCATGTTTTATGTACGACGATGACTGTAGTACAATTTCTTCATTGCAAAACCTAAATAAAGTGGAAACGTTATGCTGATAACCACTCATAAGTTTTCAATACTTTCAAAACGAACCATCCGTAAACTTATTTTCTTAATATTTAGGGGATAAACACTTCCTGTTTCGCATTTAGAGGGGTGTTATTGTCCAATAGACATGTCCTGGGATCACTAGGACCCAAGACGCGTAGCGTCGCGGGTTCTAATGTGAAATCTCAGAACATGTCTATTGGACAATAACACCCCTCTAAATGCGAAACAGGAAGTGTTTATCGTCATTGTAACGTGCTTTTTAGGATTTTAAAATAAATTACTAAAACAGAGGGGTGTTATTGTCCAATAGAAATTGTCTAATTTACCAATCAAAACTCAAGATTTACTCTTAAGCATGTTAGAATTGTATTTGTGATTGTATTTTCAAGAACGACAACTATACGTCTGACATGCGACCCAACACAAGAAGGCAACCTAATAGTTACCGGCGAACAACCATACCAGTCAGGAAAATATGTAAGTTTTATGTCTCTGTGGAATGTAAACTGCCTTGGTAAGAAAGGCTTGCGCACACCAAAGATGTTTTGTCGATTGATTTGCTTGAACTAATGAATAATCATTAGTCTGCGGCGGATTACACCGCCCGATTTGTCTTAGTTGTTCTCTTCTACCGAGGATTATATCTGAGACGAATTGTTTTATTTTATTATTGTCTAAAATAAGACAAGGGGCCCCTTATCTCAATGTCACGTACACACACCAGTGACAGCAAGTCAGTGGTTGCCGACCAGCCAGAACACAGAGCGACACCTGACATATTATCGCCACAAAGGAGTGTTCTCGAATTTCGTGGCATTATTCACTGACACAAAAACAAGGACGTTTTCAATATTTATCTATTTCTAATCTCAAACAGTGGAAATGACAGTTTGGTTCAGTTACCTTTGAGACCTTCGGGTGCAATCTATGGCTGCAACTACAGTCTGAACTATACCGACCATGCTCTATCTTATGGTATGGCTTGTCACGACCACGGGTTATCGATAGAACGAAAATCTGTACAACCGAAGGTCACCCTGGGCGACCTTCGGTCATATTTTTTTCACGACTGGTGGTCGGAACTAAAAACCGAACGCGGATGGTCCGGACAACGTCTGTTCAAAGATGACTGCCAACATTGACTTTACTTTTAGCATAGCACAAATATTGAAATAATGCGTATATTTTAGACTCACATAGATTCAGACATAACATACGAGACAAAAATAGCTGCTGATAGCATTAGCAACCATTTAAAATTAATTCAAACTTTCCTAATACAATATGCTAAACAAAAATAGATTCTTTCTAAATATTCTACACTAATCATCCACATCCGCCATCTTTGAACTACTACGACCATGCTTCAATAGCATGGTTCAGTATTTCCGGACTATGGTCCCGACTAAATGAAATTCGGATTCATTTAGTTCGACCCTAGTCAAGAAATCACGATAAGCGAAGGTTGCCCTGGAAGGAAATTATAGTTTTATATTTATTTTCATTAATGTACTCCTTGTGGCTACCGTATCTTAAAGCGTCATTCATTCCATTTCAGTTTTTTGAATTAAGAAGTCAATATGCCTGCTTTCAAGAACCAACGACAACCTTTTTACCCCCAACACCAGGTGCTGTCACTTCTAGCATGAGTCCATCACCTAATCCAGATATATACAACCTGAAAAGTATTGTATTGTTACTCTTTTCTATACAGTAAGTACAAGTATACTTTAATTGTTACTCCTCTCTCTATATATTAAGTACATCTATATCGATAGTTTGTCTTCTCTGCATAGTAAGTACAAATTTATTACTATGGTGATACGACGTTAAGTACTAACATATTATTATCTTGATAATTGGTCTTCTCTGTTCAATAAGTACATGTACTAGTCTATTGATATCTTGTTGTCTCTATACAGATGTACAAATCTGTTAATATCTAGATAGTTTGTCTTTTCTATACAGTGGGTACATGAGTAATTGGCTAATATCGGACGTAGTAACACAAACTGGTCCGAGCGGATTGATGCCTTTTACTCATTTTACGCCTTCGCGTGTTATTTTTTGCACCCATTTACATTAAATAGGAAATATTTTTATCTGACTATTCATTCCAGTCAATGACCCAATAGTCAATCTGCAGAATAGTCGAGGAACGAAACAGTCATTGAACATTTGCTTAACTGCGTACGTTGCTTAACTGCGTACGTATGGACACATTTATACTTGACGGTGATGCCAATCTCGTATCAGATCGGGGGAGGGGGTCAACCCTCCCTATACCCTCTCAGTTACATTAAAGAACTTGTACAAGAACACTTTTATGAGAACAGAGTCACGGTCGTATGCTCGATCCTTTATCATCAGATGGTGGCATGGGATGGGATGGGTATTCAAAGCGCGAGATAGTGATATGGACATGTGAAATCACAATTAATACTTTGCATCAATGAAATTGAATCTCAAAGTGAACCTCGTACGTAACTAACGTACGAAAATTAAATGGTAGCTGGCTTTTTTTTCGCATGTTTACAATGAATGACCATTTTGCTCAGTAATCTCAGCCAGAATTTGGCTATTTTTTTAAAATTGCGTTAAAGTTTTAAATTTTTGTTTAGAACTGAAATAAATTAACTATTAGTCAATCCCCTCGTTAAAAACATCAACAGAATTGATTGTGTATATCTGAAATAGACACGACCGAAGCACAAAATAGTGCCAATATGCAAACGTCAAACCTAGAGGTGTAGATGTTATTTCTGTGAAAAATCATAGGAAGGAGCGATAAGACGTTATGGCTGTACGGATTATACAGTCCTAAAGGCTACATGAAGGCTTGTTTACAATGTAACATCGTGTCTTGTAACGTTGATATTTTGTTTGTTGATGTGACCTCATGGCCTGTGACGTTTACATAACGTCATATGGATATTATGGCTATTCATTTTGTCAGAGTCACTTCTCTGCAGGTAGGGTCAGTCTCAGATTGAGTGAACCTATCAATAATAAAAACTGACGTCATAGTACTGGGTGTTGGATTTCTCTCTTCAAAGCTCAGTGTGCATGCATGCCTGTCTAATTTGGAGACGTTGATGGCATCATGCATTGTCAACTATCAAATTTCCTTAAAAGGAACCTGGTAAACCCTCTCCTGCCAAACTTCCTGGACCGGCTCCTGCATACAACAACAAAATAACACATTTCTTTTGTTTTTATTCCAGAGTGTCTCTTATAATTCTGGTTGCTATGTTATTTATTGGTTTCGTCACAAGAAAACAGTCAACAGTTCCAGACAAAGACACAGAAAAATCACAATTTGCTTACAAAAGTATTAACTGACATTCGTGGGAGGCTGTTTTCACAAAAAGTTAGCAAAGATAACCGATACTGTAACAGATTCATTTAACTGTTTATTTCATGGAAATCTTTGAAATTTCTACATTTATGTAATTATATTGTGGCAATTCTTCTATTGGTAACTTGCTTATAGCAAAAAGAAGAAAATTGTAAATTCACTTTAACATAAAATTTGTTTTAGAAGAATTGAAATCTTTCATAAATTTCCAGTCACATGAAATCTTTTTTAGAGATGTCTATTTATTTTAGGTTTCAGTGTAAAAATCTTCATTCACTTACATGTTGAAAAATTTAAGTCAATAATTTTGAAAACATAAGTTATTGATGTACAACGTCCGTTTTAACAAGGAAAGTGGTATAGTAGGCTCCGAACCGAGTACACCCACTTCTTTAATAACAAGTGCACATATACATAAACAAGCATCATTTTGGCAGAATCCTTAATTAATAAGTAAAACCTATGGTCTTAGGGGGACTTCACAAACGAAAGGCCTCATGAGAACGCAATTCATATCAAAAAGTGAAACAATTTCAGTCTCTCTCGGTTTCACCCCTGTACAGTTTTCATTTGTACCTCCACCTGGTTCTCCTTTGGACGTGGGCCAATAAAATGTTTTAGATCCGTCCAACCATTCCCAGATACCTTCCTGCTGAAAATCGTTGCCACCAATATAATGAGCTACAGTTAACAATGGCGCTGAAAGTCAAACACAAGATAAATTTATCACTATGAAATATCCAAAGTACAATGATCCTAGAAAATAGGCCAATAAACATTTATTCGCCGATTGGGTTTGATATTGGACAGAGTTAAAGAGAAAGTAACTCGGTGATGTCATTTCTCAAATTTCAATATTTCTACCGAGAAGCGGTTTCAGACGAGTTGTGTGTCCCTAAATTTCGGCCCCATGCTTAACTTCAGCTTAATGCTATTTTCGAAAGAGATTTCCATGTTATAAACCCCTGTAATTTGTTGTAAGAGAAATACTCAGATATCGCCATATAATTACGTAACAAGATATGTGTTCCGGTACTGAAGGTTAGAGTATGTCGCATTTAATGCTTCTTGTAGCATTTGTGAAATGCCAAAATGTTAACGAAGCTGAACTGAGTACAATCGGCTTTAATACCAAAAAATCATAGGGAATTAATAGTAAAGATGGAAATAAAGCAAAATACAAATAGAAAAAAGTCAAATAAATTAGCATGTTTACATGATTAGATATCCAATTTAACGTACATGTTATGGGGCATCAAATTAACCAGTATAACTTGGGCGAATTTGGACCCTTTGGGCGAACCTTCTTATCCTGCTTTTCAAATATAAATATAACATATAACTAATGCTTGAAGAGGACTGCCAGGCCTAAATCCCCAAAGTTTGAAACGGATGAAAATAAGTCGCATACACCTAAGCGAATATTTCATCTACTGAAATTTCATGATATTATTTATATCGAATAGTCCATACGTGGTAATGATTTGAAATAATCATTCAGCATCTGTAGCTTGTCCATAGTATTAGCAATAAACAGATATCCCCCATCTTGTTCACATCGATCCATGGCAACACTCCAAACCATTGATTGTGCCGCGTACTTCTTGTAACACACATTGTAAGTTCTGTTGTAGATATAATCTACAGGACAACTATCTGTAATTTAGATAATATTTATTAGAAATATATTCCACAGGACAACTATCTGTTAGGGCAACTATTAGTAATTTAGGGAATTTTATTGTAGATACAATCTACATGACAGTTATCTGCCAGGACAGCTATCTGTAATTTAGAAAATATAATCTACATGACATGACAGTTATCTGTAATATTTATTGTAGATATAATCTACAGGATAATTACTTGTAATGTGTATTGTAGATATAATCTACATGGCAACTACATGTAATATTTATTGTAGATAAATAATCTACAGGGCAACTGCATGTAATTTAGATAATATTTATTGGCGATATAATCCAGAGCAGTCTCATTAAAACACGGTCGTTTCGTTTTGATAGTTTAAAATTTCGTTTTACCTGTCTTTACTATACACTAGGATTCGGAAGAGTTATTATATCACTCGGCAAACCTCGGAAGATTTCGGACAATCTAACCTCGGCTGTATGATGAATTCCGCCATATTGGAACTACTTTAAAAGTCCCGGATGAAACATGGCTGCGCCCATTCCGAACACAAGTTGGCGACCTATTTGGCTAGCGACCTATTCGACCGATCCAGCTGTAAGATAATGACGAAATTACACTTCTATTCTGAGCTAAAGGAATGGATAAAAAATAATATATTCTACTGTTATTTGATAGACATAACTTTGGATTTTATTGGTTGATAAATAGATGAGTTAAGGCGACTGTTGTCTTTATTCTAAATAGGTTTCCAACGAACAGGTTGCAGCTCGATCGGTCGAATAGGTCGCTAGCCGAATAGGTTCCCAATTTGTGTAATAGCGTCAAGTTTTCCTGTTAAAGTAAACCGGTAGCCGCATCGCAAATGTATGGGCGTAGGTACATATCACTTACTGTCATACAGCCGAGGCTAGATGTAGTTTACGGAATCTACCGAGATTTGCCGAGTGTTATTATATAACCGGTGTTCTGGTTGATGTGAGGGGTTAGCCAATGAAACAGTCTGTTACGGCTAGTTCTTGATGTGTGGTGCACGGAATTGTGGGTAACCGACTAGAATATCAACAGTGATTAGTTAATCAAATATTTGACATCACAACGTCAAAAGCGAGTCGTATGACTCTTGACACGACCCTCAACTACAACCGGTCAAATCCTCATTTTATGGAGGCCATCGAAAGTATAAAAAAACGAAACGAAATATAGATCGGTATTTTAATCAGATTGATGAAACAGGACAGCTATCTGTAATATTTATTATACTCTCATGCTGCCCCATCCCCCATGCACATCTTTATCCAAACGAACGACTAATTAAGGTGGGGATTCAACCACTCCTCCTTCCAAACTCTCAACGTGCACTTGTTTATCTTAAAGTAGCAGTCTCTAACGCATTATCGTCCAAAGACTTCGGCATTGAAAACACGAATTATCTGTCAATTTAAATCAACATTGCTGTTATGATCTTATTGGGAAAAGATTTTACCATTGGTACGCGAATCGTGTAGCATAATGTGTTCAGCCCCATTTGTATCAAGGGACTAGAAGAACGAGGCTAGACAAACGCTGAGGCCATATTCTTATCTGGAGAGAATGCAGTTTAAATACTATGTATACTGGAATAACCAGACGCACGGAATCATCATTCGATTGAGGTTTCTGGCTTATTTCGCCATACCTAACTACATGTAATGTGAAATTAGAGTAAAAACGGAAAGGATTGAATGTAAATCAGTTCATATAATTCATATTACATTATAGGCGTTGCGACCCATTTCTCTCAATTTCAAGGTTCCAAATATTAGCGATTTAGCTCCTTTAAATTAATTATAAACCAATAAAAGAAAACAAAATACAGAAGGAGAACGAGCTGTCCTTTTAAGCTCTCGTTGTAGAAGATAAGGCCTGTTATATATACGAGCCATGAGTTCGATCCGAGCCTTGTTGGTCTGACCCCGTAGCCGTCTGACCCCCGTAGGTTTTTTCGAGGTACTCCGATTTCATCTGATCACAAGCTATTAAGTGATGTTACATTTCATTTACCTTACCTGCTAAGCGCCAATACGTAGATAAATAATCGTGTTGGGTAGAGCCGAGTCCACTCCATATTCGTTTGTTATATGTATAACATTCACTTTTGAGTGCGGTTTCGGGTTTATAGGAAAATGAACTACAAGTTGACCATTCCGAACACTTCTCTGCGCATTCTTTTTCTGACAAGTCCATATATTTCTGTAAATAACTTGACACTAAACGAGTATTAAACGGAATCTTCTTGAAGACATATTCCGAACAAGAGCCCCTTGCCTGTTTAACAGCAAGAATTAACAGCAAAACGATCAACCTGGTCATATTGAATCTTAATTCTTGTTTGATGTGATCCGAGTTCCACAAATATAGTAACTATAGAAGAACAATGCTAATCGTTGTTATGACAACATGAAGTGAAATCACACAGCTTTTATATTCTAGAGACCATAGTTTTCTTATTGACCTGGGTAAAACTGTTCGGTCATTAGTTGCAGCTTTCCACTTTTACCCTGGAATACATTCCACAACCAGAAAACACCGAAGTTTAGTATTTGTTATTCTTATTATAGCACAATGCTCAATCTCACCAAATTCTACACTTTTTTGTCCAAAACTCTGCTTTGCAGCCAGCTCCTCCGCAATCTTCCGTTAAAATAACGCCGATAATTGAAACGACAACTTTCAATAAATTAAAGTCATATCCGGCGCACTTGAATTATTATCGGGTTAATGCAAAAGGCAGGAGTGTTTACTTCAAAACGGTTATTAAATGTTTTGCAAAACCTTATTCTGCTGATTTAATTTTAGCAAAATGAAAATCCTACGATGGGCGTATGTCAGTCATGTTCTTGCCTTCTCGTGCTGGTGATGACCCAATTTCTGTTGATTCCTACTACGCGAGGTTTTGCTGGTTACCACAAACAAAATATTATTTTAGCATCGGAATATTTTTTAACGGTTGACGCAAATAAAGAAAAACAGTTATTGTTACGGACAGATTGTACAGACGATATCACCCCACTGATAATTGACATACATGTATATGTTATATGGGACTGTGACAAGAAATCGGTTCGAAACAATAAATTAGGAGAATCGGCTGCAACGAGATCAAAAACAGACAGAAACTAGAATTAACTCCGTTCGTTACCAGTCATATGAAAGTTATAATTTATTCCATATTCCTGAAGCTATAGCGAAGCAATGCCCGCGAAATCCCTCTCTAGCCATTGCTGAATTGGCTACTGATACTTGAGCTTTTGAGGAAGTGTGTCTATTCTTTCCTTTCAATCAAATCTATCCCAAGTATCGCAACATAACAGCCATTCGTTTTACCTAGGTCTTCCCTAAAACTTGGAACAGTGATTTAAGGTATTTAAACGGTAAACGTATGTTTGTCTCCAAACAGTATTGTTTACTTTGTTTTCGATTTGATAGCCTCGTTTGTCGTGCAATTAGTTTTTCTGTAACATTCTGCTATGTACTGGTTAATTGACCTTAATAAAATCGTGAGTCATGACGTAACGTTATGTAAACATATTTGGTCCAATTTGGGGATCTGCTTTATGAGTAATGCTTTTGTAACGCAGTTAGCTATTCGGAACAGAAATCTGCTTGCGTTAAAGCAGCGTTTAGTGGGATTAGGTATAATCAAACGAAACACTGCGAGGAGTATTAGTTTATTCCGGTAGTTCAATAACTGAAATGAAGTCGTACTATTTGAAGAAAATTTCAAAACTACAGCTTCATAGATAAATATATACAATTGGTTGTATACACCAAGATTTCAGCTTTGGCTTTTATTTCGTCAATATGTCCGTAGGATCGACATATATAATATATAATAAAGAATTTTTATTTTCAAATAAGGGAAGGAAACCGCCCGTTCCTGAGTTAACTCTTGTCATTTTGATAGAAACAACAGTTCTCAACGTAGGTTTCTCCATACTAGACGTGAAGCATTCGAACCCTTTTGATTTTCAGCATTCTGGGACTTTATTTTCCAGAGACGTATTGTGTGTCCGCGAAAGCCATATTCCTAAAGCAATGGCCAAAGAAATTCCTCTCTGGCCATTTTTTTTTTTGTTTTTTAAAGCTGTGATATTTAGTTATTGATTATATTGACAAAATATTGTATTTTTTTATGTACAATTTTATGATATAGAACGGTCTGTAAGAAAATAGTACTATTGATGATTTAAAACAAAACAAAGCGTCTTCAGATCTTAAAAAACATATAAATTAGTACACATAAACCATACAGATTTTATACAACGTAGAAAAATAGATTAACATATAACAATGGATTATAAATAATATCAGATGAAGAACAACAAAAGTACCAGCGTATAGAATAAATAAAAAGATATTAATTTACATAGTGTTCCTGGTATATTTACAATAGTAATGCGATGAAATAAATGTCCCTTGATCAATATGGTGAATTCAATAATATTCCTTAATGGTGTTCTTAATGGTTTTCTTAAATGTCTAGAATGTATTCTCTAGAATGTATTCTAACCATGAGTTGTTGGGGAATTTATGATTTCAAAATGTTTGTACATTATTGTATTTTGACAAAAGATCCAGAAAATAGCACTATTGACTCAGTACTTTTAAAATATTATTAAATGGGGTTTTACAAATGTAACAAGAATCATGGCAGAACCAAAAAGACATGGATAGCTGGGTGGTTTACGTTACAATGTAAGTCACGTCACATAGTTTTGTTCCTAATTCCCCCACACTGATCAGCACTGAATATTCGCTAGGCCGCCACAGTCACTGATAAGGATGACGTCGACGCGACTTAATTAATCCCCCATATTAACTTTTTTCTTTAGACAAATCAAATTCTAAAATATTTTTTGTGTGTATTAGAAAAATAAGTAAAGACGTTTGAAGTATTTGTAGTTAAAAAGTATTTCCTATTTAGTGTAAATGGGTATTAGAGTGAGTAAAAGCCAGTAAAAGGCATCATTTTGTCCGGAGCAGTTACGTCTTAAGTAAACAATGCACGAGCCTTTGAGTCAATGATTGTCGCCACGTGATGTCATTGAACGTGTTGAAGACAGTCATCTGTGACAGAAATAATTCGTAAATAATTCTCTGTGAAACAGATTGAATTCCCCCTTCTTGTAAAAAAATCCCCTTGTATGCAAGGACATTGCGGAATGATTTAGTTTGTGCTTTTCACAATCACACATCCTATTTCGTTTCGTTTATTATTGTTAAAAAAAATTCATTTTACATGTCTTTACTACACTAGGTCCAATCTGTTTCACAGAGAATTACTTACGAATTAAGTCTGTAACAGATGACAGTCCACAACACGTGCGTTGACTACAGGCGGCGTCAGTCATTGGCTCAACGGCTCGTGCAATGTTTACTTAACACCTCACTGCTTCGGGCAAAATGATGCATTTTACTCATTTTAATTCCCATTTACGCTAAATAGGAAATACTTCAAACGTCTTTATTTATTTTTCTTTTACCTCAAAAAAATGTTTGAGAATTTAATTTGTCGGAGTAAAAAAGTTAATATGCCGTACTCATTAAGCCTCGTCGATGTCATGCTTATCAGTGATTGTAGCGGCCAAGCGAATATTCAATGCGGGATCAGTTTGCACTAGGTCATGGATCAGTTGTATATACCCCGCGTTGATTTGTGGAATTAGCCAATGAAACAGTGGTTTGCAGCGAGTTCTTGTCGTGCAATGCACAGAACTGTGAGTATCCCGCTAGAAACCTCAACACTAATCGGTTAATCAATGTGAGGTCATAGGTCAAAAGCCGCACGTATGACCGTGACGTAAGATCTTCGTGTAGCACTCGGCTAATCTCGACAGATTCCGTAAACTACATCTAGTCTCGGATGTATGACAGTAAGTGATATGTACCTACGCCCATACATTTGCGATGCGGCTACCGGTTTACTTTAACAGGAAAACTTGACGCTATTACACAAATTGGGAACCTATTCGGCTAGCGACCTATTCGACCGATCGAGCTGCAACCTGTTCGTTGGAAACCTATTTAGAGTAAAGACAACAGTCTCTATTTATCAACCAATAAAATCCAACCTTATGTCTATCAAATGAAAGTAGAATATATTATTTTTTATCCATTCCTTCAGCTCAGAATAGAAGTGTAATTTCGTCATTATCTTACAGCTGGATCGGTCGAATAGGTCGCTAGCCAAATAGGTCGCCAACTTGTGTTTGGAATGGGCGCAGCCATGTTTCATCCGGGACCTTTAAAGTAGTTCCAATATGGCGGAATTCATCATACAGCCGAGTTTAGATTCCGAAATCTTCCGAGGTTTGCCGAGTGCTTCGTGTAGTAGAGGCCATCGAAAAAATAAGGAAAAAACGTAACGAAATATAGATCTGTAATGTAATCAGATTGTGTTTATCAGATTGTGTTTTTGACAAACACTATCAGTATCTCTTTTTTTGTGCCCATTCAATTTCTTTTCGTCGGAATAGTCGATATAGCAATTTCCAGGAACTCAAGTGAAAGTAAATTACATGGAGATAACTGCAATATAATATGTTTGTTTCTAAAAATCCGATTTTTCAAGTAAAAAATCTGGGTTATTGTTATTTATGTTATAAAAGCTTTGGATTATTTTGCTTTTAAAAAATTGGGTATATAAATTGTATTACAAAATATTAATATCATTGTATGCTGGGGTTTTTTTTCTATTAAACATTCTAACAATCCATTTTAAAGGCGTTCTTAGTTCTTGTTCTCAAAATGTTGATTTTATAACTTGTTTCATTTTACAACATTAGTACATAATAGAAGGATTATATTGATTTGTGTATTAATGTACACATTAACAATAAACATTTATACAATACGTTAGCTCTTTTCTAATCCAATAATAGTAAAATTTGAATCCTTAAAGGAGCAGTCCGAGAATTCACAGGGTTTTCTTTAATGTTGAAATATGCAAGTCAAGTTGCTACACAAATTCCCAACAAGAAAATCAACACAACAACTAAAAGACCGTGGTCAGGAAAAATCGACCGAAAGGGTGACATAGGGTGCATATTTAATACCCACCCGAACGACTGACTACCACTCTCTCTGTCTTGATGAATTGAATACATCATACTACGTCATCATCAGAATTGTCACGTGAGGATCTGCACCAAACCTCAACATGTCAATTCCTCCAACTTCCAAAAGTATTAAATATTGGGGAGCAATTATGCGATCTCCAACACCCTTTAAACGCATTAACACCAGCATATCATTACTCTCTAATCACAATACTTAAAACAAAAGATACAAAAATATAAAAATATCACAAAAATCTCTTTATTCCATCGCAGGTAAATCGAGATTATTTCAATAATTATAAATAGAGGACTTTAAATAGCCATCGCACGTGAAATTCTCAACACATCTATCAACAATTAAGCCGTAAAACATTTATTGTTGACGATTTTGAATAGCAGTAATATTTAGCTTGTTGGTTATTACAGTAACTTTAGACATTACGTTCGTTTTATTTTTTAAATTGCTTTATCATTAAACTCGTTAGGAGTGGTATCTTTGGTTTAGTCATGCCAAAACCTTTGAGATCAAATAAGTCACAATCGTAAGAAAATAGTTTTTGCACTCATTATATAATTTAAATTCCAAATAAAGATAGTCCATACGTGGTAATGAGTCGTATAATCGTAAGTAATAGTTTTCGAACTTATTAAACAATTTAAGTTTTATATAAATATAGTCCATACGTGGTAATGACTTGTAGTAATCATCCAGCATCCGTATCTTGTCTATATTATTAGCAATAAACAAAAATCCGCCATCTTCTACACACACTGACGTGCAACGCCCCAGGGCCCACCACATTAGGGGGCCCCTCCACAAAAATCTCAGTTGCGCGCCTCGAGCATGGTCGAACGAGGACTCCAACGTCCGGTGACCTATAGTGACGGGGCCCCTCCGATGCTTCGAGGGCCTCCATCGGAAGTCCCTGGGGCCCCCTCAATCCATGGTGTGTTGCGATCGACATCCGAGAATTCGGTGTAATCCGGTGATGGGTGTAACACATGTTTTTTTTTATTGTCGAGAGATCTTCTATCGCACCGACCATCGTCTAATTTGAATTATCGTATAACTCGAACAAATTACACGTCCCCATCATTTCGGGTAGCGCAAATTTTGCCTCAGATTGACGTACGATTGTATATAAGCTGTAGTTGTTGTTGTTGTTGATATTTGTTGTGGGTATAAGCTGAATTTGATGAGATGCACACCATGATCACACGAAATATTCATATTTCGTGATTAAATCTCGTATTACCATTTTGTTTGTCAAACATCGAGTCCGGCTTGGTCGTAACGTTACGGCCTCCATTCATCAAATCATCGTGGGGGTATAATACGATTCCGAATCAAGTAACCCCTTTATTTATCACTGAGCGACTTCAAAATTAGGTTTGATGTCGCTCTGTCCACTTACAGTCCCCTCCTCTAGAAATGTCATCATTTTATAGCACTCGCATGGATTGATCCACTGAAATAACGCCAGAATGCGCTAATTTGGTGGCAGAATTTTTTTTTTCTGGGGAAGTACTTCTAAATGGCTCCAACACAAGTGCCTGAAATGCCAGGAAATCACGTTTCTGGCCTCCAATTTCTGAAAATTTCTTTGGGGGGTGGGGAGAAAACCCCCAGACCCCCTTATGCGGGGCTTCGCGCCTTCGGCGCTCGCGGTCAGTGATCAGGGGCCCCCCACATGTTCCATGCCCCAGGGCTTCCACCATGGTTAATCCGGCGTTGCTGACGTGGCAGCATTCCAATCGCGCATGACTCGGTACATCTTGTAACATATATTGTAAGTTCTGTTGTAGATATAATCTGCTGGACAAAGGGCGGAATGATAGATTTAATATACATATTATTGTACCGTCCTGGTGTGTTCCTGTCGAAGTCTATTTCCCTGTGTAGTTAGTCACTGTTGTAATTATGTTGACGTTTTATATGCCTGGGCCCTGTTTCACGAAATTTTAACTTAAGATAAAATCCAATTTTAGTAGATACTTCAATTTTGATTGGCTAAGCACTAAAATCAATCTAATATTATCCAATCAAATTACTAAAATTGGGATCTTATCTTAGTTAAAATTTCGTGAAATAGGCCCCTGATGTACAACCGCCTCTTCGGTTATTAACACACAATCAGTTGGGTCACCGACCGCGGAACGATGGGTGCCGCAAGCACGCACCCGAGTGCCGTAGGCTCGAGCAGTAGAGGAAGGTATGGGGAGGTTTTTTTTTCTCCCCCCAGAAAATATTTTGAAAAATTAACATCAATTTCCTCGTATCTGAGCCATAACGAACAATGATTTCT
The DNA here is from genome assembly GCA_963678685.1 of Patella ulyssiponensis. NCBI lineage: Eukaryota > Metazoa > Mollusca > Gastropoda > Patellidae > Patella > Patella ulyssiponensis. The sequence goes on along the minus strand of OY783225.1, from coordinate 84,395,192 downwards.
GTTCGTCGACAATGTTTCATTTCGTTGACAATTTTCAAAATTTGAAGAAGAAATTTCGAAATTTATATATGTTGATTATTGTGAAATTTTGCATACATCAAAGATAGTGCGGACTGTACGTACAAAGAAGTTACCACATTCACGGAAAAGTTGTCAACGTGTCTTATAAAAAACAGCAAGTTATATATCTAGATTATGAACCTAATAATGAACAAACTGTTTGAATGTTATCGAATATTTGCAAATGTACAGTCTATTTTCTTCGCCGATGATATCAGTCGTATCAATACCATCGTAAAATAATGTATAATTTATGCATCAGTCTGACTAATGTGTTGATGCCTTCATCCGGCGAGGAAATGCTTCGATGAATTTCCTGCAAATGTCCTAAGAGATCAGCCGCGGTTTACGGAGCTAATTTCTGCCGCTAGTAACATAGATGCTGATTGCGTGTCTGATAAGATGCGCACCATGTGCTATATAATATATATACGACCATGCGTGTGCATGCCCCGGTGGAAGCTTGTAGGACCCGAGATTCATTAGACCGCCCCTGAAGTTGTTTTATGAATTCTTATTGGTTCTGGCAAACTCTTATCGATAAACCAAGAATATTTTACTAGCATGTAGCGGTAGTGAACAAATTAGTTAAAACTGACTAGTGGGACTTTTAATCTTACTCGTATTACAAATCATTACTATGAATGATTGTTAAATATATGTGTTTTCTAGACTGGTCACGTTCTGTATCATAAAGCCTGTCATTGAGTCAACTGGCGTGGTTTCGAATCCCCGATTGTACGAGACCAGGAGTAGGGTCGCCTGTCCAACCTCGCGGGTTTTCTCCGGGACCTCCGGTTTCCTCCCACTGCTAATGACTCTTACGCCCAAGCGAATTATTGAAATAAAATTAAACCATATGGTGGTTTCGAAATGACCTAGATTGTTTTGAGTGGACGTTAAACCCCACACCTAAAATTTTATACTGCCTTCGATCTTTTAGAATATCTGAGCAATATTTGAAGTATGTGTCAACATTTTTTTTATACTCGAAAGATTATTTTGTTAATATAACACAACACAGTTCTATGGATAACAATCACGATATTGTATACACACGACGTTTCGACAAGAAGTTAGTGGTCGTTACGAATTCTTGTTGAAACGGTCGAAATGTCATGTGTATATATAGTGATTGTTATCCATAGAACTGTGTGGTGTTATATTATGTCCAATCGCTAAATGTCATTCAAAGAATATAGTGATGGGAGTTACAAAGCCTGAAACCAGTTATGTTATAAATATGTTGTTAAAAGCTGTTTTGATTGTTTGAATAACGAGACACCGATTAATTTAATGGGGGAATGTGTTGGGATTAGCAATGAAATAAGGGAGTATTATTATTTAAGATTACGCCATTAGTATTCACAGAATTGAACTAATCGAGGTCTTGCACTTAAAGGGAGATAACTCATTTACATAAATTTTTATTTATTAGGGTGACCCGTCCACTGAGATTTTCTCTGCAGAAAATTTTCTCTACAGACGTAGAATGGTCGGTAGACAGGTTAAGCGAGACAAATTTCAGATTAACCTATCTTTTACTCACAAGTGCCGACACCCGTAACCATCTTTCAGTATATTATTTGTAGATGGTTAAATGGTCACACTTAAAGCTGGAATTTCATATTTTTAAGTTATATTTTTTTAAATTTACTAAAATAAAGTATACAGGTCACAATTCTATGGAATACAATTACTGCTTATTACTGAGCGACGTTTCGACTAGGCTTCTCTAGTCGTTATCAAGCAATGATAAAATCTAAAAAATAAGACAAGTTAATATATACATGTACAAATAACGACTAGAGAAGCCTAGTCGAAACGTCGCTCAGTAATAAGCAGTAATTGTATTCCATAGAATTGTGACCTGTATACTCTAGTTCAATTACTAAATGCCATTGAAACAGTTTACTAAAATAAAGCCTTAAAATAGATGGTATCTATAAACAGTCCTACCTTGTTAAAGAATAATCTTATTAATCCTATATTTCACTATTGCTGGTTGAGAAATTGGCAAAAATGTCATTTTCAACTTCAAATTCAAACGTTTGAAGATAGCTATTGCATGGTGGCAATAGAAAAACAAGGGACGCAATTGTGTTATCATTACCTGTGGTAATGAGTTATACGAGTGGGGAATAATAGTGAGCTGACAACCTATTGAGCAAACGACATAGAAATAATTATTTTTTGACTTTCTTTGAAAATATGAAAGTATCGCTTTGAAATACAACAGGACCGTTTATTTAGTGTCTATAAATGTGCGACACTTATTTAAGGCTTGGTATATATACTATTCAAAAAAAGTAGGGGATATTTGATTTTGGGGGCATAATACTAAAATATGCAAATGACTACGAAAAAAGTCACTATAGAACCTAACAGAAGAAACATTTCCAGTTACATGTGACGCCCAAACGCACCAATAGCTACCGCATGGAATGCAGGTGATGCTTGGGATCATCATGGGGGTCCAACCCAAGATTTGCACGACTCTGACTTTGAATGTTACAGTCATTGTGGCATTGAATTCCAGGGTGGAAACATCAGTTTAATTGTTTTAGTGACCAGAAAACAAATTTTGATATGCGTCGGCTTACCCAAAATGAAAGGTTACGTGCCCTTGGCATGCTACAGATCGGCACAACACAGGCGGTTGTGGCGCGGACGATGAATGTTTCTTAGGCTGTCATAAGCAGGCTATGGTCCAGATACCGTGATACACAATCTGTACAGGACAGACCACGCTCAGGTCGACCAAGGGCGACAACTCAAGCCCAGGATCGATTTATCCGTACCTTGGCCTTGAGAAATCGTGTCATCACAGCAAATCAGATCAGCGCTCGTCTTCAAACAGACACTTGTGTGAGAGTGAGTGGCCAGACGATTCGGAATCGACTGCATAGGGGTCACCTTCGCGCCCGACGTACTCGCGTGATCCCTTGTTTGAGAGATCATCACATTTAGGCAAGAGGTCGTTGGTGTAGGGATCGTCAACACTGGGATAATCGACGCTGGAGCAATGTGATGTTTTCAGATGAGTCAAGGTTCACTGTTGATTTTTTGGACAGACGTAGGAAGGTGTGGCGTCGTCGAAACGAGCGCTTCCAAGACGTTAACGTCATCAGACATGATCGATTTGGGGGTGGTTCTGTTATGGTGTTGGGGGGGGGGGCATCACTGTTGCTGGAAGAACGGCTTTACATGTTGTTGCAGGGCGTGTTACAGGCCAGTACTACCGGGACAACATCTTGGCAGTCCATGTTGTGCCGTTCGCACGACGTCATGGCCGCCGTTTCATCTTCCAGGATGACAACGCAAGATGTCACAGGGCCAGGATCGTTACAGGTTACCTCCAACAACAGAACATCACCACATTACCTTGGCCAATGTCCAAGAACGTGCTGCTGCGTTGCAAAAGGAATGGGACAATCTGGACCAAAAATGACCTTAGACGTCTCATTAGGAGTATGCCACATCGGATCAATGCTTGTTTGGCAAACAGAGGAGGATTTACCCGTTACTGACTTTGTTGTGATGCTGTGGTAACTTTGCTGTTTGACCCCGGGTATCATTTTACCCTTATAATGGTCAGTCTGTGCCTTACTTAGTCTAACGATCATTTGGAATAAATCGATGAATGTGAACTTCATTTCATTTTGTCATTTGTTTCTTCGTCAGTTTCATTAGGTGACTTTAATAACACTTAAAAATCAAATATCCCCTACTTTCTTTGAATAGTATACATGTATATATAAATATTGTGGTGTAATTGTTGAGATATTTGGAGATATTTATTTATGGTGGGGCACCCTACCTGCATGTTTGAAATTACTTCCGGTTACATAAAATCCAAAACTAAATATCCTAGCGAATAAAAAAGTTTTCTCTTGTCTCTTGTAAAATTGAAATTATCACGGACTTTGACATCGAGAAATACAAAAATGGAAGGTAGTTACGTCACTTATCAGGTTAGATCATTTCACATAAGGGGGACTCAGCAAAGCTTGTCTATCGTGACGGTGTTTGATTCTTTTAACACAATTCATGGGGTTGGGATGGCATAGTGTCTAAAGTGCCGCGCTTCGACCTCTAGCTGGCCGGTCTTAAATCAATGTAAAAAAACAGGTGTCTAATGCCAAGTTATGACTTCAAAAGCCTGCCATTTTCACCCGACAAATACGGTAAATGAAAACACGGTAAATGATAGAGTCTACGAAGCGAGGCAAGCATGTATCAGGCCGCGTGTTATTTAGGTGTAGTCTTGATCACCCAGTTCCTAGGCACATATCGAGTAACGATAGGTTTATAAAGGGACTGGGTGATACAGACTTCTTTTGATCTCATTTCGTCGTACTTCCGGTCCGTTCAACATATGAATAGCCAAGTGACCACGCCTCAAGTTTGATTTGTAATTAATAACGCTGTAAAAGGACCAATTTAACTACATTGGAGGGTGTATAATTATCAAATAAAGTCTTGTTGGCAATTAAAACGATGGAAAGTCTAACAACTAGTGAGTATTGTGAGATGATATCAGACCATGTATCCTCAACAAATCATAACAAAGATGGCGTCTGAAACACCATCTTCTATATTAACTATATAACCAAGCAGTAGTAAGATGTTTTATTTTAATCCCTTCAAGTGCCTGTGATCCCAATGTAATTGCCCAAACTCAATGTTTTGATTGCAACCCTTGGATCTGTCAAAGTTACCCCCCCCCCTTTCCCCGCAACAACATCCTTGGTTTCGCCCAATACGTGATGGAAGACATGTTCACTTCCACCCAGTCAAAATTACAAGTAAATATTCAAAAGTTTCAAGAGAGAACACTTTTTTATTCGTTGGCATATTTAATTGAGCAATGGATTTTATTTAAAGGGAGGTAAGTTTATGATACCCAGAGTTACGTAGTTTGTTCAGAATTGAAGAAATCCGTTTAAAATTTACGATGGTTCAGATAGTAATTAAATATTTTTGATTAACTTTTAAATAAGACAGAAATACCCTAACCAGATAAACCATTTTTATCTTTTAAGAAATACTTAAACATCTAAAACAGGCGAGAAAATAAATTGAGTTAAGTATGCATACAAAAATGGTCTTTGGCAAGTCTTATATTTTGGCTACAAATGTTATATGAATTAATAAATTTAATTGTTTAATGGACGACTGATTTAATTTACTCAATTATGTTTCTATGACATCCTCTAATTTAAATAAGCAACTGAATAAACATTGTCACGGCAGGAATATCATATGGTTGAATACTATCAACAACTGTTGTTTTTTTTAAATAGATTGTCAATGACTACTCTTGAAATTGCTCTAAACATACGTTTTGAGGAATTGTAGATCTTGATGACTTTCTCATTAGGGAGAAAAATATAAATCTCAAAATTCTGATTTATCTCCCTAATCAGGTGCGAGCCAGGGCTGTCTGTTCATTAGGACATCAAAAAGAACGCTTTTTTTCATCATTTTACAGGTTGATTTTAATCAAAATTGTTGAGACTTTGCATTACCACAAAAATAAGAACAATATGAAAATTCAGAAATTTGTTGTCGCCCAAACTGTGGAGATGTCACCATGATTAATGTTTGGCTCTTTGTTAATTGGGATAAACACCATTAGAATAATTACAATACATATTATTGTAATCGCCTTCGTGCTTCTAGGAGAACGGTTTGTGTTTAAAACAAAATTGTAGATCTGGATTATAACTTTAAAGTTACAAAATCGGTTCAGTGACGTCAAATGCCTGGAATTACAAATTTAGTCACAATTTTGCACCCTCGATGTGTCACCGATGTGTCCCATTGTAATTCCAAGAAGAATAGAAAAACTCGGTATCTGATTCAATTAAGTCTTAAGAAGCGTTGTCCAGCTTAATAAGAAATGGGTGGTCTAAGATTTCTTCGGATATTGCACCATGACACGGAGATCCTGGAGTTGATCCTGGCTAAATGCTCAGTGTTAAGAATATAACTTGAGCCATAAGGACATTAAGGTGTAGATATTACTTTATCTATAAGCTTATTTATTTTTCAAGTTCGGCAATTAAGTCGATTTAAGAGTCACAAATTTTACAGGTACTATGCCCTTTCCTCAGCATTGTATTGTCAGATCAATCAACTCAGGTGTTCAGCCCAATGTCACAGCACATTAGAGAAAAGTAATGCGTCAATAATATCATAGGAACACAAATAACTATGCAATATATACAGAGTGATAATGAGGCTTTATGATATATAGCCTTTGTTTCGTATTCAAACTTGAAGGACATAGTATTTAGGTCCGCATTATGTCGATGTCCTTTCCCATACTTGGTTTCTAAAGCTGGCCTTACTGGTGCTCCCAGTTTCATCATGACAAAGTCTGCTTCAGGTGTGAAAAACATATGCCTTTACGAGCATCACAAGATCGACACCCTAGTAGTTTATAGAATTTAGTTTGAAATTTTGTAGATCACGGTATCCCGGTGTTGGCCGAGAAAGCTGATCGTGATTCTCCGGTGTGGTTTCCCCTTGTCACTGGTACTGACAAGGACAGCTGATAAGGACGAAAAACCTAGGACCCGTGTATGCATTGGCAGTTGGAATTCGATATAAGAGTAGGCCGTAGCGTAGCTATCCGGGCAACATTTACCCCATAGCACACTGTATGGCGTATGCCCGTCTTAATGAGCCCAGTCGGAGCAGAACAGTGGGGCTTTAAACCTCTTTTCATTTCAGTTCACTTTAAATCTTCAACATGTAAATAGAAAAATATAGGAAATACAGAAAAGCTCAATAAATCAGCAAATATTTCGACAAGTCATTGTTAAAGAACATCGGTTTTACCCTACCAAGTGCCATAGGGTGCCCTGAACTCGGTAAGACCACCCATAATGACAGTACGGCTTTAAACCCGATTTTATTTCAGTCTAGTTTAAAAAAGGAAATACACATTATGGGTGTCGACCATTATAAAATACAGAACAGCCCAATACGTGAAAAAATAAATACAAGTCATTATAAAAGAACATTGGGTTTACCATAGAGTGCCCTGACCTCCGTAAAACTGATCCCGCAGTGAATATTCGCTTGGCCGCTACAATCACTAAAAAGCATGACATCGACGAAGCTTAATAAGTACAGTATATTAACATTTATTTGAGGTAAAAGAAAAATAAATAAAGACGTTTGAAGTATTTGAAGTTAAAAAATATTTCCTATTTAGTGTAAATGGGTATTAAAATGAGTAAAATGCATCATTTTGCCCGAAGCAGTTAGGTGTTATGTAAAAAAATGCACGAGCCGTTGGGCCAATGACTGACGCCACGTGAAGTCAATTCACGTGTTGTGGACAGTCATCTGTGACAGAGATAATTCGTAAGTAATTCCCTGTGAAACAGATTGGTGAAGCATACCACTGTATATAGCTGATCTTAACCTATACTCTTGGTACTTCGCAAAAAAATGACTTTTCGACATCACAGGGTAAATCATTAAAGTAAGGAAAAAAATTCAGTTTAAATATCACTCCTGCACAATTCTCATTGGTAAACCCATTTGGTTCTGCTCCAGAAACAGGCCAAGTAAATGTCCCAGATCCGTCCAACCATTCCCAGGTACCTTCATTCTGTAAATCGTTTCCACCAAGATAATGATCGTCGACTATGAAAGGCGCTAAAAGTTAAACAGAAAATATGTTTCTAGTACGAAAACAATATTATAGGGAGATGCTTATTGAAGGCCGGTTGGGGAGGTTCGTGTATATCCGGATTTCAAAATGGACGCTTTATATGAATGACTATTTTTGCAATACAAACCCGAACCTTAACCCTTTAAAGCGGGGTAACAGGTAAATTGGATCCAAGTTCATTCTTCTAAGAAGGGTTATTAGGGTTATGCCTACTATTCCTTAAAATTCTCAATTATAGAAAGCGGCCATTTTGGTCTCCGGGGTGGTCTCCGGAAACATCCGATCCTCCCCAACCGGCCTACAATTAGCATCTCCCAATCTTATACTGGTTGAAAAACCGGAAGCTCGTCAATCAAGTTGACGTAGACAGTTAGTAGACAACTAAAGGGTAAAGCACGTATTATTATGGTTTAAAAGCCGGAAGCTCGTTAATCAAGTACTCGTAGGACGAACTATTTACTAATGCCTAAAGAGGTCTGTCATGCCAAAACCTTTGAGATCAAATAAGTCATATAATCGTAAGTAAATAGTTTTTGAACTCATTATATAATTTAAATTTCAAATAAATATAGTCCATACGTGGTAATGAGTCGTATAATCGTAAGTAAACAGTTTTCAAACTTATTATACAATTTAAGTTTTATATAAATATAGTCCATACGTGGTAATGACTTGAAGTAATCATCCAGCATCCGTATCCTGTCTATATTATTAGCAATAAACAAATATCCACCATCTTCTACACACACTGACATGGCGGCATTCCAATTGCGCATGACTGGATACATCTTGTAACATATATTGTAAGTTCTATTGTAGATATAATTTACAGGACAACTATCTGTAATTTAGATAATATTTATTGGAGATATACTCCTACAGGGCAATTATCTGTAATTTGGAAAATAATTTTCATAAGCCTTTAAACAAGAATTAAGAAAACTGATTCGAGACGAATTATGCGATACGACCCCCTTTCCCCCATTAACACAAACTTATTCAATCGTAAATTATACACCTAAAGAGCTAGATTTATATGGTCATGGCGACGTTTACCAAATTCACGCTATAGCTGATTGCTCTCTCTCTCTCTCTCCCCCCTCTCTCTCTCTCTCTCTCTCTCTCTCTCTCTCTCTCTCTCTCTCTCTCTCTTTCTACAATTCCTTTATCTTACCTGCTAAACGCCAATACGTAACTAATCCATCGTACTGGATATCGGGCCGCCCAGCCAATACTCGTCTGTTATATAAATAACATTCAGTGCTGTTGGACGTTTTCGGTTTATAAGAGAATGAACCACAATTTGAAGCTTCCGAACACTTCTCTGCACATTCCTTAACTGTTAATTCCTGAAAACGCTTTAAACGGCCATTGGCAAGACGATCTCTATATGGAATCATCTTAAAGACGTATTCCGGACAAGATCCCAGTGTATGTTTAACAGCTAGAATTACCAGCAAAATGATCATCTTGGTCATATCGAATCTTAATGGATGTTTGATGTTACCTGGTTTCCACAAATATAAAAGCTATAGAGCACTAATGCTAATCGTTGTTATGACAACATGAGTTGAAATCACAAGGCTTTTATATTCTAAGAATAATTTTTATACTCCTACATTTTACACTATTCGCGTTCACCAATAGTTTTTCAACTCATTATATAATTAAAAGTTACAATTTCATATTTTTAAGTTATTAAAATAAAGCCCTAAAACAGATTGTATCTATAAACAGTCCTACCTTGTTCAAGAATAATCCTATTAATCCAATAATTCACTATTGCCAGTTGAGAAATTCACAAAAATATCATTTTCAACTTTAAATTCAAACGTATGAATGGAAAAACAAGGGAGGTAATTGTTATTATTTCCTGTGTCACTGATTTTTATGCCTGTGAAATCATGCCCATGATTGTATAATAGTGAGTTGACAACTCTTTGAGCAAAAAAAAAAAAAAAAAAAAAATGGAAATAATTATGTTTTGACTTTCTTAGAAAATATAAAATTCCCGCTTTAGATTTGTAAAATAATGTAAAAATATGGCATATAAAGGTTGTGGACCCTGTAGAGGTCACAATTGTAATCCGATTTTAATGACACTTGAAATGCATGTTTATAACTCATATCGGACCATAACTTCCTGAATTATGAGCTCTGATTCGAGTTCGAATTTCGTCAAAATCAAACCAAAACTGTCGGACAAAATGGCCGCCGTTTGGACGCGAATTGTGTTAGAATATGGTATATGAAGGCTGTGGACCCAGTAGAGATTCCAATTTTAAATCCGTTTTTAATGAAACTTAAAATGCATGCTTATAACCCAGATCAGTCCCTTCCCATATTTGCGCACTTCAGACCATAACTATCTGGATTATGGCCCCTGTTTGTACGAAAAATCGCTTTTGATTTAATTTGTTCTCTATCCATCTATTGGAAAATGTGGACGTATCCTGTATGACAGCCGCTGGTTCTTATTGATCTGGCTAAAGTGGTTAATATTGTGACACAATTTACAATCTCACTTTTCTGGCCCATTTCCTACCCTTGTATTGCAATATAACGCCGTAGTATGAATAGGAATCTTAGATAAGTTACCGTACCGCTGCCTTTTTGTCCGCAAAAGTTTTGATTGATTCCAAGGGGGCATTAACAATTACTTTTGATTTGAGAGGCGTTGTCATCAGCAGTTCATGATACATTTACCGTTTAAAAATCCAATTTCATTTAAACAACGTTTTCCTTTTTATTGTCCATTTTCTCAAAATGTTGATGTTTTTTTAACTTTCGTCCTTTTACTAGATTAGGACATAATAGACGGATTATATTGATCTGCTTTTAATGTACGCAAACCATAAATTTATACTATACAAAAATGTTAATAGGAGCTAGTCCTTTTAAATAAAAGGTCTTTTGTTTAAACATATCAGTTGAAAGGAGTGTGAAAGGGACAAGCCATAATTACTAAGTAATTCTGAACGTCGTTTGAATGTTCCGGAACCGAATTCTTTTAATTCTAAAATGTACTGACAATTGTGTAAAAAGAATGGTGTCGGACTAAAACACAGCCAACAACTGCAGAAGATAATATCTCAATCAACCATGACTGCTGAGCAGCAAAAGAAACGTCAGGTCGGTATGTAACTCTGAATAGACCCATTGCATATAAATTGACCAGCTTTACTTGACCAATAACTTATTGGTCAAGTAAAGCTGGTCAATTAATAAGGGTCCTCTCCAAACACAGAATTGAGCCCAGGAAATGTTCTCAAAAGGGCAACGTGACTTCTGAGACGATAGTGTGTTGTCCATGATTTTCTAGTAACTCATTCTGCACGTGCTGTTCACCGGGATCAGCCGTATAAAATGCAACCACATACCTGGTTGAATTATTCACACTACAACGTCAACAGCATGCAACGACCCAGGCGCTTGGAAGACTCGACGCTGGCCTTACTCTCCTAACCGTTGCCAATCATTTCCAGGTCAATTTTCGAACCATTTCAGGCTCCAGCAACGCTTTCGAGCCACCAACACCACGGATGATCGCTCTTGAACTGGTAGACAAAGGATTACCACAAGGCGAAAAGACCGACATGTTGTGCGACAGTATTAGCAGAATCCCCTCACACAGGCATCTGAGACAGCAAGTCAGACAGTAAAAACAATCGGAAGACCCATCAGTACCGATACCGTGCGCTACAGTTTGTCCAATAACTCTACACTGCCCAAGCCGTTGCCACTCGGACCAATCTCCGGACCATCTACTGGTTTAAACAACGTTTTCGGCCCACCAACACTACGGATGATCGCCCCCGAGCTGGTAGACCAAGGGGCACGTGCAGAATTCACACAGGCATTTGAGACAGCACGTCAGACAGCGGAAACACTCATCAGTACCGATACAGTGTTCCGACGTCTCACCATAGAAAACATCCCCACCCATCTTCAGTTTGCTTGCTCAAAAACACCAGAACAGCATGGCGACACAGGAACTGTTCTGTTCACAGATGGGAGTCGATATTGCGTATCAACTGCCTTTGGCAGCACCAGAATATGGCGTCGACGTGGCCAACGAAAAACCACGTGATTCCAAATGAGTACCGATATGTGTATTGCTGTGTTTTCCTTTATTTAGTTGTAGTCATCACATGTTTCGATGAGGAATCTCTTCCTACGATTGTATGTATTCTGACTTGCCTTATTTTTATTTTGTAAAATTCAAATATTTTTCATACATTCAGCCAGGTGTGCCGCTATGTTTCCATGTGTTTCGTTTGTGTGTCGTTGGAAAAAAGCTTGAGAACCACTGATGTAGGGAGTAGATGGTAGTTTTGACATGTGAATAAATGTCCAAGTAATAAGTTATACAACATTTGAAGCCAAAATAAAAACACGTACTACCCAGCTTTAGTTCTTACATAATGCATCTATAGCTAGTATCCTGATAGGGGTGACGGGGACTAAGTGGGTTATACCCTGGCTCGCTAGACTGGAGGACGGGTCTTCGATCCCTGCAATGGCCGAGAAAGTGCATCCATATTTCTCGGCGCGATTCCATTTCATTTCATGTTATTAGTAATTTGATAAGTTATTGTCATAGATAAAATATTCACGATGCTAATTATTCAATGGCTACAATGGTATTGCATTGTGATTTGATAGTCTGATGATATTTTAAAGCTGCAATTTCATATTTTTTAAGATATATTTTTAAAATATATTAAAATAAAGCCTTAAAATAGATGGTATCTATAAACAGCCCTACCTTGTTAAAGAAAAATCCTATTAATCATATCATTCACTATTGCCAGTTGAGAAATTGGCAAAAATATCTTCAAATTCTAACGTTTGAAGATAGCTATTACATGGAGGGAATGGAAAAACAAGGGAGGTAATTGTGTTATTTACGTAGTGAAAGATTTTTAAGTGTGGAAAATAATGCCTATGATTGTTTAGTAGTGAGTTGACAATCTATAGAGCAAAAGACATAGAAATAATTATGTTTTGACTTTCTTAGAAAATATAAAATTCCCCCTTTAAGATTTTGAAGTGTTCACGTTAGGTTTCTAAAGCTGCTTTTCCGGGTACGTTTTGATATGGTTATGTCAACCGAAAGAAGAAGTCAATGTTGTTCCAGAAGTGTTGCATGTGCGTGTTGGCGGGTGAAACACACGTAAATACTCCTGTAAGGGATATTTATGTCCACATCAAAATGTGGGCGAATAAAAACTCTTTGTTACAATTTGTTCTACGTTAAATGCTAGTTTGACCAGACAGCCTGTAAGTGGTGCAGCACGCAGGGACTGACAAGGGCAGCTGTCTAGTGGTTCGGGTGGGATAATAAGTCGAGGTGTCGTATACACATTGGCAGTTGGAATTCGATATGAGAGTAGGCCGTAGCGTCGCTGTCCGAGCAAACTTTTCCTCATAGCACACTCAACAACGTATGTCTATCTATATTATCCAAGTCGGAGCAGAACAGTAGGACTTTAAACCCAATTTTATTTCAGTCTAGTTTGAAAAAGGAAAAACACAGTGTCTATTGTAATGTAGAAATAATTACAACGACTATCTGTAAATCATTAATTAATTTGGCTTATTATTTGCTGTGTTAAAGGTACTATCCTGATTTGAACAGAGTCTCAAAAATAAAAGTCGTCTGAGATGTATGAAATTTAAGTGCCAAAATATTGAGTCGTTTGGAATGAATGACTGAAATGGCGTTTAACGTCCTACTCTTCTGCACCGGACCTGGACTAATGGAAGACGGGGGGGGTCGTTTGGACGTGAACGTCTAAACTGTTTATCCGGACACGTAACCCTTTTAAGATTCCGGGTCACTTTTATCGTTGGTTGACCCGAAGATCAATTCCCGTTCCTTTAGAGGTCTATACAATGAATGACCCACTTGCTGTACTTGATAACGAAAGGTAAATTTCACATACACATTTGTTTTATAAAATAAAAGTCTGGAACAACGTATGTCTATATTATTACAGTCGGAGCAGAACAGTAAGACTTTTATTTCAGTCCAGTTTGAAAAAGAAAAAACCCAGTGTTGTCGACCATTATATAAAATGCAGAAAGGGTCAAAAAGTCAAGAAATAGATACAAGTCATTCTTAAAGAACATCGGTTTTACCCTACCAAGTACCATAGGGTGCACTGAACTCCGTAAAACCACTCATGTAATGACACGTGAAACATATACTACTGTCGTTATGGTAAATATTAACCTATACTCGAGGTACTTCACAAAAAAATGACTTTTCGACACCACAGTGTATATCAATAAAGAAAGGGAATGAACTCGCTGTAAATTTCACTCCTGCACAGTTCTCATTGGTAAACCCATTTGGTTCTGCTCCAGAAGCAGGCCAAGTAAATGTCCCAGATCCGTCCAACCATTCCCAGATACCTTCATTCTTTAAATCGTTTCCACCAAGGTAATGGTCGTCGATTATGAAAGGGGCTAAAAGTTAAACAGAAAATAAGAAATGGGCTAAAAGTCAATTAGAAAATGTGTTTCAATTATGGAAAAAGCGATCTAGATAGATACTAGACATCTAGAGGGTAAGGCACGATATTATACATAGGAAAGCCTGAAGCTCGTTATTCAGATAAACGTAAAACAAACTACTTACTTATGCCTATAGAGGTATGTCATGCCAAGACGTGTGAGATCAAATAAGTCGTATGATATTCAGTAAACAGTTTTCAAAACTTATTATACAATTTAAATTTTATATAAATAGTCCATACGTGGTAATGATTTGAAGTAATCATCCAGCATCCGTATCTTGTCTATATTATTAGCAATAAACAAATATCCGCCATCTTCTACACACACCGACATAGCGGCATTCCAACTGGATGTGACTGGCGGGTACTTCTTGTAACATACATTGTAAGTTTTATTGTAGATATAATCCACAGGACAACTATCTGTAATTTAGAAAATATTTAGTGTAGATCTACAGGATACTTATTTATAAGTTGGATAATTGGTTTAAGTCTTACTTAACTGACTGAAAACAAAAAGTACTCATAAATGGTAAATACTCCGAGAACAGAACCCTTCTTTGTGGGGTTCCTCAAGGCTCTGTCCTGGGTCCTGTTCTCTTTATCATCTTTACAAAACCTGTAATTCCTGAAAACGCTTTAAACGACCATTATCAGGACGATCTCTATATGGAATCATCTTAAAGACATATTCCGGACAAGATCCCAATGTATGTTTAACAGCAAGAATTACAAGGGAAACGATCAACCTGGTCATATTGAATCTAAATTCTTGTTTGATGTTGTCTGAGCTCTACAAACATAGGTAGAGCAACAATGCTAATTTTTGTTATGACAACGTGAATTGATATCACAAAGCTTTTATATTCCAAAGAACATCTTTTTCCTATTGATGGCAAAAGGCTTTACCATTGGTTGCAGTTTCCCTTGTACCTGGTGATACACGCCACGGGTTGCAAACGAAAGACACCAAATTTCGAAAGTGCATAATATGACTCAATTTGCAATCTCATTTTTCTGGTCCGTATTCTAACCTTTTAATACGACGTCGCAATTTCGATAGAAATAACTTTTCTCCGCAAAAGTTTTAATTGATTCATAGAAGCATTAGCAAGAAATCAGCAGTTCATGATACATTAACCGTTTAGGAATCCAATTTCATTTAAAATACGTTGTCAATTTTATTGCCCATTGTCTCAATATGTTCATTCTTTTTTTTTTCAACTTTCTCCCTTTTACCATATTAGAACTGCATAATAGACGGATTAGATTGTTTTTGTTTAATGTACGCATTAACAGTAAATATTCATTATATACCATAGAAATAGATCTTCACTTATCAAATATAAACGTTAATGGAAGCTTGTCCCAGAATAAATAAAAGATCTTTTGTTAAAACATGTCAGTGAAAGATTGTAAAGGGACAGGCCACAATAACTCGGTGAGTCTGGCGGTACCTCGCAAAACATGAGTCATATGATTCGAACGTTCCGAACCAAATCCTCTTAATCCCAAAAGGTGGATCACGTGGCTAAATGGGTAAGACGCTGCCTCGGTAGCCTGAAGGTTGGGTGTTCGATCCCTGCGTTGCCAGAGAAATTTGTCAGTGAAGCAGGACGGGTGCAGGACTGAGGAGCGTGGCAAGGAAACACGGGGACCCGTGTACACATGGGCGTGCACGTTAAAGACCCTCTTGCAGTTGAAATTCGATATAAGAGTACGCCATAGCGCCGTTGCCCGGACAAAATTTCCCTCATCGCACACTGTATGGCGTATGCCCGTCTTCATTAGCCTAGTTTTGGAACAGTAGGACGTTAAACTCCAATTCATTTTGTAAAACCAAAATTACTGATAATCGGGCTATGACACTGTCAACGGTTTGTCGGGATCGGGACTGACAGGACTGAATTCGGCGTCACTCGATTATAATTATGTCAATTCGGGATGTTCCGGACAGACAATCGAATATCCCCGGTATGTGTTTATGTTGATTCGCCTAGTTGATATGGTTGGTGAACGCGTGATTTGGCTTTTCGGTTGGAATATTTTCTTTAAGGTTGAAGGTGGAACGGAAATGCGTAATCTGCAAAAAGCGGTCGCATCGGTCTACACCGCACCATGAAGCACACGCCAGAACGGTCAACAAAATCACTGTTTTGTTTTCAATTGTTATCCCATTGTTTCCATTCGACACAAGCTAGGTGATTTCGGATCTGACGTATGGTTCAATTTTATTTCAATAAATCGCTTGCGTGTAGAGCTCTTTAGCATTGGGAGGAAACCAGAGGACAGGGATAAAACCAATACGAGATTGGACACACGACCCTTCTTCTTGTCACGTACATCAGGAAAATCGAAACCACGCCAGTTGACTCAATGACATACCTTATGATACAACGTGCACACGCTAGCAATACGGTCATCTAACCACCCCAACCTCATAGTTTATAGGAGCTAAATCTCTAACTATATTTAAAGGGACAATAACATTCTTGCTGGCTTGGTAGCTCCAGAAAATAAATAATACCCTTATTCTAAGTACTAGATGTTTAAGTGTCCTACCTGTTGTGTAAATTATACATTACAACCTATTTTACTTGTCCAGAGGGTTCAAAAATATTTTAAAATCCAAGTCACATTTGAAAAGGTTTACGTTAGACTTTTCAAATCATTTGGTTGAATTTTTCCAATTTTTTAAAATAGTTGTGTTAAGATGAAATTTATATCATCATTTAATTGCAATATTCTAAAATAATACGATTTGTTGACCAGAATGAAGATTGGGACATATTATTCATTTACAACAATAGTGTTATTGGGGCTTTAATCCATGATATTCGAAATTTAAAAATACGAATTGGAATTCAATATTGGCCAATTTCAATGAATATTGGAGTTGTTATCTTGCCGCGAAAATATGGGATCTTAATATCTAATATGAACATTTTGATATTAATATACGAGTCGTGTACTCTATGGTTTCGGACGCGATTTGCTATGAACAAAGTCAAGATACCAGACAATGCGGAAGTAATGGCTGATTCCCAAACGACAAAATAATAATGCAAAAAGCGCGTTGAATGGACTTGAAGACATGGGCGTGCACGTTAAAGACCCTCTTGCAGTTGAAATTCGATATAAGAGTACGCCATAGTGCCGTTGCCCGGACAAAATTTCCCTCAAATAACAGTCGAACATAATTGATTAAAAATGACAAAAAGAATTTCGACAATTGAATATAAATCACTTTATATACATCCATATTACATCCACGTGCTTTTAGACCCATTTTCGTCTATTTCAAGGTTAAACATAATAGAGCCATTTGTGTTGTATAAATAATTACAGCAACTATCTGTTAATTTAATTTAGCTAATTATTTGCTGTGTTAACCATACAGCATCTAAGATTTAAATACAAAGTTGGTCGTTCTTGCGATGGTTCCAAAAAAGATAATTCAAAATTAATATATTGAAAATCTCATTTAAATTACTTTGTTCTGAACGACGTTATCAATGTTCGAAGTTTGGATATAATAGATAGTATTGTTTTTTACCGTAGCAACGTTACTTGTTCAATCGAGACTCGACCACGTATCTCTTGCTTTCTTTCGAAAGATATGTGACCAGCCTCCCTCTGTATTCCAGGATCAGCAACCTTTATATGTTTTCAGGCTGTCTATGTTGAAACATAAAGGAAAAAGATGATCATATTCCTGACGCAATGGCCCGAGAAATCCCTATTAGCTCTAAACAAACGAAACACTGAGTATGGACTGTGCATAACATCATAAAATACATCTTCAAGGGGGCGGGGTGGATGGCCGAATTGTTAGCACGTGCACGTTGTATCATAAAGCCTGTCATTCAGCCTGTCGAATCCCAGATTGTATGTGACAAGGAGTAGGGTCGCCTGTCCAACATCGTGGTTTTTCTCCGAGTCCTCCAGTTTCCTTCCGCTGCTAAAGACCCCTACGCGCATGCGAATTATTGAATTAAAATTCAATCGTATTATTTTAGTCCAAAAATGAAATGACCTAGTTTGTGTCGAGTAGACGTTAAACCACATCTCTCTCTCTCCCTCCTCCCCTCTCTCTCTCTCTCTCTTTCTCAGGGTATGTTGTATGAACTGATGTAATAATGGAAGGGATGAAAGTGCCGCATAAATTGTAGATAAGCTCTGCTGTAAGAATCTCGTGAATGTATCGCAATGCTTTCTTTACTCGGTAACCGATATTGCAATGTTGACTTCACGTTGTGTTATTTAAATAATAAAACTCTGGAGAACTGGTCTGCTCTAAATACGTTTTCATATAACAATAAGACATCAATCTTATTAAAATATAGATCTATATTTCGTTTCGTTTTTTATACTTTCGATGGCCTACACTCATGTAGATCTAACTAGTTATAGTGAACGCTCACGTTCTATGACGTCAGGTATCAAGCACGGGACATTTGACCCGATAACGTCAGTCATTCGATTAACCAATTAGCGGTCGCCATGCTTTTCAAAATCCACTTGTGTTTTGTTATGATTTCTATCCGCTGGTGTTAGTATAGACGTCGTTGGCTGGTAATATCTACCCACAGTTCCACGCATGAAAAGGTCAAAGGGTCGATTCGACAGACCATTTGATTGGCTGACCCCTCATTTCAGGTAGAACACCAGTTAAATAACAAGTCCTCCAGATCCAAGAGTAGTGAAGACAAGTAAAAACGAAATTTTGAACTATAAAAAACGAAACGAAATTGGATCTGTGTTTTAATCAGATTGATAAGACATAAGATAGCACATCATAATCATATAAATGAAACTTCAGTATTAACATAATTCTAAACAGCAAATACTACAAATGATGTCTCCACTAGTCTCCCAACCGAGTTGATTGATTTAGGAATCAAATTTAAGATCCTTCCATCGTTTCAAAGGTATGTCTTGAATATTCTCTTGAAGGATGCCTGACCAAACCAAGCGCACCCAGCTCTTTTAAAGTCTAGTAAACCCTCAGACGTACCAAGTACTCGATTGATCAATATGCAAGGACTTTATCTTAATGTCCTCATATGGAAACTGAGCAAACAAATAATTGCGTAAATTTGTAAAACTGCACGTTTGAAGTCTACATGACAAGATTATCCCACCGCTCACATCTGTTCTTTTACCTGTACGCCAATGTATATACGGGACCTCGGTTTTTCGCCCCATCCGAACGTCTAGACAGCTGTCCTTGTAAGGTCCTCCTTCCTGCACCAATGACAAGGGGAAACCACGGCAGAAAATTCCGTTGAACTTTCTCGGCCAACACCGGGGCCAGCCCGCGACCTCCAGATTAGTGAACCACCTTCTTACCCACTTAGACACCGTAGTCCCACTTCTTTACGTAGATAGTAAATTTATTGATATATTGATAGCCTAATTAACCACTTTAAATTTCATTTATTAGCACTGGTTTTCTCTTGTTGTCATGGCAAGTAATATTTATTTAACCCTTTTTATTTTGTACAGCATTGTCCTATAGAAAGCTATTTGTTCAGTGATTTATATATAGCCATCATCAACAATAATGCCAAGACCTTTTAGTGTTTGAGCTTGAGTTCAATTTGCGTTGTTGCTGTTAATTTGCCGTTCAATGAATCGTCATTACATTAGTTAGAATAGTGATTGGTGTCAGTACTTGTATTATAAAGGGAAGTACCTTGCGAAATAATGTGTTTAACTGGTCATATAGAGCAGTAGTCAAATCGGAAATGCTTTTTTTTATTATTAAACATACATTATGCACAAGCTAGGTATGGCTGTTGCAAGTCTTTACTTAGGCTTCAGGTGTTATAGAGATTATAAATTGGACCTTGATTTACATGACAGCTACAAATCAATTCTGTACCCCCCCCCCCCCCAGATGGCTTGGATAAAGCTTTGATTTAAACAGTCGTCCATTTAAAATTAAAGCAATAAATGGCGGACCAAGCTGAAAGTTTACCGTTAGTCACTGACGTTACTACCGGAAACTGATGATGCAGCCAAGCAAGGGTACCATAGCCATTGAGAATGGTTATTTTCGTCGAATTCCAAATATCTGGTGCCTCTATTTTTCGGCCGTCCCGAACCACTAAACGTCGTTATTTTCTGGCCTCTCCTGTTTAGTGAAACATTGTGGTTCCAGTTTCAAAAATATAAACAATGCATATAAAATATTTAATAACTTTAGCTTTTAGGAACGCCCCCAAGGTTCTGGAAAATGAACAAAGGCAATAATTCAGTAAAATCATTTATAGCGTCTCACTAATGTAAACAATGCATACAGATACCAAAAGTCTCCATATATCGATCCATCGCATTCTTAAAACACACATCACATCACTTGACTTAAATACGTATATATTATCTTCATATCTTAAACTGTACGATCTATCGTAATGGAATAAAGTAGCTACATGCACTCTTAAACTATTGTTATTATATGTGCTAAGTAGTGTCAGGATATTCTGCCCATAAGGTGGAATCCTAATACAAAAATAGACCCCATCACTATCACTACCTCGTCAATTTTATGCAAAGTTAGTGTCAATTGTCAGGATTATTAGGCTGGTCTTAAAAGGAATCGTACCGATATACAGAGTTGTCCATAATGATATGTCGTGTCATTGTTCTTGAGCTCTATTGGACTTTTTTCCCGTAACATGGCTACATTTCGTAAGAAATTAAAACATTTTACATATTTTATTAAAATGCAGTATGGATAGACCCGTAGACCTACGTGAGTATTACAATGATAACTATTTCGTGTTTTTATAAGCAACGTTGGATTGATGTTTTGATTTTCCTAGAGACGAATCCAGTTACCAATAGAAGACTTCTCGCTAAAATAGCTAACCTTGAAAATAACAATCTGTTCCAAAGTCAGTTATTTTTGCTCACTTTTTGGGAATACTGTCTCCTGCGAATGTCAATTAATACTGCTGTAAGCAAAATGTGATTTTTCTGTGTCTTTTTCTGGAACTGTTGACTGTTTTCTTGTGGTTAAACCAATAATTAACATAACAATCAGAATTATAAGAGATATCCTGAAATAAAAATGAGTGAAATGTGTCAAAATTTTTTGAATAATATGTTTATGGATATTGAAAATATGTATTTGATAATTTTACTTACTGTATAGTGAAGAGTAACACTACAATAGTTTTCACGTTGTATATATCTGGATTAGGTGATGGACTCATGCTAGCAGTGACAGCACCTGGTGTTGGTGGTAGAAACGTTGTCGTTGGTTCTTGAAAGCAGGCATATCGACTTTTTAATTCAAAAAACTGAAATGAAATGAAACGTGGTCGTAGAGCAAAATACCTTCACGTTCATGAGACCATATGTCGGATTACGAAAATGCCGAAGACTCCCATCTGTCGCCAAACGAAACAACACACATCATATCGATTTATGCCTAGGTTCCGCTGGACATTTCTTGTCCCTGGGATATACTACCAATGGAAATGCATAAGGTTCGAGAGGCATCGGGAACAGGTTCCGCGGTGTTAAAGAGAAACTCCGGGGGCAGGTCTCGTAAAAAATGGATTCATTGTCTGGAAAATAGTATCCATGAATTTCCATGGGTAGTACATCACTGAGGCAAGAAGTGCCCAGTGAATTATAAGTATTACTGACGAAACATTTTGGAGACCCATCGATCGATCTTCATAATTCTTTGATTAAAGGAAATCATTGATGTACCAAGGCCTTTTACATGTAGTAAGTCACAGAGAAATAAAACTTACGTATTTTCCTGACTGAGCTGGTTGTTCACCGGTAACTATTAAGTTGCCTTCTTGTGTTGGGTCGCATGTGAGACGTATAGTTGTTATTCTTGAAAAGAAAATAATTAAAAATACCCCAACAATATTATAAGAAGTTTAAAGGCACAATATTACTGATTAAAAATCATAGGAAAGTCTATCAGGCTATACAAAACAAATCTTATTCAAATACTTAGTCAGATCGATAGATCTTCGTGTCGGCATCTTTTGTCTCATAAGATCGTTACCAAATGCTTGCACAAAAAAAATATTTCTATTCTATTCACGAGAATCGAGGCCAAAATGTTTTAGTCTTTTTTGTTTTAATCGTTAAAATTGATACCTAAGACTTGTTAATCCTATGTTTTTTTCAATACCCTTAAAAGCAAATAATTGGATTGAAAGGGGGTTTACCAACTCATGGACCCAAATAATTCGGTAATTTTGAAACTAAGCCACAGTAATGGTGTCTGTGGCAACGTGTGCAATGCTAAGGAAGGGCAGGGGATGCTCGAACTGTGGAATATACTGAGTGTCTTTTCCGCCTTCTGGTATTCGCGACCCTGGCTGGTATTGATGTCCCACACTGGTATTCGCGATCCTCGTTTGGGAGGCCTTATGGGAGTCTTTTACCCCTAGACTACCTTGGTTACTCTGAGTAAAGGAAGGAAATGTCTTGTAGAAGGGCTTCTACAATGGGGTTTCATTTTTCATCCTTACAAAAGTACAGCAATTTACCTTTCAATATCTTCAAAAGTATGGTACATTAATGTTCCACTCTGATCAGTTCCGTCCTGATAACTTATGTTGTCTTGTACCCCCAGTTTGTAGAAAGACTGTGTATCTGGGACCGACTGGCAAACCTGGAATATGTATGGTTGGAATTAGTTCAGCTCTGAACGTAGGTCTCATTACACTCGCCATTACTACGTTCAGATCTCGTGCCATTCAATAAATGTCGAAACTGTAATCTGTCCCAGTCAATTTTACTGGGCAACATTTCACGGCTAAACGGTCGCAATTCAGTCCCCGTGAACGCCTCAACAATGTAAATGATTATCTTAATGAGACAATAAGACCTTGCTTACCTAGCTAGAACCAGTATGACCGACACAACACGCTTTTAAAAAAATCGTCTCCGTCTGCGAGACGACTTGGTAGATGCCATTGATAGGTAAGCCTGGGGGGAAAATTGGGATTTTTGAAAAATTTGATGGTAAATTATTGTAATTGGAATAAAGAAAGCAATAAATGGCTGAAGATTTTCGGCTTTTCAAAGATTTTAATTTTTTCCCCCAGGCTTACCTAAATTTAGTTTCATCTTATATGGCCGAGTTCGTAAATTTGTGCGTTACCCTATCAATGGCATCGGCCAAGTCGTCTAGCAGACGGAGACATATTTTTTAACAATAAATCGAGCTATAATGCGCCAAAGTATTGATTTTTTAAAACAAATTAATCACTTTCAGACGTATGGGTTGGGTGCAAAATGTTTAATGTTAGATGTTTTATTTAAAGTATTATACTTACTGCAACATTTGAACAGGTACCTTCATTAAATGGTAAACATGGATTCCAGGAATAACGATATTGATCAGAGGTTGATGATACATCTTTAAATCTACAAAATAAAACCACGGATATTGCGGGGATAAATTAAAACAAAATTATCCGCATAATTCTGAATTGACAGTGATTTTGAATTTGTGCATGTACATTGAACATGAAAATTTGATTCAGCATGTTCTGGTAGCCATTACAACACCTACCATTACCATGCATTAATAATATCTAACCCCTTTTATCAATTCCCTGGGATCTGTTTGATTTCTGACGCCTTTTCTGGTCTCGGACAGCTACATTCCGATCCTTTCGAATAACCACCATATTAGAGACAGGGAAAAGAGCGAGAACTATCCAGACCACATTATATTAGCTGAGAAAACATGGGATTTATAAAGCAAATGAAGCAAAACCTATATACAAACCATACTTAAATAGGGTTCTACAAGACATGTCTTAGTATCAAACACTGCTGCTTGAGAATGAAATTAGAGAATGTACTTATAAGCCGCAGTTAGAATTTAACAATGATACGTGTTTCTTTAAATGAATGATATACAAACCTGGGAGTATTATCTATATTTCCTAGAGGTGTTAAATCAATCGTTCCCTGACTTGTCTCAATTACACACGAATTATCCAACCATCTAACTGGACCTTCAGTAGCCAAGGTACACCCTACAGTCAATAACAAACTAAATACACGAAACATTTTACTGTATTTCTACTATAATTATTTAAAATGTAAAAGGTAACTATGTATGAATATATCTGGTATATAGCTTATTTATATAATATCAGTTTATCACATGGTCATGATATCAAATAATAACATATCTAATCAATAATCGTCATCAAAGTTATTTTTAGATAGTTGTAAAATTTGTTCTGCGAAGCACATTATGTCACGGGATTTCCACAAATGATTTTTTTTCCTAATCTATGTTTTACAGCTAAAAGAATGAACAGGGAACGAAGAACAGAGTATGATTAAAATAATGGTCTTTATTTCGTTTCGATTTTTTTTTTAATACTTTCGATGGCTTCTACTACATGAAGATGTAACCGGCTGTGGTGGAAGGTCGCGTCAGAGGTCATACGAGTCGCTTTTAACCCTATGACGACAGACATTCGAGTGACCAATCAGCGTTGAAGTTTATACAGGTTTATCCACAATTCCGTGCACCTCACACCAACAGACCGTTTCATTAGCTATTTCCTCACATCATCTAGGGTGTTGGTTATATGAAAACTCTTCCAGATCCTAGTGAAGTAAAGACAAGTAAAACGGAATTTTAAACTAACAAAACGAAATGAAATAGGATCTGGGTTTTAATTCGATTGTGAGAAACATGTAGTGTTGAGCAAATAATGATGAGTAACGATGAAATAGTAATTAATGATGAGCAACAAATAGTAATGGGATCAAGTAATGAGGAACAAGTAACGATGAGCAGCAAGTAATGATGATAAAGTAGTGAGTAGTATGTCGTGATGAGTAAGGGTGAAAAGTGGTAATATTAGGTAATGATGAGGAAGAACTGATGAATAACTAATAATGAGTAGTGATGAGAAAGTAGTGATGAGAATGTCTTATTGAGTAAGGGTGAAAGCGTGGTTATGAGTACTGATGAGGAAGAACTGGTGAGTAGTCAGCGACGGGTTATGATGGGAAAGTAGTGATGATCGGGTAGTAATGAGTGGTGATTTTCGGGTAGTAAGGAGTAGTGGTGAGCAAGTAATGATGAGCAAGAAGTGATGTGTAACGATGAGAAAGTAGTATTGAGCAAGTAGTGGTCTAATGGACAGAAATTGAACATCCACGTAAAACTACAGCGAAATCTCCATATAATTTTGAATTATTGATTAAAAGTGTACGACCTGTGTATATATTAGTTGGGTTTCACGCTTGCTCGAGTTATTTTGTTTACTTCTATTGACAATCTAAAAAGTTTTTAATAGATACTAAAGGTTATACGTGGTCTGCGCTCTTTAATGAGGATGGTCAACACTAGATTGATTAGTGACGTTTATCATTTAAGATGGACATTGATCTATACATGCGTTTCTATCTTTATGTGTGGAGATCATAATCACTCCATACCTTTCGCAATATATACAATGAACGTGAGTCTAATGACTAGGATCAGTCAAAGAATAAGGTGAACAATGGGCTGGAAGCATCACTTGACCACAACGGTATCACGCATGCACATATTTGTTGAATTTATAACGGATTCGGTGGTTTCCCTTTGCCAAGTAGAGTTCCAGATGAAGAACTTCGACATTTGTGACATCTATAGTAGCCACTCGTGTATAGTCTTAGACGTGCATTAAAATGTATAATATAAAAGTATTCGTTAGATTGTAGGTTTAAAAGTCAAAATGGGTGCCATTGAGTCAACCGGCGTGGTTTCGAATCCCCGGTTGTACGTGGCAAGGGGTAGGGTCGCCTGTCCAACCTCGTGGGTTTTCTCCGTTTTCCCCCCACTGCTAAAGACCCCTACACGCAAGCGAATTATTGAAATAAAATTAAACTATGTGTTAGTCCCGAAATAACCTAGTTTGCGTCGAGTGGGCGTTAAAACCCATTTCACTCTCTTATAACAATTGAGACTCTTGCCATCAGAGCAAATAAAGGGAGAAAAAACCTTCTGTCCGGATCTTCCGTTTTTACACTTATTTTCAATAGTTCATGATTACATAGAATTAACAAAATGATATTAATTGATCTGTTATTACTCATTTAGTCATTAAAGCATTATAATGTCAGTGTTGACGTATTGTGTCGTCACCCGTTTCCGTTCGTGAACTATGGGCTTGTTAACGGTTTGGAAACTACAATTCTTAATGGATTTTTTTTTTCGCGTGAATTATCGGAGTCATGTGAGGCCGGACTCTACCCCCCCCCCCCTCGCCTTTATACGAAAACTTTGTTCGATTTAGCGGCTATGTATTAGGACGAATGGCAGGACGAATCCTATCAATTATCAGCGCTTCGTCTACAGATTCAAGAAGGTGATTTACAAATTTGGTGTTGGCTTTATGTCAGGACGAAACCTATCAACATTCAGCGTTCCACCGCTTTCCATTCAAAATATAATCCACCGCTTCCAAAACCCCGTGCCCGTTTTATCTCAAGAAACCGTATATTGTTTGTTATGCGCGTTCAAGTTTATCCGATTTTCTTTAAACGATGGACAACTCTATACACACTTCGATCGACGAAATTTTGAGCAATTCTTTCTGAAAACGGCAAGTTTTCCGGATAAGTAAATCGGTAGCTGCTCAACAATTGTGCGGGTGTAGCTACATATCATTTACCGCCATACAGCCTAGGTTAGATGCAGGGTACCGTAATCTATCGATATTTGCCGAGTGATTCAATTTATTAAATTAAAAACAAAACTGATTATTGGCCATCTGGCGCACCAAGACTCTAACAATATACAACATTGTATGCATATTTTCGAAGAAGGAGAAAAGAGACGAAAGGCGTACAAAAAAAAAAGAAACATTTATTTTAAATCAGTCTGTGGATCTTTTTCATATGAACTTTTAAAATATTTTTCTGTTTAAACGTTTTATCACAAATTGAACAGGTTTCGGTTTTATCATTAAGGTGTGTCAGACAATGCTGCTGTAAATATCGTTTTTTACTGAAGACCTTGTCACAAATCCTACATCCATATTGTCGATCTTCTTGGGCGTGTATTTGTTTGTGACGTTTTAAATGATATGAATGCTTGAACCCCGCACCGCACACGGGACAATTGTAGCTCGTAGTTCGATCATGAGAACTCTTATGGACAAGCATTTCGGATTTTAAAACGAACCTTTTCGAACAAAAGTCACATGGAAATTTCAACTCTCCTCTTTCCTTTCGTTCGTGTCGCTGTAGTCCTAATTTTGTTCCATATTTTTTCCCACACATGGAACATACAAATGGTTTAAGGTTTGTGTGTGACGCCGTGTGTTGATTAAAATTAAATGGTGTGAAATATCCCTTTCCGCACACCTTGCACGTGTATGGTGCGGCGTTTTCGTGTCTTTGTTCGTGTTGACGTAGGCTACTTATAGTTTTTAATATCTGACCACAGTGCTGACAAAGACAAACTGACCCTGTAATGAAAATGATAAAAATAATCATATTCTAAATGAAATTAAACTGCTACTTTGACATTTTCTATAAATATTTAACTGGTTCATTGTAACAATTATAAATGAGAGAAAGAGAGAGAGAGAGAGAGAGAGAGAGAGAGAGAGAGAGTAACATCCACTCGATACAAACTAGGTCATTTCGGGACTAAATTATGGTTTAACTTTATTTCAATAATTCGCTTGCGCATAGGGTTTTTTAGCAATGGCAGGAAAACGGAGGAGCCGAAGAAAAACCGTGTCACGTACTCTCAAAAAGAGAGAGTTTATCATCCACTCAACAAAAACCTAGGTCATTTCGGGACTAACGTATTCAACTTTATTTCAATAATTCGCTTGTGCAGGGGTCTTTACCTGTGGGAGCAGCCGAAGAAAATTCGTGTCACGTACTGTCCAACACAAGATGCCCGGTACAGTCAATTTAATTTTGATTGTAATCTTAAAAGGACTATCCCGATAAGAACAGGGTCTAAAAAATTAAAGTCCAAGTATTTATGAAATTTATGGACCAAAATATAGAGGACTATCCCGATAAGAACAGAGTCTCAAAAATTAAAGTCCAAGTATTTATGAAATTTATGGACCAAAATATAGAGGCATGGTGTATTAACCATGTTGCAAAATTTCAGCTCAAAATATTGAGTCGTTTGGACGTGAACGTCAACACTGCTTATCCGGACACGTAACCCTTTTAATATTTAGGGTCAATTTTTTCATTGGGTGACCTG
This sequence comes from Patella ulyssiponensis, assembly GCA_963678685.1. NCBI lineage: Eukaryota > Metazoa > Mollusca > Gastropoda > Patellidae > Patella > Patella ulyssiponensis. Next base: position 84,366,676 of record OY783225.1, on the reverse strand, counting down.
ATAATCGATTCCCGTTTCTTGAGAGGTCTATACAGTGAATGACCCATGTACAGTACTTGATAACAAAAGGTAAATTTCACCTACATATTATTTTTATAGACAAAAGTCTGGTTTTATCCAGATACTGTTTAATACAACGGTCTCCATTTCCAGATGAAGACTGTCAGGTTTAAGTTATTTATAAGGGTGTCACAAATATCGGGTTAGTTGGTCGGCCTTAGGTAATGGGTTTTAAGGGATTTTAACACAAAATTAAGCAGTTTTATTCCCCAAAAAGTTATCGGGATTGGCCCTTTAAGGGCAATTCATGCTCCCGGGCATTGGCCGTTGCTACGAAATAATTTTCAATCAATGAATACATTAAACTTCACTTCTCTGCAGTTTGAACCCATGTACAGAATTTGGTGATCTGCCCCCAGATTTGGCGTCATCCCGTAGGGTTATCATTAATCGTAATGGGAAAATCGCTCCTCTTTGGGTTGATCCTTCCGCTTCCATGAGGTTAGAGTATAAATTACACCCGACGTTACCACAAGGTCGACTTCATTAAATCCTTACATTGGTCATGTAATTTGTTTATAAAATGTGTCCACGAATGTCGTGTGACAAATGCTGTACACGTATTGCTATGGTCTCCCGGGTGCCCCGATGCCCTTTGGAAATATTTAAGAGCCTTTCCCTCCCTTCACCACAATTGTCACAAAAGTTATCAGAGCATGACTAGATGTGTCCTTTACTTTGTTTGTAAATGCACATTACATTATATTCTGTTATAAATTTCCTGACCATCCATAGCCAAATTATAAACATGGTGACTATTAAAATGATTTATTTTTTAAAAAAATACAACTGAAAATGAACACATACATTGCCTTCTTCATATCCATAACAACACTATCATCTGTATTCATGACAAAGTTCAAATCCATGATCATAAAAAAATTCAAAATACACATATATCCATATTCACAACAATACACATATCCATATTCGCAACAATATACACATACATATCCATATGTCGAAGAGGAAATCATCATTATTTTTTATCTGGAAGTTTTTCAATTAGTTTCCCAAATAATACAAGGAACGATTCTTGCGTCTTTTGCATATCGTTTAGAATATGCTGTTGTCTTTCTTCTGCTCGCGCATCTGATTTCTTTAAATATTTCAAAAGATCCGATTCTTCCGATTCCTCTATTCTACGTTTATTGTCATTTGATGAAGTTGACGCAATTGGAGAAGGTGGAATTGGAGGTGACGCTATTGAAGATGGCGCGATTGAAAGGGACTCCTTGCTCACGCATGAATCTGACCGGTTTACAATGTGTTCTCTTTGTGTCTGGCAGACAGAAACGTCAGAAGCTTGGTCATCGCCTTTGCCATCACCTACTAATTCCTCCATTTCTGAGTAAAATTGAAAACGACACGCCCTTTTACTAATAGCGCTATTCTCCTTCGCTTTCTTGTAGCCATCCACTAATGTCTGCCATTTCCGGCATACCTTTTCTTTAGTAAATGTTTCACTGTACTCTTTGGTCATTTTGGCGGCAATTTCGTTCCACAAGAGGCCTTTTTGACCACGCCCGAATTTCATCCTGTTTTCCAATGCTGTAATAGAGTTCGGTAATTCGCCATCTTCTAATAAATACGGGCGGATTAATTCTATGAAAAATAGAACTTGTGGTTTAGTGAAATGTTCATTTAAAGGAAAAGCTTGTGAGTCGTGTTCATCTTTATTATGTTGGGTCACAGTACATGGACTAAAACGTTCTGCGGAAGTTCTTGGGTTTAAAGGAATCTCTGGTAAAACAACCGTGGTTCGGAGATTCTTATCAATATAAAAATTGTCGTCGTCCACGTCTGTCTTGTACTGAGCATAAACTGAAATAAAAAAAGAGTTTGGTTTAATTAGAAATAGCCAAAGATATATTCCAGAAAGAGAGGAGCGGGGAGGAGATTGCTAACAATAAAGTCTAAAATCGAAGCTAATGATATATCGATGTTGTCATCGATGTTCACAGATTGAAATGAATTATCCTTTAAGAATCAACGGGACAGTAAAAAAGAAAAAAATGATGGCGAATTTACAATGACTTTAAGTTAGAATTGGTCGGTCTTAATAATATTAGACAAATATGCTTTTTGAAAAGATTCCCTTCTGGTTGTAGTCTAGATAACAAATCTCATCTCTGAACCTTCCGTGTTTCGAGATAAGAGTTGTTCCTGTATAGTTCAACGTTGTAAATGCGATTCTGATACCATCGGGCATTACTACACAAAATTGACAATATTTTCCATCAAAACAACGATTGATTATTGTTATTTATAATATGTTTGCCACACCCAGCTTAAAAGCATATAATCTCACCTGAAATGTGTATAAATCATCGTATTTAAAATCGAGGCGTTAAGCCGTTACTGAGACCGCCATCTCTTTAGACGGGAAACGTATTGACGCTGTCATCGTGAAGGCGGGGCTAAATATAAGGCTTTAAAACAGCCAATCAAAAAAGCAATCGGAAGTGTTGGTGCATGCCTAAAGCACTGTAACTATCAATGGATTTAGATGGCGGTGTATGTTCGGACAAAACAACGCTTCATTAATTTAAACGCGAATATTTGGAGTTAATATAGAAGTGTAATTTAATTCGAATAAGATTGTACTAAAAGTAACCTCAAACTCACCTAAATAAGGAAAATCTCATCATTGACCTATTAAGGGGCAGGTAGTTTCCCAAGCGATCGTTAAATATAGGTACGATTAGTACATCGACAATCAAGACATCAATATCTCAGCAATATAAATGAAATGATGTTAAACGTCCTACTTTTCTGCAACGTACGGGATAATGAAGGCAGGCACATGCCATGCAGTGTGCTATGAGGGAAATGTGCGACAGTACGGCTTACTTTTATTTCAAATCCCAACTGTCAAGGGTTCCTTTACGTGCACGCCAATGTGCACGTGGAATCTTGGTTTTCCATCCATACGAACGAATAAATCCTCCGCCCTGCGCCACTGACAAGTGGAAACTACGACGGAGAACAGCGAGAAACTTTCCAGACCAAAACCCCAAACTCCTAATTAGCGAATCAGCTCTTTACTGACTGAACCACTGCTCTCCCAATCGCAACAATAGTTTGGTACAATTTTATTTCAAGAAATCGCTTGTTGGTCAGATTCTTTACCAGTGGGGAAACTTGGGAGAACCTGAAGGAAGCCTATTGGGTTAGACAGGTGCCCTACTCCTTGTTATCAAAGCATGTCAAATACAATGTCTGATGTTGAGTGTACAAAAATTTTTTTTTAATCGGTCATGAATAAAACTAATGTAGGTTTGCGCCTATTTTGAGCTCAATCTGCTTCTGTATACAATGAAAGATGGCCATGGCATGAGTACTTTAATTTAGTAAACAGGTTACCAGTAAGCCGGTCTGTTAATAAATAACAAAATTATTCTCAAATTGTTGAAACAAACTAAGACATAATTAGGTGACACGCATGACAAATTCTATCACTCAAGATCTTGTAGCCATTGTATTGTTTTCGATACTCTACAGATTTGTTCTCCTTCAAACAGTATGTAGTTCTTGGCTCTTGACACAAGTTTATGTCAAGACTGTCTATTCATCACGTCTAGTGGTGATATAACAATTAACTAACTATCAAGAACATTTAGAATTCAATACTTCTGATTCCACTTATTTTGCCGACATTCTCAGTGTCAAATGGTTCCTAAATGACGACGGGGTTTGGATGGCCGAATGGTTAGCACGTGCGCGCTGTATCACAAAGCCCGTCCTTGGCGTGGTTTCCAATCCCCGGTTGTACGTGACAAGGATTAGGGTCGCCTTCTTACCTCGTGGGTTTTCTCCGGGTCCTCCGGTTTCCTCCCACCGTTAAAGACCCCTACGCGCAAGCGAATTATTGAAATAATATTAAACCATACGTTAGTCCCAAAATGACCTAGTTTGTGTCGAGTGGAGGTTAAACACCATTTCTCTCTCTCTCTCCCTAAGTGACGAGATCCCTACACTTACAGTTTACATAAATTTTAGCTTGCATCTTCCAGGATAAACATGTGTTCGACATGGACGTAATTTTAATAAGATATACATAGCAGTTTCAAATATATCAGACAGATTTATGGAAATCAGATGTGGCCGTTTGAATTGGTACCGGGTTTGGCTATTTTTTTTTTAGTTCCAATAAAATCGACCTTATTTTCGAGGTGAACCTAATATACATGTACATTACTGATGTGGCTTCATTCCAGAATCAAGAACTCAGCTAAAGTGGGTACCGAGTCAAACCGCTACACCGTTAAAATGATATAAAAATTATTTGAACCTGTTTGTTTGGAAGATGCTGTAGTGGGTTCATTATCTGAACCTTCGATTACGGTTGCGGTCCTGTTGGTTTCCTGATTATCCGTATCCTGTACCATGGAATCACTGAAACACAATCATATTAGTCAGTATTATCTACCCATGTTATTATACAGAATATAACGTCCCTGAACCGAGAAAACCAGCTACTATACACTACAGTTCATTGATGATTGTGGGTCGGTACATTGCTTGATCTGGTTTCCGTGCGTTGAGGTTAGCTTCACTTTAATTCTATAGTCAGTCATTTTGTAATGATGCCGAGTTATCTTTTATTTGCTAATATATCACGGAACATGTTTCTAGTTCCAGGAAGGAAAATAAACTCACCTTTTAACGCGAACTGTCATGTCGTCTACATAAGGATCGCCCATTTTGACCTCATCTTGACAAATATAGTTCTTAGATTCCCTAATAATTATAAATAAGGTAATTGAAGTGACACCATTATTTATTAACCCTTTGTATATTTTGTTTGTAGTCCTTGAACATAAATAACAGGTTAAAAGCACACTGATGACGAATGCCAAGAATGACTATTACCTCAGCAGTACACCTCTCCCTATAAATGCTACAATTTAGGTCTATCGGTCACTGTGACTTGACAGTGGTGGCCTAAATGGCAAAAACTATATATTATATCAATATCCATTCTGGAATTCGGAATGCCAATAACATAACATCACACTGTTACACAAGAGTACTGCAGGTCGAGATTTAGTTGTACCTGCAGATGTGGTTAGTGGAGAAACTTTCAATTAGGTACAGACCGTGTTTTATTATTGTACCTTGTCCGACACAGATTTGTTAAGTGAAAGGTCTCGTCAAAATGATTCATTCATAAAAAAATCGTACATTAAAACCCCTCGACTCCACATCCGCCTCCGCATATTTAACATGAAACTGTTTCTAAGTTTTTTGTTTTGCGTGTAGTGCGGTCCCCCGGCACTTACTATTAGAAAAAATTAAGACACATTGCCGAATGTTGGTTGGAAGGTTAGTAATTTTAAACCCAAATCTTCCAGCTTAAGGTAGGGTAGTTTCTCGAATTAGCAAGGTGGTTTGATTGTAAATAATATGTGTACAAGTCCACTTCCCGTCCGTGTCCATATTGTGCGAGATAACGCATTGCGAAAATACGAGAAGCGTTGTAGGGTGGGACATTGCTCCTATTAAATTCTGTAAATTTGACTCCATAAATCTTTGAATTTTTTCAAACTATAGCCAATAACAAATCTTCCGATCAATAGTGACCGTAGTGTAATAAAAAATATTACTTTTTATCATTCTCAACACAACGGTAAAAACTTACCAAAATTGAATCAAAAATAGCGTTAGATCAGTATCGTCAAAAAAATTCAATCTTGTTTTCAGCCGATTCCATCTTTCAAAGACTGAAGTTGTGACAACGATGGTTGGCATCTTCCTGTTGGTTTTATTTCCGTTTTATTATTTTTTTTTAGAGAATAACCGTCTTATTTTGTTCCTGGATTCCTGCAATAAGTAAGGTAAGTAATGAAACCAAGCACTTATCACGATTTGCAGTAGAACTTAGAAGCAGGTCAATAAGCTAGAAATAAATGACCCTTACCCTCTTTTCTTAAAAAAAAAGAATGATAGAAGACCTTTTTAGACCTTCTCACTTGACCGTTTCGATTTTATTTTATGTATAATTAAGTAATGCAGCGACAGTTATTAAAGT